>CM062633.1:11139386-11806046 GCA_025617555.3 Puccinia polysora | reverse complement strand
ACCCAGCAGTACAAGGCACCACAGGACTACCCAGCAATGTATGCAGGAAGTCTGGGCCATGTAGATCCAAACAACCACCAGTACAGGCACCACAGGACTACCCAGCAATGTATGCAGGCAGTCTTGGGACATGTGTAACCAAACAACCACCAGTACAAATACCACAGGACTACCCAGCAATATATGCAGGCAGCTAGGGCCATGTAGATCCAAACAACCACCAGTACAGGCACCACAGGACTACCCATCAATGTATGCAGGCAGTCTGGGCCATGTGTAACCAAACAACCACCAGTGAAAATACCACAAGACTACCCAGCAATATATGCAGGCAGCTAGGACCATGTAGATCCAAACAACCCACCAGTACCAGTTCACCACAGCACAAATTCAACCCAGCACTACACAGCAATTAATGTAGGCAAGTGCCTGCATGTAACCCCAGTACAACCTCTTTCCAACCAGCAGAAATGCCTCATGTAACTGTATTAGGTTTTCCCAACCAGCAGAAATGCCTCATGTAACTGTATTAGATTTTCCCAACCAGCTAAAATGTCTCATGTACCTGTATCCCACTGTAACAGGGGAAGCCCCAGGGCACCCTCAGGGGCAGCCCTGAGCATCCCCTGAGGACCAGATTTTCTATTTAAGGAGGGCCTCTCTGCCCTATCCAGGTTGTATCCCCCACTACCATCACCATCATCATCCATCACCCCACCAACTACCATCATACCTCCTCATGCCATCTGGCACATCCCACCCCAGCTCACACATCAGTACCCATCTGTGGTACCTACCCAGATAAATATTATCAGTGAACCAGTTATAAAGGAAACAAGAAATCAGAAACCAAGTTATTACCCATCTTTAGCCAATTGAACCACCCAACAGGTGCTGGAATAAGGGTTCTTCTGTGACCTAAATATTCAGCACAAAAATTAAAGAAGAACCACCCTTCAATTAATAAATCACCCTTACAAAGAAAGAGAGCACAACCAAAAGAAGCCACCAACCTTTTCCTCTACCCAGCCCCCTGTGGGTAAACCCATCCTTGGGTCCTCTCCTGAACCATCCCTTTGATAAACCCTTGAGCCCTTTAATATTGGGATATTGGTCAAGATCAAATATATCTGATCAATAAATAACCAATAGTCCAATACATCTGGTCCATTCTTCAACAAACCCTACCAATATCAATCAATAACTAATCTAGGTCTGATCTGAGACCTATTTTAAGTCTCAAAGAAACCAGCCATTAATTTAAATAAATTATTGTGCAGACTTACTATAGTACTAGAAGGGCAGGCAATTCAATACCACTCTCAGTATTTACTAATAATCTAAAGGAGTAGAAGTAATACTAAATTCCCCTTCAAGGACTGCCAGCAAGCTATTTGCTACTTTTATTTATATAATCCCACAGGAGTCTCTACAGCGTGCGGCCTTATATGACGGAGGTTTGTAGTAATGGTGAAAACCATATTGTTGGGGCTTCCTAGTTTTGCGTCAAGGTCTTTGGTATAAGGATGGTTCAGGCTGCTCTGCCGGAATAGGGGGAGAAGGAGAACTTGGAGTAGACAAATCTGTGGGATCCTCACAGTTCTCCTCTTCTCAATCTGACTCAGATTCAGAGGGGTCTTCTGGCGAGTTTCAAATAGTTTATTGCTTCTTGACAGAAAAAAATTTGGAGTGGTCTGATTCCAAACTGGCTTGAGAGAAGAGATCAAGGCCGGGAGACTCGAGGAGCGGGAATTGAGATAGATTGTTCTTGAGAAACTGGACGTGTTTGGTTTCAATAACAGCACCAGATGAGCTTAGTACAAGATAGGAATGGAAGATTGGATTGAACCCAACTAAGATTCCTTCTAATCCTTTTTTGTCAAATTTTTTTCCTCTTTGAAGATGACTTCCTAAGTATATGACCGGTGATCCTACGGGTTTCAAATAGTTAGTAGGGAGATCCTTTTTGAGCATGAGGTCCCAGGGGGATTGGTCATTACCTTCCCTCGGGATCTGATTTAACATAAAACAACAGCTTCTGATTACTATGTGCCAGTAATTTTTGGGTAATCTGGAGGATGAGAACGTGGCGCGCGCAGATTCAACAATTGTTTGATTAGCCCGTTCCGATTGACCGTTATGTTGAGAGTGATACGGTTCTGAGGTGATTAATTTTATGTGTTTGGACATAGCGAAATCCTTCAGGGTTTTATTAGTGAACTCTGTGCCTTTATTGGAGAAAATTTCCGTCAGGTAGTAATTGAGTCGCTTGAATTCCATTTCAAGAATGTTGATTATGAATTCTGGAGTTTTTTCCTTAGACAGTAGAGGAAATGCCAAGAGGTAGCCTGAAAAGTTGTCAACAAGAGTGAGAATGTAGCAGTGGCCCGCCTTTGATTGAGGTGTAATCGGTCCGATCAGATTGAGATGAATCCTTTCAAGAGGTTTAGAAGATGGTTTCAAGATTTCTGAAAAAGGGGATTTAGTGATTTTACTTCTTACACAGCTGTTGCATTGAAAGTTGCTTAGTTCTTCTTTAGAAAACTTGTCTTTCAGAATAGGCTTGAGGGTAGAGATTGCTGCGTGACCATACATCTTATGGAGATCAGATAGAGACGGAGGATCAATGTTGTCGGAGCCGGAAGATTGATTTATGAGATTCACCCAGAGATTGTCTCCCGCGGCTTGAGGCTTCTCAATTACAAATAGGTTGTCTCAAATTAATCCTCTTAGAACAATCGCGTTGTTTTGGGTGATAGTGAATTGGTCTTGTTCTTGAAGTAGGCTACACCCCTTTTTTGCTAGAAGTCCTGGACTGATCAGGTTGACCACTATATCTGGTACGTACATACACTCCTCTAACGTTATAATAGACTCATTTCATTCAAGTCAAACAGTACCAGTACCTCAAATCTTAAGATTAGCTTCTAATTTACCCGTCTTAATCTCTTCCGGGTCGTCTTGAAGATTGACTGAAGTAAAGAACTTGAGATTGTTGAATATATGGACATTTGCGCCGGAGTCTAACAGAAGGTTTGGTGTATTGTTGGAATTGATCCAGAGGGTGAGCAGGGTATGTTAATTAATGGTTGGATTCTTTTTGATTTTATTTTTCCACTCATTCTGTTGTTCAACCCACCATCCAGGTGCAATTTGAGGATGAAGATGAAAGCAAGAATTCTCAGGATGGGGAGCGTTCAGATTGTGATAACCTTCTCTGCACCTGAGTCGCACCTTCTTATAATCTCTTTCTCCTCTGCCTTTGGTATTTACTAGAGTGACATTGGTGGTGGACTTGCCCACTTTGAGTTGGGCTTTCTGTTTGTTGTTGTACTGAGTGAGGTGATTAAAAACGACTTCAACAGTGATCAGCTTCTCCATATGCATAACTTGCTGTTTGAGATTCTCCAGAAGAGGAGGTAATTTGAATAGGATGAGATATGCGAGTATGTCTTTTGGTAGTTCTATGCCCACGTTCGCCATTTGAGTGAGTGCTTTCTTTGTATCAGTGATGAAGCTTTCTATTGCATGTTCATTAAAGGGGGCGTGTAGAAACTGATTGAAGACTTGAGCTCTGTTGGCAGTTTGGGACAAGGAAAATCAAAGAGTAATTTCAGCCCAAAGTAGCTTGGAGGAAGAGATGTTTGTTGAATTGACCACATTGGCGTGAGTGACACTGTCTAGCTTAGAGAGGATGATAGCTTGGATTTTTCAATCTTGTTTTATCGCTAGTTGGCCTGAATTACTGGTTATAATTTCCTTGATTTCCTTGAGATCAAAGAGCATCAGCATCTTGTCTTGCCAAATGGAATAGTTATCTTCCACTGAGAGGAGGGATGGCATCAACTGAGGCTTTAAGAGCGACTTGATGAAAATAGTTGTTGGCTCCCGCCGGTTTGTTCATTTTTGGTTGATTCCAGTCCTTTTTTGGCTTTTAACCATGTTTATTTTGAGATTTTATTTCTCAGAACTAAAAACCGGCAAGCTGAAGACAAGAAGTTAGGAGTTGAGCTAATTGATTCAGAGAAGACAAGGACAGACAATGAGAAGAGTAACGGAGATACCAACAGCTAGGACTATGATCAGAGTCAAGACAACATGTGCGTCAGAAGAGAAGCTGGGATGAGACTAGAAGATTTATGAGAGTATCTGAAATAGAAAGAGGATCAGAGCTTATGAATAATGAGAACCGTTTGGATGGATCTCTTACCAGGCAAGAAGGACGCGAGATAACAGTTCAAGAGTTGAGGCGGCGAGTCTAGATTGTGAAGAAAAAGAAAGAAGAGAAAAAAGAGGAAAGGAAGAGGAAGATATAAAAGAATGAGAAATAGAGAAAGAGCTTGATTGAGTCGTGTTGTTGAGATAGTCAAGTCGCCTTTGTTTGATCGTGGTAGCTATCCAAGATGGAAGATTGACCAGAGAGAGAGGTCCAGACGATCAGGAAGAAGCAGGACCCCCCCCCCCCCGGGGAGGTATTGGAGTAGTCACTCCCCAGACTCTTTCTTTCCATATTCTTGTTACTTTCTCATCTCATGTCTCTGTCAATCCCTTTCCAAGTTTCCTCCATCACCACAATCACATCAGCCTACACTCAATGTATGCCTCTCACCTCCAGAAGCGCGGATGTCAATTTCATTATTCAAATTCACTTTCATCTCTACACATGTCACCTGCTCCTGTGAAACCTGATCAGGATAAAACACCTGAGGACAGATCGCGGGTCAGAGAGAAGATTTCCTTCCTCATCCTTCTCTCTGACTCCCAATCTGAATATCCTCAGGTAAGCGCCTCCTCTGTTTTCTTTCGACTCATTATCATTAATTGTCTGTTCTTTCCATATTCATATTTTCATTCATCTCTGTTTCATTCCTTATTTCATCTCTTAAATCAACTCATCCTCCTCTCTGACTCCCAATCTGAATATCCTCAGTCTCAACAGGAGGATCCCCCGGAGATATAGAGCTGAATTTTGAGAGTGGCTCCGGGAAGTATTGGAATGGAGTGTCCACAGTCCTCTCTAGAGTGCGCGGTGGTAGGATGAACTAGGAGAGGAAATTTGTAAGGCGTGGCATCCTTTTCTCAACACGCTTGATTGCGGAGAGTTGGGCAGGTTCATTGAGAACCTGGAGGTTGCTTGGGTTTGAGTTGATCATCCCCAATCTTCTACTGACAACCAGAGTTATTAGCGTGTGGGCATTGTTTACATACAACAGCTTTTTTTCTTTGAACTCTGAGGGGACTCTAACTTCTTTTGTTCAAGTTTTTCCCTGCATAATCTTGTCTCAGATAGTATTGTTCCATTGCTACCAAACTATTATCATCTTTATCCTCTACTTCTTGATTCCTCATTTACCAGGTTCTGGACCTTGATCTTGGTTACATTTAAATATTTTTGCAACACTCAGGAGGGCAGCCTAAACAGCACCTTTCCCCTCCACAGAACTGCCACGGCCTAGCACCTTCTTGAGTCTTACATTTGGTCCCCCGGGCTGGGATCAAACCAGAAACCTTGGGATTTACAGTCCCAACTTGAAGAATCAACTCCGAAATCCGATCCAATTTTTTTTCCTTCTTTTCTATCTTTTTCGGTTTTTTCTTTTTTTTTTTTCTTCAGATCTGACCTGTGGAGGCAACTTGATCCAGAAGTAAGTCCTCCCAATTGTGCACCTCCTAGGCAAGATCCTTGTTGTTTTTGTGAAACTCTACTCTTACCACATTTGTGAGCCACCTTGGAACTCTTCTCGTTTGTATCTTTTAGGAAACCTTCAACATGGAATCTGCTGGATCCTCTTAATCTGTTTGGGCCAAGATGGTCAAAATCAAACCTCAGAAAAAAAATTTAGGCTTCAATGGGACCAATTTCAAACAATTCCTGGACTCCTATGAGATGGCTGCAGAAGTGGATGGTGCCAGTGAATATGATATGGCTTATCAGTTATGGTTTTTTATCTCTTCTGACAAAGTTATGGAGGTTATCAAATTGTTTGAGGGATTCAAAACTCACAACTTGCGGCTCCTGAAGGAGGCTATGTTGGCCTATTGGGGAAAAATAGATGTAGCCAGATTTACTTTGCAAGACTTGGATGCCCTGGTTTCTCAATGGATCTCCAATGGTGGTATCTCCTCAGCCTCTGACTATCAGACTTTTAGAAAATCTTGGGACCCTATCCAGTCCTATCTTATCCGGAACAATCACATTGATAGGTTGGACAAAATTTGAGTGCAATTTTTTCAGTCTTTCTCTCCAGGAGTGCAGGAAAGAATTAAGGATGAATTGGTGAAATCTGGATCCATGATCACAACAAGAGACAATTGGTTCAAGCTCCCTGCTTTCATGGTTCTTAGGAATACTGTGGATAAAGTGATGAAAGGTCAAACAGCTCTCACCTTTGAAAAACCTAAAAACACTGAACCAGTCCTTGCCCCCTCTTTTCAAGCATCTAACAAAATCATGAATAAGATGGAAGCCAATTGCAGACCTAAACCCAATCCTCAGACCCACCGGGAGACACCTACTATAGATGAGATCACTAAATTACTTCAGGCATTTGAGAATGAAATAGATCAGAAAATATCCTCTTTAGCCACTCCTAAACCTGCTAATTCTGTTCCTAAGTCTACTATAGTCTGTTATTATTGCCATAGGGAAGGCCATGGTACTGGTAGATTTCCTGAACTCCAGAAAGACAAGGAGGAGAAGTTAGTAGAGCAGAAGTGAAATAATTTTTTCCTTCCTAACGGTGCTTTGATCCCTTTTGATTTGTCTCAACCAATCCGTCATGTGGTGGCCTCATACCAACCACCAACTCCTAAGAAAGCATCTTTGGTCTCTGTGGATTTTTGATCATCCTGTGGAACCCTGCAACCTTGGTATCCCCCAGCTATCACTTCTTCCAGCTTCCCTGGCACCTATCAATCCGATCCAGCTAGGAAACGCCATGAGGAACCAAAACCTCATAAGTCTCCTCCGGTTCCATCGTCCATTCTGCAAAAACCCGTTAAACGCCAATCTTCACCTGAGCCTCCTTCCTCTGATGTGGAAGACATGGAAGTAGAAAGGGAACCACTTATGGAAAGGTTCCAGGACAGCTCTGATCCTCCCCCTCTTCAACCTGCCCAACCCTCAGATTCTCTTCCATCACCTAATACACCTGATCTTCTTCCCTCCACCCAGCCCAAGGTTCAATTTGAGAGGGGCATCTCCAAGGACTACCCTAATGCTGTGGAAGGAGTATTAAAGAAAATTTCTGATCTTAAAATCCCTGATCTATCTGTGGCTGAACTCCTGTCAATCTCTCCATCTGTGGCAGAAGGGATGAAGAAATGGGTTTCTCGTCAACGTGTGGAGATTGGTCCGGACAAATTAAAGGTCTCCTTGGGTAATCTGATAGAGGATTTGGGTGGAACAGATCTCTCCTCAGATACCAAACTGTATTCCTGTCCTCTTGGGTTTCTTCCATGTTTTCTTGGTGATTCAACTAAAACGGTTTCTCTCCTTGTGGATTTGGGTTCTCAGCTCAACTTGATTTTGGACTCCATGGCCTGCAAGCTTAAACTTAGCCCAAGGGTCAGTTTCAACTCTGCGGTCTATGGAATTGGGAATCAGTCCTGTGAACTGGTTGGTATTGCTGAGGATATTCCTGTTCAAATTGGTCAAAATATTGTTGGCACCTGTCACTTCTGGGTCACTCGTCTGGATGGTCCCATGATCTTGGGAAGGCCTTTCTTAATGGACTTTGGTGCTACCCTGATGTTTTCTGATCAAGTTGGGGAGAGAATGCTCCTCCCTGATGCTGATGGCAGAAAGATTGAAGTCCCCCTTTGTTCTTTGGATTCTGGTTGTTGGGAAAGAGACTTCCCTGGTCATCCTCCCAAATCTGTCCTGAAAGGAAAGCAGAAAGAAAACTTTCATTCCTTTCATCCTCATTTTTTAGCAGAATAGTTGGCCCTACTGATAGTTTTAGTTCTTCTCAGCCTCAGACTTCAACGCATGGACCAAATCCCACCTCAGAGGCATATTTTTCTTTTTCCTCATCATTTTCTTCTCATCCAAATAAGATCAAAACCCAAACACATGAAAAATCTGAAAAATCCAAAAATATTTCTTCTCTGTCTGGAATTTTTTTATCTTCTTTTCCTTTTTCTTTTCAGCCTGATCACTCATCCTCTATTCTGGTTTTGAATCTCCGCAATGAATCTAAACTAGATCTCAATCTCCATTCTTTTCTTGGTGGCTTTGGTATGAGGGAGTTTGGTCTTAGGTGGAGGCAATTCGGGGTAGAAGTAATTCCTCCCAATTGTGCACCACCAGGGGCTTCTACTACTGTTGTTTTCAAAACTCTACCCTGTGCCACACATGTGAGCAATGTGTTATCTTTTGGATCCTCTTTTATGGAGAAGGCACCTTTCAAGGACGCAGCAGAACATCAGACTTGGAAGATGTTGGAACATGGCCTCTGTTTTTGTAGTCAGGTCTCACTGGTCAATGCTTGGAGGAAGCAGGGATTCCTCTCCTTTGCCACCAAGTACAAACCAGTTGCAAAGAAGGTCCAGCCAGTCAACCAACCAATGCCTCTCAACCTCAATCCTCCTCTTATGCGTCCTCCGCTATCCCGCGATCCTTACTGCGGTCTATCCAAATCCCTCACTGGTCCATTTATTCCCTCTGGTCGGGTCACTGAAGAACGTCTGAAATTGGTCAACTTTGGTCCAGATGGATGGCTTCTTCCTGATGAGTTAAATTTGATCAAAAATATTTTGTCTCTAAGGGAAAAATCTATTGCATTCTGTGAAGAAGAGAGAGGTCTCTTGAAAGAATCCTATGGTCTCCCTTACATCATCCCTGTAGTTGAACATGACCCTTGGCAAAAGAAAAAGATCCCAATCCCTGCTGCTAAAGTTGACAAATTCATCAATTTGGTCCGCAAACAAGTCCGAACTGGTTTATAAGAACAATCAACTTCTAGCTATTCCAGTCCTGTTTTCTGTGTTCTAAAGAGTAATGGTAAACTTAGAGTGGTTCATGATCTCCAAACTCTTAATAAAGTTACTATTAAAGACTCTGGCGTGCCGCCTGCCACTGAAGAATTTGTTGAATCCTTCTCTGGGAGAGCTTTCTATGGTCTAGGTGACATTATGGGTGGCTATGATGAACAATCCTTGCATCCTATTTCTCGTCCCCTCACTACTTTTGATACTCCCCTTGGCCAATTTCAGCTGACTTGATTGCCTCAAGGTGCCACCAACTTGGTTGCAGTCTATCAGGCTCAGATGATGTGGATCCTCCAGGACAAAATCCCGGATCATGCGGGTATCTTTATTGATGATGGTGGGATTAAAGGTCCAGTTTCTGACTATGAGAATGAGCTCTTACCTTGGCACTTGGGAATCCAACAATTTATCTGGGAGTATGCTACTGTCTTGGAAAGAATTTTGTTTCAAATCGAGGAATCTGGCCTTACTGTCTCTGGATCAAAACTTGCCGCCTGTGTCCCTGCCTTGGAAATCATTGGTCATATAGTCTGCAAGAAAGGAAGAAGGATGGCACCCTCTAAAGTCAACAAAATCATCTCCTGGCCTACCCCAATAAATCCAACGGAAGTTAGAGGTTTCCTAGGTGTTGTAACTTATGTCAGGATCTTCATTCCCTCACTATCCAAAATCTGTGTTCCCTTGCGTTGCTTAACCAGGAAGGATGCTGAATGGATTTGGACCCAAGACTGCAAACAATCATTTCAGTTGCTCAAAATAATTGTTGGGAAAGACATTGTTTTGAAAAAGATCACTTATGGACCTGGAGCCGGCAAGATCAAGCTGGCAGTGGACTCAAGTTATCAATCCGTTGGGGCTGTTCTTACCCAGGAAGATGAAAATGGTTTGGATTGTCCTGCTCTGTATGAATCTCTTCTTTTCTCAGATGTGGAATCCAGGTACTCCCAGCCAAAACTGGAACTGTGCAGTGTGGCCCGAATGTTGAAGAAGCTTCAGACTGTCCTTCGGGGTCAACACTTTGAGTTACAAGTCAATGCACAATCCATTATTGAAATGATCAATGCCCCCATCCTTCCAAATGCTCAAATGACTTGTTGGGTGGCTTTCATCCAGTTGTTCTCTTTTGATATTGTTCAAAGGCCTGGAAAATCTTTCACCATGCCTGATGTTTTATCTCAACAACCTATTGGAGACAATGAATCAGAGGTTGGAATGGATTTTGATGAGGAAGAACCCTTGTTCCGCCCTGTCTTTGCCTTCTCCTCCCAATATTACTCTGGTTTCCAGCAAGGTTTCTGGCTTAAGTTGGAGCAGTACCTTTCAACTCTCCAAAGACCCCCTGATCTCTCTGCCAAAGAATTTTGGTCCCTTAAAAGGAAGTCCTCCAACTTCTTTTTCCAAGTTTTTAGGGTTATGAAAAGAGCAACTCCTTGTGCACTTGTTGTGGTCACTATCCCTTCTAAGCAAGATTTGATCCTGGAAAATCTCCATGAAGGCCTTGGTCATTGTGGGGAAACCAAAACTTATCGACAAATATCCAAACAATTTTGGTGGCCATCCCTGAAGAAATCCGTTGCTCAATGGTGTAGGAATTGTGAAGTGTGCCAGAAACGTGATCTTAGGCGCCCGGCCAAAATTCGTTACCCCACTGGAGAGTCCACTGTCTTTGGGAGGATTGCTATGGATGTGGTTCACATTAAGGCTGGTGGAGCTAAGTACCTCATTGTGGCTAGAGATGATTTTTCTGGATGGGTTGAAGCAAAGTTTCTTAAGAACCTCAGCTCTGAATCAGTAGCAGCTTTCCTTCATGAGACTTGGACAATGCGTTATGGCTTGGACCAATCTTATTCTATGGATGGTGGCTTGGAGTTTGGTGGAAAGCTTGCTGAAATGATCCAATTGCTCCCTGGACAACATAGAGTTACTACTCCCCATTATCCTGAAGTACAAGGCATGGTGGAAAGAGGCCATGCTCCTTTGAAGGCTGCTCTTGTCAAATTGGCTGGTGAGAGTGGCAAGAATTGCCGGAAGTTTCTCCCCTTTGTTCTCTTCTCTGATCAAATTTACACCAAGAGAACCACTGGTTACTCTCCTTATGAAATAATCTTTGGTCAGAGGGCTGTTCTTCCTCTTGATCTTGAAATGGAGTATTTTTTGGGCATCCCTTGGGAACAAGTTTCCTCAACTACTGACCTATTAGTTGCCAGATCAAAGCAACTAGAGAGGAGTGAAGATACTCAAAACAAAGCTTATCAGAAGATGATGGAATCAAGAGCAAAATTAGTTCAGTATTGGGAAGATAAACACCTAAATCAAATCAGGGACCCTTTAAACCCTGGTGATCTGGTATTGGCTTATAATCGTTCCTTGGAAGCTCAGTGGGGAAAGCTTTTCTCTAAACGCTGGAATGGTCCTTACCAAGTAGTCCGTCAAGTTAGAGGTGGATCATATCTTTTGGAGGAGCTGGGGGGTACTCAGATGGCAAGAAGGTTCTCTGCTGATCAGGTCAAGAAATTTCACTCTTGTGGAGGCAACTTGGTCCAGGAGTAAGTCCTCCCAATTGTGCACCATCTGGGCAAGATCCTTGTTGTTTTGTGAAAACTCTACTTCATGCCACGCGTGTGAGCACTTGGGACGCCTCCTTCATTTTATCTCAGCCACTTCTAGGATTTTTGGTTGTATCGACATATTTTTTTCTCAACCACTCTCAAGATCAAAATGGCCATTCTTTGGTTTCAATCATCTTTCTTTCCTTTCTTTTTCTATGGAATCAAACTTGGGAGCAGACTAGGGACAGTCTGTAAGTTGGGGAGAGATGTGGTGCCCCATCCTGGACACCCTGGCCGCCTTAAGACCTCAATCCATAAACTGTTGCGCAAATGTACCGTCCCGCATCAAAAAAAAAAAAAAATAATAATAATAATAATAATTTCAACTTATCCTCAGGCTCATCCGAACCGTCATCATTGCGCGTCGCGCGTCCTTATCCTTGCGTGTCGCGCATCCTTCATCCGCGTTGCTCATCATCCTTGCCATTGCGCGTTGCTCGTCATCTCCGCTGTCGTCATTGTGCGTCCTCATCTTTGTTGTTGCGCGTCCCAATCTCCTGTCCGCCCGTTGCGTGGCACTCATCCATGATTTACCAAATCCATCCCAACCGCGCCTCCAAGCATTTGTCAAATCCTTGGATCCGTCAAATCTCCCATCTCACTCGATCTATCAGTTGTGAATCTCAAGCCTGTCAGGATTTACTCAACCGTCTCGAGCCAATCTCCTATCTGCCCATCCGCGCTCTCACAAACTTCATCCGTCACCTTTCCTGGGGCTCTCCCACCCACTCCCGCCTGCGGACGAGGGGTGAAGAGTGTCAACTACCACCCGCGGACATCCGCGGAGGTTTGGTTCATTTCTCTTTCCCACCCCGTCCCCCTTCAGAAAAGGGGTGGGTGATTCCGGTAGGGTTGCATGCGCCCATCCATGGACAGACGCGAGTGACCACATGATTTCCTTTCCTTTTTGGCTCTATTTGTAGAATCTGTTGTACATAGTCTAACAGGGCCTCCTGCCCATATAAGGAGGGGCTCTCCCCTGCCTTTTGGATCTATCATTGGAGCATGGAATTATCCAGCATGAAATCAGCACACCCTTGATCCTTGAGCTTCCATACTCAAACCCTTGATCCTTGATCCTTATCACCAACCAATAGCCTTGCTGGTTGAAGAAAAATTCTGTCTGTTGGAATTTTTGAGTGTTTTATACCACTCCTTGATCCCTTTCTCTGACCATACTGGTCCTGATCCCTGATCACCTTTCTGGAGCCAATCACAATTGATTGAAGAGGTCTTATTAAGCTTAAGACCTGGATTGTTACACCTCCCTTTACTTCCTTTGGAGTTGCATTCTGCCAGCCTACTCTTGAGTCCCTTGAGAAGTGTTGAGGTTATCCTTGCTTCAAATTAGTTACTGTTTGCTTTGGAGCTTCTTAAACATAGTGCTTTGCCTTGTACAACCACCCTCAGTTATCTGGTACCCTTCAAGCGCTTGATTGCAGAGAGTTGGGCAGGTTCATTGAGAACCTGGAGGTTGCTTGGGTTTGAGTTGATCATCCCTAATCTTCTGCTGACAACCAGAGTTATTAGCATGTGGGTGGTGTTTACATACAACAGCTTTTGTTCTTTGAACTCTAAGGGGACTTTAACTTCTTTTGTTCAAGTTTTTCCCTGCATAATCTTGTCTCAGATAGTGCTGTTCCATTGCTACCAAACTATTATCATCTTTATCCTCTACTTCTTGATTCCTCATTTACCAGGTTCTGGACCTTGATCTTGGTTACATTTAAATATTTTTGTAACACTCAGGAGGGCAGCCTAAACAGCACCTTTCCCCTCCACAGAACTGACACGGCCTAGCACCATTTGGAGTCTTACACCGGTGTGTCATCTGGAAACCAATGATCCCACAAATAAAAACTGAGGACCGCATACCTCCTGGAATGCTGGAGCGGAAGGCGCACACCTACTTCCATCACCCCCACCTTAACCATTGGGGCCTCCACTTCCAATGGTTCCGTGCCTTTGTACAGATCATCCCACGGGTACCAAGACAGCGCTTCTGGAATTGTAAAGGCCTTCCCTGGAACATGCACAACCGTGAAAGAGAACAACTGAAGGAATGAAACCCACCTGGTCATAGGAAAATTTGGCAGCGTTGGCAAATTTATCATCCGTGCCAGCGCCTCTGCATCCACCAGAAGCAAAAATTGAATCCCCCATAGCAAAAACTGCAACCTCTACACAATCTTAGTGACCCCGCAAAGTTCCAACTTTGGCTGCAAGTACCGGCTCTCCGTTGGCGTAATCGTAAAGTACTCATAAAGAACCAGACAATCTTGCCCTCATCTTCCTGGGTCAGCACTGCCCCAGCTGTGGTGCCCCATCCAGGACACCCTGGCCGCCTTAAGACCTCAATCCATAAACTGTTGCGCAAACGTACCGCCTGGCTGAACAACTTATCCTCAGGCTCATCAAAACCATTCTTTACCCGCGCGCGCGCTGCGCTTCCATTATCCGCGTCGCGCGTCCTTTATCCGTGTTGCTTGTCATCTCCGCCGTTGTCATAGCATGTCCTCATCTTTGTCGTTGCGTGTCTTCATCTTTGTCGTTGCGCCTCCCAATCTCCTCATTGCTACCGCGCCGCGCCGCGCTCCTTTCATCCGCGCGCGTCGCGCGTCCTTTATCCATGTTGCTTGTCATCTCCGCCGTTGTCATAGCACGTCCTCATCTTTGTTGTTGCGTGTCTTCATCTTTTTCGTTGCGCCTCCCAATCTCCTCATTGCTACCGTCGCGCGGCGCTCATCCATGATTTACTGAATCCATCCCGACCGCACCCGCAAGCATTTGGCAAATCCTTGGATCCGTCAAACTTCCCATTGCACTTGATCTATCAGTCGTGGATCTCAAGGCCGTCAGGATTTACTCAACTTTCTCAAACCAATCTCCTATCCGCCCATCCGCGCTCTCATGGACTTCATCCGTCACCTTTCCTGGGACTCTCCCACCCGCTTCCGCCTTTGGACAAGGGGTGGGTGACTCTGGTATTGTCACGCGCGCCCATCCACAGACCGACGCGAGTGACCACATGGTTGCCTTCCCTTTTCCGCTCTATTTGTAGAATCCGTTGTATATAGCGTAACAGGGCCTCCTGCCCATATAAGGAGGGGCTCTCCCCTGCCTTTTGGCCCGGCATCCCAGCATCAGAGCATCAGAGAATCCCATCATTCTATGAGACCATCATCATAAGAAATTTATCCATGGGCATCCTTCCCCACTTATCTGAGCAAATTATCCGGGTATATCTATGATTGCCCCTTGATCCTTTGAGCCTCCATACTCAAACTCGGTCCTTTGTGACCTTGATCCTTATCACCAACCAATAGCCTTGCTGGTTGAAGAAGAATTCCTGTCTGCCTGAATTCTTGAGTGTGTTATACCACTCTGATCCCTTTTTCCAACCATACTGGTCTTGATCTCTCCTTGATCATCTTTCTGGAGCCAATCACGTTTGATTGAAGAGGTTTTATTAAGCTTAAAACCTGGAGTGTTATACCTCCCTTCTTCTTTGAGGTTGAATTTTGCCATGCTATTCTTGAGTTCCTTGAGAAGTGTTGGGATATTCTTGCTCAAATTCGTTATTGATTTGCTTCTAGAGCTTCATAAACAAATTGCTTTTGTTTTGTTCAGCCTCCCACAGTTATCTGGTACCCTTCAAGCGCTTGATTGCGGAGAGTTGGGCAGGTTCATTGAGAACCTGGAGGTTGGTTGGGATTGAGTTGATCTTTCCTAATCAGCTGCTGACGACCAGAGTTATTAGCTTGTGGGCGTTGTTACTTACAACTGCCTTGTTCTATTGAACTCTGAACAAACCTTGACTTATTTGTTCAAGTCTTTCCCTGCACCATCTTGTCTCAGATAGTGTTGTTTCTGTTGATTTCACTATTTGATTTCTTAAAAAAAAAGAACCAGCAGGCTAGAGGCATGGGTTTTAGAGATAATTAGACCAACTGATTCAAAATAGGAAAAATGAATAATGAAGAAAATGAAAGGAGTACCAACGCTAGGACTATGATCAGGAACAGGACAGCATGAGCAGCAGAGGAAAGGATGAGGCTAGAGGAAATGAGTAGACGACTGAAACGGACAGAGGTCAGAGTTGAGAGTTGTTAGTTGTGATAGATCATGCGGATAGGTCTCTTACCAGACAAGAACACATGGGCCGTTTAATTGAGGTAGCTGAGATGGTGGATCGAGAGTCGAGGCGAGATGAGATTTAAGAGAAAAGAACAGGAACGATAGAAAGAAATAGAAAAGGAAGAAAAGAATGATAGAATGAGGAAGGAGTAAAAGAAGGAAGATCAGAAGAAGAAAGAGATCGATTTCGAGTAGCTGTTGTCAGAGGTTGTTCAGATGGATGAACCTCGAACCTCACACCCTTCCAAGATCTGAAGCTGGGAGACTCGAGTTGAGAGATGACAATCTTAGAAATGGAGTGTTCACACTCATCTTCAGGGTGCGCGGCAGTCAGAGAGAGGAGAGTCGTGAGAAGTGATTTCTCAACACTCCCCGTGGCTGGTAAGTGGGTTATCCGTAAATTCTCAGGTGGTGAATATTGTTTTTTGTAATAGCTTAAGAGAACTGATAGAAGATGCCTTCGAGAGTGAATCGGCGACCATGGAAGGACTGGGAATGAGTTCTAGTTTGAATTCTTTATTTGTGAAATCATCGCGAAGACCTTTTGTTTTTATATCTATATGTCGTGACTTGGAGTGAGAGCCGAATTTTTTTATCTTATTGTCTAAACCTTTGTTGTCTATATACAATGTTGGTTTGAACTTGCAGTTGTGGTAGATCTCATTGATGAGGTGTCTGATCCATTTCGTCTCGAGATAACAATCGAGCAGTGCATTCAGTTCGGATTCGGTAGAGGAATAGGTGATGTTTCGTTGTCTGGTTGAGTTCCAGACGACTGGGCTTCCATAGTGGAAGACGACATATCCGGTTTGAGATTTTCGGAAAACTGGATCATCCCCCCAGGTGGCATTGCTAAAGCTTGAGAGGACTTCTTGTTGAGGATCGTATTTGATGGTGAGTTTGAGATTTTTGGTTGTCTTGAGATATTTCCATACTTTCCGGACCTCCCGCCAGTGACTCATACCGGGCTTGGCGTTGAACCTAGACAGACTAGATACGGAGAAGGAAATGTCTGGACGAGTGTATTGTGATAGGTGATTGAGAAGTCCGGTTGCAGATCTGTAATTAATGTTTAGTTGGCGAAATTCTGCATGGTCGTCGTTGGAGGCGGGTTCAAGATGGAAATTCTGTGTTAGCGGTGATAAGGTTTCTTTGCAGGATGACAGGCCAAGCTCTTCTAGTCCCCGTTGGATATGATTAGGTTGGCTCAGGAGAATTTGATCATCTTCAATCTTCATGAGCATTCCGAGTATTGTGTTTGGTGAATGAGAGGACGAGTTTTGGAATCTCTTAAGAAAGTTTGATTTGAAGGAGTCAGAATTGCCTGCATGGATTAAGTCGTCCACGTGGAAGTATAGAATTTCCTTCGTTTGGTTGTTAAGGTAAAGACAGGGATCGCTGGTTGATTCTTCGTACCCTTGAGACTTGATCCATAGCGTAAGGGTTTTGTACCAATTCTTGGGAGACTGTTTGAGCCCGTATAGCGATTTCTTTAACTTTAAATAGGGAGATCTTCTACTTGATCCATCTGGCGTTCTTATAATGACGGTCTCCTCCAGAGGAGCATGAAGAAATGCCCCCTTGACGTCGAATTGGGTGAGTTTCATTTTGTTTTTCAGGGCGTATACCAAAGCTAGTCGTAGGGATGCGATTTTTCCAGTTGGCGCCCAAGTTTTGTTGTAATTGACTCCCAATACTTGATCGAAGCCTTGAACACACAGCCGGGCCTTGTATTTGAAAGGTTCGCCATGGCAGTTCTCCTTCACTTTGAAGACCCAGGTTGTGTTTAGAATGTTGTCGGGATTTCCATAATATTCCTCCCAAACATCTTGTAGTTCTATGCCTTCTAGTTCAGTTTCTGTAGCTTCCTTCCATTTGGGCCACTCGGGGCACTTACGCACCGCCTTGTAGGAGGGGGGTTCATAGTAATGGTGGAAGCCATATCACTGGGGTTTTTTGATTTCGCATCTAGGTCTTTGATATGCGGATGTTTCAGGAGGTTCGGCTGGAGTAGAGTGGCAAGGTGGACTTGGGGGTGATGAATCTGAGGAGTCTGTGCCTTCATTCTCCTCGCGATCTGATTCTGAGTTGGAGACGTCTTCAGGCGAGTTGCAAATAGTGTATTGTTTTTGAGCAGAAGAGAAGTCGGAGTCGTCAGATTCCGAGCTAGCTTGAGAAAAAAGATCGAGTCCGGGAGACTCCAGAAGAGGAAATTGAGAGATCGTATTCTTGAGGAACTGGACATGTTTGGTTTCAATGACAGCACCGGATAAGCTTAATACGAGATAAGAATGAAAGATTGGATTGAACCCAACTAAGATTCCTTCTAATCCTTTTTTGTTGAATTTCCTTCCTCTTTGTAGATGATTTCCTAAGTAGATTACCGGTGATCCTACGGATTTCAAGTAGTTAGTAGGAAGACTCTTATTGAACATGAGTTCCCAGGGGGATCGATCATTACCTTCCCTCGGGATTTGATTCAACATGAAGCAGCAGCTCCGGATTATTATGTGCCAATAGTTCTTTGGCAGTCTGGAAGAAGAGAAGGTTGCTCGCGCGGATTCGACGATAGTTCGATTGGCTCGTTCCGACCGGCCATTGTGTTGGGAATGATGCGGTTCTGACGTGAGTAGTTTGATGTGTTTAGATTTGGCAAAGTCTTTCAAAGTTTTATTGGTGAATTCCGTGCCTTTATCCGAGAAAATTTCTGTCGGATAGTAATTAAGCCGTTTATATTCTGTTTCCAGGATATTGATTATGACGTTCGGGGTTTCATCTTTAGATAGGAGGGGAAATGCCGCAAGATAGCCAGAGAAGTTATCTACGAGAGTTAGAATGTACCGGTGGCCCGCCTTGGATTGAGGGGTAATTTGTCCAATCAGGTCAAGGTGTATTCTTTCAAGCGGTTTCGACGAAGGCGTTGAAGTTGCTGAGAAGGGAGATTTAGTGATTTTGCTTTTGACGCAACTCTCACACTGAAAGCTATCCAATTCTTCTTTAGAAAAGTTACCCTTGAGTAGAGGCTTGAGGGTGGAGATTGCAGCATGACCGTACATTTTGTGAAAGTCGGATAGAGATTGAGATTCGACAGTAGTTGAGCTTGTGGATTGATTTGTGAGATTAACTGAAAGATTGTTACCCGCGACTCGAGGTTTCTCAATTACGAAGAGATTGTCGCGAATCAATCCTTTTAGGACTAGCTTGTTGCCTCAAGAGACCGTAAATTGATCTCGTTCTTGAGAAAGATTGCATCCCTTCTTTGCTAGAAGACCGGGGCTAATTAAGTTAACCACTATGTCTGGGACATACATACACTCATCTAAGGTTACGACCGAATCGTTCCATTCCAGTCGGACCGTACCAGTGCCTCGAATTTTAAGGTTAGCTTCTAGCTTTCCAGTCTTGATTTCTTCTGGATCGTCTTGAAGATTGATGGAAGTGAAGAATTTCAGGTCGTTGAAGATATGAATATTTGCGCCGGAGTCCAATAAGAGATTCGAGGTATTATTGGAGTTGATCCAGAGGGTGAGTAGGGAATGATAGTTGATGGTTGGGTTCTTTTTGGTTCTATTTTTCCATTCATTCTGCTGTTCGACCCACCATCCAGGGGCAATTTGGGGGTGGAGATGAAAGCAGGACGTCTCTGGATGTGGAGCATTTGGGTCGTGGTAGCCTTCTCTGCATCGGATTCGGGCCTTTTTATTGTCTCTCTCTGTTCTGCCTTTGGTAGTAACTAGGGTAATATCCGGAGCTGATTTGCCTATCTTCAATTGAGCCTTTCGCTCATTATTATATTGAGTAAGATGGTTGAAGACCACTTCTACTGTTATCAGCTTCTCTACATGCATGATTTGTTGCTTGAGGTTTTCCAGAATCGGGGGAAACTTGAATAGTATGAGGTAGGCAATTATATCTTTAGGTAATTCTATGCCCACGTCTGCCATCCTGGTAAGTGCCTTTCTGATATTGGTGATGAAGTTTTCTATCGCGTGTTTGTTGAAGGGAGCATGTAAAAATTGATTGAAAACTTGGGCTCTGTTTGCAGTTTTGGATGAAGCAAATTGACAAGTGATCTCGGCCCAGAGCAGCTTAGACGATGAGATGTTTGCCGAGTTGACCACATTGGCATGAGTGACGCTGTCTAGTTTAGAAAGGATGATTGCTCGGATTTCTCGATCTTGTTTTATCGTAAGTTGGCCGGAGTTCCTAGTTATGACGTCCTTAATTTCCTTGAGATCGAATAGCATTAACATCTTGTCGCGCCAGATGGAATAGTTGTCTTCGTTGAGAGGAGGAATGGCATCAACCGAGGCCTTGAGGGCAACTTGGTGAAAATAGTCGTTGGCCCCAGCTGGTTTGTTCATTTTTGATTAGCTTGAGTCTTTCGGCTTTTAACCGTGTTGATTTCACTATTTGATTTCTTAAAAAAAAAGAACCAGCGGGCTAGAGGCATGGGTTTTAGAGATAATTAGACCAACTGATTCAAAATAGGAAAAATGAATAATGAAGAAAATGAAAGGAGTACCAACGCTAGGAATATGATCAGGAACAGGACAGCATGAGCAGCAGAGGAAAGGATGAGGCTAGAGGAAATGAGTGGACGACTGAAACGGACAGAGGTCAGAGTTGAGAGTTGTTAGTTGTGATAGATCATGCGGATAGGTCTCTTACCAGACAAGAACACATGGGCCGTTTAATTGAGGTAGCTGAGATGGTGGATTGAGAGTCGAGGCAAGATGAGATTTAAGAGAAAAGAACAGGAACGACAGAAAGAAATAGAAAAGGAAGAAAAGAATGATAGAATGAGGAAGGAGTAAAAGAAGGAAGATCAGAAGAAGAAAGAGATCGATTTCGAGTAGCTGTCGTCAGAGGTTGTTCAGATGGATGAACCTTGAACCTCACACCCTTCCAAGATCTGAAGCTGGGAGACTCGAGTTGAGAGATGACAATCTTAGAAATGGAGTGTTCACACTCATCTTCAGGGTGCGCGGCAGTCAGAGAGAGGAGAGTCGTGAGAAGTGATTTCTCAACAGTTTCCATTGCTACCAACAACTCTTATCCTCTTCTCTTAGTTTGATTTCTCATCCATAAGGTTCTGGACCTTGATTCCGGTTACATTTAAATATTATTGTAACTCCTAGGAGGGCAGCCTAAACAGCACCTTTCCCCTCCACAGAACTGCCACGGCTTAGCACCGTTTGGAGTCTTACACCGCGCCAAGCTTGCTTAAATCCACGGCCAACTTAAGTCCTCTGGCTTCATAATCCAAGTCCTGCAGTAAAATATTGCGCCCAACAATCTCCTTGAGTTTGTCAAAGGCATTGTCACCGTTTGACCCCCAGGTCCATTCCGTGCCCTTACCTGTTAATGCCTGAAACAGGCTAGCAACCACCACAAACCGCTTGATGAACATCCGTACGTAGCTACACAATCCCAAGAACTGGAGAATGTGTGGTACAGTCTTTGGCGTTGACCACTTGAGGACTTTGTTGCATTTCTTTTCTGCGATACGCCTTCTGTCAGAAGCCACCACATTTCCTAGAACCTCCAGCGTGGGTACACAGACTGCTAACTTTTTCCCCAACACTATAAGTTTTGCTTGCTTTCTTGATCCGGAACAAGATCCGTTCCAGCGTCCGCGCGTACTCCCAGACAAATTGCCAAACTTCTGGAGCTTTGGTAAGCGTTTCCCCTCCATAATCCGTCTTTGGGCCTTTGATTCCCCTGTCATTGATTAAAATCTGAACCCCCTCCAGAAGATCATCCTTCAGAATCCATTTCATCTGCGCTTGGTAAACTGTGACAGAGTTAGTTGCACCTTGCAGCAGCCGTGTCAGTTGCATCCTTCCCAATTCGGTTTTGAAGGCATTCATTGGACCCAAACTCCAATCAAGTTTGCGCTGGTTGTATCCTCCCATCACATCCACCAGCCTGTAGCACGCGCATACTGCCATTGATTCCAGAAACTTGTTCACACGCGGAGGTTTTCCCACGTCTTGGATTGTAAACAAATTGAGATGCTGCAGATGATGAACAACTCATAATGACTTCCCATCCTTCTTAACCACTGCAAAGATTGGACTTGAGTAACTTGATGTTGACTGCTTGTAAAGACCCATCCCCACACGCTTGCGCACCAGCTCCAAGAAGGGCCCCAAAACCACTTGTGGAATCCAAATTGGCTTGATCTGCCAAGGTTTTGTGCAGAACCATTGGAATCACATAAGGGTTTCCTATCTTGCTCTTTAACAATCCCCGCTCTTTAGGTCCAAACTCAAGCGCTCTTTCCCTGAGAATGAGTACCAAAGTCATCAAATCCTGTTCCTCTGCGCTCAAACAGCCCAGTGGTCCAAAGTTAAGTGCTGCAATCTGCTCATCCCTAATCCGCTCCAATTGTGTTACCCATCCTGACACCTTCAGCGGAGATTTCCAAGGGTCCCGCAACCATAGGATCAGTTGCAGTGGTCCGTTCAGATCCTGCGGCATTGCTTCATTCCAAAGACGGACCCTTTGAGCAACTGGCTGATACTTTCTGAAATTGCACCGCCCCATCCGCACGCATCTGTTACCATAGGTCCTAGTCAAAACCAAACTGCGGCTTTTGCCTTTGCTCACAAGTGTGGTGATAAGATTTGTTTAGATTTCTAGAGGACGCAGAACCAGTAGGATGAACAGGATATTAGAATAAAATGAGAAATGAGAAAACGTATAGAAACAGATAACTCAGAAAGAGAGGATCCTACAAGTTATATCATCAGTATAGGTTGAGTGGCAGCTATACGATCTCATGAGGTTTATTGAAGGTTGATGGGCCAGGTAGATCAGATGGAACAGAGACAGACTGAGGATAACAGAGAGTCAGATGGAGTCGTTGAGTCAAGAGGAGGCTTTGGAGTCTTACCAGTCAGAGCTATTGTGTTCACAATCTTGATTAGTTGGACGGAAGTATTGAGAGGCGAGGGTTTGGAAAAGGAAATAGATAAGACAGAGAGAATGGAAATAGATATGAATGAAAGAATAGAGATGAAGAAGGAAATGGAGGAACAGAAGCACAGTTGAAGAAACAGCGATCAGAGACAGAGCCATCTCTGATCAGAATAAACAGAGAATTTGGGGATCCCCGTTACAGGGTAACGGTTGCGCGCGCGCACCAGGAGAGATGGGTTCAGAAAGTTAATACCCTCCGTGACTGGTAAGATGGGAAAGATAAGAAGCGACAGTTTTGGAGAAAATATGTTGTTGTAAAAGTTTGAGAGCGCCTACTGAAGTGGCCTTAGTTAAAGGGTCTGCTATCATTTTATCAGTGGGCACAAGAATTAGATCAAACTTGAGAAGGGAGAAATTGTCACACAATCCTTTGGTCTTGATATTGATGTGTCGAGATTTTGAGTGAGAGCCAAACTTATTTATTTTATTGTCTAAACCTTTATTATCTATATGAATTATAGGTTTGATACAGATAGAAGAGTTGATTTCACTGATGAGGTGAGTGATCCATTTCAATTCAAGGTAGCAGTTGAGTAGGGCCTTGAGTTTGGATTCGGTCAAGGAATAGGTTATATTCCGCTGTCTAGACTAGTTCCAGATAACTGGACTGCCGTAATGGAATACTATGTATCCTTTTTGAGACTTGCGAAGAATAGGCTCATCCCCCCAAGTGGCGTCACTATATCCAGACGCAGTTTCTTCTGAAGGATTGTACTTGAGTGTCAATTTTAGATTTCTAGTTGTTTTTAGATATTTCCATACCTTGCATACTTCTTTCCAATGAGATAGACCGGGCTTAGCATTAAACCTAGCCAAACTTGATACAACGTAATAAATTTCGGGACAAGTGTACTGGGAGATATGATTCAAGAGTCTGATTGCAAATCGGTAATTGATATTGAGTTGAGAAAACTCCGCGTGATCTATGTCAGAAGCCGGCTCAAGATGGTGATTTTGTGTGAGAGGAGAGTTGCTGTCCTTACAATCAGTAAGTCCCAATTCCTCCAATCCACAATTGATATGTTTGGGTTGGCTCAGAAGGATTTTATCTCCTTCAATCTCCATTAGCATACCAAGGATAGTATTCGGGGGATGGCAGGATGAGTTTGAGAATCTGGTCAGAAAGTTTGTAGCAAAATCGTCCAATTTTCCTACTAGTATGAGGTCATTGACATGAAAATAGATTACCTCTCTTGACTTCGGATTAATATATAAACAAGGATCACTCGTCAATTCTTGGAAGCCTTGTGATTTGATCCAGGAGGTTAGAGTCTTGTATTAGTTTTTGGGAGATTGACGGAGACCGTATAGGGACTTTTTTAATTTAAGATAGGGTGATTTTTGGTTTGAGCCCTTGGGCGTTCTAATTATTACAGTCTTGGTCAGTGGAGCATGTAGAAAAGCTCCCTTCACATCAAATTGATTGAAGGACATTCCATTCTTCAGTCCATAGATGAGCGCAAGTCAAAGAGACCCAATTTTTCCAGTGGGTGCCCAGGTTTCATCAAAATCTACACCTTGAATTTGATCAAACCCCTGGACGCATAGGCAAGCTTTATACTTGAAAGGTTCGCCGTGACTGTTTTCCTTCACTTTGAATACCCAGGTTGTGTTCAGGATATTGTCCGGTTCATCATAGTATTCTTCCCAGACTTTCTTTGCTTCAAAAGATGCGAGTTTGTCTTTGGAAGCTGTTTTCCATTTAAGCCATTTGGGGCACTTCCGGGCGGTGTAAGACTCCAAACGGTGCTAGGCCGTGGAAGTTCTGTGGAGGGGAAAGGTGCTGTTTAGGCTGCCCTCCTGAGTGTTACAAAAATATTTAAATGTAACCAAGATCAAGGTCCAGAACCTGGTAAATGAGGAATCAAGGAGTAGAGGATAAAGATGATAATAGTTTGGTAGCAATGGAACAGCACTATCTGAGACAAGATTATGCAGGGAAAAACTTGAAAAAAAGAAGTTAAAGTCCCCTTAGAGTTCAAAGAACAAAAGCTGTTGTATGTAAACAACGCCCACATGCTGATAACTCTGGTCGTCAGCAGAAGATTGGGGATGATCAACTCAAACCCAAGCAACCTCCAGGTTCTCAATGAACCTGCCCAACTCTCCGCAATCAAGCGCTTGAAGGGTACCAGATAACTGTGGGTGGCTTTACAGGAAAAAGCACAATGTTTAAGAAGCTCTAAAGCAAACAGTAACTGATTTGAAGCAAGGATAACCTCAACACTTCTCAAGGGACTCAAGAGTAGGCTGGCAGAATGCAACTTCAAAGAAGCTAAGGGGAGGTATAGCACTCCAGGTCTTAAGCTTAATAAGACCTCTTCAATCAATTGTGATTGGCTCCAGAAAGGTGATCAGGGATCAGGACCAGTATGGTCAGAGAAAGGGATCAAGGAGTGGTATGACACACTCAAAAATTCCAACAGACAGAATTTTTCTTCAACCAGAAAGGCTATTGGTTGGTGATAAGGATCAGGGATCAAGGGTTGAGTATGGAGGCTCAAGGATCAAAGGTGTGCTGATTTCATTCTGGATCATTCCATGCTCCAATGGTTTCATGTTCCCCCAGTGATTTCCAATGATGATCAAAAAGGCAGGGGAGAGCCCCTCCTTATATGGGCAGGAGGCCCTGTTAGACTATATACAACGGATTCTACAAATAGAGCGGAAAAGGGAAGGCAACCATGTGGTCACTCGCGTCGGTCTGTGGATGGGCGCGCGTAACAATACCAGAGTCACCCACCCCTTGTCCAAAGGCGGAAGCGGGTGGGAGAGAGAAACGAACCAAACCGCCGCGGATGTCCATGGGCGGTCGTTGGCACTCTTCCAAAGGCGGAAGCGGGTGGGAGAGTCCCAGGAAAGGTGACGGATGAAGTCCATGAGAGCGCGGATGGGCGGATTGGAGATTGGTTTGAGAAAGTTGAGTAAATCCTGATGGCCTTGAGATCCACGACTGATAGATCAAGTGCAATGGGAGGTTTGACGGATCCAAGGATTTTCCAAATGCTTGGGGGTGCGGTTGGGATGGATTCAGTAAATCATGGATGAGTGCCGCGCGACGGCAGCAATGAGGAGATTGGGACGCGCGACAACAAAGATGAAGACACGCAACAACAAAGATGAGGACGTGCTATGACAACGGCAGAGATGACAAGCAACACAGATAAAGGATGCGCGATGCGCGCGGATGAAAGGAGCGCGGCGCGGCGCGCGACGCGGATAATGGAAACGCGGCGCGGATAATGGAAGCGCAGCGCGCGCGGGTAAAGGACGGTTTGGATGAGCCTGAGGATAAGTTGTTCAGCCGGACGGTACGTTTGCGCAACAGTTTATGGATTGAGGTCTTAAGGCGGCCAGGGTGTCCAGGATGGGGCACCACAGCGGCTTTGTATGATGGAGGTTTGTAGTAGTGATGGAACCCGTATCTTTGAGGTTTCTGAATTTCGTGTCTAGGTCTTAGATCCATCCCTCTTGTTGTTGGTTCAGGAGCAGTAATAGTAATAGAGTCTGAGCTTTGAGAATTGGAAGAATTTGCTTCATCTTGATCAGAGTTGGATTTGATTTGAGAAGTATTAGTTTCTCTGATTGCATATTGCTTATCGGTGGAAGAGAAATCGTTTTCATTGGATTCTGAGATAGTCTGAGAGAAGATGTCTAATCCGGGAGACTCGAGGAGGGGAAAATTGTCTAATCAATGTTTGAGAAATTTTACATGTTTTGTTTTGACTATGCCTCCAAGTGAGTTGAGGATTAGGTAGGAGTGGAAGGCAGGATTAAATCCAACCAACACTCCTTCAAGACCTTTTTTGTCAAATTTTTGACCCTTCTGGAGTCAATTGGCAAGATAAATAGCAGACAAGCCTACGGGTTTCAAATAATTAGCAGGAAGTTTCTTACCAAACATAAGTTCCCAGGGAGAGGATTAAATACCTTCTCTTGGGACCTGGTTGAGCATAAAGCAGCAACTACGAACCACAATGTGCCAATAATTCTTTGCCAATCAAGATGAGGAGAAGGTGGCTCGAGCAGATTCTATTATAGTTCTATTTGCCCTTTCTTCTCACCCGTTTTGTTGAGAGTGATAGGGTTCAGACGTTTGAAGTGTGATGTGTTTCTTCTTAGCAAAATCTTTGAGAGTTGTGTTGGTAAACTCAGTACCTTTATCTGAGAAAATTTCGGAAGGGTAGTAATTTAGCCTTTTATATTCAGTTTCTAGAATGCTGATGATAGTTTCTGGAGTTTTGTCTTTGGATGTGAGAGGGAATGCAGCTAAGTAGCCAGTATAGTTATTGACCAGGGTGAGCAGATATTGATGACCGGCCTTAGATTGAGGGCTAATCGGACTGACCAAATCAAGATGAATTCTGTCTAGAGGTTTGCTAGCGGGGTAGAGGAACCAGAGAACGGCGATCTTGTGATCTTGCTCTTGACACAACTGTCACATTGGAAGTTGAGAAGTTCTTCCTTGGTGTAGAGATCTTTTATCAAAGGTTTGAGAGTGGTGAGAGAAGCATGTCCGTACATCTGGTGGATATTGAGAAGAGAAAGATTAGGACAGGGGGATTGATTTGAAAGATTCACCGTTTGGTGCTGGTCTACAGATTGGGGTCTTTCAATGACAAATAGGTTATCTCTGATTAAACCCTTCAGAACGAGTTGGTTGTTTCAAACCACGGAGAACGTGTCACAAACTTGAGAGAGAGAACAACCTTTCTTGGCAAGGAGTCCGGGGCTAATCAGATTAACTACAATGTCAGGAACGTAAACTCAGTCTTTGAGAGTGACGACTGAGTCATTCGATTCAAGTTTAACTGTCCCCGTGCCGCGTGTCTTAAGGTTAGCTTTGAGTTTGCCTGTTTTTATTTCATCAGGTTTGTCCTGAAGTTTGATGGTAGAAAAGAATTTTAAATCGTTAAAAATGTGGACGTTTGCTCCCAAGTCTAGAAGAAGATTAGGGGTGTTGTCCGTGTTGATCCATAACGTGAGTAGGGAATGGTAATTAATAGTTGGATTCTTTTTTGTTTTATTTTTCCAAATTTTTTGTTGCTCTATCCACCACTCTGGAGCAATCTGAGGATCTAAATGAAAGCACAACGATTCGGGATGAGGAGAGTTGGGGTCATGGTATCCTTTGTGGCATTTCATCTTGACCCTCTTTTTTTCCTTGTTCTTTTGGGTTTTGGTAGCTACTAGAGAGACATTGGTTGAGGGTTTTGTAGAAGTCAAGTGAGCCTTTCTTTCATTATTATACTGGGTGAGGTGATTGAACACAACGTCTGTTGTCAGATTCTTCTCAAAATGCATAATTTGCTGTTTTAAATTTTTGAGAATTGGGGGAAATTTGAAGAGAAGGAGATAAGCTAATATATCTTTAGGTAATTCTATACCAACATCCTTCATTCTGGTGATGGCCTTTTTCATTTCAGTAATTAATCCGTTGATAGCATTTTTGTTGAAAGAGGAATGGAGAAAGTGGTTGAAGACCCTAGCTCTGTTTGATGTCTCTGAAGACGCAAATCTTTGAGTGATCTTGGCCCATAAGAGTTTCAACGAGTAGATGTTAGAGGAATTAACAACGTTGGCATGTGTTGTACTGTTGAGTTTGGAGAGAATAATTTCCCAAATTTCTAGGTCTTGTTTTGATGACATAGGGCCGGTATTTGTAGTGATGGCATCCTTGATGTCTTTGAGATCAAATAGCATGAGCATTTTGTCTCGCCATATGGAGTAATTCTCTTTGTTTAAGGGGGGTATGGCGTCAACAGATGCTTTGAGAGCCACCTGATGAAAATAATTGTTTGTTCCCACTGGTTCTGTCATGTTTTGCTGGTTGAGTTTGCTTGTAGACCTTTGGCTTTTAACCGTGATAAGATTTTTTTAGATTTCTAGAGGACGCAGAACCAGTAGGCTGAACAGGATATTAGAATAAAATGAGAAATGAGAAAATGTATAGAAACAGATAACTCAGAAAGAGAGGATCCTACAAGTTATATCATCAGTATAGTTTGAGTGGCAGCTATACGATCTCATGAGGTTTATTGAAGGTTGATGGGCCAGGTAGATCAGATGGAACAGAGACAAACTGAGGATAACAGAGAGTCAGATGGAGTTGTTGAGTCAAGAGGAGGCTTTGGAGTCTTACCAGTCAGAGCTATTGTGTTCACAATCTTGATTAGTTGGACGGAAGTATTGAGAGGCGACGGTTTGGAAAAGGAAATAGATAAGACAGAGAGAATGGAAATAGATATGAAAGAAAGAATAGAGATGAAGAAGGAAATGGAGGAACAGAAGCACAGTTGAAGAAACCGCAATCAGAGACAGAGCCGTCTCTGATCAGAATAAACAGAGAATTCGGGGATCCCCATTACAGGGTAACGGTTGCGCGCGCGCACCAGGAGAGATGGGTTCAGAAAGTTAACATGTGGCACAATGATAGTGTTTTTGTGAAGTACCTCCCAGTGATGCACACTGCGGAAAGGAACTTACTTCCGGCGCTTGCGCTTCCCGCGCTTTCTCCCTTCTTCCCACCTGCTCCTCACTGGTCAATTGCCCGCACAAAGCTTGAGCTTTCTTTGAGTGGTATAGTTAAAATCTGCCTCTGGACCACCATCCTGAACCAACTCTGTTCCAGGATCCTCCTCCTCCTCTCTTTCCAAATCCCGCACCCACTTCCCCAACCCCTGATTGCAGATTGTGGTTTTGAATTGCCCACCAGATGAATCTTCCACCGTTAATGCTTCCGTCCCGGCCTCTGGATCAAACTTCATTTGCGCTCAGAACCCAAACATGAATGGCCGTCCTAAAATAGCCTCCCAGCAATCAACCAATAGAAAAGAAAGTGGTTTACATACCCTTGAAACCTCAACCTCTTCCTCCTCTACAACCCCATCCATGCAACAGGCCCCACCGTTAAGGGCGCAAAGCCCCATTGCGCATTTCTTTCAAACCACTCCAATTTCATCAACCAATCTAGATGGAAGGAGGTTCACCATAGAACCCCTGTCCACCAGCACCCACACCTTCCTTCCAGAAATCTTCATCAAAACCTAAGCCAGTGGATTTGAAACTGGTTTCATCCCTGCTAGCTTGCGCTCCATTTCATCCTGAGCCAAGTTCACCTGCTGCACCATTGGAGGGATCCTATTGTGCCCGCCATTCTTCAGTGCTTGAACCATCTCATCCACTACCAACGGCAACACCACCTCCAGCTCCTTCAAGTTCAAGGGAATAGTTGTTTCATTCCCCATCACCCTGCGCACAATTTCCACTGCCTTCTTCTTCCCCGCCAGATTCACCAGCCGCCCATCCGTTTCCAGACTGCGCACAATTGGTTTAGGAGCTGCCGGTGGTACCTGTTCCTTGGCGTCCGCATCCATCCTTTCCACCACTGCCAATTCCTCCATTGCTAACACCCTCACTTCCGCTTCCACGCGTGGTTGTTGCCATACCCCAGGACCAGTGACAATCCCCAGCAAAGCTTGAGCAGTTACCACCAATTTCCGTCCTTGCCTGCGCACTTGCTCCATGACAGTCGGGTTCCCAGGTTCAGAGGAGATCCGCTTGCCCATTGGGAACATGAATCCCATTCCCACTGGTGATTTCCTTTGTCATGTTATTGCACCCCAACCGCCAATGCCCCTTGTCCCCACAGTAATTGCATAACCGCAACACAGGCGGATTTGATGGGGGAAGCGGTCCTTAAGGTGAGGAGGGGGATTGCGCAACCCGGACAACATCTTACTCAGAAAGATCTGTAAATCCTTCAGCAATTTGGTCATTTCTCTAACCTCTGGGCTCATTTTTGGTGATGTGGCCTGAGTGATTCCTTTTTTGAGGGGCCTGCAACCAGAGCTTGGGTTGGTGCTTCCAGGGTGTGGGAAGCAGACTTCTTTGGCCCCATTGGGAACAACCTTGCCATGTCCTCCATCAGTTCCTCCAAGTCCAGCTTGCTTTCCACCTTGCAATAAATGACAAGGATTTCTGGAAGAAGTGCAATACTCCCATCCAACAACCTCTTTACCAGGTTGTTGTTGTACAAGTGCCCCTGCACTTGCCCATGGAGTGGGGGACTGAGTCCTCCCAAAAAGGCCCTCTTCATTGTGCCCGTCTGCCCCAATATCACTTTGTTCTTTGCCAGGTCACAATAGATCCAATAAAAAATTGCTACATAATCCCCCAATTGCACTTGCATCTGGAATCCGCGATTTGTGCTTGCTTCTGCCGTGGCTTGCTCAAAGTTACTTTCCCAAAACCAAGGTTTGCACCACAATTTCCGCCTTTAGTTTTGACCAATCAAGTTCCTCATACCCCTCCATCCCCTCCACATCCCAAAGCTTCTCTTTGTCCGTGATGAAAAGGATGACAAGCTGAGCCTTATCCAAACCCGTTGCACCTTCTGCATTGGCAATTCCTTTGTATCACCCAAGGAATCGCTCAACGTCCTCAGTGTTGAACTGGATGTGAGGATAGTCCCGCGGCCTGATGTGAACTGGCTTGTGGTTGGTGCCATTGTTGGAACAAGGGACACTGTATCCTGCCCCTGATGAGGGTTGCTTCCAAGAAGCTGGAGGAGGAGGAGGAGGAGTGGGGGTAACGTTAGATGACCCCATAATGGTCAATGGGTGGTACTGGGACATTACACTTGTTAGTTTGGAGAGACAAGGAACAAAAGATTATTTCCCGGCCAGACCCCCAGATGTGGAATTCAAAAGAGGAATTCTCCTTTAATGGTTCCAAGTTTGGAATTTATTGATCCCTTGCATCTGTAAAACCCAAGTGCAACTGTTCACCCTTTGACTGAGAGATAGAGAATTGAGAGTGAAGATCCTTGAAGAACCTATGACAACCGGTGTGATCCTCTGTTATCCAATCCTCCATGATATCCAGGTTGAGTTTGCGGCTTAAGTAGCCTACCCCTCAACCCTAACCTAAGTACAACCAGAAACAAGCAAGAATAATGAAATACAACCCCTAAGCACAGAACATTAGCCTCAACCCTATCCTTCCCATCCCATAATCCACATCCCATATCCATCCATATTACCCGTCTGCCATTATGTCCACCCGGTTTGTCCTTCTCATGACACAGCCTTGCACCGCATCCAACTTGGAGCCCTCAGCACATGTCTGTATCTGCCCAACGCACCATTCCAGATATCCAAGATATATCTGGGCAATTCAATCCGTGTCTTGAAATGCACAATCCACGCGCAATCTGTCCAATCCAATCCAATCCAATTTATCCCCCATCTCCAGATGCTGAGCCCTGCAGCGCAACTTGCTGTGGCAAAGCTGCACCCATTTCTGAGCCTGCTTCCCCTGCTGAGCCTGCTGCTACTGCTCAGCGTCCAGCGCCCAGCCAATTCTAACTTGCGTCTATAAAAGACCACCACAACGTCCAATCAGTTAGATAAACACCTGTAGTACACATGGAAAAAAAAAACCTGATCAAGCTTTCTCAATCAATTCTCATCCTGTCTGACTTGTTGTCCCAGTTTTCTTACTTACCAACAAATGGTACACACGGTGGGGCCATATTCTGAATTGTCTCTCAGTAGGCCGCATAGTTCTTGGTAGGACTCATAACACTCCCCAGCTGAGAGAAGTGGGTCAAGATTTTTTGTGGGATTGTCTCCCAGGTTTGTCTCAACCTATAGATTGGTGTTGAATTCAAACCGGCAATGATTTGCATCAGAGTCAAAAAATTGTTCAACAAGCAACATGGCTACATTGCCATCATCCTCATCACCCCATCACCCCAGATTGGAATCAAATCAGTAAGGTTCATAAGATTGATTGATTGGTTCTCAAACAAAAACCCCTCTCAGGTTGGCTACCAGGATGAAGTGCTTGATTGTACCCATTTGTTTCTTTTGTTCAGGTTGCAGTAGGATTGTCTTGGCCACCCAACAAGTCAACTATGGATACCAAATCATCATTGACTACCAACAAGTTCAGGTACAAGTCAAGAGCGTATAAAAAAACACTCATGGTGTTACTCATATCAATCATTGCCTTGATGTTTGTTGTGCCTTCTTTGGAAAACTCCTTGGGCCAAGCTTTACCTAGACATTCATTGACCTGAATCTGACAGAATAGTTTACTCTTGGACCAAGGATAACTGCTGGGTGAGTGTGAGAGGATTGATATCTAAGAACTTAATCTTTTGCAAGTTCTTAGGAAGAATAGGTGGGGGTGGGTTCCCAGGTGGATTGACTGGGGTTGTCAATTGATTCAATCCTACTCAGGATAGAAGAGGAGGATGAGGAGGAGGGGGGGAGCTTGCCTGAGGACCTGAAGGTGCCTGGAGGGGGATGGAACAATTGGTTAGCTTCTGATGATGGGGAGGATGAGGAGGAGGATGAGGAGAGCTTACCAGGGTTGCCAAAGGTGGTGGGTGAGGAGGTGGTGGTGGGTGAGGAGGAGAGTGGACCAGTGGTTTGGTGGGGTGAGGTGGGTGGTGTGGTGTGGTGAGGTGTTGGGTCAGTTTTGTCTAAGAAAAAAAAAAGAAAAAATGGAGTGAGTCAGCATAGGATTCTTGGTTGAACAACCAAAACAAAAACAAAAAAAAAAAAAAAAACATTTTTTACCTATTTGAAGATGGAGATGTGAAGGGATAGAGATGTGAAGGGATAGAGATGTGAAGCAATGGAGATGTGAAGGGATGGAGATGTGAAGGGATGGAGATGAGATGTGCCTGAAGCAATGGAGATGGGATTGGTATGGATTTGCTGATGTGGATGGATGTTTTAGATTTGATGGATGGTGGATGGATGATGATGGATAAATGGCAGGTTTAATGGTGGGTTTGATGTTTGAAATCCGCCATTTTGAAATACACCAGTTAGGGGGTATTTTGTATTTCAGAAACCCGCCATTAAAGATGGTGGGTTTCTAATGGCAGGTTTGCTAACTCTGATACGCCCTAATCCTCGACAAGGATCCATAAACTTATGGATCCTTGCCGAGGCTCGACAAGCAAAGTTCTGTCGAGCCCCACTCTAATTTTTCTGGCCCCCGCCCTCCCCCTCCCCTCGCCCTCCATAATCATCATACACCCACACCCCTCATCCCCGTTTCATCGATCATGAACAACTTCACTTCATCCCCTCCCCAATCCTTCCATCCCCCTCACCCAGCCCGATCCCATCCCATCCCGCTCTCAACGGGTGAGGTGACACTACCAAACCACCACCCCCGACGCTTGTCGAGCGGGGATTTGTCAAAGCAACGATATTGGTGGGACCGGCTCCCCAACTCATCGATAACTGTCGCGCCGGTCCAATTTATCGCAAGGAGCAGAGGTCGATGGGAAAGATTCAATAGTCTCGCCGATCCCCCGCTCAAGTGATTTCGGGGAATCGAATCCTGGATCGCGTGATGTTGGTCCCATAGAGCACATGTTATGATGCCACCTGAGAAGGACCCCAGCAGGTCTGATTCTAGAGATCGTGAGTGATCCAGTTCGATAGGTTTGACGATCTTCACCGTTTCAAGTTGTGTAAGACTTGAAAGGGGGGAGGGCCGTGATCTGGTAGATAGAAACCCCGGATTGGATGATGGTGAACTTGACGACGCATGATATGAAAGGTTTCGATCGAGTCGAATCCGTCGAGCGGCTCGATAAGGGATGACTGATCAGAGTGATCTTCGATCGATCGATCGATTTGAGTCTTGAAATTTATTCGATCGATTTGAAGCGGGTTGTTTTGATTCCCAGATCGTGAAGATCCGAGGTGTTGTGGTTATAGTAAGGGAGTCGACTGACGGGCCTTTTGGTCTCTCTGAGCACATCGACTTGAGATCATGGCCGGCGGCTGGATGAGGTTGAGCTGGGCTGGAGGAGTATAGATTAACGTGCTCGATGAGCTAGCGATCCAGTCGGCCTGAAGAGTGAGTTTGAGTTCCAAGCTCGGCAAGTCTGGGTTGGAGGTCTTTAAGGTCTCGCTCGAGACTGGAAGATGGTTAAAGTTTGAATGGACCCATGAATTCGAATTGTTTTTGGTTGGAATCCTATGGTGTGGCCAGCCTAGGGCCCAGGCCCAAGATATAGATAGATCTTTGATCGCAGTCAAGTGAATGCGTCTTGTTGAACTTTTTCAGATTCTCTTAATCCCGCCGGGTGGTTGAAGATCGAGTAGGTATGTATGGATGTAAGAAGTATGTATGTATACAGTGGGAGGATGACTGTAAGAGACTGCCTAATCCGAGCCAGAAGTGATCAGTAGCAAGCATCTTCAATCCCAGATGAGCTCTTAATATAGCTCCTCTTACATACTGACCCTGACCCTGACCCTGACCCTGACCCTGACCCTGACCCTGACCCTGCCCCTGACCCTGCCCCTTGACCCTGCCACTGCCAGCCAAGCCAAGCCAAGCCAAGCTCTTCCCATCCTACCGATTCGCGTTCATCCAGTACTCGTTCCGTCATCGATACTCCCCTCCGCCCATCGGCCATCCTCGACTAGCAAGCAGCAGCCATGTCGATCGCCACTGCTCACGCCCACCAAAACCCCAGCTTGCCCTCGTTCATCGGTAACTTGCAGGTCGGCCCCGGCAGCCGGATCGATCGACTGGCTAACAATCCCATCCTGCCCGTCTTCTCCTACTGTGCCGCCAGTATCCTCATGACCGTCGTCAATAAGGTACATACTCTCAAGTCATCCTCCATCTAGCTCCTGCTCATCTCACCCGCTCTCCTCTCCTAGTTCGTCGTCTCTGGTCGTCACTTCTCGATGAACTTCTTACTCTTGACCATCCAATCGACCGTCTGCGTCGGCTGTGTGGCTATCTCGAAATCCTTGAGGGTCAGAGCTCTCATCCATCTCCTCCTCCCCCTCCTTCCTCGTTCACTGATCCTTCTTGCTCTCATCCCAGTTGATCAAGTATCGTGATCTCGACAAGAACGACGCCAAGAGATGGTTCCCGATCTCATTCCTCCTGGTCGTCGTCATCTACACCGGCTCCAAGGCCTTGCAATTCCTAACCATCCCTGTCTACACGATCTTCAAAAACCTGGCCATCATCTTAATCGTCAGTCTCATCTCCCTTTCCACTCCCTCGCCCAATCGATCGCCCCGCTGCTCATCTAACCCTATGGCCTCCTTCCTACCTATCCACATCATCCCCCCTTACACCTCCTCAGGCCTACGGTGAAGTGATCTGGTTCAATGGTTCGGTATCTGGTCTGACCTTAGTCTCCTTCGGTCTCATGGTCCTCTCCTCTCTCATCGCCGCTTGGTCCGACATATCCCCATTCATCTTCCTCAGCTCCACCTCCCCTTCAGCCGTTCCCGAGCCTCTCATCTATGGTGAAATCGTCAAGAAGAACGCTGGATACTTTTGGATGCTCCTCAACTGTCTTGCCAGTGCAGCCTACGTGAGCTCCCTACCGCCAAATCATGCCTTCTAGCCCTCTGCCCTTCTCGCTCGAGCAACGTTTGCCGTCTCACCTTACACTTACACTTACCTCACCGCATGGTCTCCAATAATTCATTTCAGTTGTTAGCTATGAGAAAGAAGATCAAGGTCACCAACTTCAAGGACTGGGATACGATGTTCTACAACAACTTACTCTCGATACCCGTCCTAATCATCTTCTCACTCCTATTCGAAGACTGGTCCGAGAAATCATTGACTCTTAACTTGTTAGTCTGTCCATCAAACTAAATCCACACCCACTTCGAGACTTCTTTCTTACACGTGTTTTTTTTGACGGGTGTTGACTTGCTCTGAACCCTGCAAAATAGCCCTTCCGAGGGAAGAAGTCTTCTCCTAGCCGCCATGTCGTTTTCAGGAGCAGCAGCAGTCTTCATTTCCTACACCACGGCCTGGTGTGTTAGGACGACCTCCTCGACGACCTATTCTATGGTAGGAGCCTTAAACAAGTTACCCGTAGCCGCCAGTGGGATGATCTTCTTTGGTGATCCAGTCACGTTTGGTAATGTGACTGCCATCGGAACTGGGTTTGTCGCCGGATTAGTTTATGCGATCGCCAAGACCAATCAACAGAAAAAAAACAACCTAAGCCTGGGAGCTAGTAGTAGCCATGGTACCAATGGATCTGGTCTAGGAAGTGTGAATCAACCTCTCCTATTTCAAAAGGACGTCAAGGCCTGAGTCGACCACCTCTTTCATTCTTCCTTTCCGCACGCGCTCTCTCTCTCTCTTCGAACTCGCATCGCAGTTGTTTTTTCCTTTTCCTTTTCCTTTTTTTTTTTTTTTTTTGGTTCATGGACCTATTGCTCTCTTTTGATCACGCCTCTTCGCATTGCCCGTTGGTTTGTATAGATTTTGACCGTCTATTATTTGTACTACGTATCATTCGTCGGGTCTCTCTTGCCCTGCATCATCTACAGCTTCTGTTTGTTTTGAACCAGAAAAGAAAGAGAATCATCCAGTCGTCTCTTGGTATCTCTTTCCGTCCCCCCCCCCCCCAACTTTTGCAGCATCCTTTTCCAAAACCCCACGTCCAAAACGTGTCTCCAAGTCACGCATGCGCTCATCATTTCTTCTCCTTCATGCCTACTCGTCCTGGTTTGTTGTTTGCATATGGTCTTAGAGCTTGATCATCATCTTTCATACTTGTAGAGTCCTGCCGTTCCTTTCTTTTCTCACCCATCACTTCCATCTACCCCCGGTTCTTGCTCAATCTCTCCTTTGGTCATCAGCATCTCCGGGCCCTCCATGTGATCGATCAACCCCTCCACGCAAGACGAGAGAAATAAATAAAAAAAATTAATAAAGAACAGAAACAAAGATAAGACTCGATGACCAATCTCTGTATCTGAGTCCTCCAAGCTTGAGATCCGAAGCTGTGACCCCCACCCACCCCCCCCCCCCACCCCACCCCATCCCGGACTACGTCACTCGGTGCACACTATCTTTAAGTTACCTATCCCCCCAAGTACGAAGACTCCAACTCACTGACGTAAGAAAGAAGGGCGACTTGCGCTTGATTTGTTTTCGAGGATCGTGATCTGATCGGTGCTGACTCTATGTGATGGGTTCCATCCTGCTTGGACGCTATCAACTGGGACGTTTGTGTAAAAAGAGAGAAGGGGGAAGGAAGGAAGAGGGTCGAGCCTCCCGAAGCCCTCCCTTTGAACCAGCAGATGATCAGCAGCAGCAGCTTGGGATGACACACACGTACATACACACACAGTCGGCCGACAGTCGTCTTCCGACTCCGACCTACCCCCCCCCCCCCTCCCCTCGCCTTGATTCTTCCCGATCCTTGATTTTCTCCTGCGATGAAAAGTGGATCAGATCGTTGTTTTGTTTTTTTTGTTTTAATCTTTTGATTAGTATCAATGCCCCCGAATTTGGGGAGGCGAGGCATTTGCCGGGTGCAAAAGCTTGACCGGAAGATGCACGGCCCGCATCGAGGTTGCAGAGGACGACGGGGGCTAGTCAATGGGTTTTCGAGGGAGGTCTCCCAAGGAGGCCGGTGTCGGTATTTTCCGAGCCTCCAAAATCGAATCTTTTGATTGAGATGGACTGGTGTAAAATTTCCACCAAATTGGGGGTAGAAGCCTTTTGCCCGGTGCAGTATTGACTTTGCCCGGTGTATGTATGTACAGGGGGGGGGGGGGGGGGGGGAAGTAAGTCTTCACACTGATGTGTGAAATCAAGAAACCAGGAAATTTTATTGTGATTGAAAAATAATCTGAAAATGAAAGAGTTCAATTGATCTCAAACGGTTTTGAAGAAACATAAATACGACACAGATCAACAATTTCTTACCCTTCATTTTTGAATATAGATGAATCTCTTCCAAAGAATCAAAAAAGGATTACGCTCAGTAGTTTTTCAGATCTTTGGCTCGATCATTTTCAAAATCTGATAATTTATTCAATTTGAATTTTTATTTTCTTTTTAAGGTGTCAAATCGTTCATCAGATCAAGATGATTCATTCACTCAAGTGTTTTGTTTCATTGGGCAATTTCAATAGGTCTTCAACCAATGGGGATGAGGCCTTCCTCAAAACCAACAAAACCAAAAATATTCAAATAAATTCTGGAAGCTCTAAAAAATAGAAAAATTTCAAATCAAATCATACTGTAGAACTCAAATAGCAATATCAGAGATAATTTTTGCTTGACTTTTATGAGTTCTCAGATAACCATCTTGATTATTCAATCATAATATTATCAAACACACAAAGAAACCAAATGAATTGGATTTGCTTTTCCCATGAATGGAAAAATTGAATTTCACTATTTTTGTTTTTCATAGTCCTATTCTGATTCTTCCCTAGAATTAAATATATTCAAAATAACACAAAATTCAAAAGAATGGCTTCATTTTTCCTCTTTCTGAAACATCCAAATTGGGATATTTTCTACCTTTTTTGAAAGAACCTAGCCTTGTCTCAGTTGTCTTTTAAGGAGTGGGTAAGTTAATTATTGTATCTTGGGTGTTTTACTCACGCAAAAGAACAATATTATGATTTTCTTGAAATGATGGTGTGAGAGAAGGGTGAAACTTAAGAAAAAACTTTGTTTTATGAAATCAATGATGACAAAAAATAGAAAAATTACCAAACACAAACAACAGTACTTGACAACCTCCACCCTTATATAACATCACCTCCGTGGCCTGTGAGGTGTGGGTAAGATGAAAGTGGACTTCTTAGTCAGTCATCCATTGGCATGTGTGCAGACCGGCAGTTGTCCACTGGCCAGGGCTCAGGCTATCTTATAGATTGCAATGCTGGCCAACTTACCAATTAGCATCAGGTTTGGCCAGCCATTATGTGCAGGAACCAGCCTTCATACCCCAGTATTGTGGTTCAGTAACAATTGGTCAGGCACCACACCCTTGGTTGGGCCCATGGTTGCTTGCCTACTCAATCTGGACATGATCAATTTAGTAAGTTAGTCTTGTATGTCAGGATTGACTGGTAAGTTGAGCTTAATCAACCTCTGGTTACTTCCAGTGAAAACCTTGGAAGGATCCCAAGTGCTTCCTCTTGGTGTGCAAGGGGCATGCCAAGGCAATGTCAGGTGAATCTTCACATCCCCCCTTGCTAGGTACAACCGGCACCCCTAGGACTTCATGTAAGTTGGAGAGAAGAGAAGGACCCAACAATGGATTGGTTAAGAAGTTGGCCTTGTTCTTCCCGGTTGGTATATGTCTTAGGGATATGGTATTGTTGGCAACCAGCTCCCTGATGAAGTGGAGCCTGATATCAATGTGCTTGTTCTGGAAGCAGTTGTGGCTGGATCTTGACGTGGCAATGTTGTAAGAGCCTTTATTATTGATTGCAATGTTGACCAAAGTTGTCTCCAAACCAGTCAGTTCCTTAAAAAGCATCCCAAGCCATATTGCCTCTTTACATCCATCTCCAAGGGCTTTATACTCTGCCTCAGTGGTCAAAAGAGAGAATGTGAGCTGGTGGTACAAGCGCCAGGTCAGCACATGGCTGCCCAGCATCCCAATCATACCTGTCCAAGACCAATGGGTTTCCAGGCAGTTGGCCCAATCTGCATCAACATAGATGATGATGCAAGATTTTGCTTCCTTTGAGAAAGTGAGCCCCTGAGTCCTTGTGTCTTTGAGGTACCTGAAGACTTGGAAAGCTGCCAGGTAGTGGGACTCTCCAGGCTCATTGAGATACCGCAATAGGATGCTGACAGGAAGGGAAATGTCTGGTTGTGTCAGAAAAAAGAGGTAATTGAGAGATCCTACAATAGCTTGGTAGTTGATACCCTTCAGGATGAAAGCATTTCTCTTGGCAAGTGTTGCTGCTCTGAGTTTCAAGCTGGGATCCATAGGGCACAAGGTTGGGCTATGGTCTTGAAGGCCAAACTCTGCAAGCTTCTGATCTACGTACTGCTCCTTATTAAGCTTGATGCAATCGTTGTTGTGCTTCACATTCATCCCCAGAAGGAAGCTGACTGGAACAATGTACTTAATGTCAAACTTGGCCTCTATCTGTCACAGGAATTGCAAAGGGTCCTTTCTTATGATTACTAAGTTGTCAACATAGGTGTAAACCCATGTCTCAGCCATAGTACCACCAGGGTTACTTTGGAAGAAAATGCAGGGGTCAGCCTGGGAGATTTTGAAACCAGTCTTTATCATGAATGAACTGAGCTGTCAATACCAAACCAACATGGAATGTTTAAGACCATATTTTGCCTTCCTTAGCTCTAGAACCATCCCCTTCCCATCCAGGTAGCCCGGGGGTGGAAGGAGAGTAACTTTTTTGTCAAGGTTGCAGGTAAGGAAAGCGCTTTGTATGTCCAGTTGGTGCACAGAAAGGCTGTTATTGACTTCCAGGGATAGAAGCGTCATAAGCAACACCAGCCTCCCAGTGGGAGCATAGCTCAGAAAAAAGCTCAGGCTGTATACATGCCAGACACCTTGAGTGCAAATACGCGCCTTGTGCTCAATGATGCTGTTTCCAGGTCCCAGCTTTGTTTGATACTGTTGGAATGTCACAGCTGCATGAGTAAAACCTTGACCAAAACTACTACATTTTACAACTTCACCACCTCACAAATTAAACCCCTGGCTTATCACTTAAACTCTTGATGAGCATCAAACCATGCTCTTTTTCTCCTCTATGAATCTATATGCCACATTATTTTCTCATTCAATAAAGTCTCACCTTCATTGACTTATATCAACACTCCAGCTCAACTAACTCAACAACTTCATTTTCATTCATCCCCACACCAAGTAAGAAGATGACTTACCTGCCTGAAGAGACTCACCTTTTCTTTCACCTGCTTTGATAAGGCTATCAGTCATTAGTTTCATTTTAAGCGCTCCTTGTTTTCATTCTCACTGCTCATTGTTTTTCTGATCATGCTCCTGTTTCCTCAGTCTGCTTTCTGTTCCTTGGTTTCTGGTAATTCATCAATAATTATTTCTTCACGGTTAAAAGCCAAAAGTCTCTCTCAGACCATAACCAGAAACCAAGGAACTTCTTCTCCAGCCTCTACTTGCTCATCATGGACCACTTTAAACAAGCCATGCTGAAAACCACCTTGGAGAAGATTCCAATGCTTGGCAATGATAACTATTGAATTTGGAAAGACAAGATGGATGCAATCTTAGACGTTGGGGGATGTAAAAATACCTTGAAGAATGATAACTCCCAACTAGATTCAAACATCAACAATGAGCTCAAACTTCTGATCATCTCAAAACTTGAATCTTCCACTCATGAAAATATAGACACTCCCGTCAATAAAAGCTTGGCTAAGCTTCTCTGGAAGGCAATCATCAAGAAGTACGCTACCTCCCAAGCATCCAATAGAGCAAGAGTTTTCAACAATTTTCTATATCTATGATTTCATAGCAACCAAGTCAACAAATTCATGATCAAGGCAAAAGTGTGTCTCAAAAGAATGCATGAAGTTGGAATCTCCCTTCCAAACAACATTCTTGATTATTTATTACTTTTCAAATTCCCCAAATCAATGAAAGACTTTAAGCATCAAATAATGCACACCAATAAAGATCTGACTGTAGACTTTGTCTTCAATCACCTAAACCAGCTCAACAACAAGTCAAAGGCTCAAAACTCTATGGAATGAAACTCCTCTTCTAGGAAAAAGATAGCTCTCACATCAACTTCTTCTAAATCTTTGGTTAAAAGTCAAACAGGCAAAATAAGATGGTGTACGGATGGCTTTCACAATCCTATTCAAGATAAATTGTAATCAGCAGTCAATTTCTGGCATCTACATCCAGAGATTGCTCCAGAATGGTGGAGGGAAGAGCAGGAAAAATGGATAGAAAAGAAATCATGATCAAAATACAAGTTCCTAAGTGCGCATCACCTGGACCTGGTTTCTCTTTGGATCAATCATGGAAATCCTCAAACTAATTTTCTCTTGGATAGTGGTGCCTTGGTACACATGATTAATGATAGTACGTACTTCATTGATTTAGCACCCTGTAAAGAAAACTCAATCAAAACTGGGAAAGAAGGCGCCAGCCTGAATATAAAAGGGAGAGGAACTGTTCAACTTTGCTGGAACAATTTCACTCTTCAATTGTCCCATTGCTTCTATTTTCCCAAGGTTACAATTAATCTACTCAGTGCCAGAGCTCTCAATCAAGCTGGCTGCATCCTCCCTGAAAAAAGGGATTCCTTCTCTGTCACTCACAACAATTCAAAAATATTTAGCGGCTCAATCATCAACAATCTTTACTCCATCCCTACCCCGGCTTTCAATCAGAATTTGTCAAAGCATTCAGCTGATTCATGTTTTTACAATACTTTCAAAGCTGAAATTATGGATATAAATTGAAAGTTTGGGAATTCCTCTTTAACTTGTATTAATCAATTCATCAAGCATATTCCTAGCACGGCTCAGGAAAACTTTCAATGCATTAATTGAATAAAGAGCAAGATTACAAAATCAAACTTCAGCCAGGCAGCAAAGCCTGTCAGCAAAGTTTTTGACAGAGTTCACCTTGATTTAATTGGTCCTCTCAAACCGCAATCAAAACAAGGCTGCCAATTTGCTCTAACTTTGGTCAATAATGCTTCTGGATACTTAGCTGCTTTTTCTTTGACATCAAAGGATCAAATGGCTGATGTCCTCATTGATCTAATTGAGAAAGAGTTCAAGAAGAGAGGTTAATACCCTTCAGAGGTCTGCTCAGATGGAGGGACTGAATTTGTAAATCAAAAACTCACCTCTTACCTAGACAAAAAACATATCCCTCAGATTATTTCAGAACTGTATCATCCAGAACATAATGGCTGGCGGAAAGAGCAAATAGAACTATAGTAGAATTGGCAAGGTCAATCATCAAAGATGGGAAGATGCCTGCAAAAACTTGGGAAAAGATCATCAAAGGCAGCTGCCTTATGTTGGATCAAATTCCAAGAGGTGAAAATAATACTACTCCCTGGGAAAAGGTACATGGTTACTCACTTCCCCCTTCATTTTTTTCAACCTCTAGGGAACCCATGTGTGTACCTAGTGTCTAAATGCAGGAAATCTCTCAAATTTGATCAAAAAAGATCCAAATGAATTTTAGTGGGCTTTAATCCCCTTCTACTTTCCTATTGAATCCTGACAAAAGAAGGTACATTAATCTCCACAAAACATGTCCAATTTTTGAAGATGAAGTACTCTAACTGGAACATGCCATGGTATCCTGAAGAGGAAGATCAAGCAAATGAACCTTCCTCCAACAAAGCTATGCAAGATGTCAAAAATAAACCTCATCCTGAATCTAGCGGACCAATCCAGCAAACTCAATGGAGAAATCATAGAGATCAGGGAGAGGATGAATCTGACAGCTTTTCCTCTGAAATGAGTATGAAAAAAGAGTCCAATGAAGATCAGCCTTAAAATCCATGCACATTGGGAGCAGTCCCAGCTAACAAATCTCAAAACAAAGCCCTACAAAATCCTCATGTCACTCTTCCTACTCAAAATCCTCTAGTCACTCTTCCTACTTGTACTCTCCAAGACCATTCTTCAATCAAACCCCCTCAAAGATATGAATTCTATCATTACTATGAAACAAAAACATACAAACAGGCCATTAAATGTGAAGAAAGCAAAAGATGGAAAGCCACCATTAACCTGGATCTTTCCACTATATAAGATTTAAATGTATGGGAAGACTACTATGGTCCTCAACCAATCAACTTCTTAAACACTAAGTGGGATTTTTGAATCAAAGAAAACTGCCATGGTGATCCAATCAAGTACAAGGCCCAACTGTGTCTTCAAGGCTTCAACCAAATTGAGGGTCTGGACTACACAGAAACCTTTTCCCCTACAGGTAAACCCTCAACTCTCAAACTTTTACTCCTATCAGCCCCCAAATCAAAGTCTACAATTAGACAGTTTGATGTAAAAAGCGCTTTTATTCATGCTCCTATTCAGGAGGAAGTGATCATTCAAACCCACAAGGGATCCAACCACGTCTCTGGATTCCTCAAACTCAAGAGATCATTATATGGATTAAAACAGCCCCCAAAAAATTGATACAGGACCCTGACCAAATGGTTCACATCTGTAGGGTTCAGAAAATCCAGCTTCAATCCATGCCTGTACATCTCCTACAATAAAAATTTAAAAATTTTCTTCCATGTTGATGACTTAATCCTTGTAGGTCCTGGTCTTGAATTCAAAAAGAAATTTCTTGAAAGATTTCCAGGTTTGTCCGCCCAAACACCTCAAACAGTTCTGGGTATGAAGATTTATCTAGAAGACAATGTGATCTTGCTAAGTCAGCCAAATCACATCAACTCTGGATTGAAAAAACTTGGCCTGTCCAAAGCAAGAATTTCACCTACACCCCTGTCTCCTGGACTGCCACTCAAACCAGCCAGGGACTCTGAACATGAAAGATTCAAGGATCTGAACATCAACTATCACACTGCTATTGGGATGCTGAAACAGATTGCGTGGTATACTCAACCTGACCCAAGCTTTGGGGTATCAAGCCTATCTAGATTCTCTGAAAAACCTGGCATTACTCACTGGAACAAACTTAAACGGGGGTGGAGGTACTTGAAGGGAACTAGGGATCTCAAAATCAAGCTGGAATTCAATCCTACCAGTGCTCCTCTCAAAATTTTTACTGATGCATCCTGTGCAGACAATCCCATGACTCAAAAATCACAATCCAGATATATTTTCATGGTGTATGGGAGCACATTATCTTGGAACAGTAGCAAACAAAGAAATATCTCTTGGTGGTCTACTGACGCAGAGCTCAATGCTTTAGTGGATGGCTTCCACAAGGCAACTTGGCTAAAAGATATTATGAAGGACACCCTTGGGCTTAAAATCACTTGCATTCCTCTTTCAATTGATAACAGTGGTCTTGAAGATAAGATTTGAAAATTTGGTTCAAACTCAAAAACTGGCCATCTCAATCTCAAAACAAAAGGAATGTGAGACAAACTTAACCAAGGTAACATTAGCGTAAACCTAATCAGTTAAAACGTAGTTCATGGGGATGCTTTAACTAAAGCCTAAAATTCCCAGAGCATTGAGCTCCTTGTGAAGTGTTTTGCCAAAAGAAAATGATCTTTCCTTCTTTCAAAATTTTTGTTCCCTATTTCTTTCTCATTTTCTTTTTCATTTCTTTGTTGTCCGGTTGCATGTTTATTTTGTCTTCTCTCTCTATCATACTAATCTGAGTGAGTCCTATCAGGCATGCAGGGGTGTTGGAATGTCATGGCTGCACAACTAAAACCTTGACCAAAACTACTACATTTTACAACTTCACCACCTGACAACTTAAACCCCCTCCTTATCACTTCAACTCTTGATGAGCATCAAACCATGCTCTTTTTCTCCTCTATGAATCTATATGCCACATTCTTTTCTCATTCAATAAATTCTCACCTTCATTGACTTATATCAACACTCGAGCTCAACTAACTCAACAACTTCATTTTCATTCATACCTACACCAAGTAAGAAGACAACTTACCTGCCTGAAGAGACTCACATTTTCTTTCACCTGCTTTGATGAGGCTATCAGTCATTAGTTTCATTTTAAGCTCTCCTTGTTTTCATTCTCACTTCTCATTGTTTTTCTGATCATGCTCCTGTTTCCTCAGTCTGCTTTCCATTCCTTGGTTTCTGGTAATTCATCAATAATTATTTCTTCACGGTTAAAAGCCAAAAGTCTCTCTCAGACCATAACCAGAAACCAAGCAACTTCTTCTCCAGCCTCTACTTGCTCATCATGGACCACTTTAAACAAGCCATGATCAAAACTGCCTTGGAGACGATTCCAATGCTTGGCAACGATAACTATGGAATTTGGAAAGACAAGATGGATGCAATCTTAGTCTATCCATACGCCATGAGCTTTCATGTTGTCAATCTCTTTCTTTTCTGCCTTGATCCATTTCACTGCTTTCTCCAATTTCATGGCTTGACTACAGTTCTTGGGGTTCTTGACAGTAGTGGAATGGGCTGTTACCATGGGCTGTTGCCTCCTAGGGTAGTTTTGGATGGCATCTGTAGTGATGTTGCTGCTGATGATAGTTGGGTGTTGAGGCATCCACAGGATGAGCTTTCTTGGTTTACTCTGGGGTCCTGGTTGGTCCTTGGCAGGATTCTGACTTGGTGGGGAATCAGATTCTGACTCACCCTCCTCCGGGCCGCAGGACTGACTTGTTAGGATAGGAGCAAGTGAAGTTTCATTGCCCTGGTCTTTGAGGTACAGAAAGAGGGCATTGACTCCCTCAGGATCAGCTGAAAGAATTTTGTTTCTGGTGGAGACACAGAGATCTGGGCTTGCCGCTTTTACAGAAGGGAAGCATAGTTCATCAAAATAGACATGTCTGCTCTCAACCACCTTTCCATCATGTTCTCAAAAGATGTGGTATGATGAGAAGTCATTGCTTTAGCCCACCAAGATTCCCTCCCATGAAAAAGGAGAAAATTTGGAGCTTCTAAGTTTCTGTGGAATGACAACGTACGCTCTGAATCCAAACGGTCAAAAGAAGCCTAAGTTTGGAGTTTTTCCAAGAAATAACTTGAGAGGAGGCATGCTAGTCTTGCTCAGTGAAGGTAGTGATTTGGTAATGGTCATTGCTGCCATTAACACCTCCCCCCACCATTCCCTGGCTAGGCATGATCCCAGGAGAAGGCAAAAAGCCATGTTAATGATGGTTCTATTCACCCTTTCCGCAATGCTTTTGTGTTGCGGAGTATAGGGTGGAGACACATTATTCTGAACTCCACTGGAGCAGATGAGTTCTCTCAGTTTAAACCCAAGGAACTCACCCCCCCATCACTTACAATCTTTTTGAATTGTTGTTTGGTTTGTGTTTCAGCCCAAAGCTTAAAGGTTTCAATGGAAATTATTGCGTCTCTTTTTCTCTTCAGAAGCGTGACATGTATTTACCCGCTGAACTGATCTACTATGGTCAAAAAGTACTGCGCCCGCTATTTTTGGATGGGTTTATTGGGCCCACCACATCAAGGTGGATCATGTCTAATGGCGCCATGGCTTTGTCAAAATGTCCCTTGAATGGAATCTTGTGGATTTTTCCTTTCATACACGTTGGGAAGGAATGGATTGGTGCTATGTTTGTAGGCAGTTTGGTTGATATACAACACATTGTCGCGTGGCCTAGACAGTGTTGCCATTTAATGGATTTGTTGTGGATTGCGTGGGCTGAGTAAGCCAAGGCCTTTGCGGATTGGTTTGCAAACCTGACCAATCTGTGGAAGCAAAACACACCATTCTTGATAGAAAATGTGAAGGCAACATTTCTGAACTTGAGTACCATTGGGGAGGAGGAGCTGATAATGGTGCCTCCAGTGAGGATAATCCTGCCCAATTATAACAGGTTCTGCAAAAGCTCTAGGACAACTAGGATTTTACCAATCTTCACCACATTGCCTCAACCATTGCTTAATTCTGAGCCCCCAATGAACTTTGCATCTGTTGATGCATTGCTGTTCCCTGTTTCAATAGGTATACAGCATGGGGAAGGGTTGATAAGCACATCAAGTCTGTTGACCATGTGATGGCTTGCCCCAGAATCAAGGATTAGCGTCTCTGTTGCTGTACCAAGCACCATGAGGGTCATTGCAAAAAATTCTCTGAAAACGCTGTCTACCTTGCAGTTGTCTTCTCTGATAGGTGTGTTGGTGTGGGAAGTAGCTTGTCTTGAAATGTGATTCCTACCCCCAGATAAGGCCCTGGGTGATGGGCCCAGCACTGATCCTCCGAGTGTGCCACCAGCGGGTTATGAGTTCCATTCTTGAATCCGGCTGGTGGGAGTCTCCTGGTCTTTCCTTGAGAGACAAAGAGATTAGCAGTCTTCTCCTCATGAGGTTTTTTGTGAAACTGACTGTTTTTTCATAATGAGCGCAATCTATCCATGAGAAACTCAGAAAAGGTGCTGGCGTTACCGTCAAGTAGCAGAGGCTTGATTAGACTGGGCCTTCTTTCTGCAATCTGCGCCTTGATTGTCCCGCATATTGCTTGCTTGGTTTGTTTGAAACCAATGGCGTTGAACTGCTTTAAGTAGCTTTCTACCTGATCCAGATACGTCCTGAGGTCTGCTGAATATCAAAGGGTGGCCCAATTTGCCAGGATCCTTCTTGTGGCATATGGAGTTGCTTTTGCAAATGCATTGTCTAGACATTTCCACATGTTGTAAGAGTTGCAACTGTTCTTGCTGGTAAAAATTGTATTATAGACTTGTTTGCTCATTTTTTGGACAATGATCCATGCAGCCTTGTTCAGCTGTTTCTTCAGCTTAATGCAAGGAGTGGGGCCAGGATCAGTCAACGTGATGTCCATAAGTTTCTTATGTTGTAAGTAAATGGTTATCTTTTGTCTCCATGTAGGATAGTTGCTTGATTGGTTGAGGAGGGGAATGCAGGCAAGTTCTTCCTTTGACAGATTTGAGGTCATTGTGAAGTGTGTGGGAACTTTGAGTAGGTAAAGAAGGTGCAGAGATTTTGAATGTTAATCTTGAAGAACTTAGCCTTGTCTCAGTTGTCTTTTGAGGAGCAGTTAAGGTGATTATTGTTTCCTGGGTGCTTTACCTGCGCAAAAAAACAATATTATTATTGTCTTGAAATGATGGTGTGAGACAAGGGTGAAACTTGAGAAAACAATTTTTTTTATGAAATCAATGATGACAAAAAATAGAAAAATAACCAAACACAAACAACAGTACTTGACAACCTCTGCCCTTATATAAAATCATCTCCATGGCCTGTGAGGTGCGGGTAAGATGGAAGTAGACTCCTTATTCAGTCATCCATTGGAATGTGTGCAGACCGGCAGTTGTCCACTGGCCAGGGATCAGGCTATCTCATAGATTGCAATGCTGGCCAACTTACCACTTAGCATCAGGGTTGGCCAGCTGTTATGTGCAGGAACCAGCCTTCATACCCCAGTATTGTGGTTCAGTAATGATTGGTCAGGCACCATGCCCTTGGTTGGGCCTGTGGTTGCTTTCCTACTCAATCTGGCCAGGATTAATTTAGTAAGTTATTCTTGTATGTCAGGATTGCCACTGGTAAGTTGAGCTTACTTGACCTCTGGTTGCTTCCAGTGAAAACATTGGAAGGATCCTGAGTACTTCCTCTTGGTATGCAAGGGGCGTTCCAAGGCAATGTCAGGTGAATCTTCACATTTTTGTATTATTTTTCAAAAAATGATAGTTTGATTCTTTGACCCATCAGTAAATTTCCACCTTAAGAAACAGATGCTAGGATGGATTATCATAGAATTTAAAATAAGTGTGTTGTTTTTTTTGGACAGGAAAGTTTGGCCTTGAAATGTGTCTAAAAATCAAAATGCTGATTTTGGCCAATCAGTGAGAAGAATTAATCCCCCCCCTGTACATATGCATGCAAGAGTTGCATAACAACATTGGTCCATCAATACAGATCCAAGGACCTCAACACTGGGTGAGGGGTGTGAAGATTTTCAATCTTTTTAAAATTATAGACCAGTCTTTTGCCCCAAAATTTGAGGAATGGATTAAATAAAGAGAAGTTTTCATGAACAGATTTGATATATTTAAAATCATAGATAATTTCAATCAAGTGAAAAATTAGGGAAATGGATAAAGAAAATGATGACCTGAAAAATTTTAAAAGTATTTGAAGAGATAAGAAAGTAAAACAAAATCTATATCATGAAAATTTTGGTATGTCATTGAAGCAATGGATGAGTTTATCTGTATGCTTAAGTATTCTTGAAACATAGAATAACCCAATTAATCATGTAACTTGTATCAAGACAGTGTTTTTCAAAAGTTTGGGAAATAAATCTTAGTCTATTTGAATCTTGTCTAAAATTAAGATCATCCCCAAAATCAAGTAAAAATAATAATAATAATAAAATCAATCAAAATCACCTGCAACACAGATTTTTTGATTGAGGGGGAAGACTTGAAAATAACTCTTATCACTCAAAATCCCAAAACTTGCATCAACTATTTGAGGATGTGTAAACTCTTGAAAAATAGGTAAACTTTTCCTAAGATCACCACCAAGAGCTCTTTATTTTCCTCAAAATGTTAAATCAGAATCCAATAGATTATGAAGTATTCTTTCAACCAACCCCAGAGCATGCCTATGAGTCATGAGTGTGTTATCTCACCCACCAAAATCATCAATAGATAATGAAGAGGGCTGAGAAGAATTTCATGCATTGACTATGAAGTCAAAGATATAATTCTATCTACCATTAAGATTATGAAATTTTGGCAATTCTGATTCATTTATAGAAGTATTTTCTTCTTCTTCAAGAATCAATTTCCTGTTTATCCTTTTTAACTCTAATTTTGATCAAATTTTTAAAACTTAGGAAAAGCTTTTCTGATGTTTGATCAATGGTTTTGAAATACAATTTGGTTAAGAAATGTGAATATTTCATTTCTGAGGACAATTTGATCTGTGATCTCATATTCAATTTGAACTTCCACCATGAAATAAAAGCAAGAATTCAAAGGGAAAAATGAAATTTCTGGCTGAAAAAGTGCCAATATCAAACAACTTTCTTAGCTCAAAAGGGTGAATCTACTCATAATCTTCTTGAATTTTCATTTATAAATCATTTTTTCTTCAGTTAAACACTTGCATCAAGATTCATTTTTGAAATTTTCATAAGAATTTCCATTTGCTTGCTTTAGGTTTTTAAATGAAGTAGCATAAACAGGATTATTCAAAAAAAAAAATCTGACAAACTAACTTTCTGAATCTGCAGGATGAACAGTATAAATTTTCCTGATCCAATAAAAAAAAATCTGAAATAACCTGCAATCTATTTTGAGTGGATGGGATGTGAAGTATTATGAAAAGTCAGAAAATTTCATTGTACTTGCAAAACTATCAATTGCATTTCTTTTGAAATATTGTTCAAGAATATTTTTTCCTTGTGTGGATCTTTGAAAGAATTCATGCGGGGCTTCATCTGGTTCAAAAAAAAGCTTTTCCTGGCCAGTAAGATGAAAATCCAGCCTTAAAACATAAGGTGAAGTATCAAACAAATTGAAAGAAAAACCTCTTCAAAATGTCTCTGGAGCATCTACCCATGTTGAATCAATAAATCAATAAATATAATCCAAATATTCACCAACATCAACCATATAAATATAATACCTCTTATAAATTTGTTTGAAGAGGAACTTAAAAAAAACATAGTTGCAAATATCTCTGAATTTATGTGGAATTTGTACTTTGAAAAAAATTAAGGATTGTAAGGAACTCTACAGGAATTATCAATGATAAATTTTGTATTAGTCCTCCTAAGTGAAATGGCAGGTCTATTCTGGTGTCTTCCATGGTTAGAAAAAGTGTTTTTTATGACAATGAAGGCAGGATAGAGAACAATTTGAATGAAAAACCTCTAAAAAATGCCTCTGGAGAAGCTTACAATTTTGAATCCCTAAAATAGTTCAGTTCATTCAAATCTGCACCAAAATCAAGATTAACACAATCAATTCCTTTAGAAATTCTAGCTGCTTGCCCCCAAACTTGGGGAATGGATTAAAAAAAAATTAACTTGGAAAAAGGTGATATTTCACAAATAATAAGTGATTCTTTTCAAGTGGAAAATTTGGAGAATGGATTAAAAATGAAAAACTCATGACATGAAAAATTGTTCAAGTATTTCAACACATAAGAAGGTAAAAAAAATCTTGATATGTGGTCTCAGTGGTTGATAGAATTCAACCACTCTTGGTAAACCAATTAAATAAAAACAATGACTTGAAAAATTTGGATATTTATTACAAATTTAATCAAGTGAAACATTTGGGCAACAGGATCTAAAACAAAACTTAAAGGAAGAAATGTTTGAAGTATTCCAAAGGATAAGCAAATAAAAACAAAGTATATATCCTGGAGATATTGGAATTTGATTTCATTGCTGTATAGCATTTCATACCTCACGGTAAACCATATTGTCAGTTTAAAATGAAATAATTTCTTGAGGTTTCTTTTCAACTACTACCCATGTTGAACTTTGGGATCAGAAGAATTACAGTGAAACATATAAAGCCCCTGGGTGAAAACTTGATCTTGAAGATAAAGACTAATATTCAGGATTTTATGACCTTGTGATTTGTCAGTTATGATGCAGAAATTTTGGAATAAATAATGAATTGAGGAACTCTTGTGGGTATAAATTTTGAGTGTCTTCTTCAAGAGAACCATGGCATGGGTGAATAGTCATGATATTATCTTCCTCATCCCCAGGCATTAAATTCAGCAGTAATGGTTTTACCTTTTATGCTGAGGTATTCTTGAAACCTAGAATAACACAATAAATTAGGTAACTTGTATCAAGATAGTGGTTTTGTAAGTTTGGGAAGAAATTATTTATTGATATCTCCAAAGCATGATCTTCATTATTTTCATGAATAGCCATGTGTTAAAGCATAAATATTCTTTTTGAATGTTTCATGAAATTAAGGCCATCCCCAAAATCATGTCAATATATATATATATATATAATCAGGATCACCTGTGACAAGGATATTTGAATTGAGGGGGAAAACTTCAAAATAACTGCAGCATGAAGAACTCCCCAAAATTTCATGAAATATTTGATTATGTGTTCCTACTTGAAAAAAACTATTTGTTTATGTGTTCCTATTTGAAAAAAAAAGCTAAAATTTGCCTAAAATCAACAGGTAGAACCCTTCATTTTCCTCAAAAGGGTAAATTAGAATCTATTAGATATCAAATGATTCTTTCAGGAAAGTCAAAATTCTGCCTATGAGTCATAGGTGCTTCATTCCAGCCACCAGTATTATCAATAAATAACTAAGAGGGCTGAGAAGAACTGAATTCATTGACTATGAGGCGAAATATATGAACCTGTCCTTTATTAAGAAGATGAATGTCTTGAAAATATGATTCATTTATAGTATCATTTTTTTCTCCTTCAAGAATAAATTTCCTTTAAATTCTTGTAGCCTCTAGTGTTTAATCAAATGTTTGAAAATCTGGAAAAGATTTCAAAATTTTTGTTCCATGGTTTTGAAATAAAATTGGGTTGATTGATGTTGATATTTGAGTTTTGATTAAACTTTGATCTATGATCCCAGAATAAATATAAGCTTTCACCATGAGATTGAATCAAGAGTTCCATAGTAACAGGGGTTTTTGTGGGTTAAAAAGCTTCAATGTTATTTCAAACATCTTTCTAACTTCAAAATGTTGAATTGCCTCATCAGCTTCTTTCATTTTTGTTACTTAAAAATTATTTTGATCAATTAAACACTTGGAAAAAGATTCAAATCTGAAATTTTCATCAGAAGTTCCATTGAATTGCTTGTTTTATTAAATGAAGTGGCACCAACAGAATTATTCAAAGAAAAAATCTGAGAAAATAAATTTCTTAATATGAAGGATGGCAGGTGTAAATTCTTCCAATTCAATAAACAATCTGAAAATTCCTGCATTCTTTCCTGAGTGGATGGAACAAAAGGTATTATGGAAATTATGAATATTTCAAGTTAATTTCAAACTCTTGATTGCATTTATTTTGGAATGATGTGGAAGAATTTTATTTACCTGTGTTGATCTTTGAAGAATGTGTTGACCTTTCAAGAAATTAATCCAGGGCTTCATTTTTGACCAGGAAGATGAGTATCCAGCCTTAAAAAAGAAGGTGAAATAGCAAACAATTTCAGGTGAAATAGCAAACAATTTCAGGTGAAATAGAAAAAAATTTCAGGTGAAATAGGAAACAATTTCAGGTGAAATAGAAAACAATTTCAGGTGAAATAGCAAACAAGTTCAGGTGAAATAGCAAACAATTTCTGGTGAAATAGCAAAAGATTTGAATGAAAAATTTCTCCAAAATTCCTATAGAGGAACTAACCATCTTGAATCCCTAAAATAGTCTATTCAATCCAAATTTTTGCCAATATCAACAGTAAAAATATCATGGCCCTTATGAATGAATTTGTAGAGGTATTGAACCACCAAGTTGCAGATTTTAAGGCACCCCACAGGAATTTTCAAAAAAAAAGTTTGAATGATTCCTTCTGAGTGAAATTTTAGGTCCAATTTAAGGTCTCATATATTTGGAATAACTGTTTTTACTGACAAATTTTTTTGCAAAAAAGCCTTTGGGATATTTCTTCTTGCATCCGCCATTATTAATTCAAGGCAATTCCATGTTCAAAATATGAAATGGAACATGTATCATGTGTCTTTTAGCTGCTTGAAAAAGGTTTGGCTCTGTGTGCATGAGTTGATCAGGTATCTCTGCACAATCAATCATGTGAATTTCTTCAGATGTTTGTGGTTGGTGATCATGGTGAAGAATTACCAAGATGTGAGAATGATGCAGACCTCTATTCTGGAATCCTTCAAAATGAGTTAATCCCATGTTCAATCCAAATATTTCATCCATGAGTTTTTGATTCAAAAACCAGTATTACTACATCTTGAGATTGTAACACATGTTCATCATTTAACTGATGAGATGAGTACAACTACTGATAATATTATATGGAGCTGTGATTCTGTCTCAAAAAATCATTACTTCTATGTTCAGCATAGCTGGAAACAGAATAGTGAATGGATTGTGGTCAATCCATACCCAAGTTTTGAGTTGGGGGCTGTGAAATAGTTGATTAAGACTAGGGTGATTATATGTGGTTGGATTTATCAAGTGATGGCAAGAAAAAATTCATGGTTGTTTTATGTAGATGAATCAAGGATATCAAGAGGTGAAGATATGCTATAGGAGGTGTTATACATTTTGAAAAAAATTACACCCAAAGTGGTGCTTGCTATTATCCTCTGTTACATGTCTTTCAGCTCCTTGATGTTGCACTGAATTTGTTCTCCTTGGTTACATCCCCCTGTTACACTGTTCTTGTTTCAGTGTGTCTAGAAATACTTGCAAATTTATGTAGTTAAATGGGTTTCTTGTTCCATTATGTACAGTAACATACCTGCAAATATATGTATTTACATGTTTTTTTTTTTTTTTTTTTTTTTTTTTTTTTTTTTTTTTTTTTTTTTTTTTTGGGGTGCAACACTTGGAAAAAAGAAATTGGAGGAAAAAAAAGTGGACACAAACATTATTTTGCATAAGTACATGCAGATATATCTATTCACATGGGGTTGTGTGATATATAGATACTGGAAAAAAAGTGGACCCAAACCTTATGTATAAGTACATGCAGAAATATGTATATTCACATGGAGGGAAAAAAAGCAGACACATTAAAAAAACATGACATTCAGAAAGCAGATAGACATATATTTATATGGAGGAAAAACAAGCCCACACTCCAAAAAAACAAATAAATTGAAAATAAAATTAATGGACATTCAGATGCGCACTTTGCATCCTTGAGTTTTGTAAGTTGAATGGAGACTGCAGGACCAAAGAAAAAAATTCAGGTGTTTGCCAAGGGTTGCAGACCAAATATTTTTAGTATATAGTAGATTCATTTTATTTTTCATTTTTATTTATTTATTTATTTTTTCAAAAAAAAAGAGAATTTAAGAGTACATAAAAGTGAGAGATGGAGAGAGAGAGAGGTATGGTACATATTTTGCCTTTTAATGGACCCTTAACAGACTTCATCTCTCTCTCTTGTTTTGTTTTTTTTAAAAAAGGAAATATATTGAAAAATGATGGACCATGAAAAGTTGATGAGGGTTAAAAAAACTAGAGAGAGAAGATAATGGAGAAAAAAAAAGGGAAAAGTGGAAAAGGAAATAAATATGATTAGGTCAGCTGTTGGGTTGGATCACCACCAGGCTTGGTGACTGCAAGCGTGTGATTTTAGGCACTCAGGTGATTGTATCCTTGATATTTCTCAACTAAAAAGTGAGAAGAATTTGTTTTTTCAATTGAAAGTTGGATTTAATACTGAAGTATACCAATGCATTTTTTTGCATGGGAACAGTGGCAATCCCTCCTTCTTCTGACATGGCTGTGTGGAAGGCCTAAATTGATAGTGCCATCAAAAAAGCTTAGGAAAAAGAAAAAAAGGATTTGGGTAATGAAACATTGGAAGCCCCAATTGCATCCTCATCAAGGGTGACAATTGAGGAACAAAATTCTTCACAGTGGGATTTGACCTCTGGTTCTGAGTAAAATTTTATGTTACTGAGGCCTTTGCTGGATTTAATTTGATTGAAACTGATGGGTGCATGTAACTATGAAACTAAAAAACCTAAACATTGAATTATTTCCAGAGCAACTTTACCCACCTCCTGTGAGGGCTTTTCATACTAGGGAAGAGGCACAAAACTATTTTCAAACATGGGCTATGAAGCATGGTTACGCTCTGACTTTTTTTAACTCAAAGAAAGATAAATATGTGGATTTGGCCTGTGATCACCATGGTTCCTATTCAGGACAAATTCTTACCAAACGGTCTAGAAAAACTCACACAAAAAAGTTTGGGAGGAAGTTTTTAATCCATGAAAGTTGCACAAAGGCAGACCCCTTGTGGCAAATCTCCTATAAAGAAACCCAACATAACCATCAACCATCTGAAAATCCCTCTGTGCATCTTCAACTGAGGAGAATCTCTGGGCAAGCCTTGGATCTCATTAAGGAAGGCATGAAAGATGGGCTCAATAAGTTAAAAATTAAGAGAAAATTGAGAAAGATTGATGGGAAGGATTATGTTGATGACCAAACAATCTATAACACTAAGAGGAAAGTAACGCTTGCAGAACTAAAGGGTAAAAGTGTTATGGAGGTACTCTATGAACAGCTTGAAGAAACAAGGTTGATTCACTGGTCAAATTTCAGTGGAGAGGGTCCCTTGGAAGCCCTGTACTTAGCACATCCTGAGACAGTAAAGCTTTCAAAACAATTCCATCATATTGCTATGTTGGATTTTACTTATAAGACAAATAAGTACAAAACTCTGCTATTGCATGTTTTAGGAATGAAAGCCAATTGGAAAACTTTCACAAAAGATCTTCTTTTTAAAACAAAAGAAACGTATGATTTCTACAGTTGGTCTGTAAATGCATTAAAGGAGTTGGCTTATGATCCTGAGAGACTTCCAAAAGTCTTTGTGAAGTATGGTGAAAAAGCTCTGATTTGTGATATTGAATCTAGTTTCCCTGAGTCATCAAGACAATGTTGCACTGGGCACTTGTCTAAAAACATACAAGCAAACTGTAAAGTGCCCTTTGTTCATGACGTTGAAGGATGGAAAAGCTTTAGGACTCTGTGGGAAAAGTATGGGGCCTCAAAGACCAAGGAGGAGGCGGAGGTCAATGATGCGGAGCTCAGAGTACGTCCAAATCACTGCTTCTTATTCTTCCTAGTTTTGGGGTTCTGACCTTTTGACTTGTATAGTGTTTCTTGAAAGACTATGAGGATGTAATTGAGTATATGGAAAATCAAATTTTCCCTATCAAAGAGATGTTTGTAACAGTGTGGACTTTTATAAACCCAGATTTTGGAAACAAAACATCATCTTGGGTTGAAGGGGCCCATGCAACTCTCAAAGAATTCCTTGCAAACTCTTTGGGAAACCTGTTGGGTGTTTGGAAAAGCCTTGAAAGAGCAGTTTTGAATCAAATTAAATTGATTCATGCGTCACTTTATAACTCTTCAATTAAGTTAGGGACAGTTGTTCAACCTGAACTGTTACCATTTGGTTACAAATTTTCTGTAGAGGAGATTAATCTTATTAGGGAGCAATTTGAGAAATTGAAACCTGATTATGATGGCAAAGTGTGCACCAAGTCATATCCCAAGACTATGGGTTTTTCCTGTTCCCACCAAATAGATGACCGTTGTGGTGCTCCAAAACCTAACCTATAGCCATCAGACTCACATTTCTAGTATAAGGACAGGTCCAATAAAAAAAGACCTCAAATATGGATTTTAAACCAAAAATAACCCCTAGTAACTCAGACAAAGTACCCCTCTATCTCTCATGGTTTAGAAGATACAGCTCAAATCAACCCTGGCCTACCCATACCCCTACCAGGTGTCACAGAACAGTGAAAGTTCATGGACATACCCTGGATTCCTTCAAGTACATTCCACATACAGCAGAACCATACATAACTAATATATGCAAGACCCTGCATGCAGAACCAAACAAACCTGCAGAAATATACATAATTAATATATGCAAGACCCTGCATGCAGTACCAAACAAACCTGCAGAAGTATACAGCAGAAATATATGCAAGGCACTGCATGCAGCAAAAAACCTGCAGCTGTATACAGAAGAAATATATGCAAGACACTGCATGAAGGACCAAACAAATGACCAACCACCACTATACAGAAGTAATTTATGCAGGGGGCACCTGTATGAATGCAGCACATCAATGCATGCAAGGGTGTACATGCATGTAGATCCTGCACAGGCTACTTCTCTGACCAGCCAAAATGCCTCATGAACTGTATTCACAGTACCAGGGAGACCCTCAGGGGCAGCCCTGAGGATAGGATTTTCTATAAATAGAGGGCCTCTTTCCCCCATCCAGGTCCCATAAGATCCCCCCATCCTTCCCTCCAGGGATCACCATGCCTCCTAGGCACCCTTAACCCATACTTTTACCATTCTCAACCCTTATACCATAACCCATACTGTGACCATCACCAATCCCATATCCCATGCAATCACCATCACCATTACCATCATCATCCCCATCAACCACCACCATTACCCTGGACCATTCACCATCATCAACACATACTTTTAACCATGACCCAAGCCAATAACCCATACTTATGACCATCCACCACCACCATTACTTACCCAATACACCATACCTTTGAACATCACCACCATGTAGCCATAACTTTAACATCATCCATCATCATCACCACCTACCTGACCATCATCAATCATCATCATCAACATCAATCATCATCATCATCCATCATCATCATCACCTACCCTGAACATCATCATCCTCATCATCATCAAAATCCATCATAATCATCAACAATCATCATCACCTATCATCATCCAACTCCATCACCCTCAGTTATGAACTATAGGCCCAACCATTTGAACCTTTATTCAAATCATCACCTGTATCATCAAAGGAGTATCAATCAGTAACCAATAAAATAAATATAAAAAAATATATAAAGGATAAGACTATATAAAGGATTCTTCCTTTACTCAGCTTCATTCCTCCAAGTCACTATCTGTTCCACCAATTCTTCCTTATCAAGCTTGAACATATTGGTCCTAGGTCTGATAGAGACTACTATAGTAGCAACTCTATCTGAAAATCAGCTAACAATATATTTTCTTTTATTTTTGTGAGACTACTATAGTACTTAGAGGGGAAGGAAATTCAAAACCACCCTTTGTATTTTTCTATCATATAAATAGTTGTAGTACTAAATTCCCCCTCAAGTGAATGCCAGCAAGCTATTTGCTAAACTTTGCCCAATCCAAAAGGAGTCTCCACACCATCTAGCATTGAGAGGATCTTTGGTACCCAAAGATGTTCAACCTCAGTGGAGGTTGGACTATGACCCTTGAAGTTCTAGTTATGTAAGTTGGCTTAATTTGGATTGTTCAAGTTGGATTGTTCAAATCACTATGTGATTAATTCTTTTTGATTAATGCTTTTTGATTAATGCTTTTTGATTAATGATTTTTGATTAATTCTTTTTGATTAATTTTTTTTATTAATGCTTTTTAATTAATGCTTTTTGATTAATGATTTTTGATTGATGCTTTTTGATCAATGATTCCTAATTCACTAATAGTTGAGACTTGTGAATTTTTCAAGTGCAATGTTGATGAAATGCTAAGAATTACTTATTTAAGTGAAAAAGTGAATGCAATGATTTTGGAATCTCCAGATCATGAGCAAAGCGGCCTATTGAAGTATATCATTCAGAAGATTACAAAATATTGACCAAAGCCAAGACTTGAACCTAAAGTCTTACAATCAAGTAGGGGCAGGCCAAAATTGACAGATACGCGGCAAGAACCATCTTGGTTTGAGCATGTTGAAAAATCACTCAAGGGGGAAAAAAGGACTAGAAGGGCTCCAAAAAAGAAAAGAAAAAAGATTATAAGTCTTTTCTTTTGGGATATGTTCATATTTTTGGTTTAATGAACTTATTTACTAACTAATGATGAATTTTTAGTCAAATTTGGAAGAATCTGAATCTGAATTTCATAGTTCATAGGAAGAGACTGAATGTGAATTGGTATCACTTAATTTGGAATTGGAATCCTCTTCAGAGGAAGAGAAAATGCAGCAAAGCTCAACCAGAAGATCATCTATGGTGAGTATTCATTTCATTGATCTGATTAAAGAAATGAATACTAAGTTGGTTTTCATGATAGGAACAAAACGTGAAATACCTCAATCAAATACCCAAGAAATTCCCTAAGTTCTTGGACAAGGTTTGGGATCCAATTGAAGATGGGAATTGCGGATTTAGAGTAATTGCTAAATCTCTTGGTTATGAAGAACATGGCTGATTTAAAGTTAGGAAGGAAATGATTGAAACATTAGAGAAACAAAAAGCATGCTACATTAATATTCTTGGTGGTGCAAAGGAGGTTGAAAAGGTTAAAAAAAAATTGATTTTGAAGACATCAATTAAAAACTTTTCCCCTCAAAATGGCTGGGTAAATTATATAGGGGTCAAATCATAGCAGAAACATATTCCAGACCTATATGTTTGATTTCATTGGAGTCATGTGATACTTATACTCCCATGAAAAATGGTGTTACTGATCAATCAGATTCAATTTTCATTTTGTTTGTAAACAATTACCACTGGGTTCTATTAGTACTTGAGGGAGAAAGATTCCAATCCGGCCCATTGTAGCTAGACCACGTTCCTTGATTTCTAAAAAAGCCTCTGGTTGGGTTGATAATCTCAAAGATCAACTGAAAATTTATTCTAGATTGTAATAGACTTTGACTTCATTTCATCATTGGGTTTCTTTTAAATTTTAATTCTAATGCAGCTAACAAGTTTTATTAATATAAAGGGTTATCACATTTTGAACATCATTATGTTGAGTGTCTTGAGTTAACATCATTATATTGAGTGTTTTGAATGAGAGGTTAATGGCAAGTCAGTTCAACTTGTGTTGGCATGATTCCATCACAAGCTTAACTTATGTTAAGCTTGGGATGGGATCAGCTTAACACAAGTTGAAGTTGTTTTTTTTTGTGTTTTTAATTTAGGGCTGGTCAAAAGAATTCTTTAATTTTTGGGCCCTTTTAATTTAGGGCTAGTCAAGTTGAAATTACTTTAGGACTTGTCAAGTTACTTGTATTTTTTTTAGTGTTTTTACTCAGGGCTTGTCAAGTTACTTGTCTTTTTTTTTGGTGTTTTTAGTTTAGGGCTAGTCAAGTTACTTGTGTTTTTTTGGGTCTTTTTAATTTAGGGCCAGTCCATTGGATAGTCCCAGTTGCTTTTGTTTTTTATTCTTTATTTATTCTTTTGTTTTTTTAACCAAAAAATCAACATTTTTTAATTTCTTTGATTTTTTGGTTTATTCCTGTTATTTGGAAGGTTTTTTTTATTCAGGGGTTATGTTAGTGCCCTCTCATTCCATTTTTTTTGGCTAACCACAGTCTAGTGGCCTGTGGGATGCCACACGACTACATTTGAGCCTTGTACAACTCCACATGGCTTGAATGTAGTTGTGTGGAATCCAACACGCCGGCGGACCAGGCTGGGTTGGCCCCCCAACTCTTTGAGCTGTGAAGGGTTGTACACAGCTTGGATTGGATCGTGTGGCAATCCACACGACTCCTTTTGAAACGTGTTCATGGCTGCTTTTGAACCATGTGAACGTCTCCTTTTGAACCTTGTGAATGGCTCAATGAGCCTTGAATTTAAAATTTCCCCTCTTTTTTTTTTTTTTTTTTTTTTTTTTTTTTTTTTTTTTTTGGTGGCATAAAAAATTGAGATGAGAGGTTATTTGGTTGTTGAAAACACCCTAAAAAATCATTTATTATCTCTAAATAATGAATCTGGGAGAAAGGCAGTCATGAGTCCATTGTTTTTCATCCAGGTTTTTTCCCAGATCAGGAATTGCTGTGAGTCCTTGCTGATTTCTAAAGCTTGATTTAGTGTTGGTATGGATGAACTTCTTTCAATACTTGATGGTCAAATTATGATTTTCAAAAGAAAATTTTGAGTCTTCTTTTTATTTTGCTCTTGATTTTTAAATGACTGTTTGGCAGCCACCCTCAAAAAAAACCAATCTCATGAGATTCTCTTCAAATTTTCCAGGTTGAAACTTCCTTCAAGATTGAATTTTGTATCTTGGGGTTCTATGAATTGTTTGAATTCTGTATCAAACACCCAAGCTCACACAGATTGTGGTTGCTTTTCTTCAAAGGCCTTCCAGGTTTTTCTGAAAAATTGAGTATGAATCAAATATTCAAAAGTTTCATAACTTTCTAAATTGTTGCCCTTGGAATCTTTAAATCAAAGGTGATGTGGCTCCTGGAAAATCCTGCTGTGTATCTACATTCTAACCATACAGTGTCTTGATCTCTTTGGGCATGTGTTTATTTTTTTTTTTTTTCATCTTAGAGTGTATAATCACAAGAAAGAAATAGAAAGAAGTTAGAAACCTGGAAAAAAATGATGGATCAAGAAGAAAAATAATTCAAGGGGGTGTTTGACCCCAATCAAAAATTAGTTAAATTTACCATTTCTCAAAGTTTTTTTGTCTTGAGTTTTGCAACATTAGTTTTCTTTGAAACATCTATATATACATAAGTTCTATCAAGCCCATTTTGGAGCAGGCAAATTTTATGATTTTTTTTGTAAAGTGTGCATGCCTCCAAAAAAGGCTATCTTGGTGCCCAGCCAAGTATTTGGGTGCCTTATCACCTGAAACTTGGCTGGCAGCCAAATTTTTCATTCACTTGATAAATTGCACCTGGAAACCATTCAAATATGATTTCAATGACTGATGAAGATTTTTTTACAGTCAAGTTCTTCAAGTCATTATGAAATTTATTTATTTTTGGGATTGCTTGCTACAATCTTCAGAAAGAGCAGATCTTGAATTTTTGATTATTTGATCATCTAAAGGATCAAAATAATAAAAAACCATCATTATATAAAAAATTAAAAATGAAATAGTTATAAACAAATAATATCTATTTAAATAAGAATCATATAAAAAAAACTAAAATCATATAAAAAACAACTAAAATATTAGAGAAACAGATGATTGAGGTGAAGAAATAGAAGATTGAGCCAAAGGGAGATACCAAGGTAAGGGTTGGGAGGAGGGTTTAAGAATGGAGGTGCAACCAGTTTCAATCTGTTCCCAGAAAAAGTTTTTTGATTGTTCCAAAAATAATGGGAAAGAGATTTTTTACTTCTTCTGGATATGAAGGAAATACAGGTGGTGGTGTTAGGTGCGTTAGAATTAGCAGAGTTGTTGAAAATGGGGAACCCAAAGCCAACAGTGGCACCAGAAGAGACTCTGGTTAAATGATTACCACCAGTGGTTTTGGAAGAGGAAACTTTGGAGTTAACCAAAATGTTCAAGGAAATCTGGATTTTTCTTCAGAAAGCTGCAGAGAAGCCAGAAGCATACTCCAGAGGCAAGATTTCCCAAACCATCCAATGCTATTATTTTAGGGAAACCAGATGCTTAAAATGTGGGTGCAGGGGATTGAATGACAATGTTTTGGCCAGGAAGGTGCAGGTGGAAGGAAGGGATTGCATCCTTCCATTGTGAAAAGAGGTATCCAAAAAGCCAGAGTAACCTTCACCAAAGGAACAGGTGCAAACTGTGGCAGCATTGGGAAAGAAGGAAGAAATGAACTCTACCAGATATAGTTTTCCAATTGCCTCCTGAGAGCCTCTGCAAGTCTCAGCAGAGGTATGGACAGTTTGGTTGGATGAGAAAAGGATGGAAATCAACATTCTGACCCAGCCAAAGAACCAGGATGTGCAGGTTGTGGTAAGAGGGGATGGATCCTGAAAAAGAGCATGAAAAGTTGCTAGTGGGATCTCCAAAGCAGATTAACCAGTATTTCTGACCCTTAAAGAACTAGCTGTGATTGTTCCAATCATGGCAAAAGAAATGATGGCTGTCGTCCTTTAGTATCCCAGAAAAAAAGAGGACCCTCCAAAAACCAAAGAAAAGGCATGGGTTGGATCCCTCAATGCGGGCTTTGAAGAGGAGGCCTTGGAGGAGGAAATAATGTACCCCTTAGGGTATGCAGAAATGCAGATCAGAGGGGAAAACATTTTTTCTACGTTGGAAAGAAGTCCAATTGTCAATGTTCTTCTTTCAAGGCTAGAAAATGATGCAGGAATGGTTTTGCAGAAGGCCAATATTGGGTTGCAGACCTTAGAAGGATTCAAATGCATAGTGGAAGGGGTGGTGGAACAGTAATTAATGGAGGTTTCTAAGGTGTTGGTTCCACTTTCATATCTGGTGGTAAGCATTTCCTAGTTCATACTTTGTAGGAATTTCCTTTTTTTATTTCCGGGGCTCACTAGGATACCATCCAGAAACACAGGAGGAACTCCTCATGGTAGCCAAATTGAGGGAAAAACAGTATGAGACAAAAATCTGCTGGTCTGAGAGCAGAAGATGTGAAACTTGGATGGGGTGTCTGCATATGGAAGGGTACTTTGAGGAGCCCCCTCTGGAGGATTTTTAAGTGCCTAAAAAGGGAGATATACTGTCAGCCTCCTGGATTCCAAGACCCCTGCTATCCTTTAGCTACCAGAGGTGATAGAATAAATAATAAATATATTTTTTAATAAATGCAGCAAAAATCCGTAAAATATTTGGATTAAGCTTGTTGCAAGGTTAAGTGGTTTGGTTATGGTTTATTGTTTTAATTCAACATGAATTAATTGATTATTCAATATTTTTATAGAGGGGCCACAATTATATTGGGGATCTTTAACACCTCTCTTCAGGTACTTCAGTATGAAAACACGTAGTCCTGGTTACTTTGGGCTCTTTATTTTAAAGGATATTTCTCCCAAAGATAATATGTATATAAAATACATGGCGGAGTGGCAGGGCCTTGTATCCAAGCTGCCAAGACAGAGAAAAGGATAATAAAACTCACTGGTATATTATTAAATCCTTTGGTTATCTGTTTGAGACATGCACTGATGGGTTAAACCTGTATACTGAGGTTATAAGGTTGTTCAGCAGTTTTAATTGATAAAAAAAGAGGTTGAGGACGGATATTATTGATCAGAATTAGCCATAAATCACTTACTTATCTCTTATAAGTACTTAATTACCTTGGAACGGTGTCTGGATATAAATATAACTGGGTCTCTGCCCATCAATATCCTCAAAAGATCTCTTTATTTATAGCTTTTGGAGTCCCAACATTGTCCTTCTGAGGGGTGCAGGGGCTCAAAGGGACGGACACTAAGGCTAGCAGGGTAACCAGGGGTAGCCTTTCATGTGTTCTTGATCCTATAGCACGGGTAGCATCTAATTCCTCAGGGTATGTGAATTATTCTACTTCATAATAGATATTAGGACGTGTGAATAACACTAATCAGATCCATTTTTGTATTATTTAATTAATTATCCTTAGTAAATGTTCCCATTAATTTAATAATTATATAAATAGAAATTTCTACAGAAATCCTGATTTCAGGTGAGTTCTCATTATGTATTATATAACTGGAGTAAAAGTCATGATATTGGTTTTAATCCTTATTTTCGAGTTCCAGTTAATTTAATAAGATAATTACTTAAAAAAATAAGTCATGGGAATTCATGTAATATTTTTACATCATTAATTTTCTTAGTATGTCACAAAGATTTTGATGTCTAGAAATTCTCATAAAAGTATATTCAAGTATTTTAATATATTTTTAGAATTTGTCATTGTCTTATTTTCGACATTCTTGGTACTTTGAATTATATTAAATAAAAAATACGTATAAGGATTATTTAAGTATTTTTATATAATATTATGTACTTTTAGACTATCTACTATCCACAGGAACATTTATTACATATGTAGAATGTTCCCGTGTGGGTTGTAGCATGTTTATGCAGTACCTGAGTCTCTCAGGCCACCTGTCACTCTGTCAACCTGTAGTCCCATGGCTGCGTACTTTTCAGAGGCCCAGGGCTGCGTACACAACCTTGACGGAGTGACAGAGCTGTATCTCAGCCACGCGCGGGTGCATTGGCTGCCGCGGCTGCGTGCGGGAATTGTGACAAAACACATTTCCGTCCGTAACTCCTAAAATATACACAACAACTCAATTCTGACTGAATTTTGGGTGTGAAACCTATACGTGAAAATGTGTGTGACATATTTAATTGACCAAAAACTCAATAGTGGAGCCGTAGTATTTTTGTCTTTCTTTCCTTAATTATTTAAAAATATAAGGAGTTGGATTTCAAGGGTAGGGTCAGTGAGTGACCCTACCTAATTTTGGCTGGAAAATCCATTTATGTATAAATATTTATGGTTTTCCTACTCCTTCTCAGGTAAATTGTATTATTATTTTTTTATGTTATTTTTGTTACTTTTGCAGCTTGCTCTGCAATAGTAGCAAGCTGACATGTACAGAGATAGTTCTGTTTTTGCACAGTTGGTTCACAACAAAGGAGAAGTGGGTAGGAAAAGATGAGTGCAGGGTAATTTGGGCAGAATGGGAAAAGAGAGCAATTGGAATAGGGGAATTGGGCATGGGAATATGAAAATTGATTCCTTCCACATATGGGCCGGGAAAGGGTTTTAGAACAAGCACTTAACCTGGTGCCGCAGTTATGAGCAAACAAAAGATTATTGCAGGTTTCCAATGGGGGATAAGGAAAAGGATGGTGGGGGACAATGAATGGAAGCAAGAGCCTGCAGAGGTAAATAAAAGCAGGTGGAAAGAAAGGTATGACCACCAAATGATTCCATTCCGCAGGATTAAAACCAACCTCTGAGAAATATCCATTGGTCTTGGAATGCCTAAAGATGACTTTTATCTCCAAAACTGTCTGAATTTGATCCAACGAGTGGAATATAGGCAGAACAGATTGTAGATCTCAACTTTGCACCAGAAGGATGGCTGGGTTCAGAGGAAGTCAAGCTGCTTAAAGAAATGATTGTTATTTGGAGGAAGGCACTGGAATTTTGTCCTGAAGAGAGGGGTTTCCTAAAACACAAGATATTGGACCCTTATTGTATCCCAAAAAGTGTGCAAAAGCCTTGGAAAATTAACCCAATAACAAATCCAGTGGCAATTAGGGATCAGTTCACAGAGTTGGTGCAGGAGAAAAGGTTGAAAAGATTTTACAAACCATTGTGCTCTAGTTATTTAAGTCTTATATTTTCCATTCTGAAACAGGATAGGAAGAGCCTTTATATTTTTCATGATCTACAGAAACTTAAATTGGTAACTATTCGGGATTCAGGGCTTCCTCTAAAGGTGGAAACGTTTGTAGAAAATATGATGGGGAGAGTCTTCTATGGATTGGCAGACATGATGGGAGAGTATGAGAATCAGGAGATTCATCTGGAGTTTCTTCCAATAAAAGATTTTGAAACTCAGTTGGGGAATCTTCAGTTTGCTTTTATTCCACAAGGGGAAAAACATTTGGTGGCAGCATATCAGAAAAAGATGTCTTGGATTCTTCCAGAGAATGCTCCAGAGATAGTGAAGATATTTATTGATTGAGCCGGGATTAATGCTGCAATTAGTGACAATGGAGGAGAGAAAATTACAGAAAATCTGGGGATTAGGTGGTTTGTTTGTGAATACACACAGAATTTGGAATGGACAATATTTTGGATTGAGGAAGAAGGATTAATGGTTTTTGGGAAGAAGTCTGTGCTATGTGTTCTGGCTTTAGAGGTCCTTGGGAATGAGGTATCTGCAAGAGTTCAAAGGATAAAAAATTCCAAGGTCAACAAGGTCCTTGATTATCCAACTCAATGAAATGCCACTCATGTCTTGCAGTTCCTATGTTTGCACTTTTTTGGGCAGATCTTCATCAATCCGTTTGCAGAGATATCAAGTCTGCTTAGGAAGTTTATTTGGAAGGGGGCCACATGGGTGGAGGCTAAGGAATGCAATCATGCTTTTGGGGAGTTAAAGGAAATATTTTTTCAGAGGATTTTGTGGAAGGAATTGGAATATTAAGAGGGTGGGATCTGATTGGTGGTAGATTTGAGAAATTTTGGGGCAGGTGGCGTGCTAATCCAGAAGGATGAGGGGAAAGATTGGAATTTACTCTATGAATTGGTAAACTTTTCTGAAGTCAAGTCTTAGTATTCTAAGCCTAAATTGCATCTGTGTGGAGGCTGAAAAAAATCTTGTGGTTTGGTTCATTCAAGCTCTTGGTAGATGCAGAGGCCCTAGCCTGAATTATCAATTTCCCTTGTTTAGCTAATGATCCAATGAACAGGTGGATTGCATAATTACAGCTGTTTTAATTTACATTTAGAAATTTCCCAGGAAAGGCCTTTAAAATTCAATATTCTCTATCTCAATTTTTGAAATTCCTGCAGGCTGACAAGGAAGAGTTGGATGTAGAGTTGAGGCTTCTAAAAGTGGAAGTAAAAACTGCAAGAGTTGTAAATTTACCAATTTAGGAATTTGAAAAATTCCAGGCACTGGAAGAGTACTTTCAAATGTTTGAGTTTCTAGAGGGGCTAACAGAAAATTTCATAAGATGGGTCCAGAATTGAGTTTCACAGTTCTTTTGTCAATAAAGGAATTTATGGAAGCAGTCCTTGCCAATATATTTGGTTTTATTCACAAGGAAGGAGGAAAAAGAAGACTTATTGTGGAGTCTTCACAATAACTTGGGTCACTGAGGAGAAGCAGAGACCTGGCCAAGGGTGAAAAAAAGGTTCTGGTGGCCAGGCCTTGCAAAAAAGGTGCAGGATTGGGTTCGGAGTTTTTAAGCATGTCAGCCGGAGAGTAAAAGATTACCAAGGGAGGTAGGTATTCTAATGGGCTAGGTTACCCTGTTTGGGAAATTTTTGCTGGATTTAGTTTTTATTAAACCAGGGAAGTTTCTGTAACAGCTAGTGGCTTGGGAAAAATTATCTGATAGGTTCAAGGCTAAGCCATTAGTTAAGCTTTCTGTTGAGAAGGTTGATTGGTTCCTTGAGGAGGACTGGTTTGCTTTTTTTGGGTGTTTGCATTTTATTAAAATGGATGACAGTTCAGAATTATGGGGCAACCTCAAGAGGACGGTAATATATTGCAGATCCAAGTTCATCTGTTTTATGAAGTACTAACCAGAAGGAGTTGGGGCTATTGAAAGGGGACAACAACTCCTCAAATATGTGATGGTAAAGATCTGTGGAAAAAGTGGTAAGAAGTGGCAGGATGTCCAACTGGTAGTCCTGTTTGAAGATTGGATTTCAGTTAAGGGTGTGACCGGTTAGTTTCTGTAAAAAATGATTTAAGCAAGGGAACAAGTGCTCTTAGTGGGTATTTAAACACTGAGCTATTTATCCATTAATTCGTGGAAGTTAAAGGGAAACAGAGGAATTTTTCATGGCACTTAAAAAGGAAGGTTTGTGGAGGAAGGAAACTGTTGCCAAATCTGCGGAGCACCTAAAAAAGAGGCGGGAAAGATCTGTTTGATGCTGGAGAAGGCACTGTGCTAACTGTTTTTACAATCATTTGATGACGGGAGATCTTATCATCCTGTATAATAATAGCCCAGGAGGTCCAACTGGTAGTCTTTTTTGCAGATTGGATTTCAGTTAAGTGCATGACCGTTTAGTTTCTGTAAAAGTTTATTTAAGGATGGAAACAAGTGCTCCTAGTGGATATTGAAACAATGAGCTATTTATCCATTAATTAGGGGAAGTTAAAGGCAACAGATTAATTTTTCATGGCACTTAAAAAAAAGGTTTGTGGAGGAACAAAAATTTTGCCAAATCTGCGCAGCACCTGAAAAAGAGCTGGGAAAGGTCTGTTTGATTTTGAGGCAGGCACTGTGCTAACTGTTTTTAAAATCCTTTGATGAAGGGAGATTTTTTCCTCTTGTATGATAATAGCCTTGAGATTCAGTGGGGCAAGCATTTTGTGGACCATTGGAACAGGTCTTATTATGTGTTTGGCCTTTTTTTTTGGGGGGGGGGAAGGTACCATCTAGAAGAATTTGAAGGTACCCTGTTAAAGCAGAAGGGAATGGCAGCTCACGTGAAGAAATTTCACATGCAGGGAACCACAGAATTTGAAAAGAATGTGGAGTCTTAAAACAAGGATCAGTTGATGGTGAATTTTGGGGTTGAGGAAAACAATCCCAGGGATGATTTTTCAAGGGATGAGCCATTGGAGGATTGATCATTGGGTAAATTTTCAGAATGGGGGAGCTCATATAACTTGATAAGAGCGGTGAGGAAGGTATAGCCATTTTCAAACCTTTATCTGGGGTGTTCCAGGTTTCCTCAGGTGATGTGTGGTTGTGGAAGATTTTTCTTTCTTTGATTTAAGTTTCTTTATTCTGGAATGGGTTTTGTCCCAATTTTCTCTAAATTTCTCTCAAGCTTCTCTGAAGGGCAGAAGGGGTTGGCTCAAATTTTTTCTTTTCTCTCTCTTGTAGGATGGTATGGGGAATCAAGAGGATTATTTCTGGAGGGGGGGGGGTTCCAGATACAATTTAGGGCTATTTTAAATTTGAAACCCCCTGTGACCCATTCACAACCCAAAATGGGTTGCGTGGCCCAATTTGGGACCCATTTTTGGTTGAAAACGGCCATTTGTGACTCAGGTGGATTGTGAATGGAAGTTTGCAACCAATTTTGGGTTGCAAACTGCGCCACGCAACCCATTTTGGGTTGTGAATGGCAGAAAACTTTTTTTAGATTTTATTTACTTCATTTTATTTATATATATTTTATTCATATTGAAATTTTCAATTTAATTAGTTAATCTATTATATGTATATACATACATATATATATTTTATTTTAATTTATTTATTTATATTTTTTCATACTTAAATTTTTGATTTAATTGAATTAATTAATTTTTTGTTTATTGATTTATTTAATTCACTTTATTTATTTATATTTTTTTTATATTAAGATTTTTAATTTAATTGATTAATTTATTTTTTATTTATTTTTTTATTAAAATCAAAAAAAGAAATAATACATGAAAAAAAAAACTTAAAGAAACCATATATATGTATATACATATATATATATATATACAATAAAAACATGTTTCAAACAACCGCTTGCAACTAAAATGGGTCGCAAACAGCCATTTGCAACTCAGATGGGTCAAAAATGGTGTTTTGCGCCCCTTTGCAACCAAAGGGTTGCAAATTTAAAATTGGCCTACAATTTATTTCATAGGTTTGAAAGAACAAAGGAAAATAAAATACAAGGAGAGTATATATATATAAAAACAAGTATTTATAAAAGGAAATGTTTTAACAAGCGATTTAATTAGGATGAAAAATAGACTAAAAAAGTCTCCAAAGGATTTCTCCACCAACCTGAGTGGTGTTTTCTGAGGAGCTCTTGTAGCTCTACAGCTGGAATTCCTACCAACCTTTGAATGATTTTCAGGATCCAGTTTTCCAATGCCCAAAGATACTGGTCAAGATTGTATTCAGCAATTTGGCCTTTTGGTGGCCTCTTTTAGACATGGCTACAAAGTGAAAAATGGCTAGCAACAACTGAGGAGTGGAATTTGCCTCAACAATAATCAAGCACAGAAGAATCAAATAGTAAAGTCTGGTTCCTCAAATTTCCAAATGCAGGAATCTGAATGGTTTGCGAGTTGGATATTACAGCCAAAGAGCTTTTGAATAATTTCCAGAGCAGAGCAAACTTGTGTTGGATATTTTGGGGAGTAAACTTCCTTGCACCAAAAAAGTTGTCTTTTCTTGAAGGAGGAATTTTTGAGGCATTTTTCCAGGAAATATGTCAAGATAATAATGATAGGATTTTGAAGGGTTTTTTTTCATCATCTCTAAAGATTTTCCATCCCTTTCAAATTCATCAAGGTGAGATTGATTTTTATTTTTGAGATTAAATTACCAAAAAATCCGAGAATCCACAGAGGATCAAATTACTTCCAGGGAGTTTTCAAAGGTACTAGAATGGGGAAGAAAAAAGTTGAAGGAAATAGTGAAATAACAGAAAGCTGAATAAATTCTGTGCAGGAACCTTTCTCTAGTATGAAATTGTCTGATGGGAAAAAGGGAATACAGCAGATTAAGAAGGTTTAAAAATTCTTATCAGACCCTTACACCAGTCAATATCAGGCCTTTTTTTTTTTTTTTAAAAAAAAAGCAAGAAATTCAAGTCAAAGGATTATTTTGTCCATAATGGGTTTTTCCAAGGTTAGTTCTTCCAATCAAAAGGCTCGGAACATGGGGAAATTAAATTTACAGAAAATATTACCAGCAGTGAAAATGGTGGTATCAGTTACTGGGAAAAAGGAGAGAGGTGATGCTTTGACAGAAAAAAAGTTATTTTTTTCTACAAAGGAAATGAAATTAGAAGAGATGGATGTGCCCAAGTTTAAAAGAGCGGAATAGGGACAAGGGTTCTCCAAAGATAATAAAATTAATTCCATGTGGTTTGGGGTCTCAGAGGAGCCAGTCAAGGAAAACAGTTTTTCTAGTAAATGGAGTATCTTTCTTTGCACCTAACAGAACTATAAGCTTTACCATAAAAAATCAATTATCAATTCATTAAAAGTGACATACCTGAGGACACAGTGGCACTTTTTGCCCTGGTATGTCACTTGTAATCAGGTGATCATTGTTTTTTAGTTTTTTTTTAAAAATTTTTTTCCCTCTCTTACTCATGCTTCTTACCATTGTTTATTGAGTAGCAATTTCCCCCATAATAGATACACAATTATTTGTTTTATTGTTGAATTTTTTGATTGTATTTCAAGACTATTTTTCTCAAAGTTGCATTGATCTTAGCATGGAACTTATCCGGGGGTTTTTGCAGTTTTCCTTCTTTTTGAGTGGAGCTTTTGGTTTTTTCTTCAAGCTGGAGGATTTGTATTTAGGTTTATTTGAGGTTATTTTGTTTTTTTTTCTAGTTTTCCTCAATGCAAAAAATATTGATGACCATATTCAATATATATATTTTGGTCAATTGTTTGAGCTAATTTTGTGATTGGTTTTCTGTGAAGGTAGAATGAATTGGAAATTCACAGTACCAACATCTTTGTAAAAATTTAAATCATGGGTGGCTTGTTCAAGTAAATTTGATATTTGAGAGAGTGTAATTGGAATACCTGATTCAAGCCACTGAAAGTTCCCCTCATCTTAAGTGGTCAAACTTGTTTTCTGTGGTTTTTTTCTTTTCAGGGTTTCCAAAAGGGTACATAGTTTTTCATCAAAGCAAAACAAATTGAAGATAGGGTGATAGGGGTTTTTTGTTTTAATCTCATTAAATTATGATTTGAATAAGATACTGGCTTGACATGGGAGATAAATAGTGAAATACACAAAATTTTTTCAATTGCTTCAAAAAGCAGATAGATTTTTTTAGAGGAAAAGTATACAACTTTGGATAATACAAAAGAATTTATGAGTATTTCTCAATGAAATTAATTGGGTTGCACCATTCAAGGTTTCTTGAACCTAGGGACATAATTATAGCTTTTGGTCACTATGTCAGTGAGCACCAGAGGACAAGAAGCCACTAACTAATGGGGATTTCTTGAGCTTCCAAGAGAACTATGTTGAGTTGAAAAATTAAAATAAGACTTGAAATAGAATCCATTGTAACTAAACTGAAAGAAAGAGGTGGAAAAAGAGCAAGAAGAGGGATTGGCTTGGCCAAAGAAACTACTTTTGAGTGGCAAATGGATTTTTTGAGGAGGGGATAGAAATTGAGGATCAAATTGTGGATTTTTGGAAGTAGAAAAAGAAGGAAAAAAATTGCCACAGACTTACCTGTATCAAGAATCTTCCCAACAATTAGGTATTTATCTATATACATCAGCCTAAGAAGCACCTACTGGAAAAGCTGTGGGACATATGGGCATTCAAAGTAAAATAGAGAGATGCTGAGCTAAAAAAACAGTTGCATTATTGATTCTGAAAGAGGAAGGAGGAAAAACCAGTACATCACAATTTATTACCTCACAGATTGGAATTTAAAATTGAAATTTGTCAGAATCTAGTTTAAAAAAAGGAGGTTTGGCTTACCAAATTTGCACAAAATATGGCAAAAAAAGGAAGATAAAAGTAAGAAAAAAGATAAGAAACAGATTGGGAAAGTGATTTATAGGATGAGGAGTGATGGGTATTTGAGAAGACCAGGGAAAGAAGACAGTGGTGTGGAAAAATCTGAAAGAAATTAATGTGGCAGTCAATGAGTAAGCATTGGAGAAACAAAGGACAATTGATATGGTTTCTTCATTGAAAAATGAAGGAAATTAGTTGGGTTGACAGTCAAGATGAAGGGTGTTAAAATAAGTGGGCACTTAAGTATGTTCCACATACAGGTTTAATCCTAATAAAATGCATACATTTGCCTCTAAAGCCCATTTGGGCCTGTGTGGAGGTCACTGATTTGGGGAAACTGGTGTCAAAAAATGTGCAATGGGCCATCACAGGCCAGGTGGGGTGGAGGGGCCACCCCCACAAAATTGGCCTCAATGGCAATTATTGGGCCTCCTCTGTATTTTGGACGTGCTTGGCAGGCTGTGCTGGTCCACCAAAGCTTTTTTTACTCACATCTGGGCTTGGAGGGCCTATTGGGGCCATTTCCCATGTTGTTTCCCAATTTTGGCTGCTGTTTTGTTTTACTGGCCCATTGTGGGGCCTAAATGCCCCCTGTGGTGCAGCAAATTGTACTGATCTAGGTATCCACAAACATCCCATGCTGGTCCATCAATTGATTAATCCTATTTGTCCGCCATGAGACATATCAAGATGTCCAATTTTCTGCACAACTCATAGGTCTACTTAGTACAGTGGTTGAGAAATTTCTCTTTTATCTTCCTCCAGATCACTGATTTTGTGTGTTCAAGTCTCCATTGAGTCACTGTATCAATAGTATTGATTATTTTATAACTTTATAAAACATTATATAATAATGTTTTTATAGTATGTTTTTAGCAACAGAAATCATCACATAGAACCTTGATAATTTTTATTATAAATTAAGGAAGATATTATAACTTTTTTCTGTTTTTTGATCCTCTGGATGCTTCCAATTTGATGCACAATGAATGTCCATAAATATTAACCTCTGTGTAAATAATATTCTTTGGTGATTTCCATCTACCATGACCCATATATGGGTAAATTATTATCAAATTTCTATTTACTCTCCTTCCAGCCTGTAGATAACTTTCAGGAACCAAAACATGCTTGAAAAGCGTAAATAAAGAGAAGATTAAACTAACCTGATGTATATCAACTCTGTAGGATTAATTACCCAGAGTGTACATACTTATGTAAATTAATTGACATCTGCTATTATGGTTTTAAAGATTCCAACACATGCCTAGATGGATCTATTTAGAGTTATATAAGGAGATATACTGATTCTGATGCCTTTATAAATTCCTCAGGAAGGATAATAAGTTGTTGGGGTAAATCACCTTTTGTTTCAAGCTTGTGGACAAATAAGTTACAACCTTACATTGGAAGTATGCCCAAATGAGTGTGTTTTTACTGTTAATCATTGGGGAAGATTACATTGGGCTCTGAGAAACTGGAGAAGAAATCAAGGACTGTGATTTACTCCCCTGATGATCCCCTGAGTCCCCTGAGGACTCTGGTTAATATAAAACAGGAGGGTCTTGCCCCTGTTATACCTTTTCCTCAGTGTATTATTGAACAAGATATTGTAGATTTAACAAGCCCATTAAACTTAATCTCAAGAAGAAGATTTACTGAGGCCTTTTAATTTAATATCACATCAATCAAAAAATCCAACAACCAACTCCAACTTGGAGTCCAAGGTCCTTTTTGGAGTTGTAGCCCTCTCTGGCTACTATAAAGGGTGTAAGCTTCCAGGTGTAAGCAATTCTCCTTTGAGCTTTATTAATTTAAAGCCAGGCCCCTTACCTTTTTTGAAGGTTTAGGGTGTGGCTATTTTACTCAAATTACCTTGTTATTATTTGGGTTTTTATGGTTTAAGCCATTGCTAAAATTATTTAAGTCATTAAAGCTGATTTAATTCAAATTTTGTCTTAATTTGCAGGTATAACCACAGCCCTTTTGTGCAATAGAGGTTATTAATCTGACAATTGGGGGGCTCATCAAATTTTAGACCCTTAGAATAAGTTCTTTTTAGTTAAAGTAAGTATATTTAGAATAGTTTTATCAGTTATCTTACTGACCAGTTACATCTTTGAAAAAGAAATTAGAATTTTTTTTTTGGAAAAAGTGATTTTTGAACTTTGAAAATTTTTTAACAGTACACAAAAGTTATATTGGGTGAGTCATTCATCCAAAAAAATCGAAAATATTGATAATAAATCTGAATTGGGTTTAGTTTAATTGATTGGGTATTTTTTTAAAGAAAAAGGAAAAAATAATAAAAATTAATAAAAACAAAAATTTCTAAGTTTAAAGATTTTTTTTTTCAAAAAAATTTTAGTGGAGTATTATATCTCCAAAGGTCTGTATATTCATCAATCTTCAAAGTTTCAAGCTTAAAAGTTGAGCCAGATTATTGAACATAGACGGAAATAAGCCCAAGTTAAGCGGAGCATTAAGTCAGAAGGACAATTGATAGAGCTTGATTGATAGGCAATCATCAACAAAGAGGTTGTAACCTCAACAAGTCATGATTCAAGGTAGCACCAGGGCAACAAGCCCATCATTGTACCCTTCTGTTGAAGAAGAGTCCAAAAACATAGACTGAACAAGTGGTTTTTTTAGACCCAACAATCTAATAGTTCCTAGCACAAAATGTAATAAGACAATTAGACCCGCAACTTAAAGAATGAGTAATATAGGCTTTATATCTCGAATCATCAGCCCCTTAACTCATGTTCTCCCTTTGATAGTGTCCAAGCATTTATCAATAGATTCCTTTCCGCCTGCAAATTGAGGCAGAGCGCGTAGCTTCATCTCGGAACCTAGCTCCCTACAAAGGTGCAATCAAGGTAGGGCATACTTCAGTGTTGCTGAGGCAACCAACCGAGCCAGGAATCCATCAATGGAGATCATGACCCATAGTTAGTGAGCAATCTCTCATAAGCAAAGCTCAACAGCTGAGTAAAGCTTTTTGACTGATTGAGACTAATTCAAAACTGAATAAAAAATGAAAAAATATTATTTTTTCAAAATAATTACTATGAATACCAGGAGCAAAGGCGCTGAGATTGCGCCACCAGGAGATTTAAAGCGTCATAAGAGACAGCCCTCCGCTAGGAGTAGCCAATCCATTGACCTTTCACAGCCAGAAAAAAATGAATTACCTGGAGGCAGTGGCGGCAGAAAACTTGCAGAATCAAGCCACATACCTTACACAGGCACTGGTCACTTAAAGAGACTTGATAAAAGTCATAGGGAGGGAACAAGTATTGAAAGAGACAGAGAATTGGGATCAAACAAAGATAAAGAAACCAATAGTCCCCAAACCAAAGATAAAAAGATTGCTTCCAATGAGCCAATCAGCCCAAGCATCCACCTCCCAGGTTCCCTTAGAGACTCCGTCCCACCCCCATCAAGAGAGAAACATGAGGATGGGAAAGAGGAGAGATCACAGGAACTTCATTTATGGAGAGATGATCAGGATGGCCAGATATCTCCAAGGAGGCTAAAAATTCTTTGAAGAAGAAAGACCCAAGAGAATAAAAAAGTAGTGCTATGTCTAGATTCTGAAATAATGTTAGAAAATTTTTTTGATAGTGTTTTTAATGAGACTATCCACATTAAAAAAGCAGTAGTAAATTCCAATAAGTATTGTATAGAGGGTTTGCTTGAATAATTCATAAATATGATTGTATCATTTCTGATAGTATAAATTTTAAATCTTTCCTGGCTGCTTCAATCAAAGAACTAGAATATGTGGAAAAAACATTGAATTAGAATTAACTAAGGTGCATAAAAAATATTTCAATAACTCAGAAGAAATGATAAGTGAAATGAATGAAAATTTCAAAATAAATAAGTCATCCATTGATGATTTCAAGGAAGGAATGAATTCTTTAAAATAAGCAGTTATAAAATTGAGTAACTCAATTGAGTTTTTGGAGAATAAGGTCAATCAAAAATTTTATTTGATGGAGGAAGAGCTCTCACTGCAGAGATCCAACTCTAAAGACTTGATTGATGAACTTAGTAATAATAAAACTCAATTGAATGAAAAAATTGAGAAGAACATGCTAATAATCTTCAACAAATTAGATGGTGGCAAGGAAGTGAGACACATTGCACCACATTTTCAAGATAAAACTAGGCAAGATAACACTAGGGAGAGAGATGAAGAAAAAAAAAGCAGTTTATCATCTCATGAACAGCCAGTGCAGGATAATGAAGTATTTAAACAAATTCTGCAGGGTTGGCCCAAGATTAATGAGTGGCCTAATTTCACAGGTGAACAAGAATATGATCATACAGAATTTATATTTTGGATTGATACACTGCAAGAGGATACTGAATTGCCTGATACCCTGATCAATAGCAGATTAAGCATTTTGTTTAAAGGCATAGATTTAGACTTGTATAGAGACAGAAGGAACGCTTTTGGAGTACAGAGCTGGAAATTCTGGAAAAAAGAGTTACACAGCTATTTTGGTAGACCATATTGGAAAAGAAATTGCATGATTTCCTTTAATAAAAATAATTTTATAGCTGGTGTTACCATTCCTGCTAATTGGGTGGCAAGAAAAAAGAAGAGACTTAAAGCTTTTGACCCATTATTAGATCAAGATGGCATCAACTTTAAGCTACTTTCACTAATGGATGGTGAAATCTTTTTTGCAGTTAAAACAAGTATGAAATCAGATGGAGATTGTTCAAACTTGATCAAAATATTAGAAGATATTGTAGAGGATACGTCACTGGGAATGAAGAAAAGCTACCAAACCAGAGACAAAATTTTGTTAAGACAGAAAAGGACAAAATTTTTTTCAAGAATCCTGTCTCCAACACAGATATATCATGCTAAACTTGAGGTAAGGTAGGACATACCTCCAGAACATGCCCCCAAAAAAAACAAGGAAATTTCACAATGTCAGTAATGAAAGTGCTGATAAAGTTAATAATTATATGGAAGAATCTGAGTCAGAAATTTCCATAGGAGAAGAGGAGGAACCCATCATAGGGTGTATAAACTCCATCAAGAAAAATAATGAATCAGTCACTATGAAGTTTTGTGATAAGCCTTGTAAGGTCCTATTGGACATTAAAGCATGTAGGTCAATAGTAATAAGAATTATTTGGAGAAATTCTGTAAAAATTGGAGGAAATTTTTGGTGACTGCACCTGCTGTGAAATTATATAGTTTCTCTGGATCATTGGTTTCATTAGGAATAGTCAAAGACAAGGTATTCTTTGCCTCATTTGTATTCATTATTAGATTTGTAGGAATTGATAATACTTCCATAGATTATTTCATAATGGGGAGTGAGTAAATTAAAGAGTATTGCTTCAAGTTTTTCCACAGTAGAGAATCTGCATAATTTAATGTTGGTGACAGTGTTAAGTTTGTTTTTGATCAGGAACAGCTTAATTTGGTGGATCACATTGATGAGGGAGATTTTCATAAGGAAGTTAGTAATGAATCTAATATAAATTCATTACTAAGCAATAAAAAGAAAAGTAATCTGCTACACATATTGTTTGAACATAGAGGAGCATTTGCTACTGCTGATGAGCCTTTTGGATCTATAGTAGGTCACAATGTTAAAATAAATTTAACTATAGATAGGCCTTATCCACCTGCCTTGAGGAAAAATCCATTTACAGCTAGCCTAAGTAGCAGAGAAGCACTTAAGGAACATATAAATACATTGCTTAAACTAAGAGTTATCAGAAAAGTAGGAGCTAATGAAGAGGTTGAAATTACCACACCAGTGATAATAGCCTGGCATAAGGGGAAATCCAGAATGGTTGGTGAAGTTTGAGCCCTACACTCTTATACTAAACCAGATAGGTATCCTATGACCAATATTGTTGAATCCCTAAGTAAAATTCACCAAGCAAAATATATCACTTGTATGGACGTGTTGAAGGGATTCAACCAGAATGTTGTGCATAACGACAGTAGAAAGCTTTTGAGAATAGTTTGTCATTTAGTTTTTTTTGAATATCTGAAAATGCCATTTGGTATCAAGAATGCACCATCTCATTTCCAAAGAATGATGGATTCTGAATTTCACAAAGAATTGATGCAGAATTGGTTGATCATCTATACAGATGGCATTATTAAATTTCTGAAAAATTGGAAGAAAATATGTGTAGGTTATCAATTATATTGAAGAAGTTTATTGAAATGAACATGAAGATTTCATTGATTAAATTTTCATTTGGTTTAAATGAATTGAAGGACCTGGAACATATTTTGAATGGACTGTCCTTTGGAATAGATCAGAAAAGAGTAGCAGCAGTTTTGTTGAAACCTACTTCTAACAGTGTTAAAGAGATGCAGATTTTTTTAGGCTTTGCAGCGTAATACAGACTACAAATTAAATATTTTGGTATGATAGCTTCTAGTCTGTATACGTTCTGTAGTCCCAATGTTGCATTTGAAATGACTACAGAGAGAATTGAGGCTTATGAATTATTAAAAAATTTTCTAACCACCAAACCTTTGCTTTTTCACCCAGACTCTAAAAAAACCATTCAAGTTTTATGTGGAAGCATGTATGGAGGATTTAGGGGCAGCATTGAACCATGTCCTAATTTTTAATGACAAACCATTTGAAGGGCCTATATGTTTTATATCTAGACATTTTATCAATATAAAGATATTGAGAAAAGGTATGGTGCCTCCCAACTTGAATTTTAATGCTTAGTTTGGGCTTTGGAAAAATTATTTTATTATTTGGATGGTTGTCAATTCAAGGTTATTACTTATTGTACTGCACTCAAGTCACTTCTGAATCTAAAACACCTAACAGGCATATGTTGAGATGGCAGATAGCTATTCAGCAATGGAGAGGGTGCATTAAAATAATAAATAGAGGGCGACTGATACATAAGAATGCAGACAGGTTATCCAGATGGGCCTTACCTAATGATATTAATAATCCTGCCCATGACCCAGCAGAAAATGTGGAAACACTAATTATTATGGGGGTTTTGGTGAAAAATTTAGCTGAAAGCTTCTGGGAATCAGTATTTGATTCATATACCAACAAAAAGAATGCATCTCTAATTCTTGAAATATTGAGTTCTAAGTCTACTGTACAAAATCTTGTTGAAGGACTAGATGCAGATTGGAAGAAGGCTTATATGGAAGGAAAATTTGTCCTTTTATATGGGTTAATATATCACAAATGTGCTGATTGCTGCTCAGTATTATTAGTGGCTCAGTATTATTAGTACATGCTGATCATATACAATTGGTCTTGAGTGAGTTTCATGACAATGTTTGTTCAGGACATCTTCCAAAAGATAGAACTATTGAGAGGGTTAAGATACTGGCATGGTGGCCTAAATGGAGAAAAAGTGTTGGTTCATATTGTGAATCCTGAAAAAGATTTCAAAAGGAAAATAAGCCTACAGTTAAAAGGTATGGTCTATAACAAGCCCTAGAAGAACCAAAAGAAAGATGGCACACTATTAACATGGATTTTGTGTCTGGATTGCCTCCTGGAGGTAAAGATAATTTCAACTGTGTACTAGTAGTGGTTGACAGATTCTGTAAGAGGGTTAGATTCTTACCATGTTATAAAGACAGCTCTGCAATGGAAATTGCCATGTTATTTTGGAACATTATTGCCGGTTATGTGGGATGTTCAAGGAATATTATCAGTGACAGGGACCCAAAATTCACATCTGAAATTTGGCAAAGTCTTTTAAATTTAGTTGGCAAAAGGATATCTTTTTCAATAGCTCATCATCCCCAGACTGATGGTCTAGCAGAAATGATAATACAAACATTGGAAGACATGATCAGGAGATATTGTGCTTATGGTATTGAATATAAATACAGTTATGGATATACTCATGACTGGGCATCTCTTTTGCAAGCTTTAGAATTCGCCTAAAATTCCAGTACAAATGCTACCACTAATTTTTATCTGTTTTAATTAGAGAGAGGAAGGATACCTCACATGCCTCAAGACATGTTTCTAAGTAAGACTATAATGTTACACCCTTCAGATGACTATTTCAGGGAAATGATGAATAAATCTGAAACATATGCTAGTAAGTGCATTAAGGATGCAGTAGAGTATAATAAGATTACATTGGACAAGAGCCATAGGGATCATGATTTCAAGGTAGGGGACATGGTTTTAATTTCTACTGTTAATTCTAGTAATATTTAAGGACATAGAAAATTAAAAGATGCTTTTGTTGGTCCATTTGTGGTAAAAGAACTACATGGTAAGAATGCAGTGGCGGTTATTTCAACCAAAGAATTTGTCAGAAAACATCCCAACTTTCAAATTAGTCTTGTTAAAAAATTCATTGATACAGTTGAGTCCTTTCCTCATAGAAATGTTCCTAGGGTTGTGATACCACCAATGGAAAATGCTAGTGAAGAAACACCGCATAAGTTACTGCAACATAAGGTTGTTAGAAAAGATGGAAAAGACATAAGATTGTATCCAGTGAGGTTCAAGCATAACTTGGCAGATAGTGATCTATGGCTGGAGGATAAGGACATTAAAAATGCTGAATTTTTTTTAAGAAGATATAGAGCTTCCAATAGATCTAAAAATTCAACATAGATTAAATTTCCTTTGCAAGGTGGGGAGTGTCAGCCCTGAGACATATACAGATGTACAATTGTCTGCAAAAATTGTATTTCTACTTTGTATGTGGTTGAGGAATATCTCTTTATCTTCCTTCAGAGCACTCCGGTTGTGTGTTCAAGTGCCAATTGATTCACTGTATCAATAGTATGGATTATTTTATAACTTTATAAAACATTATATAATAATGTTTTTATAGTATGTTTTTAGCAACAGAAATCATCACATAGAACCTTGGTAATTTATATTATAAGTTATGGAAGATATTATAAATTTGTTCTGTTTTATAATCCTCTGGATGCTTCTTATTGGATGCACAATGAATGTCCATAAATATTACCCTCTGTGTAAATAATATTCTTTAATGATTTCCATCTACCATGACCCATATATGGGTAAATTATTATTAAATTTCTATTTACTCTCTTTCCAGCCTGTACATAACTTTCAGGAACCCAAACATGCTTGAAAAGCTTTTTTTCTAGAGACCATTACACTCACCTGATGTATATCAACTCTTCAGGATTAAACCCAGATTCTACATACTTATATAAATTAATTTACATCTGCTATTATGGTTTTAAACCTTTCAATACATGCCTAGATGAATATATTTAGAGTTATGTAAGGAGATATAATGATTCTGAGGCCTTGATAGAGTCCTCAGGAAGGAGAATAAGTTGTTTGGGTAACTTAACTTTTTTTCAAGCTTTTGGATAAACAAGTTACAACCTTACATTGAAAATATGCCCCAATGAATGTTTTTTTACTCTTAATCATTGGGGAAGATTACATGGTGCTCTGAGCCACCGGAGAATAAATAAAGGACAGTTGTGTGTTCCCCTTATGATCCCCTGAGTCCCCTGAGGACTCCTGTTAATATAAAACAGGAGGGTATTGCCCCTGTTATACCTTTTCCTCAGTGTAATATTGTAAAAGATATTGCAGAGTTAACAAGCCCATTAAACTTAATCTCAAGAAGAATATTAAATGAGGCCTTTTTATTTAATATCACATCAATAAAAAAATCTAACAACCAACTCCAACTTTGAGTCCAAGGTCCTTTTTGGAGTTGTAGCCCTCTCTGGCTACTATAAAGGGTGTAAGCTTCCAGGTGTAAGCAATTCTCCTTTGAGCTTTATTAATTTAAAGCAAGGCCCCTTTCCATTTTTAAAGGTTTTAGGTGTGGCTATTGTACTCATAATAAATTGGTTTTGTTCAAGTTCGTATGGTTTAATCCATTGCTAAAGTCATTTAAGTCATTAAAGCTGATTTAATTCAAATTTTTTCTTAATTTGCAGGTATAACCACAGCGCTTGTGTGCAATAGAGGTTTTAACTCTGACACTATTTGCCTAGATACCATTTTGCTCTCCTATCTCAGAAAAGCTGCCTCTGCAAAAGATGATCAGAACCTGCAAAACCTTGGAAGAAAATCCCTGAATTCCCTCTTTGTTTTTTTGTGTTATGATTTCACGCCCTTCAGACTCTTCTTTGATTTAAATAAAACAACAATATAAAAATTAATAGGAAACTACACAATGAATTTCTTTACTCCAGTACCCTAAGATTTTAATATATATAAAATTTGATATATTAGGATGTATTCCTTTTCTGATCCCCTCCAAAACAGTCAGAAAAAACAAAAAGTTTATATACAACCCAAAACCCAACTTCTGGAACAAGGTAAATCCAACAAATGTCTCCCTCCACACTGCATCTCCTGCTCATGAACCTCCAACAATGATCCTTATCAGCCATGATCCACCTAGAAAATCAATTTGGATACATTATTTTTGGTATTAACTGTGATCTCCAACAGCCTTACTGGTTGATCTGCCTCAATATGACTTCCCAGAAAGATCCCTGTCACTCTTCATCGGAAGATCCCCTTCAATCTCTGCATACTGCATCTAATTGTCCCAAAAATTAAATACCCTTCCGCGACTCCAAATGTATACCCCTTTGTTGTCCTCAGATAAATAATTGTTAATTTTCAAGTTTTTTTCCCTGGGTGCACCTCCCGCACAATTATACAAATCAAACCCCAGAAGACTTTTTCACCAAATCCAAAGCTGAAGAAAATTGCTGACTTCCACAACACAACCATTCTTTGTGGCAGAATTTAAAAGTAGGGATCAGCATGCCTGTTGTGCTGCAGATCCTGCATCTACCCACTGCTGAGATTTTGCCTTTCCCCCTGGATGAGGCAACCAGAAGAGCTCAGATTAATTCCCTATTGTTTTTCAGATCCCATATCTGCCCACTACTGAGCCTATATGTCTGCCTGTTGCTGCTAATGGTTCTTCCATTTGTATCTATAAATAACTTCAAAACTGCACAGGGCCATTTTAGGGGGATAGGTCCCTCTACCCCAGCTGGGGGGCAAGCAAGGTAACTTCCCCCCATGCCCTAACCATTGCAGCCAAGGCATGCCTCTGTAACCATTCCGGTTGAGGTGGCAGTGGGGGGAGCAAGGTTGCTTGCCCTTGATTGCTGCAAGGGAGGGGAAAAAGCAACCAGGCTGGTTGCATTGATTCAACCAGGAGTGGGGGGGGGGACCTGACCACCCCAACCACCATACAGGAGCCATCTAAGCCCCCTCACACCCACCCATCCAGTTGCCAAGGGGGTGGAGAGGCTGCTTTTGGATACCTGACCACACCCAGCCCATTTTCAAAGAATTTCCCTGGGGGAATCAACCCCCAGGTCCCATGGAAGGGGGTTCCATCACTCCCCCAGTGACTATGGATGAAAGGAGGGGTGGGGAAGCCTCCATGCATGTTGTGGTTGCTGTGTGGGCTAATAGGCAGGCCCAGGGGGAGCCCAGGCCCATCCCACTATCACATGAGACCTAGGCCAGGGTGCAAGAGGCACCCAGAATGTAGTAAGGGGGGCTGGTTGACTAAAAACAGCCCAGTCAATTTTAAAGGATGGTTAACCCTGGCTTCAAAGGTAATCCAAGCAGGTAAGGAAAAGCCAAAGGGCTGTTTCAGCCATTTGCAGGTGGATAAACATGAATTTGCAAAGATTGGTAAAGTCAGTATGGCCAGAATTGAATTCCAAGTGGGTTGTTTGAAGCCAAACTAAGTAACAGGGCAGGTAAATCCTGTGGACATCTTTTGTGGATCTTTTTTCCTTTTCTCTGGTTATAGGGTGATGGTAAATTCACAAACCTAAGTTGTGAATTTGAGTTGTGTAGGGCCCTGCACAGCCCATAAAATAAGCAAAGGTCTTGAGATTCTCAAGTTAATCTGCTGAACAGGTTTGAGCATCCTTGGTCCTTTTCATTTTTCTGTTTATTTCTTCCATTTCTGCCTGTCAGCTCAAAAAAACTTGGGGATGTGATACAAGCGTGCATTGGACTCTGTGAATGTAGATACTCCAAATTTGGGTGACCTTCTGTCACTCCACCTTGTAAGCCTGGTCCAAGATCCACTGCCATTTTCTTCATTACCTGAACAACCAGGTGTTCTGGCAGTCGTGGGTCTAGGATCAGGTAGGTCTCTGCGTCCTATTTCTTCTCAACCAAAGTCTACTTGTCTTTCTGTTCTCTAACTTTTAGTCAACTCTGGGTTCAGATTAGGAGTTTTCAAGGAGTGTTTTCATATTGCTTTATTCTATTTAAATCTACATTCTTGGTCTTTTTAGATAATCCTATCTTTCTTATCTGTTCTCATCTTACTATCTCATTCTGAAATAAATTCTCTTTTTAGCCTTTCATTTCAACAGATTTTCAGCCCCAAGACTCAAATAAATACGGACAGAGAGCAATTTCCAAAAAGGAAGAAGCCAAATGAGAATCTAAGAAAAATATTCCACTGCTCTATGAAGATGAATTTGCAGCATGGTTTCTAAAAATTCAAAGCTATCTCCGACAAAAAGGAATTCTGGAAGTTGTACTCAAAGAACCCAGAAATAATCCAAATCCAACTCTTTGAAAGAAGCAATATGAAGCAACTGACATACTCATTCAGCACTTGGGTAACTCTGCCTTTGATGCTATTGTAACCACCAAAAATGATGACAATCCTAACGCAATCTGGAAGGTCATCCATGATTGATACACCTCTCAATCCTCAAATAACGGGGTTGCCTCTGGCTTAACTTTATCCATCACCAGTATCAAGGAAAACTGGCCCAATAAATTAGCAAATGTAGAAAACTAATGAAAAAACTTTTGGTTATGAAATTTGAAGTTCCTCAAGACATAATTAGTTATAATATTATCACAAAGTTACCAACAAACCTCCATCACATTGTAGATACTATCCAGTTCAACAAAAAACTTCAGAAAAGTCCCACAAACCTTCTCAACAAACTCCAAGAGGTAGCTCACCTGGAATCAGCTAGATCCAGACCTGCAGACTCACCAGCACCTGATGATACAAACTCCACAGCTCTGTTTAAAACAAAGCAGAAATCCAAGAAAACTGGAACCAAACACCCATGCACCAAGGGCCGTCATAAAACCTTGGAGGATCATCCAGAGCACAAGTGCTGGGCTCTTCATCCTCATCTCAGGCCCTCTTGGGACCAACCTAAATCTAATCACCACAAAGGGGTCACAGGAAATTCATCTGAGGCTACCAAAACCAAGAATCCTTAGGCACACCTCAACTTTGAGCTCTACCTAAACAACTCACCAACTCCTGATCAAAACCCTACTCCCTGTACTCAAAAGTGGTGCAACCCATCACATGGTATCTTCCCAGAACTTTCTTTCTAATGCCCTATCTACCAATATTTGTATAGGAACGGGAAACTCTGAAAGACCACTCCTGGCCAGTGCTTTAGGAGATGCCATACTTGTGAATCATCTGGGACAGTCCATGAAACTGACCAACATCCTGCATGTGCCCCAACTCAATTGTTCACTTATCTCTCTTGACCCTCTGTTTTCCAAGAGAGCCTCACTTAATTGTTTTGGACACTCTGGAATTGAATTCAAACTTGTTGAGATTTCACATCAGAGGAGTTTTACTTCCCGCTTGGGGATCTCTGCTCCCAGTGCTCTCCCCCGGAAGCTCAGGAGCGGGGGGAACCTTTCTGCTGGTTCTTCTCACTGTCATCGTCCTCACGGACCTCTGCTCAAGGATCAAAACAATCACTCTCAAACTCTTCCTCAAGATAACTTCAACTCACCCTCTTCAACTCACCCTCGTCACCGTCCGTTGTGGTCCTCATTTTCATTATTCTTTCATCTCTATTTCTTTTTTTCATTCTTTCTCCAATCTTGTCTCTGCCTCAATCAATTTTCCTCTGCCTAAAAATATGCCTGGTGAGATTCGTGATCTGTCTCTTGCTCTTTGAACTCTTCAAGCTTTGACAACTCACATCTACATCGATTGTAGCTTGTCCCAATCCTCCCTCACCTCACCTCGACGCCATCCATGCTCTATGAAGTCTCAATCAATCATCCCCCAGATTACCACTCATCACTCGTGCAGTCTCACATTCCTGTTTGTTGTTCTCTCTCTCAGTCTTCAGTTTGTTCCCTGTGCTGTTCTCACCTCCTTTCACTTCTTCTGTTTCTAGCTCTCAGTTCTGTGATCATTTCGTTTATCATTATCTTTTCAAAACTAGATAAATTTGAATTAATTGGTTCCTCTTGAAACCACTGAGATGAACTCTGCGGCACGCAATTCAAATCTGTCACCTAACAAAAGGTCCATCTCACCAAGCCTGTCACCGCCAATCTTTGGCACTCTCAACATGGCCATCCAGGTGAAAGGACTATCAAAACACTCTTTCCTAAATCTTCTACCTTAACCGGCAAGGCCCTGAGTGAATGTGATGTATCCCAAACCGCTGTGGTGACCAAATCTGGACAACTTAGGACCAGCGCCAAAAAGTTTTAGAATTTTTTATGATTTTTTTAGCTATCTTTGAGGCCGCTTTATTTCCCCTTCCTTGCTCTGTGCGCGGCAATTTTGCTTCTTCTTGCTCCACGTCATCGCGCGCGGCACTCTTGCTTCTCCTTGCTCTGCGTCATTGCGCGCAACCACATTTTCTTCTCCTCATTTATCAACTTTGCCTGTTCAACCTACACCTTGCGTGGTTGCTTCTCATTCCTCATCCTCAACGCCACCCATTTTCCCAAGAATCTCTCCCTCAAGCTGGAAAACCTTCATCTTTGAAATTTGTTTGATCTTCCGGGCCATCATTGGACTCTCTCCAACCAAATGTTACTGGCTTACGTTGGATGATAAAGATCTCCTTCTCCTCTCCAATGGTACCATTTCTAGTTATTTCAACAGGCTTCTCCAGCTACCCTACTCTCCCCCAGCTCCCAAGCCTGCCATCCAATCTGATCTCCCCTCAACCTCAATCTGCTGACCAAACCAGTTGCTCCCACGACTGGTCTTGCATTCTCATTGGCCAAACATCCACTGTCCAATCACCTCAATTCACAATCTTGCACCCTCATTTCACACCTTGGCCTGTCATCCAACCAACGCACCAACAATCTCACCCAACTTTCCTCCTCCAATCATCACCCCCCTTGCTGCCACTTCCATTTCAACTGTCTCCAGGAGCCATCCAAACAACCTCACCTAACAGCCACCTCCGGCCGCTCTTGCATGATAATCTGTGGTCAGCAATTGCTGGGCCCGTCAGCCTGTCTGCGCCGTTTCCCACCCAAGGCTCTCCTGCCCGGCTCATCCAAGATTTTCCCCTTATTTCATTTATTTTTTTGTGTTTTTTTCATCCTCTTTCTTTTTTTCTCATGTCCATTAGAAATTATTTTTCTCAAATTGTGTTCCTTTTTCCTCTCTATGTGTGTCATCTCTTGTAAATAGCCTGTAGGGACCCATGGCCCATAAAAGCAGGGCTCTCACCTACCTTTTTAAATTCATCCATGGAAGTGTGTGCATCTGTCCCCCCTGTTATCATAGCAATCAATAATTGTTATCCTGGGTATGTCCTTGATTTCCCCCTGATCCTTTTCATCCTGAGTCTTTTCCCCCTTTGAGGCCTGATCCTTATCACCAACCAATAGCCTTGCTGGTTGAAGAGAATTCTGTCTGTTGGAATTCTTGAGTGCGTTACACCACTCTTTGATCACTGCCTCTGACCATACTGGTCCTGATCCTTTCTTGATCATCTTTACAGAGCCAATCATGTTTGATTGAAGATGTTTTATTAAGCTTAAAACCTGAAGTTTTATACCTCCTTTATTTTTCAAAGTTGCATTCTTCCAGCCTACTCTTGAGTTCCTTGAGAAGTGTTGAGGTTATCCCTGTTCAAATCAGTTATTGTTTGCTTTTAGAGCTTCTCAAAAAATTGTGCTTTGTCTTGTACAGCCACCCTCAGTTGTCTGGTACCCTTCAAGCAATTGATTTCAGAGAGTTGGGCAGGTTCATTGAGAACCTGCAGTTTGGTTGGGGCTTGAGTTGATCATCCCCAATCTTCTGCTGAAAACCAGATTTATTAGCTGGTGGGTGTTGTTTACATACAACCACCTTGTTCTTTTGAACTTTAAAAAAACTTTGACTTCTTTTGATCAAATATCTCCCACATAATCCTGCCTCAGATAGTGCTGTTCCATTGCTACCAACTATTCTCAAGCTTTATCCTTACTACTTGATTCCTCACTTAAAAGTTCTGAACCTTGATCTTGGTTACTTTTAAATATTTTTGTAACGCTCATGAGGGCAGCCTAAACAGCACCTTTCCCCTCCACGGAACTGCCAGGGCCTAGCACTTTTTGGAGTCTTACACCATCAAACGTACTGCAACTCCATTCAATAACCGTTTCAAGAAGGTCTCACTACCACTTGAATGCATTCATCTAGATATTGTGGGACCTATCTCTCCAATTACACCAAGAAGATTCAGCCACTTTCTCACCATAGCCAACCAGTACACCAACTACGTTGTGCTCTCACTCCTCAAAAATAAAAGTGATGCAACCAAGGCCATTGTGGATTACATTGCCAGAGCTGAAAAAATCACTGGCTGAAAAGTCAAGGCCCTGATCTTGGACAATGGAGGGGAATTTGTTGGCCAAGAATTGTCCAGCCACCTTACCAGCCTAGGCATTATCCACAATTTCTCACCACCACACACCCCCCAACACAGCGGTATTGCAGAGCAAATGAACCAGACTCTCCTGGACAAGACCCAGTGCTTACTTCTTCAAAGCCAGTTCCCAAAACTCTTTTTGGGGGAGGCTCTCAATACTGCAGCAAACCTAATCAATATCTTACCATCTTCATCCAACAACAAAATAAATCCCTTTGAGATGTGGACCCACTCTTCATTCAACTATGACTTCCTTCAAACTTTTGGGTGTAAGGTCAGCTTCCTTGTTCCAAAGACAAATAGGACCTCAAAGCTGGAACCCCCTGAATGCATTGGTTTTCTGCTAGGGTATGTACACAACTTCTCAAGGTAAAAAGTGTGGGATCCTATGAGTAAGAAGGCGGTCATTACCTCCAACCTCAGGTTCCACAAAAAAAAATTCATCAATTGGCCAACCCAATCAACTGAGGACAGAATACAATTACCTCATGAACTGCGTGTTGAGAAACCGCTCTCAACCATCCCAACTAGGCTAACCGCTCCAAATGAACATGAACAATGCACATTGCCAGAGGAGGTTCAAAAAAAGCAGACTTTGCAAGAGCCAAGTTGCATTGTTTTTCCAGTATTGGCCAATATGTCTCCACTTCACATCATCAATCATCCTCAACGCCCTGGCTCAAATATCAGTCAACCGGGAAAATCTCTACTCAGCTACGTTGCAGAAGGTGATCTGAACACACTGGACCAGGCTCTTAACTCAAAGAATCAGCTGGAATGGATTGAAGCGATGAACTGGGAGCTGCTTAACATGCTTACCTTTGGAGTCTTGGAAGAAGACAAGATATCCAAAGTTGTGGACCCGGTTAAATGCATTTGGGTGTTCAAAACAAAGAGAGACAACAAAAAAAAAGGTGGAGTTCAAGGCCAGGCTGTGTGCACAGCAATTCAACCAAAAATTGGGTATTAATTACCAAGACTCCTTTTCTCCCACAAGTGGCAAGGCTTCTCTTCAACTGCTTATTTCATTTGCAGCTCAAAACAACCTGCGTTTTCACCAAATCAACATCAAATCCGCGTTTCTGAATGCCCGGCTTGATAAATCAGTCTATGTAACTCCAGCATCAAATATCAGCCTTGGAACAGACAAGTGTCTCAAGCTCCTAAAGGCACTCTATGGCCTGAAGCAATCCCTGAGAGAGTGTTATCAGACTCTCTCAGATTGGCTTCTCTCCATTGGCGTCAATAGGAGTGAAAACAACAAGTGTGTCTTCTAGGATGCTACCACATGGCTATACATATGCGTCAACAACATTGCAATCTTCAGCAAGGTCCCCTCTCTATTTAGCAACAAAATCAAATCAAAGTTTGAAATCAAGGACCTGGTACCAGCAAAATTATTACTGGGTATGAATGTTGAGCAGACACCCAACAATATCAAGCTCTTTCAGTGCACGTACATCAAAGGACTGGTCAAACAGTATAAGCTTAGCAAAAAAAAAAGGTTCTCAATGCCAATACAACCGCACTCAAAGCTTTCATTGTCAACACTCGCCAAACACAATGATTTTGTGAAAAATAAACTGTACTACCAAAAACTGGTGGTAGAACTCAACTATCTCAGCTGCAACACGAGCCCAGAAATAACTTTTGCTTCCAATCACCTGTCTCAATTTCTTCAACAACCAAATCAACTGCACTACAACGCAGCTCTCAGAGTGCTCCACTACCTTCAACACACAGAAAAACTGGGACTGTTGTACACTAAGTTGTAACTTCCCAACCAATCCCACAATGTATCTGTAGATGCCAATTGGGCAACATGCCCCTCCACTTGCAGGTCAGTAAGCAGAATGGTTGTACTCTGGCATAACCATGTCATCAGCTGGAAATCAAGAAACCAAATTTTGTTCACTCTTCCTACAACTGAGGAAAAATAGAAGTTGGTCTGCAATGCCACAAAGGAGGCGCTCTGGTTAAAAGGAACCATCAGTGAAGTTTTCAATGTCCAATTGCAAGAACCAACCCCCATCTATGAGGATAAGGACGAGTGGATCAAGCTTGCCAACAGCCTCTCAAACCAATTGTCCTTTCACACAAAAAATATCAATCTCCAACATCATCTTATCAAGGAGGAGGTAGCAAAACAACAAATCAAACTAATTAAAGATTCCACAGGTGAGAATGCTGCAGATTCCTTAACCAAGCCAATTTCACGCATCAAGCTGGGGGCCTCATTAACCACTCTGAATATAGTCTAAACAACTGTTCAGCATGGGAGGGTGTTGAGATTCTCAAGGTGATCTGCTGAACAGGCTTGAGTATCCTTGGTCCTTTTCATTTTTCTGTTTATTTATTCCATCTCAGCCTTTCAGCTCAAGACAACTTGCGGATGTGATGCAAGTGCGCATTGGACTCTGTGAATGTAGATACTCCAGATTTGGGTGACCTTTTGTCACTCAACCTTGTAATCCTGGTCCAAGATCCACTGCTGTTTTCTTCATCACCTGAACAACCAGGTGATCTGGCAGTGGTGGGTTGAGGATCAGGTAAATCTCTGCGTCCTATTTCTTTCTCAACCAATGTCTACTTGTCTTTCTGTTCTTTAAATTTTAGTCAACTCTGGGTTCAGATTAGGAGTGTTCAAGGAGTGTTGTCGCTGTGCTTTATTCTATTAAAATCTACATTCTTGTTCTTTTTAGGTAATCCTATCTTTCTTATCCGTTCTCATTTTACTATCTCATTCTGGAATAAATGCTCTTTTCAGCCTCCCATTTCAACAAAAAGGGTTCTTCCAAACATGGGCCCCTTCTGGGGGGTCATATAACCCCGTAAACAGAATTTTTATAATGTATACCCCCGTAAACAACCATTTAGACGCGTGTAAGGGGGTATACAAACCCCTAAGGGTTGAACTGGAACTTTTGGGACCCCTTAGACCACATTTGGGTTGGATCAATCCAAATTTGGGATCAACACATACTTTGTGGGACTATTTGACCACACCTAGCAATCATAAAGTGAAACTTTGAAAAAAAATCATTGCCTTTGGAAAAAACATATTTTAAATTGTCTTCATCCCACAAATTACACTCCAAACCTGCCCATAGGAAAACTGAGAAGTAAATTTTAACTGCTCATTGGTTAAATCAATCTTTCTCAACTCAAAAGTGAGCAAACTTTGTAGTTGTTTGATTGAAAGTTGGATTGAATACTGAAGTACCATTGCATTTTTTTTGCATTATGGGAACAGTGGCAAGACCTCCTGTTTCTGACATGGCTGTGTTGAAGGACTAAATTGATATTAAAATTAACAAAGCTGCAGAAAAAAAGGATTTGGTTAATGAAACATTCAAAGCTCCAATTGCATCCTCATCTAGGGTTACAACTGAGGACCAAAATGTTTCACAAATGGATATGACCTCTGGTGATGGTTAAAATTTTATGTTACCCTGGCCTTTGCCTGATTTGATTTGATGAAAAATGATTTGCGGCTGGTGACTATGCAACTATGTAACTATGATATAACCATTTAATTGGTGCCATATCCACTTGAACCACCTCCTGTGATAGCCTTTCCTGCTAGGGAAGAGGCGCAAAAGTATTGTTAAACATGGGAAATGAAGCATGGCTAATCTTTGACAGTTTTCAACTCAAAGCTTGATAAATATGTGTATTTAGCTGGTGATAGACATGGTTCCTCCTCTGGGAAATTGCTCCCCAAACTGTCAAGGAAAAATCATACAAGGAAGGTTGGGTGCAATTTTTCAACCTGTGAAAGTCAAAAAAAGGTAGAACCCCTGTGGTGAATCTCCTACAGAAATGATCAACAAAACCATCAACTGGCTGAATAACCCTAATTGCATCCTCAACTTGGGAGAATCACTGGGGTGGACTTTGAAAATTTAAGAGAAGGCATGAATGATGAGCTCCATAAACTTCAAATCAAAATGAAATTGAGAAAGATTAATGGAAGCAAATATGTTGATGAAAAAAAAATCTATAACACTAAGCAAAAGTTACGGCTAGCCAAACTCAAGGGAAAAATTGTTGTGGAGGTCCTCTTTTAACAACGTGAATATTCAGGTTGGTTTCATCAATCTAATTTCAGTGGAGAGGTAAAATTGGAAGCCATTTTCTTGGAGCATCCTGATTCATTGAATATTTGCAAACAATTAAATCAAATTGCTATTTTGGATTGTACTTAAAGAAAAAATAAGTATAAAATTTCCCTATTGCATGATGTAGGAATGACAAGCAACTAAAAACCATCACAAATGCTCTCTTTTTTATAATGAAAGAAATGTTTGAAGTATACAGTTGGTCTTTAAATGAACTAAAGGAGATGGCTTATTATCCAGAGAGACTTCCCAAAGTCTGTGTGACAGACCATGAAAAAGCTCTTATTTTTGCCATTGAATATAAATTTCCTGAGTCAAAAAGACAATTTTGTTTGTGGTACTTTTCTAAAAACATACAAGGAAACTATAGATTTTTCTTTAATCATGAAGTTGAAGTATGGAAAAGCTTTATGTCTCTTTGGGGGAAGTATGGGGCCTCTCAAACCAAGAAGGAGGTAGAGGTCAATGATGCGGAACTCAGATTAAGGGCCAAATCACTGCTTCTTCCATTAATCTTCCTAGTTTTGGGTGCTTACAGTATTACTTGTATGAAGTGTTTCTTGGAAGACCATGAGGATTTGCAAGAGTATATGGAGGATAAAATCTTCCATATCATAGATAATTTCATAGATAATTTTTTAATAGCTTAGAATTGAAAAAAACCTGTCTTTGGAAATGAAACCATGTCTTGGGTGGAAGGGGCCCATTCTACTCTCAAACAATTCCTTGCAAATTCTGTTGGGAACATGTTGGATTTTTGGAAAAAAATAGAAGGAAAAGTTTCTACTCAAATCAAATCCATTCAGAATTCCATTTAAAAATCTCAAATAAAGTTAGGAATAGTTCTTCCCACTGAACTGTAACTGTTGGGATACAAGTTGTCTTTACAGGAAATTTAAATTTTTGTGGAACAATTAAAGAAATCAAAGCAGAACCATGATGGGGAGGTGCGAACCAAGTCATACTCCAAGACTATGGCTTTGCCCTGTTACCACCAGATAGGTGACCTACTAGCCTTCAGAGGAGCCTGTGTGCCTGAGGATGTTCATCCTCAGTGGAGGTTGTATTAGGAATCTTGAAGTTCTAGTTCTGTAAGTTGCTTTAAGTTGGATTTTTGGATTGTTCAAATCACTTTGTGAACAATGATTTTTGATGGATGATTCCCACTTTACTACTTTTTGATACTTTTGAATTTTGGAAGTTCAATGTTGATGAATTTCTCAATAATTCTCAGTTACATGAGAAGCTGCATGCAATGGTCTTGGGATATCCTGAAAAATATCAATGCAAGCTGTTGAAGTACCTGATTCAGAAGACCAAAAATTATCAATGAGAGCCAAGAATTGAACCAAAAGTCTTGCAATCAAGTAGAGTTTGGCCAAAATTGAAAGATAACCCCAGAGATCCTTCTCAATTTGAACATTTTGAAAAGGAAATTAAGCATAAATGGGAATTTAACAGGCACCAAAAAAGAAAGGCCAATTTTAAATTTGTGACCCTGGGGTTGGAAACGGTGTAAGAAACACCATTTTCAACACACTTGAGTTTCAATGGCTGTTTGAAACTCATCAGAGTTGCAAATGGATATATATATTTTTTTATTTTTTTTTATATTTTACTTCTTGCCATCTTATTTTTTTTGTTTTATTTTAATAAAAAATAGAAAATAAAAAAGGGTGATGTTAAATTCATGGCTCCGCCCATGTGGTAGTTGTGTAGGCCCTACACAGCTCAAATGAGCTGTGGGGGCCCAAAGACGACTACAAATGGCCATTTCAAACATGCGTTACCCCCAAGGGTTCGTGTAGGAGCCATGTAACCCCCAGAAGTCATGCCAGAATTTTGGACACCCCCTGGACCATACCTGAGTTCCTTCAACCCAATACACGTTACTTGATTTCTAAAAAAGCCTCTGGTTGGGTTGATCATCTCAAAGATCAACTGCAAATTTATTCTAGATTGTAATAGGCTTTGACTTCATTTCATCAGTGGGTTTCTTTTAAATTGTAATTCTATTGAAGCTAACAATTTCTATAAATATGAAGGGTTATCACATATTGAAAATCATTATGTTTAGTTTTTTGAGTTAACATTATTATATTATTAGGGATTATCAAAGTTAGCAAACCCGCCATTAGAAACCCGCCATTTTTTTTGACAAAACCCGCCATTTTTAATGGCGGGTTTCTGAAATACACATACCCCCTAACTGGTGTATTTCAAAATGGCGTGTTTCATGAAAATGGCGGATTTCAATCATCAAACACGCCATTAAACCCGCCATTTATGCATCATCATCCATCCACCATCCATCACATCAAAAACACCCATCCACATCAGCAAATCCATACCAGTCCCATCTCCATTGCATCACACACATCTCTATTGTTTTTCACATACCTTCACATACCCATCTTCACACAAATCCCATCATCATCTCATCACCCCACATCACTCACCACCTTTCTCAACATGTCCAATCAAACATCCCGCCAGCAAGTTGAAAACGCAAAAAAGCTGACTGAACTTTTGCTACTGTTTGACTCCCATTCAGACTCTGATTCAGACTCCAATTTGGAATCAACTTGGTTAGCTTTGAATTCTCTGTTGGCAAAGCAATACATGGTTCCAAGAATACACACTCTCCATAACCCTATGTATGAAAGGCAAAAGCTTCATCTCATCCCTGACTTAAGCTTCCAGCAACTGTTCCGAACTTTGTTGCCTTCTTTCATGAAACTTTTGGCAATGATTGAAGACCACCACATCTTCCAGAACAATTCTCGCAATCCTCAACGCGATCCAGCCATCCAACTTGCCGTTTCTCTTTGTAGATTGGGGTCAAATGGAAATGGAGCAGCAATCCATCGATTGGAAAATCTATTCTCAGTCAGTTAGGGAAGCATTGAATTATACACCAAAAGAGTCATGATTGCTATCCTATCATTCCGTTGCTTGGTCCTTTCATGGCCAACCAAAGAAGAACGCAAGGAGATATCTCAAGTAATGGAGACAGAAGGATTTCCTGGTTGCATTGGTTTCGTTGATGGAACCACCATCCCCTTGAGTCAAAAACCCAACCTAGATGGCAACCACTATTTTGATTGTAAAAAAAGGCAATTGATTCATTTCTTTTCCAATCGCTATGATAAAACTTTGGATCAAACACTGACCAAATATGTTCCATCTCTTTGTTTAGATACTCCGTGGCACTACAACTTGTTTGGGATAACAACAAGAAGTTCATCTCCCTCCATGCTGGCCTTCCAGGTTCTTGTCATGATTCATATGTTTTCAATTGGATGCGGATTGCCCAACAACCAGAGATCTACTTTGACCAAGATCAATACCTTCTGGCTGATTCGGCTTATGCTAGTGGGAAATATGTAGTTCCAGCATAACGGAATGTTTTGTCCAATGATCAAGGAAAAACCAATTTTAACTATCATCTTGCCCAATCACAAGTTCGGATTGAGCATGCCATAGGAATTCTGAAAGGAAGATGGGCCAGCTTACGGGAGATGCAAAACCAGCTCCAATGTTCCAAAGATATGAGGTTCCTCATCAACTGGATTATCACTTGTGTAATCCTTCACAACCTTTTGGCCGACATCAACGATGAATGGGACAAAATATTCCAAGATGATATTCCTGATCGGCCTCAAGTCATCCCTGTCTCATCTGGTCCCTCATCTTCTTCTATGAGAGAGCGGATTCTTCCTCTCACCCTTGCTTGCTTTGATGAGTAATTTTTGATTTTGAAATTGGTAAAAATTCCCTTCACTGTATTTTTTTGGTTTTGGTTGTTCACCCAAGATTCATAGGCTGAGTTTTTTTTTATTTTTTTTTTAGTGGACTTGAATCCAAAAACACCTCCACCTCAAACCCTGCCACTCACCAAATGCCACCCCCCTCCCCCTCACCACTCAAACCCTTCAACCTCACCCCACTCACTCACCGGTAAAACCCTGCCTCCTCCTCACCAAACCACTTCACTCATCACCACCACCTTACTCACCACCACCACCTCATCTCACCTCACTCACTAAATACCCTCCTCCTAATCCTGGTAAGCCCCCTCCACCCTCTTCCTCTTCCTTCCACTCACCAGTTGCTGATCCTTTGATGATTCAACCTTTAGTCCCCCCCTGGATCCATTTCTCTATCCATCAAGGTGAGCCCCTCCCCTCCTCCAATTCCTCCTCTCATTGATCAAGCAATTGATTGCCAATTTTGGGGGTATTTTATTGGAATGAGATGGTGACATTATGAAAACCAAGGGGAAAATAAACAAAAGGATTGATTTTTCAGGCATGGCGCAGCCACTGCCCAATCAATCAAATACCATCATTGATTAGAAAGCACTTTGAATGGTTTCCTTAATGGACGCATTCATGCAAGGCATTCAATCTCCGGCATGCTTTGGTTGAAAAACCAAAGCACCTTTTAGGGAAACACGGAAAGAGTGAAGAATGGGATTATTAACTTTTGTAAAGGGAGTAGTGGATGGATCCTTCATTTCAAAATTTAAATGCTTGAGGGGAAGCACCACAGAAAAATGGCTTCCACCTGTATGCAGGTGGCATTTCTGTATCCCATCAATATCTCAGGGTTATTTGATGCTGTATCTCATCATTAAATTTCAGCAGGTGGAGAAATATTGTGAGTAGAGATCAGCATTTGCTGAACTTCTGGCACATTAGTTCATAATAGATTGTCAAGGGAAAGCTAGATATGAGCAAAGCTGTTGCTTCACAAGCAGTTCACACATCAGCCACAAATTACTGCAGTTGGTGTTTGGGAATTCTTTCAAAGTGAAATTTTAAAATTCCAGAAGAGGCTGATTATTTCCAGAATTAAATTTCCATTAACTGGTCAAAAACTGGGTAAGTTCTCTTATTCAATTCCCAAAATTAAATTAATAAACATGTATTTAAGATAATACTAAAACACCATGCTCATAAACTGTGCAAATCTTTCCTCATATAAATATAAACAATTCGACAAACCTGCAGAGGCACCCCTATTACTTCCAGTACGAAATCCAATGGCATGCATACAGCCAGTTAAGGCGGCTGAGTTGGTTTTGCTGAGTGAATGGCGGTTCTTTGCCATTAGGTACAAGTTTGAGATGATGTTGCACAAAGTATCCACTTGTGGAGTTTTGGGGGCCTCCAAACTGTGGTATTTGATAATGAAGTAGGGCTGGAATAGGCGGTTTGTGACAGCATTAACCAGCATGTCAGGGCACACTCGTGGTAAGACAACATGATTGGGTGGAAGGTTTTCCCAAAGGGTCACAAAGTATGTTGGCTCATCACAATCTTGTGCAAATTGCCTTCTGGCACGGTTGAACTTCTTGTTACTTTTGGATGTTGAAGTAACATCTGAATTTGGTAGTCTGTGTTGTTTTCCTACTACTAGAGGATTTGATCCATGTTGTGTCTCCTTGGCATCTCCTGAAACGCCAAGCTCATCAAAACTACAAACCGTGTTTCAGGATGACACCCAGGAATCACAACATGAATGGAAAACCCAAAGAAAAATAATGCAGAATCAAAAGTTCAATTAGTAATTTTATTGTCAAAGGATATTGAGGAATAAAGTTTAAATCCCATACCCATTTTTACTAGACATGCCTTCATTCAATTCCATCAATATTGATATCTACAAAAAATGAAATTCCATCAATATTGATATCTACAAAAATTGAATACCCTCTTGTTTTTTTTTTTTTTTTTAAAAAAAAAAGGTTACTTACCAATGGGGTGGTGGTCGTGGTGGATGAGGTGGATGAGGTGGGTGGTGGTGGGTGGTGGTGGGTGGTGGTGGGTGGTGGTGGGTGGTGGTGGGTGGTGGTGGGTGGTGGTTGGTGGTGGTCGGTGTTGGTGTGGTCCAGGTTACTAAATAACTTCCTAGGTGGGGAGGGGATTGGAAAACCCCCCCCCCCCGCCAAGCCTGTCCCTCCCCCCTTGCTTGCTCGCTAGGTGGGGAGCAGATTTGAAATCCCTCCCCCCTTCCCCCCCCCCTTGATCTCCCCCCTTGCTCAATCGCTAGGTGGGGATGGAATTTGAAATCCCCCCCTCCCTCTCCCCTCCCTCCCCCTCCCTCCCCCCTTGATCTCCCCCCTCTTTTGCTCGCTAGGTGGGGAGCGGATTTGAAATCACCCCCCCTCCCTCCCCCCTCAATGTCCCCCTTGCTCCCTCGCTGGGCGGGGGGGTGATGAAGTGCCCCCCACCGCAAGCCCCACCAGCTCCTTCCCCCTCGCTTGCTTGCCGGGCGGGGGGGGGGGGTGATGCAGTCCCCCCCACCGCGAGCAGGTGGCTCTCTCCCCCCTCGCTTGGTTGCTGGGCGGGGGGTGATGAAGTCCCCCCCACCGCAAGCCGGTGGCTCGCTCCCCCCTTGCTCGGTCGCTGGGCGGAGGGGTGATGAAGTCCCCCCCCACTGCGAGCCCCACCGGCCCCCCCCCCGTTGCCGCTCGCTTGGTCCGCCCACCAAGCCGGCCCCCCCCACTGCAAGCCCCACCGGCCCCCCCCCTTTGCCGCTTGCTCAGTCCGCCCACCGAGCCAGCCCCCCCCACTGCGAGCCCCACCGGCCCCCCCCTTTTGGCCGCTCGCTCGGTCCGCCCACCAAGCCGGCCCCCCCACTGCGAGCCCCACCGGCCCCCCCCCCTTCGCCGCTTGCTTGGTCCGCCCACCAAGCTGGCCCCCCCCACTGCAAGCCCCACTGGCCCCCCCCTTTGCCGCTCGCTTGGTCCGCCCACCAAGCCAGCCCCCCCCACTGCAAGCCCCACCGGCCCCCCCCCCTTTTGGCCGCTCGCTCGGTCCGCCCACCAAGCCTGGCCCCCCCACTGCGAGCCCCACCGGCCCCCCCCCTTCGCCGCTCGCTCGGTCCGCCCACCAAGTTGGCCCCCCCTTTACCACTCGCTCGGTTGGGGGGTGATGAAATCCCCCCACCAAGCTGCCCCCCCCTTTGCGGCTTGCTTGGTCGGGGGGTGATGAAATCCCCCCACCGAGCCGGGCCCTCCCTCCCGCCTCGCTTGCTTGCTTGGTTGGGGGGTGATGAAGTCCCCCCAACAAGCCAGGCCGTGCTTGGTGCATCAACCTCTTCGAAAAAAGCAAAAAAAAAATCAAAAAAAAAAAAACCAAAAAAAAACCAAAAAAAACCAGAAAAAACCAAAAAAAAAACAAAAAAAAAACAAAAAAAAAACCAAAAAAAAAACCAAAAAAAACCAAAACAAAAACAAAAAAAAACCAAAAAAAAAAGCATAAAAAAACCAAAAAGAACCAAAAAAAACAAAAAAAACCAAAAAAAACCAAAAAAAACCAAAAAAAAACCATAAAAAAACCATAAAAAAAAAACAAAAAAAACACCATAAAAAAAAACACCAAAAAAAACACCAAAAAAACAAACACCAAAAAAAACACCAAACAAAAAACCAAAAAAAAAAACCAAAACAAAAACCAAAAAAAAAAGAAGCCTTCAATTGATGGCTTGAATGTGAAAAATCATAGGGTATATAAATAAATAAACCCCACTTCAAATAAAAAAAAGAAACATACTTTTGAACAAGATCTTTACTCACAGGGCTGGTAATTTCTTGTAGTGGCTCAATTGTGGGGTTTCTTCTGTTAATAGATTGGAGAATGTTTGGTGACTGATTTTTCTGAATTTTTGTATCAATGACACTTGACCAGTGATAATTTGAAGTTTGATGAAACCTGGGAAAAAATCACTCACATACATTTGTAGAAAAATCTGATTGTAATATATACGTTTGATGTGATTTTTTTGACCTTGCAAAACCAGTATATAGATTAATAATACCAAAAAGGAAAACATTCTCTATCTTGTAACGTTCTGCTAGCGGAATGTTGAGACAGATCAAGATCACTGCTCCCACTGAGATTGATTTGTGCCCAACCTTATTTCCAAATGGGTTGAACCAATCCACATAGAGACTGAAGACAAGGTGCCCTCCCCCTTGGTCTCTGGGTGGTGGGGGGGTGATAAAATCCCACCCTTGCTGGGGGGCTTCACCCCCTGGCCTGAGAACTTCCCCCCTCGCTCGCAGCTAGCCAATGGGGGGGGGTGATGAACAAGCCACCACATGCAAACGGGAGGCTGCCCACATCCCCCGCGGCCTCCCCCCCCTTGGTCGGAGCTGGCAGGTGGGGGACGGTTCCCCCCTTGCTCGCAGCAAGCCCGCGGCCATCCCCCCTCGCTCGCATCTGTGGGGGGCGGTTCCCCCTTGCTTTCAGCAAGCCCGCGGCCATCTCCGTTGGCCATGCCTGCATCTGTGGGGGCCGTTCCCCCTTGCTCGCAGCGAGCCCGGTGGGGGCGGTTCCCCTCTCGCTCGCAGCAAGCCCGCCGCCATTTCCCATGGCCATCCCCCCTTGCTCGCATCTGTGGGGGGCGGTTCCCCCTTGCTCAAAGCAAGCCCGGGGCCATCTCCGTCAGCCATGCTCGCATCTGTGGGGGGCGGTTCCCCCTTGCACGCAGCAAGCCCAGTGGGGGGCGGTTCCCCCCTCGCTTGCAGGGAGCCCGCCTCCATCTCCCACGGCCATCCCCCCTTGCTTGCATCGCGAAGCATGATCAGACTAAGCTAACAATCTGACTTTATAGGAGGTCATTGTTGTGGCGTATGTTTGACCCCAAAGTATTTCAGCGCTGGAAATGGTCAACATATTGGGCCAGTGTCTGTATATCAATGAGATCGCGGCCTGTACGACGGCATAATCCATTGGGCCTTTTCAATGGTTGTCAATGTGAGAGGATTGGCACTTGGTCAGTTGGGCCAAATTGTTTCATTTGCAACCTCCGGTTTGAGTATAACTGTGATCCCTTTGCAGGAAAGTATGATGTTCAAGACCATTGTGTGACAGGGTCTGGTTTGATTTAACCCACAGTGGCACTGCCTTGAGCAAACAATTTTCTCCTTGCCCACATCAGGCTCAAACAACTGGGCCAAAGTGCTTTAGTTGCAAGCTTGATTTCAAGCAAAAAGGTATAGTCAAAATGGTTTGGGCGGCTAACAAGTACAAGCACTGTACCTTTCCAGCTGTGGACACAGCAACCCATACCAGAATGGCCATGTCACTCCAAATTAATAAAAAAACTCAGAGCACTTGTAGGGACATGAAAAACGGCCAAATTTACTCTAGAGAAAAAAATATCAATAAAAACAAAAAAGATTTGTATATTGGTGGGGTTAAGAATGCTCTCAAACTTTTTTGTAGTAAAAAATAATTTGTTTTTCTTTCATCCATGCAAATATATTTACAATCCCAGCATTTGAGTAATCTGCTGTATTTCTTCTACCGATCTACCACTGCCAATGCAAGCCAAAGCTACTGATACCTTATCCTTTTTTTCGTTTGCCCTTTGTTCCCTCTCCTTTTCCAGTTGCACTTGCTGCCGATCCTTCTCCTTTTCCTCTTTTTGAAACTCTAGCTCAGCTTGTTTCAACCTCCACTCAGCATCCAATTTTTCTTGATTAGCCAAAGTCTCAGCTTGCTGCTTTTGACCATCCATGGCCAGTTGGCGATCCCACTTTTGCTTTTCAAACTGAATTTTATCTGATTCAATTTGTGATTTCACTGTTTTTTGGAGGGGAATGGCAATTAGCATGATTTTGAAAGCAAGGATATTGAATCAATCAACTTACATGAATCTTGCTTCTCCATGATTTCTTCAAAGCCCGAAAAACTGGAAGTGTTTCTCCTCTTTTGATGACTTTTGGGGTTGACATTGATGGAATTGGAGGCCTTTTGCTTACCTTTGGCAGAGGAGGTTTGAGTCTGAAAGTCCTCACTAGTATTTGAAGGCAATTTGGGAGGCCCCATTGGCTTGAGTTTTTGGCCAATCAAAAATGGATGAGCCTGTTTTTTTACAATGTAAATCAGTCAGGAGCAACCAGACAGAATCGAAAACAATTTAGTTCCTTACTTGAGCAGATGTTGATGGCAATGGTGATCCAGGAATAACATCCTCCTCATTGGGCAAGTTCTCCAGTTGTTCTGCCCCAGGAAGAGAGCAATCAAAAGAAGGAAGTGAGGGGTCCAAGGTCGGGATTGACTGATCAATCAATACCAAAGTAGAAGTGATTGGAGCCGATTGTGTTTGAATATCCTCCTCGTCATCAGATGGGGGCCACTCCAAGGCCAAGGTTTCATCAAGGTCCCCGTTGGTAGGCTGAGCATCCCCAGCCAAGTCCTCGGCATCAAGGGAATTGGATTTTTGGGCATTGAAAGCAGCTAGGGGGGTGATGTTGGCCTTCTTTCCAAAGATTTCATTGATTTGAATATAAAAAGGACAAATGGAGTCCAACTTATCAACCACCGAGTTGATTCCTTTGGCTTTGTCCAAGTCGGTGAAACCAAAGCCAGTGGAGATAGACATGGAGTGGGCCTTTTTGTACTTGGCTCAATAGTTTTTGAACCGCTCCCTCATCTGTTTGGATGACAGATTCAGCCTACCTTTTGTTTTGTTCTTGAGTTCATTGGCCATCAGGAGATAACCATTGACCTTAGAGGATTGAGGTTGGCCAACACATGTTTTGTTGTTGGATCCAAAGCAGGCATTGTAGTTGGAGGGAATTTTCAGCCAGTTTACCAGGATGATGTGATCAGCTCTCTTGAGCTGACTTGAGCCCTTGGAAGCTGATGGGGGAGGATTGTTTGTTTTGGAGTTCCTTGGCAATGTTCCCTTGGGTGTGTTGGACTTGTGGGGGGAGGTTCGCTGAGGGGCCATTTGAAAGAGTTCGGGCTACGCAAGTGATGAGAGCAATAAAGTGATGAGAGTGGTGAAGTTTTGAGAGCAATAAAGTGGATGAGAGTGATCAAGTGATGAGAGCGGTTAAGTGATGAGAGTGATGAAGTTTTGAGAGCAATGAAGTGGATGAGAGTGATCAAGTGATGAGAGCAATAAAGTGATGAGAGTGGTCAATCAATTTTATGATGAGGGTGGGGGTAAAACATTTTCCGATGAGGTCAGAGGTAGAAGGAGGTGGGAAGACAGGGGTGTATGACGCGGACAGGTGGTGGAAGCATTTAAATACTTTATTTGAAAAAACCCACTTATTTCAGGTTAACTTTGACACTTCTGATCTGAAATAAGTGGGTTTTTTTGATTTTTAATGGCGGGTTTGAAATGGCGGATTTGGGTTGAAAACCGCCATTAAAAAATTGCGGGTTTGGTTAACTTTGATACCTCCTATTGAGTGTTTTGAATGAGAGTTTAATTTTAAGTTGGTTCAACTTGTTCTGGGATGATTCCATCACAAGCTTGACTTATCCATCCCAAGCTTAAAAATTTAATAACAAGCTTAACTTATGTTAAGCTTGGGATGGGATGAGCTTAACACAAGTTTAACTTGTTTTTTTTTGGTGTTTTTACTTTAGGGCTTATCAAGTTGAACTTGTATTTTTTTGATTTTTTTTTTGCAATTTTAATCAAAAGATCAACGGGTTTTTGATGTTTTTGTTGTATTCAGTTTTTTAATTATTTATTTAATTTTAAGTCATTATTTTTCTCACCCATAAAACCCTTTATTTCACACATTTGGAAATTGGCGCGCAGTCATGCCCCTTTGTTATTTAATGCAAAAATACTTTCTTTCAGGCAACTTTCAAGAATTCATTTTTTTTGAATTCTGACTGAGCAGCCCCAAAGCAGAGGCTCTTGAACCCCTAATCAAAATCTTTGGTGATTTTGGAGTCATTGAAACCCCTTCAAAAATGCAATCAAAAAATGAAAAAATCTGTAAAAAGAAATTTTTGCATTGGTTTTTGGATCATCATTTTGGCTATTTTTATTGTTTTTTTTTTATTTCAGCTGCAATAAGTTTCAAACAAGATTCAAAGATTCTTCAAAAGTTTTTTTACATATTTTTGGGAGGTATAATTTCTGTTTTATTGTTCAATGCCGTGCACTTATCTTCCTTTGAATTCCCCTCCAACTCAAAATTCCAAAACTTCTCCTATTTTCTTCATTCTTTGAGAAGAATCCAAACATATAGTCTCATTCAATTTCAACTCTGATCATTGGCCAGCTCCCAGGTGAGATCCACTTTGGAAAAGCTTTGTGACAAAGGATATCAAATCTTGGAAAACCATTGTTCAGAGAAATTTGGATCTTGGTAATGAGGTTTTTTCTACTTGATTTTTGTGGAGGGAACCAAACCTCATTACCAAGATCCAAATTTCTCTGAAAAATGGTTTTCCAATATTTTGAATCCTTTGTCACAAAGCTTTTCCAAAGTGGATCTCACCTGGCAGCTGGCCAATGATCAGACTTGAAATTGAATGAGACTGTATGTTTGGATTCTTCTAAAAGAATGAAGCAAATAGGAGAAGTTTTGGAATTTTGAGTGGGAGGGGAATTCAGAGGAAGATAAGTGCAAGGCATTGAAGAAGAAAACAGAACCACTGGAAACTTATATGTTTCAAACAGAAGGAAACCCTGGAATGGCAATTTCATGCATATATTTATGGGATCTGGGCCATAAAGGTGGTTCAGTTGCCTTCTTGCTTCTTGGAAAGTTTCATCCCAGATATCACACAGTAATCTTGTTTCCTTGAAGATTGGGTTTGAATCAAGCTCTTTCAAAATTTCTTTCCTGACTTCAATCCAGTATTCTGAGATCCTCCCAAAGCAAATGGCTGCTGCTCTAAACCCACAGTTCCCATCCCCTATGAAATCTTGAACATGGGAGATATGTGGAATGGCTGTTTTTGGGGAAATGGAATCTTTGTATTGGAACTAAAGCCAAAAATCAGAATTTTTTATAACATTAAATATGGACTAAAGATAATACTCACCTCTTAAATTCATACTTTGCCAAATATTTGAGAAGAAGAATAACATAATGTGCAGGAAACCTAGAGGTAAATCAGGCAAAATTAAAAAATTGGAAAATAACAAATCTACTCACTTTATCACTGATTGTTGGGGCTTTTAATACCTTCCCCCTAGGATGATGCTAAGGAGCATCACAATCTTCATTGGATAAATTTAGTCTCTTGATTTTTTTCCCAGGATTGTATTCAGGAGAAGCAACTTGCTTCTTCACAATGGTTCCAGACCTCTGATAAAGGTTTGAAAGAAAAAATTAATGAAAAATAATATCCAAAAAATTAATGAAAAATAATATCCAAAAAATTAGCCAAAAATAAAAGAAAATGAAAGCACACCACCTTAATTACATCCAAATCTGGAAGCTCTTCATCTGCTGAATCTTCCCCTTCATCCAAATGAGGCACCTCTTCATCTTCTGAATATTCCTCTTCAGTCAGACATTCACCAATGAGTCAGGGCCCAATCAGAGTTCTGTTTTTTCTCTTGAGATAAGAAACAGAATGCAACTGAGAAGCTTCTAGAAGAATTGTTTATTCCAAGAATATGAAGAAGGGGAATTCCAAATTTATTGGTTTTATATGTACAGTCCATAACAATGAGAGTAGGGAAAGGGTTGAGAAGTTTCATGGAATGAGGGTGTGAAATAAATAATGAAGTGATTTGACCATTCAAATTGTTCATTTTTTAGTAAAAAGAAGAGATCCTGAGTTCAAGTATGAGTGCTTCAACAGGATTTTTGTCATCAGGAGAATCTTTTTGTATTTGGGATCTTTTTTTGTAAATTGTAGGCAGATTTTTATGGATAGGTGATGATGAGTTTTGTATAAGAGAGTTGAGAATTTTTAAAGGGGGAACTCCTGCTTTGGATAAATTTTCAACCACCTCCTTTTGTTGAATCTGATTCCCAATCTTTTCTTTTGTTCCTTAGTTAATGTACTTACTGTGTGAATTCAGCCTATGGCTTCTCTGTTTCCTTTTTGGACTGTCTCCTGTGCGTCCAATGTTCTTTCTTGTTTTGTCTGTTTTTCTATGTCTAACTTCTTCTTGTTGGTTGGTTATTCCTTTCTGTCTGCTGGTTGTATGCTGCGGCTGGTTACTCAGAGCGCCCACTCTCCATTCTTGGAGTGCGCGCGACTCTTGTCTCTGGATTCACCCATCAACGGCAGACAATCATCAACCAAGCTGTGATCAACCAAAAACCAACCACAACATCCTCAAGCCTTCTTCTACGGTCCCAGCCAAGACTACCTCAAGAATTCTGGCATCAGCAGTCAGCTTGACAAGAGTGAGATACTCATTTGACTTATTGGTTATGAATTAACTAATGTTTTCCAACAGCTTGTTCAAGGCGCTCTTCCAATCTTTTCCAATTGTCATTGCTGGACCCATCCGTGCTTCAGGAAATTTCTAGTAAATAGACTTGCAACTCATATGAATTTCCTCAGCTCATATCTAACCGTTCCTTTGATTCTTGTAGTCTCCATTCTTGTCTCCTCATCTTAACCAGTCTACGCTTGTCACTTCTGCTACTTCATCTGCAGAAGTCTTCTGTTGGTCATTTCCGTTTCTTTCATTCTGTTGCTTTATCCGTTTCTAACCTTTTTCTTCCTTGAATGAAATATCAGCCTGGTTCTGGCTTTTTCAGTCTTCTATGTTTCACACGGTTAAAAGAAAAAATGGCTTCTTTGACGCCAGGACCAGGGGGAGATTCCACCAACTTCAAAGCTCAAGCTATGAAAGGCCTCATAGAATTAACCCAACTCGTAAATGAGGACAATTACAGCATGTGGTGGAAGAAAATGGAAAACCTATTCAAACTACGTGGAATTTTCAAGGTAATGAACTATTCAGATGAATCAGCGTAACTTGAAGAGGAAACAAACCAAGAAATGGTTGCATACTTAATTGCCAAACCGGATACTAACACATACAACAACATTGTTGACAACCACAATGAAGACAACGCCAAACTCATTTGGTTGGCAACGCAATCACATTTTGCGTCATCCCAATCGGCAAACAGAGCCAGGGTATTCAACGGATTTCTCCACCTCCAAATGTCTTCCAACATCAAAAATTTTGTTACAAAAATCAAGACTTATCTAAAGAAACTAACCAAGGTCGGAATAGAGCTGCCGAAGTACATCATAGCATACTTGGTATTGTTCAAGTTTCTGGAATCAATGCAGAACATGAAAACTCAGATCATGCACTCAACGGCCGACATGAAAATTGAAATCGTCTTGGATCATCTGACGCAGCACAAAAATGAAATTACTGCTCAGGAATCTAAAAACAAACCGGTCAACACGGCACTTTACAACAGGCCTAGGTGCGAAAACGGGAAACATAACCCCGCCGTCACCACCCATCCGGCTAACTCCTGCTGGGCGGAGTTTCCAGAACTGAAGCCCGCACACCTCTGAGGTCAAAAGGGGAAGAAAAAGACAGAAGAGGAGGCGCATTATTATTTGTTCTTCTGTGGAATGAACTTGACCAATCCAAACAAAACCCCTCCAAACCAATTCATTCTTGATTCAGGGTGCTCAATCCACATGATAGTCAATAGGTCGCTATTTCAGTCAATCTCCATCTCTTGCGAAAGCGGGTAGCATTTGAACCGGGAAGAAAAATGCTGACATCAAAATTAAAGGAATAGGTAGCGCAATCATACCCTCCCTTAACTCAAACATCCTCCTCACCAACTTGGCGTGGGTACCGGATGCAACAGGCAATTTGATCTTGCTTGGAGCTCTAGCAGAGAAAGGCGCGAGTTTAAGAGTCAACTCTTCTAGTTCACCCTGCTTGTTCTCTCTCTCAATTCATGGCAAGAAGATACTCACAGGGAGAATACTCAGCAAGCTCTTTGTGATAGACATGGCCAGGAAAAACAACCTGGGTCTGTACTCCAGCAACAATCTGCCTGAACTGCACAAAACCCTAGGTCACGCCAGTCTTGGACGAATGGAAAAATTCCTCAACAAATCCATTTCTGCTGAAGATAAGCGCACTTTTGAGTGCCTTGACTGAGACAAGAGTAAGATAACCAAGTTTTCATTCTCTCAGGTTCAAAAACCAGCCAATAAGGTCCTTGACCGAATTCATCTTGATCTCATGGGTCCTTTCAATCCCACAGCCAAGGGAGGATATAGATTTGTGCTCAATATTGTGGATTCTTTCTCTGGTTACACCTCCTGCTTTCCACTTTGATCAAAAGATGAAACCACAAGCACTCTAATTTTCATTTTGGAAAACAAACACAGGAAAAAGCAACGATACCCTTTGGAATTCTTTTCTGATGGAGGTGGCAAATTTGTCAACAACAAACTGGCAACGTTTTACAGAGAGAAACACATAAATCAGATCATTTCCAAACCCTATCACTCCCAGCACAACGGTTGTGTGGAAAGAGCAAATTGTACGGTCATGGAGTCAACCAGATCAATTTTCTCCAAAACACAAATCTCCAAGTCCTACTGGCACGAAGTCATCAAGGGTTGCTGTGTCCTACTCAATCAGATCCCCAAAGAGAGGGGAAGTAAGTCTCCTTGGTTTCTTATGCATGGAAAAGAACTTCCAGTCAACTATCTCAAGCCAATAGGTTCTCAATTAACCTATCAGCTGAGTGATCTCCAAATCAAATCCAAATTGGATGAAAAAGGTGATATTGGGGTTCTCCTTGGTTTCAACACAACTCTGCTATCCTACAAAATTCTCTCCAGCTCAGGGAAGATCATAGACACTAAAAACGTCAAATTCTCCAAATATTCTTACTCTAAATTGAACTTAAAAGACAATGCCACAGATATTGCCCCAAACATGAACAATAACCCGGCAAACTTAAGGACCAACAACCCTGTCAAAATACCATCAGAAAGAAATTCTCCAAGTCCAATTTCCTACAACTCAGTCAAAGAAGAAGAAAACTCTGACTCAACCAATGACAATGCTACAGTTGAAGAAGCGGTATCAACCAGTCTGAGACCTTCACTGAGAAATTGAGAAACTCTAAAGAAACCCAATTGATATGGCTATCATGTTGAAAAACTTCCGCACTCAATCAAAGAAGCTCTCACTATCCCTTCCTGGAAAACTCCAACAATGAAGGAACTCCAATCAATCAAGGATCAAGGAGTGTGGGAAGAGGTGGACAAGGATCAAGTCACTAACCCTCTCAAAACTGTACCAGTGTTTAAGGTTAAAGAGAACGCTCATGGCAAGCCCCCTATTTACAAGACCCACCTGTGCGTTCAGGGATTTAATCAATAATACGGTCTCAACTACTTTGAAACTTACGCTCCGACCGGAAGAATAGCATCCCTACAAGCCCTACTGACTTTTGCCATGGATAAAAAACTCAAACTCCTTCAAATGGATGTAAAGGGGGCCTTTCTCCATGCTGACTTAGACAAAGACCTTTATATCTTCAATCCTCCCGGATCCGGAAGAAATGGGAAGTTTCTCAAATTAAAAAAATCCTTATACGTACTCAAGCAAGCACCACAAAACTGGTACAAAACTCTAACTTCCTGGATTGAAGAACAAGGATTCTCTAAGTCTTCATGTGACCCCTGTCTGTTTCTCCACAACCAAGACTTGTCCCCTCTCTTCTTCCATGTAGATGACCTCATTGTGGCTGGGAACACATCCCAGTTTAAAGAAAAATTTCTAGAAAGGGTCAAAAACTCATTGGCTCATCCTCCAAATACGTTATTAGGCATGAAAGTCACTCAAGAGAATGATTTTCTGCACCTCAGCTTACCATTCCACATTGAAAAAGGCCTTTCTGAATTAAAACTAATGGAATGCAAGCCTGTGTCCACCCCCAGAACGACTGGACTCCATCTATCCCCTGCAACCAAGGAAGATCATAAAAAGTTCTAATCTCTTGGAGTGAACTATTGATCTCCAATTGGACGTCTCAACTTCATCTCTGGGCTTGCCAGACCCGACATCAGCTATGCTGTGTCAGGTCTAGCATGCTTCTCTGAAAAACACGGCTACACCCACTGTATGGAAGTCATACACGTCTGGCGTTACCTATCAGCAACAAAAGACATCAGTCTCACTCTGGGTCCTCAATCTATTTCAAACCGTCTTATATGTTATAGCAATGCAACCTGGGGGGACAACCCCCACAGCAGAATCTCTCAGAGTGGCATGGCCTATCCTTCAAGGGGAGTCCACTATATTGGACAAGTTGTCAACAACGTTGTATCACACACTCCTCAACTGAATCCAAATGTGTGGCTCTATCAAGCTGCCATCTGGAAGGGAGATGGTTGCATCAGCTGATCACCAAAATCTATTGCGACAATTTCAAGTGTCCGCTGCATCTGATTGACAACAAAGGCCTGGACGATAAAGTCAAGAAATTTGGAATAAACTCCAAGGCCAAGCACATCGACATCAAAATGAAGAGTCTACAAGAAGACTACAAAAACGATTTGATTGATGTGATGCTCATACCTTCCCATTCCATGATGGCCGATGCCTTAACAAAAGCGGCCAACATAAGCTCCAACCTAAGACTTGTGAATTATTTCTTCTCTTCCTTTCACTAACCTCTAAGTCGAGGGGGAGTGTTGAATCTGATTCCCAATCTTTTCTTTTGTTCCTTAGTTAATGTACTTACTGTGTCAATTCAGCCTATGGCTTCTCTGTTTCCTTTTTGGACTGTCTCCTGTGCATCCGATGTTCTTTCTTGTTTTGTCTGTTTTTCTATGTCTAAATTCTTCTTGTTGGTTGGTTATTCCTTTCTTTCTGCTGGTTTTATGCTGCGGCTGGTTACTCAGAGCGCCCACTCTCCATCCTTGGAGTGCACAAAACTCTTGTCTCTGGATTCACCCATCAACGGAAGAAAATCCTCAACCAAGCTACAATCAACCAAAAACCAACCACAACATCCTCAAGCCTTTTTCTACGGTCCCAGCCAAGACTACCTCAAGAATTCCGGCATCAGCAGTCAGCTCGACAAGAGTGAGATACTCATTCAACTTATTGGTTATGAATTAACTAATGTGTTTCCAACAGCTTGTTCAAGGCGCTCTTCCAATATTTTCCAATTGTCATTGCTGGACCCATCTGTGCTTCAGGAAATTTCTAGTAAATAGACTTGCAACTCATATGAATTTGCTCATCTCATATCTAACCATTCCTTTGATTCTTGTAGTCTCCATTCTTGTCTCCTCATCTTAACCAGTCTATGCTTTTCACTTCTGCTACTTCATCTGCAGAAGTCTTCTGTTGGTCATTTCCATTTCTTTCATTCTGTTGTTTTATCCGTTTCTAACCTTTTTCTTCCTTGCATGAAATATCAGCCTGGTTCTGGCTTTTTCAGTCTTCTATATTTCACAACTTTTTCTCCCCTTAGATTTTTCTGTGGATGGGATTAGTGGAAGGATCAATTGAAGGTAGATGGTTGTGCTCTGAACATATAAACTTCAAAAACCAAGCACCAAACCTTGTTTAAAAATTCCCCAATAACCTGAAAGGACAATTGATCTTTTTTGATTTTTTTGATTTGGTTTTATCTTTTCTGGGTTTATATTCCCCAGATTTATCACATTGATAAGTGTAGGCCTGATTCTTGCTATTTTATACTCTGGTAGACATGGAATATCAATGGGACTTTGCCCATGATTGGATAGCCTCAACCAGCTTCTCCTTTTGATTATATGATAGCTCAGGAGGAGGGGCCAGAGGATTGTAATCAAGATTTTGAGTAGATGAATAAGGAGAAAGAGGATTTGAATCAAAAGTTTTATTAGATGAGATAATGGAGGATGGGCCTGGTGGAACAGTTGAAAAATTTCTGAAAAGTGGGTTGATTTTTTCTTGACCCATTGGAAAAACAGATGTTCTTGTTTGGAGGTATCTACATTGTTATGTTTTTTTGATTAGTGGTTGGTGGTGTGGTGTGAAAAGGTGTGGTGTGGTGTGGTGTGGTGTGGTGTGGTGTGGTGTGGTTTTATGTGGTGTGTTTTGGTGTGGTGTGGTGTGGTATGGTGTGTTATGGTATGGTGTGGTATGGTATGGTGTGGTGTGGTATGGTATGGTAGTCGGATGGTGTGGTGGGGGGTGATGGGAGGGGGGAACAGGTCAAGGGGGTGGTTTACAAGATAATTGGGGCGCTCCAATATGGGTGGTGGTCCAAGGAAAAAACTTTCATTCATATTGAATATATGCATGTGAAGGGCTCAAAGAAGAGTGGATTTTTCAAATTTTTTAATTTTTTGATGGAATTTTTGAAGGTAAAAAAAATAAGTCAAAATGGCAAACATAAGGATCCAAAAGTCAAATGAGAAAATTGATTTTTTTGAATTTTTTGCTTTTTTGAAGGAATTTTTTAAGGTAAAATAATGCATCCAAAAAATCTGAAAAGAATATTTTAATGCTCTTTGAATTTTGTTTTAAATTTTTGATAGCTTGAACTACCCAAAAAAATGAAATAAAAAGGAAAGTAAAAGGATTCAAATGTCAAAAGAGAAATTTAATTTTTTTGATTTTTTGTATTTTTTAAAGGAATTTTTTAATTTGAAAGGATAAATCAAAAAAATATGAAAAAAATGAGAAGAATCTTGGGATTTTTTTCAAAATTTATTGCATCTGAAATAACCAACAAAAAACAATAAAAATAGCCAAAATGATGATCCAAAAACCCATGCAAAAACTTGTTTTTACAGATTTTTTTCATTTTTTGATTGAATTATTGAAGGGGTTCTAATGGCTACAAAATAACAAAAGATTTTTTTAAGGGGTTCAAGAGCCCCTGCTTTGGGGCTGCGCAGTCAGAATTCAAAAAAGTTAATTCTTGAAAGTTGCCTGAAATGAAGTATTTTTGCATGAAATACCAAAGGGGCATGACTGCGCGCCAACGTCCAAATGCATGAAATAAAGGTTTGGATGCTTGAGAAAAATCATTCCCTATTTTTATTCATTTTTATCTCATTTTTTATTTTTTTATTTTTTTTAACCAACAAATCAACATTTTTTGAATTTTTGGTTGATTTCTGTTTTTCTTTTGCATTTTTATTTAGTGTATTTTAGATTTTTATGTTTTTATGTTATTCATTTATTTATTTTTTTGGCACAAAACGCTTGTAGTTGTGTGTGGTGCTACACAAAACCAAACCGTTGTGTGGGGGTTACATGACTACATTCAAGATGTGTGGAGGTTACACAACTACAGTAAAGTTGCATGGAGGCTACACAACTCAATCAGATTTGTGTAGCGTGTTAAAAGGCCCATTTGAGTTGTGAATTTAAAATTTCCCCTGGTTATATCATTTCCCCACAACAAGCCAATGTTTTGTACTTAGGGGGTTTCCTCCCTGCTGTTTTCTTACCATCCATTCAAATTCATCAACCAATTACTGGAGAAATTAGCCCTTATAGAAAAGAGGTTTCAGAATCTCTTTTGCTTTAATTACTGCTCCTCTGGCCACTAAGTCTAATCTTTGGGCATTAGTTTCACAAATGGACAATGGAAAAAGAAGATAGTGGGAATACAGAGGTCCCAAGGAATCCAAAACGGGTCAAATAAGTGTCAAATACGTCATTCAGTTACAGATAGGTGTGGAAAAGCCAAAAAGTAGGAGTAGGAAGCAAGAAATCAAAGGGGGGATTATTTAGTGTTGTGTTTACAATATATAAAGGTTATTTTTTTGTTGGAAGAAGAGGAATCAATCAGACATTTTGGGTGAAACAAGAGAGCTCAAATTGGACAGTGACATAGAATAATTTAGATAGTGTTGCAGAGGGTAATTACAAGTTCTTTTTCCCTTAGCGTTGTCTATTGTGGGGAACCATGTCTTCTGGAACAAACATCCTCTCCCTTTTATTTTAGCCAACTGGTGAAGCCTTTACAACATGCTACAGAGGGAACAATATGAGTATTTCCCACATTGGAGCAGTTTCTGCGTAATTTTTAATCCTTTCTGGTTTCTTGCACCAAAACAAGGAGAATTGATACAGGGAACAGCCATTGTTAGAGTTGACCAGAAAATGAGAATTGGAGAAGAAGTTGGATCTATGGAGATATTTGTACTATCACTGGAAAAGCCATACTTTTTTGATGATGCACATAAAGGGGGAGTTAACAGATAATTTAGTCTTGGGGAAGAGGGGAGTTGCTTTGAGGAACCTTGAGGAAGATGGGCATGATTTCAGGAAATTCTCTGGTGCTTGAGCTGCAACTGGGCTCAACATTCCAAAACAAAAGGAAATGGGGAAGTGTGGAGTTTTGAAAAGCACTAAATTTCTGGAAGAATTTCAAGAGCTCAGAACAGATTATCATTCACTTCTAAGGAATTTAAAATTTAAAACAGAAGTGGACTCTTATATATTCAAAAAATTGGGACATCAAAAATCAGATTTGCATACAAAAAGCACTTATCAGAAGAACCCAGTGGCTAGATTGTGCATGCTTGGTTGAAAGGAGTGCCTGGGGGAAAAGTATAATAGCTAGTGAAATATACAGGATTTGTATTCTAGCTTGTGATTCAAAGAAGATGAAATATCCAAAGAGTGTATTCTAGAGTGAAATATGGATTTAATTGAATTTCTTTAGTAGACTGGTACAGAAAATCCCATTGAATATTACTGAGGCAAGATGTAAGAGGTTGGAATGGGTGGAGGATATAGCAAGGGTAGATGTTGGCAGATAGACATAGGTGACCAACTCTGAGAAAAAGCACAAAGATTAGTGGATTCTTTAGTTGATGAAAAGAATTACTGAGAATTTTGGTGTGCATTTGGATTTAAAGAGGTTTATTTTTTGCCTTGATGAGGAAGTTAACTGGGTCATTAGGGGCAACTGGTCACAAAACCACAATCTGTTGCCTTTCTCTCAATTGCCAATGTGAACTCAATCCTTGATGAGGAAAGAGTTCTGGCATTGGCTTGGGTTGGAGTTTATATACAAGATTTTGGCTTAACAGAAGAATTTATTCACTATCAGGTCAGTAGGCTGGTGTCAGCTAAGTTGCGGTTCTCCCTTTATATGCATACTTTTATGTCTTATGCCTCCTCATCCTATACTCATCTTGACACTTACCTAGATTTGGATTTGGGACACACCAATCATTGACATTGGGGTTATATTTGGTTGATGGTCAGGTGAGCTTACCATATTTATGAAATATTACCCAGATTTTCATTCAGGACATGCCAATAATTGGCGCTGGGGCTAGCATTGGTGGATGGTCAGGGTTCTGCAATTTACGGATACAACCCCCAAAATTTGGTATAGACTAATTTGGCACGCTATGAGGGGTTTTGAGACATGGTTGGCGTGCCATGGCGACGCCATTTGGTGCGCCAAAAGTATTCTGTCGCTAACCTTAACCACTGGCACCCATTGAAACGGTTTAGAAAGCAATGGGGGAAGGGGGGATGTTGAATATTGGGAATTACCACGTCCCAACCATTCGAAGACCAAGCAACAACCAACAGTGAGGACCTAATTGGAAGCACCAAAGCTTGTGCATCTACATAGATTAGTTTAATCTAGAGCCAGTACCTATTTACATGACTACTGCGTTGTTGATCTCGACTCATTGTTGCTTGTCTTCTCTGCTCCATTTCACTGACATCATAGGTACATCTTCATCATCAGCTTGCGAGCTCACCCCTTCTGTGCTAAGACCTTGCCCCTAACGTTATCTCGCTCGCTGGTACCCTTCTTCATTTCCAAATTTTGTCTCAAAAAAAGTTTTTCATCTCTTACCTCAATCCTCAGGTCCGCGTGTTCGTCTGTACCAGTCATCAGAGCGTGATCTGACTAATTGTGGTTGGTAAAAGTAAACTCCACGCACGACTTCTTGTAGCTTTTGCTTTTGCAAGGGCCGAAGTGTGGCGGAGTCGCCCTCGACGCGTCAACACTTTGCGATATTTTTTCAAAATGGTATTGATGCATGACAAAAGCGGTTCTTTACCATCAAGTTATTGTTCAAGAGAGGAAGAGAGAAATTCATACTTTTTATGTAAAAGAGAGTGGCATTAAGATAACAAGAAAGGGCATCGTAATAGATATTTGCCATGCTAACAGATGGAATTCCTCCTTGAAAATTTGGGCCAGATGTGACCGTTAGAGTTGTGATTAATACAGCTTGGATGTAGCAAGTTGAATTAGGTTGTCCTTCAAACCGATTTATCGGGTGTATATTTCCTTTCTTAGAATAGCAATGATTGCGGCCACCACCTTTAGATGGCGAACATCGACTTGGGTAGATCGAATTCATTGTAAACCAAGCCCAGCGGTCGTTTCGGTCTTGTTTCCATAAAGGTTGTAGAATCTTCTTTTGGTTTCCTCTCACGGCGTAGGTGGTGACGCGCACCTCCAGAAATTATTGAGGAGTCAAAGTCAACCACAAGTGCGCTCATGGGATCAACTGTTTTTTGAAAACTTGCTTCATGTTTCGGAGCATATTCATGCTTCCTGACGTTACTTGTTGATATGACTGATTGAAGTAGCTGAGAAGATATTGGCTGATTGTGAGGAATTAGTCCTTGGCGCCGCAGACAGCGTTGCGCGGGCGATGCGCTCAGCTTGAGGGTCGGAAAAGACGGGTTTGGTGGTTTGATCCAAAAGACCTTTGGCGACTGGTTGTTTGAGGCCACATCAGACTCATGATTGTGGTTCGTTGGAGAATGAGCACTTGGCGACTCGGCGGTGTTTAAGTAGGAGGCGGAAAACTCCGGTGTGGCCTGGCCGACAGGATTAAGCACTAATTCTGGTGTAAATGGGCCGGCTGAAGGCAAACAGAGTAAGCCTGTTGAAAATACAGAATCGGATGATGACCTCCGTCTGGCGCACGAGTTAGGCCAAACATTGGACCCACGAGACTCGGCCAATAAAGCAGTGAGATGAATACTGATGGGGGAATCCAACAAGCCTTGTTGCTCAAGCATTTGATTCAAGATTGGCACACAATTGAAATCGGACTGATCCTTTTTGGAAGCGTTGCATTTCTTAGGCACTTTCTTCACCCTCTGAACCCGAGAAAGATAAAAATCGATCAGTTTTCATATAAACTGAAGGCCAAGAGATAGGCTTGGAATCCAACTTACCTTCAGAAGAACGGGTGCGGCAGGTTTGGAGGGATGATCAAATCTCAGGGGTTCGCCAATGTCAGATGAAAAGTTTTTCAGGAGAGGCACTGGCGGGATCACCTATCGATTTCAAAAACTCAGTACCCAAATTCGAGGATTATGGCATGATTATCGACGAAAATCAGCTCAGCTTACCTCTGGCTTCATGAAAGAAGCTAAACCAACTGCTGACTTGCTGGAATGAAGACGTCCAATCACGGAGCGCACTCTAGTATGGATTTTGTTGGTCGAGTCGTTTAAAACCATCTTCGAAATTGGACCCTCGAGCCGATTGGTAAAACGCTTTTATTTAGCAGACAAAACAGCCCCTATGACTTATTCAAAACGAAAAAAAAATAGATTTCAAGCAAACGAGGTACGACGAGATATTTCGAGGGGTCTTAGCTGGGGTACAACAAACGCCAAGCAAAATTCTCCCGGCTTTTTGAGAAGCGGTAACTGTATGTAGGTCGGGGAGTTAATAATTCGTGGACCTTAGATTTCGGATGGTACCGCTGATGGTTGGTAATGTTTTCGAGGGAAGAAGCTAGGTTTACATTCCAACAGTCAAGAACTAGAGAGATGGGTATGCGTGGTATATGTAGAGAGTTCAAAGGATTAAGGAAGAGTGAAGAGGTCGGCGAGTCACTGGTGGGGCGTGTTTAGCATCAGCCAGGCATCGAACTCGAAGGTTGAAATGGCTGATTCGTCCCATGTTCATCTGTTGTTCTTGACGCATTTATCTCTTAGCTCCATTTCATCTCATATTCTTGCAAACTGGTAGGAAAACGAGTCTAATCAATTGAAAAAATGAAGAATTGAACCGGGATGGCTGGCTGCATGGACAGTCTTCTTGCTAGTGGCCGTTGTAACTAGAGAAAGGCATGAGCTTTTAAGCTCGACCGTAATAAACTAGCCTATTTCATTGCCACGTCTTTCGATGATAAACTAAAATCTTCCACTGAATCAAAGTCACGTCTGGCAACGGCCACTTGGGCTGAAATTAAGAGGTCTGCTGCGCAGATAGACGGCCACATCAAAACAGTGTACCAGGTAGAGCTTTGCAGTCCGTGCGTGGAACGACCCTCGGAAAGCCATCCACACGAATAATTTTATCATGCACTAAGGAAACTTTCGGTTTCCCTGAACACGTCAGCGATGGCAAGCATCGACGCACCCACCCCATCACTTTCCAAACTGCCGATTCGACGCAAACGATGGGTAATTTAAAGTACTTAATTTGTAGTTGTAACGTCGATCAACTTTCAAATACAGTGATTTTGTTGCATCGCCCTCCATGCGATGGACTAAGGGCGCCCGACAAGCACCCAGCCAGGATGAACTTGACTCGGGTTATGGATACGGTCCGGACCTACCGTTTACCGAGACGCTGGGCGGTGAGAAGCTGCTAAATCTGCCCGCACTAGAACATCAAAAGTAATCCTCTACAAAAAGGCATTCAGGTCTCGCCACAACATAACTTGGATGATTCCGACGCTCAGGCTTGGGTATATGATCGACGGTGAAAGTCCAAAAGAATTTTTTAGGAGGAGAAAGGTGCATGTAGAGGTTTGACTTGAGGTGTTTTTCCAGCAACTTTTTGGGCCGCACATCATGCATATGAAAAAGTCAAAAAGATGCGCATGAATAGGATCAACTCGATACTCGAGCAGCCCGTCACGTTCATTTTAACTTGGATAGTGACGACTAGAAGTATCACACATGATCTTGCATTACCTACACCACGGGTCCGACTCGCTCGCCAGCCGCCAGCTCACGCGACGCTGGTTCGACCGCACTCCCTTAGTGGGAGCCGGCCCGTCGAAAAAACGTCGGCGTTCGGAAAGGTCGAATTTCAGTCGAGGCTTGCTGACAGCTCGACGCGGATTTCACTCTCCGGGCAGTTGGGCCCTCGTCGATTTGCTGTCAAGGTCACTTTGACAGCCCTTCGACTCCAAGGTCAGAAGCTCTCCAAGCGGTCGAATCCTCGTCGAGAACAACAATGATTCAACTATTTTTTGTTTATTGCTTTGGGTTTCCCTTGTTGGCACAATTTGGTCGGTAGATCAAATAAATTATTTGCATTTAATTTAAGGGTGATGATAAATTCATGAGACCCAGTCGTGTGGGAGTCGTGTAGGGCCCTACGCGGCCCATTCAACACGTGGGGGCCCATACACGCGTCAAATGGGTTGCTTGAAACACGCACAACCCCCAGACACAGCTCCAAAGGGTTGTTCCAAACACACGCAACCCCCGGGGGTTGTATACCCCCCCTAAACGGCATTTTTGAGTTGTGTACACCCTTACGCAACCTTTTAGACACATATACGGGGGTATATGGCCCCCCAGGGTTGTGCCACAATTTTTGGGACCCCCTGGACCACATTTGGGTTCCATCAACCCAAATCTGGGATCAACCTATGTGGGACTATTGGACCACATCTAGCAATTGTAAAGTGAAACTGCAAACCCAATCAATGCCTTTGGCAAACAAACATCCCACAAAGTACACTCTCAACCCACCCATTGGACAATGGAAAAGTAAATTTTTACTGCCCATTGGTTAACTTGACCTTTCTCAAATCAAAAGTGAGCAAACTTTGTAGTTGTTCAATTGAAAGTTGGATTGAATACTGAAGTACCATTGCATTTTTTTTTTTGCATTATGGGAACAGTGGCAAGTCCTCCTATTTCTGACATGGCTGTGTTGAAGGACTACATTGATAGTACCATTAACAAAGCTGCAGAAAAAAAAGGATTTGGGTCATGAAACAATCAAAGCCCCAATTGCATCCTCATCTAAGGTTACAATTGAGGAACAAAATTTTTCACAAAGGGACATGACCTCTGGTGGTGAGTAGAATTTTATGTTACTCTGGCCTTTGCCTGATTTGATTTGATGGAAACTGATAAGTGACTGTGGCTGGTAACTATGTAACTATGTAACTATGATATAACCATTTAATTGGTGCCAGATCCACTTGAATCACCTCCTGTGAGAGCCTTTCCTTCTAGGGAAGAGGGAAAAAAGTATTTTCAAACATGGGAAATGAAGCATGGTTCTGCTTTGACAGTTTTCAACTCAAAGCTTGATATATATGTGGATTTAGCCTGTGAAAGACATGGTTACTACTGTGGGCCATTGCTCACCAAACGGTCAAGGCAAACTCACAGAAGGAAGGTTGGGTGCAAGTTTCTAATCTATGCAAGTCACACCATCTACCTTTGAAAGGCAGAGGTCATGTGGTGAATCTCCTACAGAAATGATCAACATAACCATCAACCATCTCCACACCCCTCAGTGCAACATAACCACCAACCATCTCCACACCCCTCAGTACATCCTCAACTCTGGAGAATCCCTGGGGTGGCCTTAAAGAATTTAAGGGAAGGCATGAATGATGGGCTCTATAAACTTCAACTCAAAATAAAATTGAGCAAGATTGATGGCAGGGAGTATGTTGACAACCAAAAAATCTGTAACACTAAGCAAAAGGTAAGGCTAGCCAAACTCAAGGGAAAGGGTGTAATGGAGGTCCTTTTTGAACAACTTGGTGATTCAGGTTGGGTTCATCAAGCAAAATTCAGTGGGGAGGGACACTTGGAGGCCCTATTCTTGACTCACCCTGATGAATTAAGGCTTTGAAAACAATTCAATCATATTTCTATGTTGTATTGTACTTATAAAACAACTAAGTAAAACATCCTCCTATTGCATGTTGTAGGAATGAAATCCAACCAAAAATTTTCACAAAAGCTCTTGTTTCTGTAACAAGAGAAACATTTGATTTCTATATTTAGTCTGTAAAAGCACTAAAGGGGGTGGCTTATGAAATATGGGGTCTCTAAAACCACAGAGGAGGCAGAGGTCAATGATGTGGAACTCAGAGTAAGGGCCAAATCACTGCCTCTACTGTTAATCTTCCTAGTTTTGGGTACTTACGTTATGACTTGTATAAAGTGGTTCTTGGAAGACCATGAGAATTTGCACAAGTATATGGGAGATAAAATCTTTGGTATCAAAGAGAATTTTGTAATGGTTTTCAATTGAAAAAAACGTGACTTTGTAAATAAAACCACTTCTTGGGTGGAAGGGGCCCATGTGCAAATTCTTTGGGAAACATTTTGGATGTTTGGACAAACCTAGATGGTGTGGTGTTGTTATATAGCCTTGGATTGGGAACTGGTTTGTGGCCTGTGCGCTCAGCATTAAGTATTTTAGGCTCAGCAGTTGGGGTGCACGTGGTCTCAGCAGTGGTTGCTGCGGGCTCAGCAGCAGCTGCTGCGTTCTCAGAAGTATGGGCTGCGGGGCTCAGCACACCAGGTGCAGGTCAGGCTTAATCAGATGCAGCAGGCTTGCAACCTTCTTGAATTTTATGGACCTATGAATGGAGCCGGCCCAACCAGGTTTTTGGGAAAGTTATTTTGGGAAGGTAAGAGCGGGAAAATTGCGGTGGTCATACAAGGGGGGCAGATGCAAGCAAGCCCGGGCAAACATGCAGGGAGAGGTAAATAACAACTGCGCTTTGGGAAGATACTGGAAAGCATGGGGGTCTCCAAGTAGGGCCCAGCAGAGGGATTTGTCATGAGAACGAAAAACCAGATGTGTGTAATGGCAGGCGGGCTTGAGGGATTGGGGCAGTACAGGTATGGGTTAGGTTTAGGCTAGGGTTGTGTTTCTGGGGTTTTCTTCTCATTTTTTGTTGGGCTGTAACTGCCCTTGTACCTAGGTTAGGGTTGAGAGGGAGGATATAAAGTCTGCTACTCTCAGCGCCAGGTTGAACGGGAGCATCATACAATATGGAATACGGAAGGAAAGGAAAAAAATATCTTAACTTTGATAACCACTCTCTCTCCCTCTCAAAGGGGCATTCTCAACCTTACAGATGCTAGGACCATTAACTTCCCATATTAGGGACAACTCAGTGGGTATCTCTGCCCTTGTTTCCAAAAAGGTGTGGTGTTTTTATATAGCCTTGGATCAACGACCATGCCACAGTTGGCATGCTCAGCATTTGGTAGGTCAGGCTCAGCATTTGGGATGTGCACAGTCTCAGTGGTGGCTGCTGTGGGCTCAGCAGTAGGCGCCATGGGGCTCAGCATACTGGGAGTGGGTTGGGCTTAACTTGGTGTGGTGGGTTGCGGCTCGCTTGGACATGAGAGACCCAAGAATGGAGCCAGCCGGACCAGGTTTGTGGGCAGCAAGTTTGGGAAGGTGGAGCGGGGTGATGGGGATTATAGGAGCAGGCCAGGTGCACGCAAGCACGGGCCAACCCACAGGGCAGGAAATCATGCAATGCGCCGGGAGGATACAGACAACACGGGGGGGGCTCCAAGTAGGGTGTGGCGGAGGGCCGCATGATGAGAATCAGAAACTGGGTGTGTGTAACATTAGGTGGCTTGAGGGTGCTTGCGGCATGGGAAAGGGTTAGGGTTAGGCTAGGGTTCCGTTTTTTAGGGTTTATTTTCTATTTGTTTTTGGGAAATCATTGCGCTTGTACTTAGGTTAGGGTTGAGAGTGTGGGCATAAAATCCGTGCTCTCCACCCCAGATTGGAGGTAGGACAGGGATATAGGATATAGAGGAGAACACAAATTACGTTATGGAAAGGAAAGGAAAGGAAGGAAATTCATATAGAATATATATATATATATATATATATATATATATATCTAAATGGGTGCATCCTTTTACTTACAGATGCTGGGACCGTCAATTCTGGAACTTAGGGAAAACTAGGGAAGTTCCTCTCTCTTGTTTCCATAACAGAAAAGTTTCTAATCAAATAAAATTGGTTCAAAAATCCCTTTACAACTCTCAAATAAAGTTAGGAATAGTTCTTTCCACTGAACTTTTACAGTTGGGATACAAGTTGTCTTTAGAGGAAATTTAACTTTTTGTGGAAAAATTAAAGAAATTCAAGAAGAACCATGATGGGGAGGTGTGAACCAAGTCATACTCTGTTTAGTCAGAGGTGTCAGACTTCTGACTAATGTCACACCATTCAGAAGCGGACACGACCTCAGATGTCACTTTCACACTGTCACGTTGTTCACTCTATTTCTTTTCTGTTCATGCTATTTCTTTTCACATTTTCACTTCTTTTCATTCTCTTTCCTCCTCATCTTTTTCTTCTCTTACTCTCTTGGGTTCCATTCTCTTTTCAATCTCAATCTCAGTCAACCTCTTCCTATAAATAAATCTCAATCTCATCAGTCATCCTCATCTCAAAATAAAACCTCAGTCTCTCTCCACGAACCAACATCAATCACTCGTCTCATACAATTGGTTTACAGCTCCTCGTACTTGACCTTGATCATATTTCAAGATCCACCAACTCTTGGTCTTCCACCTCAACTCAATACTCTGTCTCTAACTGGTGAGATTGGTCTGGCTATGGTTAAACTCTGTGTATGTCTCAATTGTAATCATGTATTGTGTTTAGCTGCAAGCCTTCAAATCCTCTCAATCTCCTGAAACCCACTCCACCATGTTCTCTTCTCCATCAGTCTTGCTAAAATAGTCGAGGACGTCTATCCATTGTGTTGGTATTTATCATTGGCTGTTTCCATCATTCTTGTGTCGGACGTATATCTCAAGTGCTGTTTTCTTTTAGTTTTCTGGCTTGATATTAATCCATAAATCACAGATTATACAATTAAAAGCCGAACGCTCCGCCGAGGCCAGCAAGACTAGGAACAATGGCGTCAGGATTGGGATTTTCATCAGACTTATTTTGACAGTCTATGCTCAAGACGGCCCTTGAAACTACCCCTTTACTGACGGAAGAGAACTATGGCATCTGGATGGATAAGATGAAGGCATTGCTCAAACTCAGGGGAGTACTCAAGACTCTAGAATTGGCCTTGGGAGATCTCTCATCTCAAGACAACAATGAGATACAACCTCTTCTCATATCCAAGGTAGACTCCATCACCCATAACAACATCATCAATGCTTCAAACATTAATTCATCCAAGGAAATATGGACGGCTGTTAAAGAAAGGTTTTCTTCTTCCCAAGCTTTGAATTGAGCTAGAATCTTCAACAACTTTCTACATCTTAACTTCAAAGAAGACAAAATTCTAAAGTTTGTCACGGACACCAAAACGGCTATCAAGAAAATGATTGACATAGGTATAGAACTACCAGACAACATTCTTGCTTACCTCACGATGTTCAAATTTCCACCCAATCTTCAGGATCTTAAGCGGCAACTTATGCACTCAGACAAGAAGATCACGGTCAAATTTGTGTGTAATCATTTAGTTCAATTCAACAACAAAGTTAAGGCCGAAATTTCTGAGAAAAGCAACACACGAGGCTCGACAGAAACCACTCTGGCTACAATGAAAACCAAGACCAAGAACAACCTTTTGAGCCGCTGTATTGATGGATATCATAATCGGAAACAAGACAGAAATCACTCCGAAGCTGACTGTTACCACATGCATCCTGAGAAAGCTCCCGAGTGGTGGAGAGAGAATCAGAATAAATGGAAAGAAAAACAAAAGAAAAATCAGGACGCTGCGCATTTTCACTCATTTGTTACCAGGTGGATAGATTACAAGATTGGAGCCAACAGAAACATACTTGTCGACAGTGAAGGAACATTGCACATCTTTAATGACAAAAGATTTTTTACAACGCTTGAACCTTACACCGGAGAACACATCACCACGGGGAAGGCGGGTGCCAACTTACCTATTAGAGGTCTAGGAACTGTTAAGATGAAATGGAAGAATTGTACCCTCATTCTCTCAGACTGCCTATTTGTCCCGGACATAGTAGTCAACCTAGTCAGCCCTGGAAAGCTTGTCGACCAAGGATGTAATCTCAATGCCAAATATGGACGATTTGAAGTCAAAAGAGACAAGAAGATGGTCTGTCAAGGTTCAATTGTGAATAATCTTTTTGTTCTTGACACACCTGTCAAGATCGGCAAGGAGGAGTGTTACTGGACTAAACTGGATGAGTCGAGAACTCTGAAGGATCTTCATCTCTCATACGGACACGCTTCTATTGGCCGACTCTCTAAACTCCAGGGGATAACAGTTTTGCAAGCTCAGAAGAATGCATTCGAGTGCAAAGACTGTCTCATCTGCAAAATAAGTAAATCCCCTTTCAAATCTGTCTCATCATCCGCTACAAAAACTTTTGAGAGGATTCATCTTGATATTGTGGGTCCAATCAATCCAGAATCCCATACGCATGAAAAATACATATTAACGATTGTGGATAATTTCTTGGGCTACATCTCGGGCATTCCACTAACCTGTAAATACGACACCACCCCAACGTTAATCAACATAATAGAAAAAAAAAAGAATGCCTGTGGTTATTATCCTTTGATGATCTGTTCCAACGGAGGCATGGAGTTTGTGAGCAACAGGTTAGTAACATACTTCAAGGACAAGTTTATCAACCATCTCATTGCTGAACCCTATCATCCTGAACACAATGGCAGGGCTGAAAGGGCCAATTGTACCATTGTTGAGAGTGTGAGATCCACTCTAAGCTCAGCAAAACTCCCTCGGAAGTACTGGTCGGAAGTCCTCAAATCCTGCTTCTTAAGCTTAAATCAAATCCTAAGAAATCAAGATGACCTCCTCACCCCGTGGGAACTGATCAAAGGAAAGAAACTACCTTCCAATTATCTGCAACCCATTGGTGTCTCCACCATTGTTCTGAATCAAAGGAGATCAAAAGGAGACAAGTTCAATCCCAAAGGACGAGAAGGAAAACTATTGGGTTATAATCCGGAACTCTTATCCTATTGAATCCTTATGCCCAAGGGGCAAATAGTTCTGTCTAAACATGTTTGGTTTTTAAAACAATTGGTGAACAATCTAGGAACCAAATCAACCGCTGATCTCAACTTCTGTATGATTGAGCCCAACAAAGATCGATATCCCAAGACCAATGAGAACACAGCAAAAGAAAAAGCAACAGATTGTTTTAATTACAGGGATCTGCCAGCAGCAGTAGATACGTCAGACAAAGAAGAACTAAATTATGACAGGGAAAGTTTGAGAGACTCATTGTCAGAACCCTCTGAATCTGTCGACTCTACTGTTAATCCAAAATCAATTGAAGTCATCAAAGAGCCTGCAAGTACAAGAAGAATTCTGCGTGATTGATTGACTGTTAGACCCCCTCAACGTTATGGATTTCACCATTACTTTGAGCCAAAGAAATTTGATCAGGCATGTCAATGTGTGGAACACTTCAAGTGGGGGGGGGCTATCAAAAAGGAAATTGATCAATGCAAGTTACTTGAAGTATGGGAGGATTACAAGGGAGACACTCCACTAAATCCGCTAGATACAATGTGGATATTCAAAATCAAAGAAAACTCTCACAATGACGCCGTCATACATAAAGCCAGGATCTGTGTAAAAGGATTCAACCAGGTTCATGGTTTGGATTTTGACGAAACATTTGCACCTACTGGTAAGATTGCCTCTTTGAGAGCTATTCTCCTGTTAGCCTTGAAGAACAAGTTGAAAATCCGACAATATGAAGTTAAAGAGGCCTTTCTTCATGCACCAATAGAAGAGGAGGTTATCATCAGAACACCTCAAGGATGTCAACGCAAGTGCGAATTCCTGAGACTAAAGAAGAGTCTGTATGGACTCAAACAGTCCCCAAAGAACTGGTACGGCACTCTCACAGACTGGATCAAATTGGTTGGATTCCAAGAATCGGATAGCAATCCCTGTCTGTACAAATCTGAAGACAATAAGTCTTTTTTTTTCACGTAGACGACCTAATTCTAGTAGGTGAAGGGAACAACTTCAATGAAAAGTTCAACTCCAGGTTCAAAGACTCAAAAGCTCATGAACCAGACACCATTCTTGGAATGAGATTCAAACAAACAGCAACTAGCATTCTCTTGAGCCAACCTAAACACATTGAACATGGTCTAGAAGAACTTGGGCTGCTCAAATCCAGACCATGCTCTACCCCAATGACTCCGCATTTCCAACTGTGCAAAGCGACCAACAAGGACTTTGAAGAATTCTAAAAGCTAAATATCAACTACAAGTCTGCGATTGGACTCCTCAATTACATCGCAAGTCAAACTCGACCGGACCTCAGCTATTCAGTTTCAAGCTTGGCCCAATTTCAAAACAAACCAGGATTGTCGCATTGGAAGGAACTCAAGCAAAAATGGCAGTACCTCAACCACACAAAAGATCAAAAACTAACCCTCACCTACGATGAATCAAAAGAAACGTTAGAATGCTACAGTGACGCATCATGGGGCAAGGATCCCACTAGTCGGAAATCTCAATCAGGGTATCTATGCCTGTCATTTGGTTCTCCTCTCTCCTGGAATAGCTATAAACAAAGAAATATCACCTACTCTTCCACCAAAGCTGAACTCAACCCACTGCTGGATTCTTTTCTAGAGGGAAAATGTTTTCGCCATTTGTTGGAAGAAGTATTTCAACAAAATCTCCAATCATCGAAACACATGATTGATAATAAAGGTCTTGACGATAAATCAAAAAAATTTGGATCCAACGCCAAAACCAGACACATGGATCTGAAGACAAAGGGACTTCAAGAAGAGCTCAAGGAATGATCACTTACAATTTGCCTTATAGACACCACCATGATGCTTGCCAACCCTCTGACCAAGGCAGTAAACAAAAAACAACTTAAGAAGTTTACTGACCTTGTATTTGGAGAAGAATAAGACGCAATCTCCAGTTAAGGGGGGTGTTGAGTCAGAGGTGTCAGACTTCTGACTAATGTCACACCATTCAGAAGCGGACACAACCTCAGATGTCACTTTCACACTGTCACGTTGTTCACTCTATTTCTTTTCTGTTCATGCTATTTCTTTTCATATTGTCACTTCTTTTCATTCTCGTTCCTCCTCATCTTTTTCTTCTTTTACTCTCTCGGGTTCCATTCTCTTTTCAATCTCAATCTCAGTCAACTTCTTCCTATAAATAAACCTCAATCTCATCAGTCATCCTCATCTCAAAATAAAACCTCAGTCTCTCTCCACGAACCAACATCAATCACTCGTCTCATAAAATTGGTTTACAGCTCCTTGTAATCAACCTCGATCATATTTCAAGATGCGCCAACTCTTGGTCTTCCACCTCAACTCAATAATCTGTCTCTAACTGGTGAGATCGGTCTGGCTATGGTTAAACTCTGTCTATGTCTCAATTGTAATCATGTATTGTGTTTAGCTCCCAGCCTTCAAATCCTCTCAATCTCCTGAAACCCACTCCACCATGTTCTCTTCTCTGTCAGTCTTGCTAAAATAGTCGAGGATGTCTATCCATTGTGTTGGTATTTATCATTGGCTGTTTCCATCATTCTTGTGTTGGACGTATATCTCAAGTGCTGTTTTCTTTTAGTTTGCTGGCTTGATATTAATCCATAAATCACAGATTAAATACTCCAAGAATATGGTTTTGCCCTGTACCCGCCAGATAGGTGACCTACTAGCATCAAGAGGATCCATTGTGCCCGAGGATGTTCATCCACAGTGGAGGTTGTATCATGACCCTTGCAGTTCTAGTTCCTTAAGTTGGCTAAAGTTGGATTGTTCAAATTACTTTGTGATTAATGCTCTTTGATTAATGCTTTTTGATGGATGATTCCTACTTTAATAATGCTTGATCCTTTTCAATTTCAGAAGGTTTATTTTGAGGAAATGCTCAAAAATTCTCAGTCAAATGAGAAGCTCAATGCAATAATCTTGGGATATCCTGAACAATATAACCGCAAGCTGTTGAAGTACATGATTCAGAAGACCCCAAATTATCAATCAAAGCCAACACTTGAACCAAACGTCTTTCAATCAATTAGAGGTCTGCCATGATTGACAGATACCCACAGAGATCCTTCTTCATCAAAAACTTTTCAAAAGGAAATCAAGCGGCAAAAAGAAATCAGACAGGCACAAAATAAGAAAATGCAAAAGATTGTGAGTTGTTTCTTTTGTGAAATGTTTGTTTTCTTGGTTTAATGAACTGATGATGATATGATGATAATTTTTAGTCAAAGTCCACAGGATCAGAAATTGAATTCCATAGTTCAGAGGAAGAGGCTGAAAGTTTAAAACCTTCACTTCATTTGAACTTGGAATCCTCTTCAGAGGATAAAGAAATGGAGGATCCAAACAGAATCTCCTCATTGGTCAGTATTAATTTCTTAAATAAGATTAGAATTTTGGTTAAATAACTTTTGATTGTACCAACCAAAAGTGAATCACCTGAATCAAATACCTGATAAATTACATAATTTCTTGGGGGGTTTTGGGATCCAGTTGGTAATGGGAATGGTGGATTTAGAGTCATTTCTAAAGAACTTGGGTATGAGGAGCATGGATGGTTTAATGTACAAACAAAATTGATTGAAACATTGAGGAAAGATTAGAGGTGCTATTCTACAATTGTTGGTTGCATGAAAGATATTGAAAATGTAGAAAAAGTACTTGATGTGAATGAAATAAATGAAAAGATTCACTCTTAAAAATGGATTTTGAAGTTAGATATGGGTCAAATAAGAGCTGATATTTATGGAGGAACAGTATTTTTCATTTCATTGGATTCATGTTGTACTTATACTCCTATGCAAATGGGTGTAAAAGAAGCATCAGAACCAATATTCATTTCATTTATTAATAATAACCATTGGTTCCAGCTTGTACTTAAGGGAGATGTGATTCCAATCCCGCCCATAGTTTCCAAACCACATTCCAAGATTTATAAAAAAGCCTCTGTTTGGGTTGATCATTTAAAAAATAAACTTGAGTTGTATTCTATATTTTTAAAATAATTTCAATTTCATCATTTGGGTTTGGGTTCTGATGCTGATCTTGTAATTCTATTAGAATAAAGGTTTATCACATTGTAAACATCATTATGTTGAGTGTTTTGAGTTAACATCATCATGTTGAGTGTTTTGAATGAGATTTTATTGGTATGTGAGTTCAACCTGTGTTGGGCTAATCCCATCCTAAGGAGTATTTTAAGTTCTTGTGATGGGATCAGCTTAACACAAGTTTAACTTGTTTTTTTGGTGTTTTTATTTAGGGCTAGTTAATTTGAACTGGTATTTGTTGGTGTTTTACTTTAGGGCTAGTAAAGTTGGACTTTGATTTCTTGGCACTTATACTTTAGCGCTGCTCCATAGACTCTTTCATTTTTTATTTAATCTTTGGTGTTTTTACTTTAGGGCTAGTCAAGTTGAACTTTTATTTTTTTATTTTTTATTTTTTTATTTTTTTTATTTTTTTTATTTTTTTTATTTTTTTATTTTTTTTTATTTTTTTTTATTTTTTTATTTTTTTATTTTTCAATTTTGATCAAAAAATCAATTGGTTTTTGATACTAAAATCAACTGATTTTTTATGATTTGGTTGTCTTCAATTTTTTTATTGATTTTGAATTATTTTCAGGGAATTATGTTTTTTCACGGGTGCTACCCTTAAAATCATGGGCATACTACATCCCTGCAATATCCAGCATACAAGGACAAATCCTTGTTTTCACGGGTGATTCAAGAATTGTTTTTTTGAAATCCTAAAACAGCAGGCCTGTGGATAGGTTTCTCAAAACCTTATGGCTAATCTTTTATAATTTTGGGACCAGTTAAACCCCTTCAAAAATCCAGTCAAACAATTAACAAAATCCAAAAGAAAACTCATTTTTGGAGCTATTCCTTTGGCTTTTGGCTTAAGTTTTTATGGCCCTTTATGCTCAAAAAATATTTATGAATCAGCTAAAGAGATTTAAAATATTTTTTTGAAATTTTTTGGATGTATCCTTGGCCTCGAAAAATTGGATCCAATGTAAAAACACTTCAAAATAACATATCCTTTTCAAGATTTCTTTTTACCTCTTGAATCAATGTTTCTTTCAATTTTTTTTGAAAAAACTTAAGATTGAAATTCAAAAATTGAATTTAAAATTTGGCTGAGCTTTGATTACAGGGTTTAGCCCACAAATTATTCAGAATAATGAAAATAATTGAAAATAAAAGGCGTGGTCCACATTTTTGGTTGTAATTTTTGTTCTGGTTGAATAAATACAAATAGAAAATGTTATTAAAAACATTATAGCAATGATTTTGTTTGATATCATTCCACTACTATGGGTTTTATTTTTCTGCTGGATTTCCTCCTTGGGAACAAAACCTCATCACCAAGCCCCAAATTCATCTGAATAATGGTCATCCAAGCTTTGGGATCCTTTTTCACAAATCTTTTGCAAAGTGGATCAAATTTGGGGGCTGGCCAATGATTGGAATTGAACTTGAATGAGACTATTTTTTTTGAAAAATTATAAAGGGTAATGTTAAATTCACGGCCCCAGTCGTGTGGGAGTTGTGTAGGGCCCCAAACACCCTGTGGGAGATTTTTAGGGTCTCATACAACCTGTGGGAGTTCTGTAGGGCCCCTCAACGCTTGGGGGCCCATACACTACTCCATATAATTTATAATTTATAATTTATAATTTATTATTTATTATTTATTATTTATTATTTATTATTTATTATTTATTATTTATTATTTATTATTTATTATTTATTATTTATTATTTATTATTTATTATTTATTATTTATTATTTATTATTTATTATTTATTATTTATTATTTATTATTTATTATTTATTATTTATTATTTATTATTTATTATTTATTATTTATTATTTATTATTTATTATTTATTATTTATTATTTATTATTTATTATTTATTATTTATTATTTATTATTTATTATTTATTATTTATTATTTATTATTTATTATTTATTATTTATTATTTATTATTTATTATTTATTATTTATTATTTATTATTTATTATTTATTATTTATTATTTATTATTTATTATTTATTATTTATTATTTATTATTTATTATTTATTATTTATTATTTATTATTTATTATTTATTATTTATTATTTATTATTTATTATTTATTATTTATTATTTATTATTTATTATTTATTATTTATTATTTATTATTTATTATTTATTATTTATTATTTATTATTTATTATTTATTATTTATTATTTATTATTTATTATTTATTATTTATTATTTATTATTTATTATTTATTATTTATTATTTATTATTTATTATTTATTATTTATTATTTATTATTTATTATTTATTATTTATTATTTATTATTTATTATTTATTATTTATTATTTATTATTTATTATTTATTATTTATTATTTATTATTTATTATTTATTATTTATTATTTATTATTTATTATTTATTATTTATTATTTATTATTTATTATTTATTATTTATTATTTATTATTTATTATTTATTATTTATTATTTATTATTTATTATTTATTATTTATTATTTATTATTTATTATTTATTATTTATTATTTATTATTTATTATTTATTATTTATTATTCATTATTTATTATTTATTATTTATTATTTATTATTTATTATTTATTATTTATTATTTATTATTTATTATTTATTATTTATTATTTATTATTTATTATTTATTATTTATTATTTATTATTTATTATTTATTATTTATTATTTATTATTTATTATTTATTATTTATTATTTATTATTTATTATTTATTATTTATTATTTATTATTTATTATTTATTATTTATTATTTATTATTTATTATTTATTATTTATTATTTATTATTTATTATTTATTATTTATTATTTATTATTTATTATTTATTATTTATTATTTATTATTTATTATTTATTATTTTTAATTTTTAATTTTTAATTTTTAATTTTTTATTTTTTATTTTTTATTTTTTATTTATTATTTATTATTTATTATTTATAATTTATTATTCATTACTTATTATTTATTATTTATCATTTATTATCTATTATTTATTATTATAAATAATTTACCATTGATTATTTATTATTTATTATTCAAAATTTATAATTAACATTTGTAGTGTAGGGATGATCATCTGAGCTTCCCATTGTGGATCTTCTTTGGACTGGGGTTCAAGTCCCGCCGGATGTATTTTTGAGTGTTTGAAAATAATATCTTTTTTCAGACTTGAAAATTGATCAGTAGTGAGAGGGGTGAGGGGTGAGGATTGTTGAATACCACTTTTGTGAGAGTGTAGCTAGGTGAGGTGTGTTCAAAATTGAGTGAGGAGTGTTGAATACCACTTTGGTGAGAGTGTAGCTAGGTGAGGTGTGTTCAAAGTTGGGTGAGGAGTGTTGAATACCACTTTGGTGAGAATAAAGCTTGGTGTGGTGTGTTCAACATTGGGTGAGGAGTGTTGAATACCACTTTGGTGAGAGTGTAGCTAGGTGAGGTGTGTTCAAAATTGGGTGAGGAGTGTTGAATACCACTTTGGTGAGAGTGTAGCTAGGTGAGGTGTGTTCAAAATTGGGTGAGGAGTGTTAAATACCACTCTGGTGAGAGTGTAGCTTGGTGATGTGTGTTCAAAATTGGGTGAGGTGTGTTGAATACCACTTTGGTGAGAGTGCAGCTAGGTGAGGTGTGTTCAAAATTGGGTGAGGTTTGTTGAATACCAATTTGGTGAGAGTGTAGCTAGGTGAGGTGAACTTTCCATTTTATTACATAGAAATTGATGAAGAAATAGAAAATGTGATCAGTTTCCCTAATTCATGGTGTGTTAAGGCACAGGGAAAAATTATTATACATGTTACTATAAAACTATATTAAGAAAATCAAAATATATCAAAGCAATTCAACAAACACCAATCATTATACATGACACTATCTTGTCTTCCCCCTCACTTATCCAGCCCCAAACATAATTTTTACTTTTTTGCAACATACAGAAGAGCTGGATTACTTGAGATGGAGGTTAAAATAGTTGAAGAGATTAAGTCAGTCCCAAAATTAATCATATGTTGAAATGATATTGACATTTTTAATTGGAAAACAGTCAAATGCCCACCAAAGGATTTTCAGCTTTGGATATTACCATTTCTGAACGAGTTTTAGTTATCACCGCTGTCTTATGTTTTTTGGAAGATTCCCCAATAAATGCAGCATTCAAAAATAATCCATTTCCTGGAATATCACTCAACCCATCTTGAATATGAAAATTATCTGTACCCAAGGGAAAAAATTAACAAAAAATTGCTTATCTTAAAAATTTTCCTAAAATCAATAGGAATGGCTTTGTGGTGAATTTTAAAATTATTTTAATGAAATTTACCATTATTAATAATATTCTTGATCTATTTATAGGCCCCTAATCCAACCGGACTTTGAACTTAAACCATTGAAAACCCCAATCAACTCCATAAACTTTCCAAAATCAATCAAAAATACTTTCAAATGATTTCTTCATGCTATGGTCTGGTGGATTCAATCAACAAGAAAATTATTTTTGAAAAAATAGAACCATAAATAATTGAAAAATAAGAGAACCAGAAGAGACAGATTACTCTAAACTATTCAATCCATTTTTTAAGCTGTAAGGTTCTTCAATCAACATGCTTACATTTTTATCATAATCAGACATTGATTTTTTGAAAATTTGTTTTTGAACATTTAATAGGATTTGATGGCTGCCTTGACACTCCAGTTGAAATTCTACATGTGGCTCTTCTTGGTATTGTCAAATACCTGGTCCAAGATCTTATTCAATATTTGAAGAAATCTGAATTAAAATTACTAAGTGGATAAATCCAGTCTTTCAACAAAAATTTGCGCAACACCCCCTCACTTCAGTCAAACTATTTAATGAAAAATTCACCCAGCCTGGTTGGAAAATATTTAAAGGTATTACTTCAAGTTGCACCCTTCAATTTTTTTCACTTTATGAATGTTAAAACACGTATGCACTTATGCATGTGCTACGTATAAGTATAATCAAAATGGGATGCACATATGGGCCTCTCCAGCCCATTGGACACTCACACCGACCATACGGGCCTGTGTGGATGTCACTGATTTGGGGAAGCTGGCCCCAAAACGCTTGAAACAGGCTCATTGGTACACGGGCCCTAACAGGCCCAGTGGGGGATATGGGAAAATACAGCCAAATGTGCTTGTATGGGCATAATTGGGCCCAAGGTTTATTTTGGACATACTTGGCCAGACGGGCTGGCCTGCCAAAGTGTGTTTGTCTCAGGTTTTGGGATTGGGGCGGCCCATTGGGGCTGCCGTCCTTGTTGTAGCCCACTTGGGGCCGCTTTTATCCCTTGGTTTGGCCCACGTGGGGCCCAATGGCCTGTGCAGGGCTTTCATGGAGGCCAAGAGATCCCCCCTCGCTTGCCATTGCAAGGGGGAGGGGCTGGCTGGCTGGGTTGAACCAGCCAGCAACCAACCGCAACAAGGCGGTCAGTCAGGGCAGGGGGGATTTCATCACCTCTTGCCCGATGGATGACAAGGCCAGCCGCAAGGAGAGCAACTGGCGGTGGGGGGGATCTGATCACCCCTCCACCATTGAAGCAAAGCAGAGACCAGGGGCACTCTTCCCCCCCCTTTACTGAGGGGGAGGAGCAAGGGGCTGAGGGGATTTGACCACCCCCTAGCCCACTTCCATTGACAACGCCCTGGGGGTATCAACCCCCAGGGCCCCTGGTAGGGGGAATCGACTTCCCCCTTGAGGGATCTGAGAGAAAGAGGGGGGGGACAGCATGTCTGCTGGTCACCCCCCCCCCATGTGAGTCTGAGACCAGACCCAGGTGTGTCCTGGGTCCCACCTGGCCATTTGCATGGCCAGGAGCTGGTTGCATGAGGCAACCAGCCAGTGTGTGACGCAATAGGACTGGTTGTAATAGACAACTGGCCCAGGGATTGAACAGCAAAGGGGCTGGTTCAGCCCCATTGAGGTGGAAACACCAGAAACAACCGGAATAGGCTGGTTGTAAGGGTACAGGGACTGATGCCATGTGGGCTGATGTAGCTCAAACCAAGTAACAAGGCCTGTAGATCCTGTATAGCTCTTTTGGGGCGGAAAAATTGCCTTTTGGCTTGTTTTATCATGGGTTCACAAGATGCCAATCTTTTGTACTTAAGAAGCTCTTCTCCCTGCTGTTTTCCATCCATTCATCATCCAATCAAATTCATCAATGATTGTCAGCCTCCTGGATGCCAAGATCCTTGCTATCCTTTAGCTACCAGAGGTGATAGAATAAATAATAAATATATTATTTAATAAATTCAGCAAAAATACGTAAAATATTTGAATTAAGCTTATTGCAAGGTTAACTGGTTTGGTTATGGTTTATTGTTTTAAATCAATATGAATAAATTGATTATTAAATATTTTTATAGAGGGGCCACAATTATATTGGGGATCTTTAACACCTCTCTTCAGGGATTTCAGTATGAAAACACATAGTCCTGGTTACTTTGGGCTCTTTAGTTTAATGGATATTTTACCCAAAGAAAATATGTATATAAAATACATGGTGGAGTGGCAGAGCCTTTTAGCCAAGCTGCCACGACAGAGAAAGGATAATAAAAATCACTGGTATTTTATTAAACCCTTTGGTTATCTTTTTGAGACATGCACTGATGGGTTAAACCTGTATACTGGGGTTATAAGGTGGTTAAGCAGTTTTAATTGATAAAAAGAGGTTGAGGATGGATATTATTGATCAGACGTTGACATAAATCACTTACTTTGTTCTCTTATAAGTACTTGATTACCTTGGAAAGGTGTCTGGATATAAATATAACTGGGTCTCTGCCCATCAATATCCTCAAAAGAGCTCTTTATTTATAGTTTTTGGAGTCCCAAAATTGTCGTTCTGAGGGGTGCAGGGGCTCAAAGGGAGGGACAATAAGGCTAGCAGGGTAACTAGGGGTAGCCTGTCATGTGTTCTTTATCCTATAGCACGGGAATCATCTAATTCCTCAGGGTATGGGAATTATTCTACTTCATAATAGATATTAGCACGTGTGAATAACACCAATCAGTCCCATTGATGTATTATTTAATTAATTATCCTTAGTAAATGTTCCCAGTAATGAAATAATTGTATAAATAGAAATTTATACGGACATCCTGATGTCAGGTGAGTTCTCATTATGTATTATATAACTGGAGTAAAAGTCATACTATTGAGTTTACTCCTTATTTTCGAGTTCCAGTTGATTTACTAAGATAATTACTTCAAAATATAAGTCATGGGAATTCATGTAATTTTTTTACATCATTAGTTTTCTTATTATGTCACGAAGATATTGATGTCTAGAAATTCTCATAAAAATATATTAAAGTATTTTAATATATTTTTAGAATTTGTCATTGTCTTATTTTTGACATTCTTGGTACTTTGAATTATATTAAATAAAAAATGCGTATAAGGATTATTTAAGTATTTTTAGATAATATTATCTATTTTTAGACTATCTACTATTCACAGGAACATTTATTAAATATGTAGAATGTTCCTGTGTGGGTTGTAGTATGTTTACATGGTACCTGAGCCTCTCAGGCCAACTGTCATTCTGTCAACCCATAGTCCCGCGGCTGCGTACTTGTCAGAGGCCCGGGGCTGCGTACACAACCTTGACGGAGTGACAGGGCTGTATCTCAGCCGCGCGCGGGTGCATTGGCTGCTGCGGCTGCATGTGGGAATTGTGACAAAACACATTGCCGTCCGTAACTCCAAAAATATACACAACACCTCAATTCTGACTGAATTTTAGGTGTGAAACCTATACGTGACAATGTGTGTGAAATATTTAATTGACCAAAAACTCAATAGTGTAGCCGTAGTATTTTTGTCTTTCTTTCCTTAATTATATAAAAATATAAGGAGTTGGATTTCAAGGGTGGGGTCAGTGAGTGACCCCACCAAATTTTGGGTGGAAAATCCATTTCTGTAATAATATTTCTGGTTTTCTTACTCCTTCTTAGTTTAATTATATTATTATTATTTTTATGTTATTTTTGTTACTTTTGCAGCTTCCTCTGCAATAGTAGAAAGCTGAAAATGATATCATCCCACGTGTTGCCCCATTGTGAGAGTCCATCAAGCAATTATTGAAACAAGGTGTCCAGCCTTTCTTTTGCTTTAATTACTGCTCATTTTCCTAAGCTAATTTCTGGGCATAATTATAATAATGAAATCTGAAAAAAGAATTCTGTGGACCTGATCACTTTGTCAAATTTGCACTTTCATATTTCAAACTCACATCAAAGACATGAATGAATACCAAAATCAAATTAAGGCACAAATAAAACAATTTTTGTATAATTTGATGAAGATGAATGGCGAATTGATCAACAAAACCAAGATTCATATGATTCTTCACCTCCCAGACTTAAATTTGCATTTTGGTCCAGCTAGTCTGTTTTCAAATGAAAGATTTGAAAGTTACAATTGAATTTTATAACAATATTCAATTCATTCAAGCAAGATCAGTCCAGGGTGTGATCTGGCCATCAGCTTCAGCAATCATCAGTCTCAAATTTTTGTTCTCTCTGCTGGTGTGGTATACAATCAAGAGACTCAAACAAATTTTTAAAGCAGTCCAACAATCACCAGCATGTTTGAAGATAGTGAAAATCAAAGGCTAAAAGAAGCAAAAGAAACAACCAGATAGACGTGAGGAGACCAATGAGAGTTGAGACAGCGGTTAGAGTTAAATGAACTCCGGAAGCAACAGGACAATGGGTGAAAGCGTTGAGTCTTTGAGTCAATGGCAAGATCAGTTGAGATACTTCAGCTTCTGGTCAATCCATTCGAGCAGATTGTTTTAATAAGTGATGAAGAAAGAAACACCAACAGCACAAGCATAAGGAGGAAAATTTACTTAATTGACAAGGAGGACCTGAGAGCCCTGAGGCAAACACAGGACCTCCTCCAAGCAGTACAATTAGGAGCGCTTGCGTTCAGATTTAGAGTACATACACCTTAGAAGGAAAGGAGGGCGTGGATGCGTGGGTGAGTGACATAGATAAATGCAAGCGCGGACGCGCGGGTGAGTGACACAGATAAAGGAATACCAGGGATGAATCAAAGACAAAAATTCACTAGAATTTCAACACCCTCCCTGGCTTTGAATTCATTTTACCTGCAGAGAATCTAGGCAGTTTAGCATTGGGATTTGTGGGAGAAATTTTGTGAGAAAGTCAGCACAGTTATCCTTGGAGGCAGTCTTTTTTAATTGAATGGTACCTTTCTCTATCTCTTCCCAAATGAAGTGATGCCTTAAGTCAAGATGTTTTGATCTAAAGCTTGTTTGATTTGTGTGTTGCATGGCCAATTTTACGCAGCCTTTGTTGTCTTCAGAAATTACTTTTCAAGAGTCAAATTTGGTACCCACAACTTCGCGCAGGAAGGTCTGCATCCACAGAACTTCTTTCACTCCATAACCCACAGATTTATACTCTGCCTCAGTCCTTGAGAGAGACACTGTAGCTTGCTTTCTGGATTTCCGGACTATCAAGTTCCCTTTCCACGTGATGACTATTCCAGATATAGAGCGTTGCGTCGAGGGACAGGTGGCCCAGTCTGAGTCCACAAAGGCCATTAAAGGAGCTTGTGAATATTCTACAGTGAGTTCAATGCCCTTATTGGTAGTATGTACCAGGTAGTTCAGGACCTTTAGCGCCATGTTGTAGTGTACATGACCCGGAGCGTTCAGAAACTGAGCCAAGTAGTTGGACAAGAAGGTAATGTCTGGTCTGGTGTTGACGCTAACATAGTTGAGCTCACCAATGAGTTTTCTGTAGTTAAGCCCGGATTTGGTGAATTCTGCAGCCTCTTCATCAGTGGCTGGAAGCAGTTTGGTGTAAGGAGCGAGTGGGACCAAGTGTTCTTTGTATTTTGGCAGAGGGTATTGGGCCTCAGTGGAGGTTATATAGGATTCTTGAGACAGTTTGACCAATCCCATAGTTTGATGAATGCTGATTCCCAGAAGAAGTTTTGATTCTTGTAGGTATTTCAATTTGAATCTACTACTGATGAGAGTGACAAATCTTTTGGGATGCTAGCTAAAAATTGCAATGTCGTCAACCTGGATATAGAGCCAGGTATTGTCAGAGAAGAACACGCAGTGATCACTACTGCACCTTTTGAACCCAGAATTGAGAAGCAAGTTGCTGAGCTTGACATACCAAGCTTGAGGGGCCTGTTTCATACCTTACAGGGCTTTCTTGAGGCACACAGTCTTTCCTTTCTGTACTGTTACATTTGGAGGAGCCAAGATATGGATTTTCTTGGCCAGAGGAGCATTGAGGAAAGCCGCTTTGATGTCAAGTTGATGGAACTTGAGATTATTGCTCAGGGAAAAGGAGATGACCAGTCTCAGAGAGCTCTTGTCCCCGGTGGGAGCAAAGGTGTTGAAAAAGTTGACTCCTTCCAGTTGGCTGAAACCTAGGGCACAGAGCCTTGCCTTGAACTCAATGATCTTGTTTTGTTTGTTCCATTCAGTTCTGAACACACATATGCACTTGATCTTAGTGACAATTCCTACCTCATCCACTTCCTCCCATACCTCATAACTATTGATATTTCCAACTTGTCAGCTCTCTGATACCAGGAACCTTGCAGTCCTTTAGCTACAGAGAGTGATAAAAGTGCTGGAATGATAATAATAATTATTATTCCAATAATAAACGCTTAGAAGCTCAAATAAGAGCAGTTGCAAGGTTTAATTGGTTTGGTAGTAAATGGTTTTCAATATAATATAAAAGAGGGGCCACAGTATTATACTACTGGGGATCTTTACAGACTAGCAACCTCTCTTCAAGGGGCCTCCTTAGGCAGTTTTTAAGAACCTTGGAATAAATATGGGTGCCTCAGAAAGGACTTATTCCACTGGTGGCCGGGCTTAACAGCACAAGCGGCCTAGAAAGGAGGGGTAACACTCACTCTGAGCACTGTTACCACAAAAATCCTGGAATAATTGGAAGGGTTTCAGAGCAGATGGGGTAGATTGCTTGAATAACCTTCAATGGTTGATTGGTTATAAAGGTAAAATAATACTACTGCAGACTAATTCATAAATCACTTGATTATCTTCATATAAGCACTTGATTAACAATGACACGGTGTCTCATGGATAATAAATTATTACTGGTAAACTGATTAACTGATTGGATCCAAAGAGAACTGTATAAATACTTTTTTGGGGTGATTTTGGTCTTCTCAGGGCACATAGAGAGGGTTCTACTCGTGGGATGAGGCTGGCAAGCCAGTCAGGGCAAGATTAGCACGTCTACTTGGTGCTTTAAATCAGCTGTCCTCAGATCTTCTGGATTTCTGTACTATTTTAGCCACAGGATCTGTTAATTGGTTATGGCGTAAATTTAATCATTCTGTACTCATCCTTCATTTGTACTATTGATATTGCTTTAAAGCGTGCAGATGTGGAAGTGATCTAATTTTCCATCATCTGCTGATCATTTAGATAATTTTTAATAATTTTTATGAACACTTCTTGTAGTGTTTCGTGGTCTTCAAAGATCAAGATCCATGGTTTTCGTGGTAGTCCTTGATCTTTGATTTATTATTCAAAAATTTTTAAAACTTAATTTCCGTAAATTTTATTTAAGTTTTGATCTTTTCAGATCATGAGTAATGCATATTTCCTTTTGTTACATATACTAGGCAACCCTAACTAGGTTGTAGCTCTTCTGAGCGGTACCTGGTTGTCAGATTAGTCACAACTGATCCAGGCGCGGGGATCAGTAGTACAGATGCGCGCAGGGTAGGATCTGCTGCGTGCATGGCAGAATCAGCTGCGCGCGGGTCTCTAGTAAGCGGGATCCTGCTGCTGCTAGTACGTAGGGTTATGTAATGATGCGGGGCTGCGCGCGGGAATTGTGACATAACACATTTCCGCGTGTAACTCCTAAAATATACACAACACCTCAATTCTGAGTGAATTTTAGGTTTAAAACCTATACGTGACAATACGTGTGAAATTTTAGAATGGCCAAAAAGTTCCATACAGGTGTAGTAGTTTTTAGTACTTTTCCTTTTAATTATTGTAAAAATATAAGGACTTGGAATTCAAGGGTGGGGTCAGTGAGTGACCCTACCTAATTTTGGGTGAGGAATCCATTCCTGTAATAATATATATGGATTTCTCACTACTTGCTTTGTTAATTGAGGTATTCTTATTTTGTGTTACTATTGAAAGTTTTGCTCTGTATATAGTAGCAAGCTGACATTCCCCCCCTCCAAGATATGTCTATATCTGAAATAAATTTGGGCTAATGGGCCAATGCCTCCTGTTGGCTCTGTAGTTCCTCAGGTTTATAGGTCTGTCAGGGATATTATGTTCAGGCAACCATTCATCTTTATCAGCTAATTCTCCTTTGTATCTAACCAGGTAGAGTCTGACGTCTTTTCCATTGATCCTATCTTTCTTATTGTTAAGGATCTTGCAAATTTTACCTTTTTCCTTTTCAGGTTCTTCTGTAACAGGTATTGCAGGTGAAGGAGTATGTTCTCCATTCCTTGGGTGGTAGTGTTTGATGAGGCTTACTGGGAAGACTGGATGTTTCCTAGAAAGCTCATCACTGAGGATTACTTCCACCACATTTTTACCATGAAGTTTGTTAATGGTGAAAGCTCCAACAAAAGCTGGTCTAAGCTTCCTATTTCCACCCAATTTGGTAAAGTTAGTGGTAGAGATCAAGACTTGATCGCCAATCTTGAAATCAGGTTACTTATGGGTTTTATCCCATCTTTGCTGGTTATACTCCACAGCATCCTGGACACATTTCACAGTATGTTTGTTGGTTTCATCTATCATCTTCTTGAAATCAAGTTATGTAGGGTGAATGTTGGTTAGTTGGTGGTTAAGGCTATCCTTGGGTAATCTAGGAATCCATCCTCTTTCCAGTATGTAAGGTGCTTCCTTAGTGGTAGAGTGTTTGCTAATTTTGTAGGTAATCTCCAGTGCAGGTAAAAGGCTAACCCAATCGTGGCAATAACCGTCAGAATTCTTGTACTCTAGTCCAAAGCCACAGAATCTCCTGAGCATGTCTTCCAGGGTCTGAATCATCCTCTCAGTCAATCCATCTGTCTGAGGGTGATAAGCGGTAGAGAAAGCTAAGGTGGTTCCAAGCATATCATGTAGATTCCTCCAGAACTCAGAGGTGAATTTAGGATCTCTGTCACTGATAATGATCTTGGGAACCCCAACATCAGCAATGAGTCTGTTCCAAAATAATAAGGAAACTTCCATAGCAGTGTCTTCCTTGTGATTAGTTAGGAACTTTGCTTTCTTGGAGAACCTATCCACAATGACTAAGACTGATTTGTAGGAAAAGGCTCCTCCTGGTGGTAGTCCAGTAACAAAGTCCATATTGATTATTTCCCATCTTTTCTTGGGTTCAGAAATCCTTTGCAGTAGTCCAAACCGTTTCCCAGTAGTCCTGTTGGACTTCTGACAAGTTTCACAACTGGTAACGTACTGTATAGTGGAGTCTCTCCAATTAACCGACCAAGCATTTTGTTTAAACTTATCCAAGGTTATATCAGTAGACAAATGACCAGAGGAGCAGTTATCATGGCACTCAGCCAGAAAATGTTTGATATGGTCATCTTTAGTTAAGACTATGACACTTGAATGTTGATGCCTATAGTATACTAGACCATCCCATATGGTGAACCTTCCGGCTTTGTATGGTTTCAAGATAGGTTCAGGTAGGCTATTGATCAATTCAGGAGGTGGAGAGGTACTTTCCATTATAGTGATCAGAGTCTTCATGCCAGAGCTGTAAGCTTCTTTGATAGAGTTGAACAATGATTCATTTAGTTCACAAACGTGGATACCCATTATAGGAGCTTCAATGTTTAACCTGTTAATATTAAGGATAGGGAAGATATCATTATCCTCCGGATCATAGGCAGGGTTACTTGGATCATTGGGTAATGCATTCCTGCTTAAACTATCAGCATTCTGATGTTTAGTTCCAGCTTGATGAACTATAGTCATCTGTCATCTGTACTTTTGTATATCTATCTGCCATCTCAACATATGCCTGCTAGGGGTCTTCATGTTCATCAAGGTTCTGAAAGCGTTGCGGTAAGTAATAAAAGTGAAGTTGGTGCCTTCTAAGTAATAATGGAGTTTCTCTAGGGCCCATACTAAGGCCAGGCATTCCATTTGGCTTGCACCTTACCTTTTCTCAGTATCTTTAATTTGTCTGGATATGAAGAGTATAGGTTTTTTCACTGGTTTATCATCTTCTATGACTTCCTGGTGTAAAGCAGCTCCTAGACCTTCCATGCTGGCATCTATGTAGAGCTTGAAAGGTTTAGAGTAATCTGGCTGGATCAGTACTGGAGCTGAAGTCATTGCCATTTTGAGTTCCTCATAATTTTTGACTCTATCATGAGTCATTTTAAACATGGTGGTGTTGTTGCAGATCTCATACAAACATTTAGTTAGAAGAGAAAACTTTGGTAAATACTTCCTATAGTAGCTGCAGAAGCTGATGAAGGATAGGAGTTCAGTTTTATTCTGCGGCATAGGCCTATTCATTACTGCTGCTATCTTGTTTTGGTCAGCAGCTAAGGTCAGTCCAGAGACAATGTGACCTAAGGCTTTGAGTTCCCCGTAGCCAAAGTTACACTTTTTCATTGATACTTTCAATCCTACAGCAGAGATGGTTTTGAGGACTAGCCTCAATTTCTCCATGTGAGTATCCCAATGATCAGAGTAAATGATAAAATCATCAATGTATACCATCATCCATCCCTGTCTGATGAATAATCCTAGGACTCTGTCCATCATTCTTTGAAAATGAGAAGGAGCATTTTTGATACCAAAAGGAATCCTAAGATACTCATAGATTCCCAGATGACAGATAATTCTCATGAATTTCTGGCTATCAGGGCTGATAGGTATTTGGTGGAAACCTTTCAGCATATCCATGGTGGTTATGTACTTAGCCTTGGACAGGTTATGTAGAGCGTGGTCAATTCTTGGAATTGGATAATAATCAGCTTGGGTGTCGTTGTTAAGCATTCTAAAATCTCCAACCATTCTTGACTTATCATTGTGCCAAGCTATAATTACTGGGGTAGTAATATCCCCTTGTTCATTGTGGCCTACTTTCCTTAAGACTTGTAAGTCAACCAACTCTTGAATGTGGGTTTCCAGAGCAGCTCTAGATTTTGGACTCAAAGGGCAAGCAGGTCTCCTGAGGTTGGGTGGGTAAAGAGGCTTAATAGTTAGAGTTAGGATCATGTCATGTCCTTTGATGTTACCAATGGGGTGATCTTTGGTACAGAAAGCATTCTGATTTTCAAAGCATACTTGTAAGATATCCCGTTTCTGTTCTTCATTGAGAAGGTAATTTAAAGAAGCTTTAGAAAAGTATTCCTGATTGAACCTTTCTAAGTGTTTTTCATAAGTTGAATCAGAAGTTTGAGCATTGACATGACATATTTGGAACTTCTTATTCCAGTCCCCCCCTACAGTGAAGTATCTACCTTTGCTTCCCCCCTACAGTGAAGTATCTACCTTTGCTTTGGAATACATCTATACCATATAGGCAAAGAGAATCATTCCCAAGGATAAAATAGTCACATACTCCGTTTTGGAGCACTACAAATTCAATGTTTAATTTGAGTGATCCTTTAGAGTGAGGGAGTATGATATCAGAAGACCATACTCCAACAGCATTGAGAGCAGAATTACAACTTATGAACTTAGCCTGAGGTAGTGGTAGTAAGTTCAATTTCCAGTTTGGGTCTTGCTTTTCCAGATAAGTTGAACCAACACATGAGCAAAAGGCTCCACTGTTTAGAATTAACTTAACTGGGGAACCTTTGATTAAACCAGTAGCATAGCATGTTTTTCCAGAAGTGTAACCTTTACCGGCAGAAGGTTTTAGAGTCAAGGCCTTAGCCTCAGATATGTGGTGAATCTTCATGTTGGGATTCCATTTTTGAGGTAAGTTAGAATCCTCATTGACGGAATTTATGTCCAGAGAAGACTCAATACTACCTTCAATAACATTGATAGGGTTAGTGATTATTAGATCACAATCAGAGAGTGATCCGTCAGTATCATCAAGGTGAGGGTCAGGATTGTCATACTCTTCTCCTTCAACAAGATTAATCCTTTTCCTAGGTAGAGGACAATCAGGTTTTACGTGTCCTGTTTGGTTACAGTTCCAACATACTTTCTCTTTTGATTCTGGAGTCTTCTGAACTTCCAAAGTAGATGGATTAGTAGCGGGGGATTCCTTAGTTTTGGAGGTATATTCTTCCCTTTTCCTAGTATTTTGTTCTCTTGGAGGTCTATTGACTCTTTTGTCAAGACAATTCATATCAATAGTCTCTTCCAATACACCTATTAAGGTGGAAAGATCTGAATCCATAGGCATTCTACACCTTACACTGTGGTTGATTTGTCCAGGACATAAGTTGAGGAGTCTTTCATTGATTTCTTCTTTATCAGCATCAGGATAGAAACAGTCCAACCTCTTTTTCTGGTCTAAGCACCACTTATGAGGTTAGTCCTTAGATGGATCAAACTGGGAAGTTTCAAAAGTTTTCATCATCTTTCTTTTCCAAATCCTGGTACCAAACTGCACTTTGATCAATTCTTTACAAGAATTCCAGGATAAAGATCCAACTTCTTCTCTTTTGTTGATAAAACAATCAAGAGCTACTCCTTCAAATAATCTGGGCAATCTTAACACAGCTATTGCATCAGGGAGCTCATAGGAAGGAAGAGTATAGTCAATAAAATTAATGAAACTGACATGGTTGTATTCTCCTTCTCCGGAGAATTTAGGCCATTCAGTGATGGGAGGAAGTAGCTTCAAAGCCTGCTCCATTTCTGGAGTAGGAGTGGGTCTGAAAGACTAATTCCTAGTTATCCGGGTCCTGGGAGGAACACTAGGAGTACTTGTGAACCTGGCAGGTCTAGTTTCCTCTAGGTCAATGACCAGAGATTTATTAGAGTTGATCTTAAGATCTCTGAGATCATTCTTAATTGTACCTAACTCTAAATCAAGTTTGTTGCTTAATAAGTCAATTTTATTAGTCAGATGAGCTGAAGGAATAGGACTATTTTTCTTAAAGTCTTCTTTAAGCTGGTTTATGGTTTCAAGAATATCTTCCTGAAGAATTGATTGATTGTCATCAATATGTTTCATCAGGTCAAACTTACTAGCTCTTATACTATCCTTGATTTGTTGTATTTCTAACTCATCAATCCTCATAATCTGAGACTGAGTGTCAATCACTCTAAAAATACTTGAACTTAATTTGTCCAATTGGTTATAAACTTTGTCAAAGCATTGGCTAATAATGGTAAAATTGTGAGACACATTTACAGAAAAGCTATTAGGAGCTTCTACATCTAATTGTGAGAAGTTTAGAGGCTAAAAAGAATTTGAATTGAGATCATCAGACAGAAAATCGACACACGCAGAAACAGCTGGAAAGAAAGAGGAGAAGAAAATGAACCTAAAAAGAACAAAAAGAGTGGCGGCCAGATGAAAGGTCAAAACAGGAGACAAAGAAAGATCACGGAGTAGTGGGCTCGAGAAAAGACTAGTGGAGTCGCTGGAGGTTGCTGAAAGAATAGGCCAATCGTCATGGAGGACTTGAGTGTCCTGAGGGCAAACACAGAGACTACATCGAGCAATACAAATAGTGAGGAGTTGCAGCAGAACTGGAGTTTCTACACTGCGTGGGGCATTTTAGAAGTGAAGCGTGTGAAGACATGCGCGCAGGGTCACTCAGGTGTGTGAGAAAGAAAAAGGAAATAAAAGAAATGAAATGACAGAAATGACATTCAAAGACAAAAATGGATATGAATATAATATGAAAAGGAAATTCAAAGACAAATGAAATGAATTCATTTAGAATTCCAACACCCTCCCTGGCTTTGAATTTACCTTACGTTCAAGAAACTCAAACAATTTAAGAGTGGAATCCTCAAAAGGGCCTTTGTGAGGAAGTCGGCACAGTTATCTTTTGACGACGTCTTCTGCAATTGAATTCTTCCTTTTTCAAGTTCTTCTCAAATGAAATGGTGCCGTAAGTCGAGATGTTTTGACCTGAAGCTTGTTTGATTCGCCTGCTGCATGGCTAACTTAATGCAGCCTTCATTATCTTCGTAAATCACAGTAGGAGTGTCCAAATTACAACCTACTACTTCGCTTAGGAAGGTTTGCATCCACAGGACCTCCTTCACTCCATCACCCACGGACTTATATTCCGCCTCGGTGGTTGACAGAGAGACAGTCGCCTGCTTTCTGGACTTCCACGTGATTAGATTACCAAACCAGGTTAAAATGATCCCGGAGATAGAGCGTCGAGTTGTGGGGCAGGTGGCCCAGTCAGCATCCACGTAGGCAGTGAGAGGAGCAGATGAGTTAGTGGTGTACTCGATCCCCTTGTTTGCAGTATGGGCCAGGTAACTGAGGACCTTAAGAGCAGCGTTGTAGTGTACCACACCCGGAGCATTGAGGAATTGCGCCAGGTAGTTTGCCGCAAAGGTAATATTGGGCCTGGTGTTGACGCTAATGTAGTTGAGTTTTCCGATAAGCTTGCGGTAGTTGAGGCCTGACCTAGCAAATTTGGCTGATTCCACGTTGGTGGCAGGAAACAACTTGCTGTGAGGAGCAAATGGAACTGAGTGTTCTTTATGCTTGGGGAGGGGATATTCTGCAGCCGTGGAAAGAATGTAAGACTCTTGCGAAAGCTTGACTGCACCCGGGGCTTGATGGATATTAATGCCAAGGAGGAGTTTGGATTCGTGAAGATATTTCACGTTGAATCTGCTGCTGATGAGCGTAACAAAATACTCGGGGTGCTTACTGAAAATTGCAATGTCGTCCACATGTATGTAGAGCCAGGTGGTTTTGGAGAAGAAGACGCAGTGATCACTGCTAAATCTCTTGAAGCCAGAGTCCAGGAGCCATTGACTCAGAGTAACGTACCAGGCCTGCGGGGCCTGTTTAAGTCCATACAGGGCCTTTTTCAGACGTAAGATTTTTCCTTGTTGGACCGTCACGTTCGAGGGGGTTGAGATATGAATCCTTTCAGCCAATGGGGCGTTCAGGAAAGCTGCCTTGACATCCAATTGATGAAATTTAAGATTTTTTCGAAGAGCGTGAGAAATGAGAAGTTGAAGAGAGCTTTTGTCACCTGTAGGGGAAAAAGTGTTAACAAAGTCCACTCCCTCGACTTGGTTGAAGCCTTGTGCACAGAGTCTTGCCTTAAATTTGATAATTTCATTTTGTTTGTTTCTTTTGGTTCTGAATACCCATATGCATTTGATTTTAGTCGTATCGCCTACATCATCTACTTCCTCCCATACATCATAGCTGTTAATGTTGTCCACTTCTTTTTCCATCGCATGTATCCATTCCAACCTGTATTTACTATTTAGCGCTTGCTTCAAGGTTTTGGGGTCTTTGTAATTGATATCAACTAGATAGAGTTGGGAGTTAGGTCTCCGGGGATGATTCAAGATATTGTTGGTGGAAATTTCGAAATCTAGGCTTTCTCTATCAGAGGTGGGTGGAGTACTGGGAGAGTTTGGCGAATGATTCAAGGGAGTAGTGTCATTTGTCTCCGTTAGTTGAATAGGCAGAGTCTTGTCCTCACAATTGATTTCTTCAGATGTGGAAAAAGAGTCAATTTTGGGAAGCGGATCTGATGAGTTGAGTTTGGAGGACTCGGTGCCGTCAAAGACGTCTTCCAGAAAACAAACGTTGTCTGAGATGACTATTTTTTTGGTCAATGGATTGAACACCCAATAGTTGGAGAAGTCATTGGCAAAGCCAACAAGCACCCCTTTGAAGCCGGTTTGAGTAAGCTTTGATCTTCTGAGGTGTTTTGGGATCAACACAATGGAAGCACAACCGAATGGCTTCAGAAATTGATAGTTGACAGATCGCTTGTGCCAAACTTTGTAGGGAATCAAGTTGTTGTTGGAAGAGATGGGAAGCAGGTTAAGAAGATTGACTGCCGTGTTGACAGCTTCACCCCACAATCTACTTGTTAATTTGGCTTGCAGCATAAGGCAGCGAGTCTTTTTGAGAATAGATTGATTTGCACGTTCTGCGAGTCCGTTTTGTTGTGGAGTGTATGGTGGTGAAAGGAGATGATTAATCCCAGCATCTTTGCAAAAGAGCTTGAAATCCTGGCCAATGAACTCACCCCCGTTGTCAGTCAGGATATTCACTATTTTGGCATTGTGTAATTGTTTGACTTTCTTCATGTAGGTTTTGAAGGCATCCAGGGTTTCGTCTTTTGATTTTAAAAGAGCTACAGACTTGAATCTTGAGAACTGATCGACAATAGTGAGGAAGTATTTGCTTCCACCGAGAGAGTGTACCGCGAACGGTCCAACCAGGTCCATGTGGACAGTTTCCAGAACTTGAGAGACTGGTTTGAAGCTGCTGTTGAACGGTGTAGAGATCATCTTCCCCACATGGCAAGTTTCGCACTTTGAGGTGTCCGGTAGGTTGGAGTCAGGGAAGAGGATCTTGAGTTTGGCATCACTTGCGTGACCGAGTTTGATGTGCATGTTAGGAGGCGCAGGAGCTGAGCAAAGTGCTTCGATCTTTTCATGTTCAAATCGGATCCCGCACAGTTCAAGCAGATTGTTCGAGGTTGACCCAATCAATTCAAAATCGTCCAAGGAGATGGAGGATCCAGAGAATCCCACCTTCTTGATGACAACCTTCTTTGATTTGAGTTGAGAAAGAGAGATTAGGCATCGGTTTATTTTTGGGACTAATAACACATTCTCCAACTTGACACAAATTCCATCATGGTTGATCAGAAATGCTTCACCAATTGCAGTAGCGTCAAGAGCATTCTTGTCATTACCCGTGCCTATCTTGATGGCAGTCTTTCTGGGATTTTGAAGCCATTGGGGATCATTGATGATTTGGTTTGAGGCTCCTGAGTCCAATACTGGAAGCAAAGGAAGTGACTGAGGCAAATTGTTTTGTAGATAGATTTGCGCACTGAAGTAGGCTGAGGGTTCTTGGGAGGCTCCATTGGCAGGTTGGGAAGAAGCAGCTGTGTCGGTGAGATGAGCAGATCCTTGATGATTACTGGTGGGTCTGAGATGGGGATGAACCATCCAGCAGCAATTTTCGGGATGGTCGGCAAGTGGATTGTGTTTACCTTTCGAGCAGGGATGTTTGGGACGTCTTTTTTACTTGCTATTGGAAGACTTGTAGAGAGCAGTGGAGGAGGAGGAGTCTTCATGTGTTGGTGTTTTGGCCGATCTGGTGGACTCAAGATGAGTAACCTCTCAAAGTTTATTCAGAACTTTGGTGGGAAACTTCAGTAAGTTATTGTTCAATAGGATGGAATCAACTACGTGATAGAATTGAGAAGGAAGTTTGGAAAGAATAGTATAACTAAGAATGTTGTCAGGGACTTCGAGTTGGACTGTCGCAAGTTCGTTCATGAGTTTGCGGCATTCTTGGATGTAAGCAGTGAGATCTCCAGTGAACTGGTATCGTATGAAAGAAAGCCAGATTCTGCCTTGATTAGTGGTAGAAAGCGAGGTGTATCTTTCCAAGATTGCGTTCCAGATGGAGATAGGATCGGATGGGTTAGTGGGATTAATGACAGCATCAAAAGCTGTGTCTCCTAGATGTTGTATTAAGATGTCGGCAGCCTTGTAGCTTTTTTGTTTTTGAGCAGCAGTAATCGGTACAACAGGATCTTTCCCTTCCTCTCCTTTGGTATACTTGAGAAGTCCTTTACGGCGCAAATAGCTTCGGATACGTAATGCCCAGGAAGAGTAATTTGTCTTTTTTAGGACTGGGAGATTGCTTTGTTTCAAACTGTCTTCATCATTGGACATGGCGGAATCTTTTGGTTCTTTTGAGTCGGATTAGAGAAGCCTTGGGACTGTAAATCTGAGAAGTTTAGAGGATAAAAAGAATTTGAATTGAGATCATCAGACAGAAAATCGACACACGCAGAAACAGCTGGAAAGAAAGAGGAGAAGAAAATGAACCTAAAAAGAACCAAAAGAGTGGCGGCCAGATGAAAGGTCAAAACAGGAGACAAAGAAAGATCACGGAGTAGTGGGCTCGAGAAAAGACTAGTGGAGTCGCTGGAGGTTGCTGAAAGAATAGGCCAATTGTCATGGAGGACTTGAGTGTCCTGAGGGCAAACACAGAGACTACATCGAGCAATACAAATAGTGAGGAGTTGCAGCAGAACTGGAGTTTCTACACTGCGTGGGGCATTTCAGAAGTGAAGCGTGTGAAGACATGCGCGCAGGGTCACTCAGGTGTGTGAGAAAGAAAAAGGAAATAAAAGAAATGAAATGACAGAAATGACATTCAAAGACAAAAATGGATATTAATATAATATGAAAAGGAAATTCAAAGACAAATGAAATGAATTCATTTAGAATTCCAACAAATTGCGGTACACCTTTTTCCACTTCTGGGTTAAGGATATTATGTTGTCCCAGCCCTTTGGGTTCCTTAACTTCTGATGGACTGAGGATCTCCTCTTTTTGGGGTCCTTTCCCTTTAAGGAAGCTAACTGATCCCAAGGATTCAAGTTCTGCATGTAGCCTTCTACTTCTTTCTTTGGGATCAACCTTTGAACAGAAATTTGAGATTTCTTTGCTTGAGAAATGGCTTTTCTCATACCTGGTTGATCCTCCTGGGTCTGAGCCAACCTGAATTGTTGTCAATAGCTCACATGCTCTTTCAATAACACTTTGACCCTTTCCTCCTTGGTTGAGTCCAGCTGGGGTGGCGTAGGAGGACCTGTACCTTCCTGGGATAACCTGGTGGGCAACAGAGGGCTTTTGAACTGTCTGTTGGTCGAGTTGGCGGCTGTGGTTGTTGCCATTGTTGTCCCGTGTGACGCTATGGTCACAGGTTCGAGTCCCCTCATTGTGTTTGCAACTGGAGTCCTTGCGCGTATGGGTTCCTCCAGGAAGAGATCCATATGACGGGGCTCTGCCAGTTGCACGGGTTTTGCGCCTATTTTGATACATAATACAAAAAAAATATGTAAGTCTTTTTTCAAAACTTTGAAAATAGACTTTAAATTTATAAAAATAATATTTTTTGTGCGTTTTATATTTTTAATGAGTTTTTTATAAATATTTTAACTTACTTAGAGTTAAATTCAACAGTACCAACACTTGGTTTGGATCACAACTATCCTTGGAAGGTATTCCAACGGGGTCTGAGTGAGTCCCAATCAGATCCTGGGATAAATCCAATGGTACTCTGTCTGGGACGTCCTCTAGGAGGTCCTGGTCAATGAGATCACCAAAAACAAAATCCACTGAGGTGGATAAAAAAATATAAGTTTAATATATTTTTGTATTTCTACGTGATAAGGTGATTTTTAGAAAAAATAATCACTTTTATTATTTTTGGGTTTTTCTTTATCTTCAGGATTATTTAGTTTATAAATATAAAGCTTCCTTTGATAAATCTTCCACTCCTTATGTTGCCTTAAAAAAGAATTGAAATTGATAATTCTTTCAAGCTTGAGTTCTTTGTCTTTTATAACCTGCTGCTTATAATAAAGCAATTTCTCCTGTTGTTGCTCAGGAGTTATAATAACAGGGACAAAGTTACGGAGTTTTTCTTCCCTTTTCTTTTTAAGAAGGTCCAAATAATAATTAATCAATTCTCCGTTGGTCTTAAGATCCACTAGAGAAACAAATGATCAAAAGGATATGTTCAAAGTATGTTAACTTATTTTTAAAAATAAATAGACGGTTCCAAGGAAAAAATAATTAAAAATTAATTATTTAAGGATATTTCCTGGCCAGACCCCCAGTTTTCAGCTCTCTGATACCAGGAACCTTGCAGTCCTTTATCTACAGAGAGTGATAAGAGTGCTAGAATGATAATAATAATTTTTATTCCAATAATAAACGCTTAGAAGCTCATATAAGAGCAGTTGCAAGGTTTAATTGGTTTCGTAGTAAATGGTTTTCAATATCATATAAAAGAGGGGCCACAGTATTATACTACTGGGGATCTTTACAGACTAGCAACCTCTCTTCAAGGGGCCTCCTTAGGCAGTTTTTAAGAACCTTGGAATAAATATGGGTGCCTCAGAAAGGACTTATTCCACTGGTGGCCGGGCTTAACAGCACAAGCGGCCTATACAGGAGGGGTAATACTCACTCTGAGCACTTTTACCACGAAAATCCTGGAATAATTGGAAGGGTTTCAGAGCAGATGGGGTAGATTGCTTGACTAAACTTCAATGGTTGATTGATTATAAAGTTAAAATAATACTACTTCAGACTAAGTCATAAATCACTTGCTTATCTTCATATAAGCACTTGATTAACAATGACACGGTGTCTGATTGATAATAAATGATTCCTGGTAAACTGATTAACTGATTGGATCCAAAGAGGTCTGTATAAATACTTTTTTGGGGTGATTTTGGTCTTCTCAGAGCACTTAGAGAGGGTTCTACTCGTGGGCTGAGGCTGGCAGGCCAGTCAGGGAACGATTAGCACGTCTACTTGGTGCTGTCAATCAGCTGTCCTTAGATCTGCTGGATTTCTGTACTATTTTAGCCACAGGATCTGTTAATATGTAATGTTGTAAATGTGATCATTCTGTACTCATCCTTCATTTGTACTATTTATATTTCTTTAAAGCGTGCAGATTTGGATTTTTCCTGATTTTCAATTATCTGCTGATCATTTAGATATTTTTTAATAATTTTTATGAACACTTCTTGTAGTGTTTCGTGGTCTTCAAAGATCAAGATTGGTGGTTTTTGTGGTAGTCCTTGATCTTTGATTTATTATTCAAAAATGTTTAAAACTTAATTTTCATTAATTTTATTTAAGTTTTGATCTTTTTAGATAATTAGTAATGCATATGTGCTTTTGTTACATATACTAGGCAACCCTAACTACGTTGTAGCTCTTCTGAGCGGTACCTGGTTGTCAGATTAGTCACGACTGATCCAGGCGCGGGGATCAGTAGTACAGATGCCCGCGGGGTAGGATCCCCTGCGTGCATGGCAGAATTAGCTGCGCGCGGGTCTCTGGTACGCGGGATCCTGCTGCTGCTAGTACCTAGGGTTATGTAATGATACGGGGCTGCGCGCGGGAATTGTGACATAACAAATTTCCACGTGTAACTCCTAAAATATACACAACACCTCAATTCTGAGTGAATTTTAGGTGTAAACCCTATACGTGAAAATACGTGTGAAATGTTAGAATGGCCACAAAGTGCCATACAGGTGTTGTAATTTTTAGTACTTTTCCTTTTAATTGTTGTAAAAATATAAGGACTTGGAATTCAAGGGTGGGGTCAGTGAGTGACCCTACCTAATTTTGGGTGAGGAATCCATTACTGTAATAATATACATGGATTTCTAACTCCTTGCTTTGTTAATTGAGGTATTCTTATTTTGTGTTACTATTTGACAGTTTTGCTCTGTATATAGTAGCAAGCTGACAGAACTTCTTTCTCCATTGCTTACATCCATTGGTACTTGTACTTGCTGTTGAGAGCTTGATTGAGCGTTTTTGGATCTTCATAGCCTGCGTTGACTAGATAAAGCTGAGAGTTGAGTCTCCTAGGATGGTCCGGAATTTTCTTTTGAGAAATCTCAAACTTGGTCCAATTGTTGTTTGTTTTGGGCAAAGGATTGGGAGGAAAGAGATTAGAGGTGTCTAGCAAGCTATCCGTAGGATCAGGGTCTGTGACTTTTGAGGATTTGGACTGGACTGCCTTGTTTTCATAATTGGTAAAGTTGGAAGAATCCATAGATTTCAAATGTTCAACTTCAGGAAGCGGGTCCAATTAAGATTTGGTAATTTTGGTGCCAGCAAAGTCATTTTCCTAGAATCAAACATTTGCTGAGATGAAAACTTTGTTAGTTGAAGCATTGAATACCCAATAATTAGAAAAGTTTTTGGCAAAGCCAACTAGAAAACCCTTGAAACCCAATTAGGCAAGTTTAGATCTTTGTAGATTTTTGGGGATAAAAATGATTGAAGTGCAGCCAAATGGTTTCAGAAACTGATAGTTGACTGAGCGCTTATACCAGATTTCATAAGGGATAAGGTTGTTGTTGGATGAGACTGGAAGAAGATTAAGTTGGTTGGTTGAAGTGTTCAGGGCTTCTCCCCAGAGCCTATTTTTCAGTTTGGCTTGTAGCATGAGACATCTGGCCTTTTCCAGAATTGATTGATAAGCTCTTTCTGCAAGGCCATTTTGTTGCAGGGAGTATGGCGGTGAGAGGAGCTGATTAATCCCAGCATCCTTGCAGTAGAGCTTAAACTCTTGACTGATGAACTCATTTCCATTATCAGTAAGAATATTGATGATTTTGGAATTATGCTGCCATTCAGCCATTTTGGTATAGGCTTTAAAGGCGTCAAGATTTTTGTCTTTGGTTTTGAGGAGGGCAATGGACTTGAATCAGGAAAATTTATTGACAATGGTGAGGAAGGACTTTCTGCATCCAAAAAATGGGATTGAGAACGGTCCCACTAGGTCCATTTGGACAGTTTCCAGGACTCAAGTGACTGGTTTGAAACAACTGTTGAAAGGAGTAGAGATCATTTTTCCTACTTGGCCAATTTTGCATTTGGACAAATCTGGTAAGTTGGCATGTGGAAAAAGAATTTTAATCTTAGCGTCACTGGAGTGTCCAAGTTTATTGTGGAGATTTGAGATGGAAGGAACTGAGTAGTGATTTTTGGCTTTCTCCTGTTCAAACCAAACCCCACAGAGTTCCAGCAGATTGTTGGAGGTGGATCCAACAAGTTCAAAATTGTCCAAGGAAGTGGAGGACCCTGCAAATCCAATCTTCTTGATGACCACCTTTTTAGACTTGAGCTGGGTTAAGGAAATCAGACATTGATTGATCTTTGGGGCTAGTAGAACTTTTTCCAGCTTCACTCAAGCAACTTTGTGATTCAAAAGAAAAGCTTTACCAATTGCTACCGCATCAAGAGTGTTGCAATCATTTCTAGTACCAATATTAATTGATGTTCCTCTTGGGTTGAGGATCCATTGAGCATCATTGACAATGTGATGCAAGGCACCAGAGTTGAGAACAGGAAGCAAAGATTTGGAATACTGAGTCTTGCTTTGTAAATAGATCTACGCGTTGAAGTAAGTTGAAGCTTCCTGGTTTGGTTTGTCAGACTGCAGTGCGGGAGCCATTTTGGTAAGATGAGCTTGTCCCTGTTGGTTATGAGTTGGTCTGAGATTAGGATGAAGCATCCAACAGCAATTTTTAGGATGGTCGGCAAGAGGTGTTAGACTGGACGTATCCATTCTTATTCTTTTGTATGCTACACACAGTTCACTTACATGTCACGCACTGTGTAGTATACCTGGGTCAGTCGCGGTGAGTGGAAGGATCTCCTTTTCCTCATCCTTCCACATCATACTCATACTGGCCCAGGTACGTCTTCTTCTCTTTCTCATTTATTCCTCATGTTTTCCTCTTTCTTATTTTTACTCTCATGTGATGTTTCATTCTCATTTACTCATGCAATATTATCCTTCCACATCATACTCATACTGGCCCAGGCCCAGTCTGTCTCAACAGGTTATGAGCCCAGAGCTCCACTGCACTCCACTCAGAGCTAATTTCAGGATCCGTATGCTTAGCAATAAAGCAAACTAAGGGTGCATGTCATCACCTCCTTCTCCACACCTTAAGCCACCAACAAAGATGATCAACATTGGTCCAGACTCCTTCAACTACGGCTCTCAAAAGCTTCCAAACGCCAAGCTCCCCGTCCTTCAGTTGTCAGGCCCAGACTCCAACTATCTCAACTGGGAATTTGTTGTTACCTTGTACTTTGAAGCTGCTGGACTCAAGTATGTCATTGAAAAACCCAAACCGGAAAATCCCTCCGCCAGTTGGCTAAACAACAACAAGATTGTGTGTTCTCTCATCACTCAATCTATAGATGTCTCAAATCTTTGATATGTCCAAGAACATTGCCAATACGCCTATGGCATGTGGAAAGCTCTCCGTTGAGCCCATCAAGATCAAACAACAGGAGGACGTGTCTACTGGCTCCGCAAGCTCCTGCTCACAAAAATGGAAGGTGACAACATATTAGCCCACATTGAGACCATTGCCAAATTTCACAAGAGGTTGGACGCTCTTATCTCACCAGAAAACCCACTTACCGCCAACAATGTCCACTCGGCTGCTTTACTCAGTTCCATTCCTCAAGACTGGCTTCATTGTGTATCGTCATTAATGAATCAAGACAGTGTGAAATTGGAAACCATTATCCTAGCTCTCAAAAACAAGCATACCCATCGTCAGTCTCAAACTGAAGTAGAAGCTTCAGTCTCCTCAGATATCTTCAAGTCTAAGTCTAGACAATCGGCATCTAGTGACAAAAAACCCAAACATTGTTACTTCTGTAATGTTGTCCGTCATGACTTGAACACGTGAAACAACACTTGAAAAGTTCTAAACAAAGTTAAGGCCTCTCATAAGTCAAAATTGGATCATTTCAAAAGGCCGCCTCCTAGGGGACAGAAACCACCGGCTAGAGCTGGCAGAACTACCATCTCCACTCTATCCAATACCCACAAATCCAAACGACCCGATGAAGAGAGCGACTATTTGGGGTCAGAGGTTGAAGTTAGGGCAAGTCACGCTACAACCTTTGACTCTACATCATCGACTCGTGTCGATGCCAACCTAGATTCCAGATGCTCAGTGTCCATGACCCCTCACTCAGCCTCACTGGAAAAAATCAAACCAGACAATACTCCAGTTCGCCTGGCCAATCACTCTCTAGTGAAGTCAACTCATTGCGGATCATGGAAACTCCCTCTGAAGATAGACAAAGAAATCAAAACCCTAATTGTTCCGTCCCTTCATGAACCGCTTCTCTCTATAGCTGGTGTCTGTGATCTTGGTCTCACTGTAGTTTTAACTTCAAAGGACTGTCTTATCTACCCAACATCGAGTCTTCAAGTTCCCCATCAACCAGTCGGGGAAGGCTACCGCAAAGGAAATTTGTTCTACCTCCCTTCTGAGCCTGTGAGCTCAAATTTCTCTCAGGATATTCAAGTCCCTAAAACTAAATCTTGCTTGTTTGACTATCACGTACGACTAAATCACCTAGTTCTCAAGCCTCTCAAGAGGCTCCTTCAAGATCATCAAATTCAACCCTCTCCTATGAATGAACAAGAATTGCAACGGTGCCCCATCTGCGTCCAGTGCAAAATGAGCAGGGTCCCATTAAAATCTTGTCGCCCATATCGCTCAACTCTCCCTGGTCAAATAATACACTCTGATTTCGGATCTTTTGAAGTTCCCTCCAGAGAAGGGTACAAATTTTTCTCCACATTTGTCAACAATTTCTCTAAATTCATCCTTGTCTATCCCATGAAGCACAAACACAAAACCTTCAACTGCTTCAAGTTGTTTTGCTCCTGCTTCAAATCAGATGGTGCCTTTGCCATCAAATTGCTACGCACCCACAACGGCAGAGAATACATGTCTACAGCTTTTTCAACCTATCTACAAACACACGGTATCACCCACAAACAGGGGCCACCTCATTCCCAACAGCTAAACGGTGTTGCTGAACGCTCAAATAGGACCATCGGAAACCTTGTTCGCTGCGCCCTCTTGCAAGCTTTGGTCCCAAAGGTCTTCTGGGCTGATGCCCTCAGGTATGCTCTACACTATCACAATTCTTTTCCTTTTTACACCCCTGCTGGTTTCAAAACTCCTCTCTCCATTCTCGGCCGACCTTTGACCCCTCTCTCCAAAGTTCATCCGTTTGGATTTCATGTCTGGTACAAAGTCCCGGAGGCAGATCGCAAGAAATTTGACTGTAAGGCGAGAGCAGCAATTTTCCTATCCACTCTATCAGATGGTAACAGTGTTAGAGCTTGGGACTTAGAAAAACAAACCGTTGTAAAGACTTGTGATGTAATCTTTGACAATCACCTTTTTCCCTACTCATCAAAACTCACGGTCTCTTCATTTCCCCTTAGTGTTGAACTTCCCTGGCCCCCACCACCATCATCATCACGCTCTCAGCCTCAAGTCAATATTCCTATTTCCTCCAAATTGCTTCCCCCAATGATCGACATCCCTCTAAGGGGGGGTGTTGATCGGCGCCTTGCTGCCTCTATACACGCTCCAGCAAACAGATATCGATCTCCATCTACCAAAAGTGGCTCTTCAGACGCTACTTCCGGACAGTCTCCCTCTCCCGTCTCTCTACCAAGTCCATCCTCCGTGCCACGCCAGGCGCCATCCCCCATTCTGTCACCAAACCCAACTCCTGTCCTACCAGAAAGCCCCGATCCAGTGCCTGATGCAGTTGTACCTATTTCCCTCCCTCCCCTTCCTCCAACCCCTATCCCTAGATGTTCCACTCGCTCTTGTCAAGCCCCTGACCAATACAGCCACTGGTCCAAACGTGCTGATGCACCTGCAGATGTTGACACTCCAAAAACTTGGAGTCAACTTCTCAAATCACCCAACAAGCACAAGTGGCTGAAGGCAGCGGATGAAAAGTTCAAATCTCTTCTCGGTATGCAAACCTGGCGACTAGTGCCTCGTCCTGAAAAATGTAAAATCATCAAATCTAAATGGGTCTTCAAGGTTAAGAAGCGCCCTGATCATACCATCCAGAAACTGAAGGCTTGCCTTGTCGCCATAGGCTACTCCCAAACCCATGGTATCGACTATGAAGAGGTCTTCTCTCCCACCCTATGCCTTGAAACTCTCCGCATGATCCTTAGTCTGCTGGCCTCAAACAACTGGAAAGGTAGGCAAGTCGACTTCAAGGCAGCCTTCCTTAACGCCCGTCTCAATCATTGAGTCCTGATGGAACAGCCTCCCGGATTTGTTGATCCCCAACACCCTGACTGGGTGTGTGAACTCAACCGTTCAATCTATGGATTGAAGCAATCTCCTTGCCAATGGAACCTTTGCCTTCATGAAACACTCACCCAACTAGGCCTATCAAACTCCAAATACAATCCAACACTCTACTTTTGATTGCGTAAGGGTAAGCTTGTGGGTGCCCTGACCACTCATGTGGACGATCTGGCAATAGTGGGTCAACCTTCCTTTGTCGATGATCTCATAGCTTCACTTGGAAATTCCTTTGAAATTTGAGCCAACAAGGAGCTTCACCACTTTCTATCTCTTCAAATTGAACGCAACCAACCAAATTGCCTAATCTACCTCAACCAGTTGCACTACATCAAAGACATTTGCTCTTGCTTTCTTCAAGACAAGTCAACACCTGTTTGGACACCGACCAAATTGCACTTCAAAACCATCAAAAAGAGGACGCCTGGTGAGGATGTCCCCTCGGGACCCTACAACCAACTAATTGGCTCTCTCCTCTGGGTGTCACAGTGCACAAGACCAAACGTTTCCTTTGTTGTCAACCGTCTCTCACAGAACCTTTGCAATCCTTCAGAAACACACTGGCAGGCGGCTCTGCATGTCCTCAACTATCTAGTCACCACCAAATCTTTGAGACTTATTCTGGGTGGCTCTTTTGAAATAGTCGGCTTTTCCAATTCCAACTGGGCTGAGGAGCGGGACAATCAAAAATCTACTTCTGGCTATACGTACCGCTTGGGAGTTGGTGCAATCTCATGGAAATCGTGTAAGCAGGCCACTGTCTCGCTGTCTAGCACTGAAGCCGAGTACAAGGCCCTCTCAGACTCATGCAAAGAGGCGTTGTGGCTCAAAAATCTTCTTTCCAAACTCTCTCTCCGACAAAATGAAGCTATCCCAATGCATGTTGATAACGAAGGAGCCAAGGCTCTTGCTCAAAACCCCAAACAGCATGCCCGTACCAAGCATATTCATGCTAGGTACCACTTCATTCAAGAATGCGTCCAGGAAGGCGCAATGGATCTCATTCATGTCTCCACAAAGGACATGCTAGCGGACATGTTGACCAAACCTCTCAACAAGACTCTTCTGGAAACGCATTGTCACATGTTCGGAGTTGTGCCTTGATCTTTTTTTTCCTCTTCCTTTTCTTTTGTTTTCTTCCTTTCTTTCTCTTCATGTTTGTTCTCAGGTGTGCAGCAAGGGGGGGTGTTAGACTGGACGTATCCATTCTTATTCTTTTGTATGCTACACACAGTTCACTTACATGTCATGCACTGTGTAGTATACCTGGGTCAGTTGCGGTGAGTGGAAGGATCTCCTTTTCCTCATCCTTCCACATCATACTCATACTGGCCCAGGTACGTCTTCTTCTCTTTCTCATTTATTCCTTATGTTTTCCTCTTTCTTATTTTGACTCTCATGTGATGTTTCATTCTCATTTACTCATGCAATATTATCCTTCCACATCATACTCATACTGGACCAGGCCCCGTCTGTCTCAACAAGAGGATTGTGTTTGCCTTTGGAGCAAGGATGTTTGGGTTGTCTTTTTGGTCTGTTGTCCAAGCTTTTGTAGAGGGCAGTGGAAGACAAAGCCTCTTCATTAGTAGGACCTTTGGATGATTGGGTGGAGTCAAGATGGGTAAATTCTTGAAGTTTTTTCAGGACCTTAGTGGGAAATTTTAGAATGTTGTTGTTCAACAGGATTGAATCAACAACGTGGTAGAATTGGGCTGGAAGTTTGGCTAGAATAGTTTAGGTGAGGATATCATAGGGTACCTCCAGAAAAACAGTGACCAGTTCATTCATGAGCTTGTGTCATTCTTGGATGTATGCTGTGAGATCACCCATGAACTGATAGCGGATGAAAGAAAGCCAGATTCAACCTCTATTTGTGGTTGAGAGAGAGGCGTATTGTTTGGTGATTGCTTCCCAGATGGCTATGGGATAAGATTGATTGTTTGGGTTAATGACGGCTTCAAAAGCTGTATTGCCCAGGTTTTGAATCAAAATTTTGGAAGATTCATAACACTTTTGCTTGTGAGAAGTGGTTGTGGGAGTAATGGGTTCCTTGTCTTCTTCTCCTTCTATGTACTCAAGCAGTCCTTTTCTGCGTAGGTAGCTACGGATTTGTAAAGCTCATGATGAGTAGTTGGATTTGTTCAAAATTGGGAGATTTCTCCTCTTTGAGTTATCCTCATCATTGGACATAGTGTTCTTTTGGTTCTTTTGTTGAGTTCAGCAGAGTGAGCAGTTTGGGACTGTAAATCTGAAAATAAAAGGCTAAAAGAACCAAAAGAAACAACCAGATTGAGGTGAGGGGACCAATGAGAGTTGAGACAACGGTGAGAGTTAAATGAACTCCAGAAGCAACAGGACAATGGGTGAAAGAGTTGAGTCGTTGAGTCAATGGCAAGATCAGTCAAGATACTTCAGCTTCTGGTCAATCAATTGGAGCAGATTGTTTTAATAAGTGATGAAGAAAGAAACACCAATAGCACAAGCATAAGGAGGAAAATTTACTTACTTGACGAGGAGGACCTGAGAGCCCTGAGGCAAACACAGGACATCCATTGAGCAGTACAAGTATGAGTGCTTGCATTCAGATTTAGAGTATGTACACCGTAGAAGGAAAGGAGGGTGCGGACGCGCGGGTGACTGACATAGATAAATGAGAGCCCGGACGCGCGGGTAAGTGACATAGATAAATGAGAGCGCGGACGCGCGGGTGAGTGACACAGATAAAGGAATACAAGGGATGAATCAAAGACCAAAATTCACTATAATTTCAACAGATAGTCCAGTTATTTAACACTCCTTGGGTTATAATAGCCAGATTTTTAATCCTCTCAACCAATATCCCTTTAATAAGAGAAAATTGGTTCCCATGAAGAAAGATTTTAATTTACTCAGGTACTCAGAGAAAAATTCCCTTCTAGTCTTGAAAAAATTACAGCAATTCAATTAAACAAACATGAGATGATCCCAAAGAATTAACAAATCTTGGCAAGTTTTTTCCTTCACTTGAATTTAATAAATTCAAAGCATTAATTTGTTTTTGTTTTTTTTTATCAGATTGAATCTCCCAACTCAGAAGATTTTATTGAAAAAATTACTTCATTGTGGCTGACTACTGGAATTTTAATAACCAGATATTTCATCCAAGTCATCAAATTTGAAATTATGGGAATAAATACATTTTAAAACATGACTTATTTTTCAAAACAACTTCTGCATGCAAAGTAAATTTACAGGTTAGCATTTCTTCCTTTTAATTTTAGATTCAAAGAATACTTTATCAACAAAATTGGTTTGAATTGAATACAGGCAATAAAAGCCTGCTTGAACATGCAGCACAATTGCCATGAAGGGAATTTCCAGCTTTGAAAAACCCACATTTCACATCTTGAGCATCAAGATACATCTCAGAGAAGAAATATGGAAGTTACCTATTCAAACTAAAATAATTGGATCCTAAAATCAGCTGCATTGCATGCAGATGAAGAGCACAGGTCAGAAGAAATTTTGATCACTCCACCAATTGAATCTGGCCAATGGGTGGGTTTTATGACCTCAGCCATAGCCAGGTAGGGTCAGCCAAGACAAGAAATTTCCTTGACACTTGAGGCCAGAGCTTCACAAGTGATGCTTTAAATTTTTTGAAATTTAATACTCACATCTCTTAAAAGTAGAATCAAGAAAAAAATAATCAACAATGGAATATTCAAAATAAATGGAGTCACAAAATTAAAGACAATAAAGACAAAAAAAAATTTTTAAAGCAGTACACTTTTTCAATGAAGAGTAGATTTTTTTAAAAATTAATTTTAAGTTTTAAATTAATTTAAGATTGGAAGATTGCAGACAGAAAAAATGTGCAAGAATTATGGGCACCAAATTCACTATAGAGCCACAGGCCAGTTCCCCTGGACCCAAGTTGCATGGATCCACCACAGAAACAAAACGGGTTCTGGCTTGCCAGTGACTTCATGTAACCATCTGGTTCCATTTGAAGGTCATTTTCTACTTTAGAAGAAAAATGGGCTCACAAAAAATATCATTGAGGTTGCCAAAATTTACTTTGGAAAAAGAAAGAGGTCCACTTGTAAATCAAATTGGAAGAAACATGACTTCAATTGGAGTTCACCCATGAAAAAACATATATTCAACTAGATTTCCACAATAATTCACTTGGAAGGCTCCTGAGAATTCCTATTTTCACAAAATAAGGTAACTGAACCAGTACTCTATGAGTTGGTAACCTTTTCAGAGGTAGAATCTTGGTACTTTCAGCCCAAGTTGGAGTTGTGTGGGGTGACAAGGATTGTGCAGAGATTACAGAATGTGCTTTGGGGGGTGGCTTTTGAACTCCTGGAGGATGCATAAGCGCTGGCTAGGATGATTAATTTCCCCACCTTGCCTAAGGCTCCTATGACACAGTCAATTGAATACTTGCAGTTTTCCAATTTAATGGTCAGGCATGTTCCGGGGTAGGCGTTTACAATGCCAGATTCCTTTTCTTGGTATGCGGAGATTGGGCCCGCAGTGAAAGGGTATTTATAAGTGTATAATAAGCTTCTGACGGTGGCAGAAACGGCTGCGGAGGTTGGGAAGCTTCCCCTGAAAAAGTGCGGAAGGTTTCAGGCATTGGACGAGTATCTTTGGACGCTTCTTTTTCCTGAAGTTTTGTTGGCAATGGAGTTTAGATGTGTTTGGCATAAGTTTGTGCTTTTAATTCAACAGGAAGGGCAGTTGTGGAAATGGGAACTTCCAATACTCTTGGTTGTGGTCACAAGGCAGGAGTATCAAGAGGATTTGATGCGGAGTCTTCACAATGACTTAGGCCATTGGCAAGAGGCCAAGATGTGGAGAAGAGTAAAGAACAGGTTCTGGTGGCCCGGTCTGGGGCAAAAATTGCAAGATTGGGTGCAGATTTGCAAAGCATTTCAATAGGGGAGTACCAAATTACCAAGGGAGGTGGTCATTCCAATGGGTGAGGACAGCCTTTTTGGGAGTGTCTCACTGGACATAGTCTATATCAAGGCAGGAAAAGTCCCATATATTCTTGTGGCTCAGGACAGCTTGTTGGGGTGGGTGGAGGCGCTTCCATTGGTTAAGCTATCTGCAGAAAAGGTGGTGCGGTTTTTGTAGGAGGATTGGTTTGTTTGTTTTGGGTGTTTGTGGATCATCAAAGTGGATGGCTGGGCAGGGTTTTGGGGGGATCTTTGGAGGCTGGTTTAACCTTGCGGCGCAAAGTTTGGATGAGTTACAGAATATTATCTGGAGGAATCAGGGGAAATAGAAAGTGGATATCAGCCAATAAAGGACACAATGGTCAAGATCTGTGGTAGTAATGGGAAGAAGTGGCAGGAGGACTTTCCAGTTGTGCTGTTTGCGGATTGGATATTGGTCAAGCAGGGGACGGATTCTTTTCCTTACAAGCTCTATTATGGGCAGGAGAAAGTGCTTCCAGTAGATATAAAAACATTGAATTACCTCGCTATAAACAGGTGGAAGGTTAAGAACATGAAGGATCTAGTTGTGGCGTGGGCAGAGCAACTTTTGCGGCAAAAGGAGGTGGTGGCAAGGACAGTAAAGAGGCTTTGGGAAAGTCAAGCTAAGTCAGTTTGGTACTGGGACAAGTGTTGTGCCAATTGCTTGCAGGACCCTTTGTGGAGAGGAAACCTGGTTCTGCTTTATAATCAGAACTTAGAGACGCAGTGGGGTAAGCTTTTTGCAGATTTCTGGAATGGTCTTTATGGAGTTTTTAGTCAGTTTTGGGGTGGGAGTTATCAGTTGGAGGAATTGGATGGCACTCCACTCAAGCCAAAGGCAGCAGAGGCTCACATGGATAAGTTCCACATGCTGGGTGTTATGATTATGGTCAGCAATTAGCTTAGGCAAATGAGCAGTATTTAAAGCAAAATAAATGCTGGACACCTTGTGTCAATAATTGCTAATGGGCTCTCACAATGGGGCAATACGTTGAATGATATTGGTCATGAATTCAATTGGATGATAAATGGATGATGAAAAACAGCAGGGAGAAGAGATCCTTAAGTAAAAAAGATTGGCCTCTTGTGAGCCCATGATACAACAAGCCAAAAGTCAAATTTTCCGCTCCAAAAGAGCTCTACAGGCTCTACAGGCCTTGTTACTTGGTTTGGTCTACATCATCCCGCATGGCGTCAGTCCCTGTACCCTTACAACCAGCCTATTCCAGTCCTTTCTTGTGTTTCCACTGTTACAGGGCTGAACCAGCCCCTTTGCTTTTCAATCCCTGGTTGGTTGTCACCTCACAGGCTGGCTGGTTGCCTCATGCAACCATCCCCTGGCCATACAAGTGGCCAGGTGGGACCCAGGACACACCTGGGTCCGGTCTCATACTCACATGGGGGGGGGTGTGACCAGTGGACATGCTGTCCCGCCCCTCCTTCTCACAGATCCCTGGAGGGGGCGGTCAAATCCCCCTACCAGGGGCCCTGGGGGTCAATACCCCCAGGGCTTCATCAAGGTAAGGTGGGCTGGGGGGTGGTTGAATCCCCTCCAGCCTACCGCTCCTCCCCCTTGGTAAAGGGGGGGGGGGAGGGCGCCCCTTTGCTTCAATGGTGGAGGGGTGGTCAGGTCCCCCCCACCGCTGGTTGCTTTGTTGCAACCAGCTACAACAGAATCCTCCTGGGTGGGAGGGTGATGAAATCCCCCCCACCCTGACCGGTTGCACCTTGCAACCGGTTGCTGGCTGGTTCAACCCAGCCAGCCTTCCCCCTCCCCCTTGCAATGGGGAGCAAGTGGAGGGGGAGGAGCTGGGGCCGTTGGCCCCAGCCCCGCGGCTCCAAAAGCCGGTTTCCACCCCGCGCGGCAGCCGCGCTGCCCCCTACAAGGGCCCCAGCCCTGCGGCAGCCACAACCGGCTCAACAGCAGGTTCGGGAGTGGGGGGGACTCCATTTTGAGTCCCCCTGCCCGCTACAACGGCTCCGCGCGGGCTGTCAGGCCCCATAAACGGGCCGTAAGCAAAAACAGCTGCCCCAAGCGGGCCGCAACATGGGAGGCAGCCTCAAATGGGTTGCAACACGGGCGGGGGCCCCAATGGGCCGCCCCCAAGGCCAAAAAGTGAGTTTAACATACTTTGGCGGGCCATCCCTTCTGGCCAAGTATGTCTAAAATTACCCCTGGTCCCAATTATGCACATACAAGCCCATCTGGCTGTATTTTCCCATATACCCCACTGGGCCAATTAGGGCCCCTTTACCAATAGGCCTGTTTCACAAGTTTTGAGGCCAGTTTTCCAAAATCCGTGACATCCAAACAGGCACGTATGGTCTGTGTGTGTGTCCAATGGGCCACAGAGGCACACATGTGCATTCCATTTGGATTACACTCATACGTAGCCCATGCATAAGTGCATACATATTTTAACCCACCCCCTCAATCCAAAAGTGGTGAAATTTGCATATTAGTCACAATTCCTTGATGCTTGTTCCTATCTAAAGCCTTAGTCAAGATATCTGCAACCATTGCTCCAGTAGGCATGTACCTCAACACAATCTCCTTGCAGTTAACCACATTGCAAATATAGTTATAGTGAACATCAATATGTTTTGTTCTTGAACAGAACACTATGTTTTGCGCCAAAGCAATGGCACTCTGGTTATCAGAATACAACAACTCAAACACTTGTGGCTTATGTGTATCCTCTAAGACTTTCCTCAACCATTTTTCCTCCTTTGAAGCTGCTAAGTAAGCTCTATACTCAGCCTCTGTTGATGAAAGACTTATTGCTGATACCTTCTTGGACATCCATGACACCAGATTCTTACCTAAGAAGAACACAAAACCAATTGTTGATTCCCTAGTGTTACCATCTGCCCAACTTTCATCAGAATAACCAACAGAATCAAAGTTTGCTGACTTTGTAAACAACAGTCCCAGACTGTGCGTTCCTTTAAGATACCTCATAACTCTCTTAAAAACTGACCAGGGCCTCATGCTTTGCTTCTCTAAGTGTTGCAACAAGACACCAATTGCAAAGGCAATATTGGGAATTGTAAACTGCCCCAAATGATTAAGGGATCCAATAGATGACCTGTAGTTTTTCCCAGATTGAACAAACTCCAGATACTCCTCATCTTTAGACTTCTCTCAACAAATGTTTGACTGCATGGGAGTACCAAACTACTTTGCATCTTCTGAGCCATATTGCTTAAGAAGAGCTGCCACCTAGTGGCTCTGGTCTAACTTAATATCATTCTTGCTCTTACTGACTTTCATGCCCAGCACCTGTTGTGCCAAACCAAGATCTTTTATCTTGAATTCCTTTTTGAGTGTATCCATGTGTCTCTCTTTAACAATTCCAATAATGATAATTTCATCAAACCATACAAACAAAATTTCATCCTTTCTCACAAAGAGACAATGGTTGGCCTCAGACTTCTTGAAATCAATCTGTATCAGTTTCTCACTCATGCTATTATACCACAACCTAGCAGCTTGCTTCAAAACATACAGGAATCTACACAGCTTGAGGACATATTCCCCTTTATCTGCTGAAAGAAAAGTTCTAACACGGATTTTCTTCATTGTTTGTGGTTTAGTCTCTACTCAAAATTCACAAAACCCATCAGGAATTGAAATACAAAAATTCTCCTCCTCTCCAAGTTTTGCATTCAAGTATGCTGTTACAAAATTAGCTTGTCTGATTTTTTCACCCAACTCCACTGCCAGAGCAATGATGTACCTGAAGGTGGAAAGCCTTCCAGGTGGTGAGAAAGTTTCTTGGTAATCAATACCCTCTCTCTTCTTGAAGCCCTGTTCAACGCATCTAGCTTTGAACCTCTTCAAAACTCTATTTGTGTCAAACTTCTTGTTTAAAACCATTCCAGACCCCACAATGGTCTTTCCTTTTGGAAAAGAATCTTGCTTTACCACTTCAAAGACACTATTATTCTCCAGAGAATCAAATTCCTCAAAAATAGCACTCTTCCAGTTGGCTCTCTCATCAGAATTATAGCTTGGCCAAAGCTATTTGGGTTAACCCTGTTACCCATTTCTGAACTCAACTCCAGGTCCTCATTGAGCATACACTGTTACTGAAATCTATCTTCCTCATATTCTATGGCAGCATAATGGGACTTCCATTCCCCGCACCTATCAACTGGAACTCTAACACTTCCACTCTTTCTAACTGGAGGTGGAGGCTCATCAGGTTCCAAATGAACAAACTCCCATGAAGCGGGTACTAAACCCTCTGGTGGCATGTCAGCCATTTCTTCATCTTCTTGAACCACATGTTCCTCAGCCTTTGCTGGTGAAATAGGTGCTCATTCAATTTCTTGCTATGACTTATTCAAAACAAAATCTTCACTTCTTTTGAGTGGAAAGGTGATTTCATCAAATTTTACATCTCTACTACAGATAACCTTTCTTGTCCCTGGACAATAGATCCTATACAATTTACTTATGAAATCATACCTTACAAGTGCCCCTGTTCTGGCTCTAGGGTCTAATTTTCCAACCATCTCATTATGGTGGACACTATAATACACCAAGCAACCAATTTTTCTTAGGTGTGATGTTTTGGGGTACAACTTCCAAAACTGATAATGATGAATCTTCCCATTAACACTTACAATGTTGTGCAATACACAGACTGTACACATGAACTAAGCTTATAAGAACTTTTTTAGACCAGATTGAGACATAATAGTTCTGACTTTTTCTAGTAAATTCCTATTCATTCTCTCAACTATTCCATTATTCTGTGGAGTACTTGCAGTAGTGACTATATGAATGATACCATAATCTTTCAATAACCTCTCAAACTATTTACTCACAAATTCACCACCTCCATTGGTAATAAACCTCTTGCTCTCCTTCATTAGAAAATTCTTTTTCCAGACTTTGAAGATTAAAGAAACCTCCTCTGTGGTCTTATCCTTAGATTGAATTGGTTTAAACCAAACATAATTAGTTGCAGTATCAGCTAAATTGATGAAGTATCTTTCGCCACCAAGGGAGTATGGTGTGAATGGCCCTGCCAAATCAATGGAAAATTCCTCTCTATGAACATCAGTGCAATCTCTACTCTTTGAGAACACATTTCTAGTCTTAGCCCCCAAGGTACAACTCTCACAGTTGCTGTAATTTACCTTATGGCCACTTCTATTATGAGAAACAGTGCTCAGAGCTGAGAATTTGAACAAGCTTGCACAAAAAAGCTTATTCCAAACTTGTCCACTAAGAACAGTTATCCCATCCATATCAATAAAAAATCTATCTTCTTTAAGATAAAAAATCTGGAAACCTTTTTTCCACAACACTCCAAGAGACACAAGGTTATAAGGGAACTCTGGTACATAGAACACTTTCTCAAAAGAAATTTTGAAGACCAAGTGATTTGGAAGAATAACTTTTCCAATTCCTTTAATCTTAATTGTTCTGCCTTTCTGACCAATATTTACAACTCCATCATAATCACTAAGATTTGAAAATAAATTTGGTTCAAAGAAAATGTGATCTTTACAACCAGAATCAATAAAAACAAGAACATCCTCCTTCAATCCTCATAATAGGAAAGAACCTTTATCAGTCACTGATAAGTTCTCATCTTTTAGGTTAAGATTACTCACTTCATAATCAATCAACTCCATTTCTTGATCCTCATCAATTTTGGCCTAATTGTTGGGACCTTCTTCACCAACAACCATTTCCATTGGACCATCGAACACCACCATTGCAACCTTTTCAGTAGTGAGATTTACCTCCTTGTCATTCTCTTTGGAATTCTTCCTCTTCTTGGCCTCCTTGCAATCCTTAGCATAATGCCCTTTATTCTGACAATTATAGCATAAGAACTTGGACAAATCCTTTTTTGCCTTCTTGCAAGATTTTCCAGTCTTTCCAACAAGGGCTGTTCCAGAAGCCCTCTTCATCTTGAACTGAAGATAATCCTTTCCAATCCTCTTCAGCAAATCCTCCTCCCCAGGAAGAGGATCCAATTTCTGACTAAATGATCAAAATCCTTTGGTAGCTTCTGAAGGATTAAGAGTGACAAACACTCAGGATCCATGTTCAGTCCTGATGACTTCAAATTGGCTATGCTAGACCTAGCCTCAGCAACAAACTGCTTAAAATTTGAATATTGTAACTTGAATAGTTTATTGAAGGCTATATCCTTCTGGTGAACAGAATCATCAGCATAATTGGACTTAAGCAACTTCCAAAGGATGCTGCCCCTCCTTCTCTCATCTTCCCTAAGAGTATCAGCAACCCATGTCACATGATTATCATCAAGATGCCTAAGGATGAGATGATAAGACTTTTTCTCCACTTCTGAACTGATCAAAGTGTCATCTGCATCCATTATCTCCCCACAACAGATGTTATCCAGCTCACTATCCATAAGGACATCCCAAGCATTATAATTCTGACTGTTCAAAACTATGATGGGGGAGCTTACATCAGGGATATAGGACATCTTCTTGAAAAAATTGAGGTCTTTCAGATTCTCCAGGCTGAGGTACAAGGGTTTAGATGGCTTGGAACTAATGATGATGTTGGTACTGATAATGTGTTATGGAAAACAGCAGGGAGAAAAGCTCCTTAAGTACAAAGGATTGGCCTCTTGTGAACCCATGATACAACAAGCCAAAAGCAAATTTTTCCACTCCAAAGGAGCTCTACAGGCTCTAAATGCCTTGTTACTTGGTTTGGGCTACATCACCCCGCATGGAATCAGTCCCTGTACCCTTACAACCAGCCTATTTCAATTGTTTCTGGTGTTTCCCCCTTAATGGGGCTGAACCAGCCCCTTTGCTGTTCAAACCCCTGGTCATTAATCTATTACAACCAGCCTGTCACCTCACATGCCGGCTGGTTGCCTCATGCATCCAGCCCCTGGCCATAAAAATGGCCAGGTGGGACCCGGGACACACCTGGGTCCAGTCTGAGACACACATGGGGGGGGTTTAACCGGCGGACATGCCGCCCCCCCTCTTTCTCTCAAATCCCTGGAGGTGGCGGTCAAATCCCCCTATCAGGGGCCCTGGAGGTTGATGCCCCCAGGGAATTGTCATGGTAGGTGGGCTGGGGTGTGGTCAGATCCCCTCCAGCCTGTTGCTCCTCCCCCTTGGTAAAGGGGGGAGGAGAGCGCCCCTTTGATGGTGGGGGGGTGGTCAATTCCCCCCCACCACTGGTTGCCTTGATGCAACCAGCCTAGCCACCACACTTGGTGGGGGGGTGATCAGGTTCCCCCCATCATGACCAGTTGCTGGCTGGTTCAATACAGCCAGCCCTCCCCCTCCTTCTTGCAATGGCAAGCGAGGGGAGGGGGAGGAGCCGGGGCCATTGGTCCCAGCCCTGTGGCTGCCACCCAGCACGGCAGCGTCAAGTGGCTCAATAGTGGCAACCAAGGTGGGGGGTTTCCATTTTAAGTCCCCCTGCCCCCTACAACGTCCCCAGGCGGGCCGTTGGGCCCCATAAACAGGCCGTAAGGGAAAACAGCGGCCCCAAGCGGGCCGCAACACGGGCGGCAGCCCCAAATGGGCTGTGTCACGGGCGGTGGCCCCAAGCGGGCCGCAACACGGGCAGCAGCCCCAAATGGGCCGTGTCACGGGCGGCGGCCCCAAGCCCAAAAAGTGAGTTTAACATACTTTGGCGGGCCAGCCAGTCTGGCCAAGTATGTCCAAAATAAACCCTGGGCCCAATTATGCCCATACAAGCCCATCTGGCTGTATTTGCCCATATACCCCACCGGGCCCGTGTACCAATAGGCCTGTTTCACGCGTTTTGAGGCAAGTTTTCCCAAATACATGACATCCACACAGGTGTTAAAATCTTACTCTTATTCTTACTCACTCTGTATGATCTCTTTTCTCACCTTAGATATGCTTTGATGATCATCAATTCAACCTTGTTCTTTCATTGTTCAACCAAATGCATTTCATAAATGCTTGTTCTTGTTGTTCTCTTTCTAACAATTGTTTATTTGTTTATTTCTGCTTATTTACTGTTCTTTCTCCTACTGGTTGTACCTTCCATCTACACCGCAAAACACACCACATTTTCAAATACCTTGGTGCAAATACTTCAATCCACAACTTGTGCAAATACTCAATTGTTAAATCAACCACCCAATCCAAGGAGGAGCGTCAACTTGACCTGATGAATTAACTCAACCAATATAGCCAGTTCTCATCTTCAACAACAACAACATTGCTCCCCTTAGACAATACCTCAACTACAATCAAGAAATCTTGCAATCAAAACTCAAGTCCACATTGGATTGATCTACAATCTACAGCAGCCAGCGGGTTCCCTGTAAGATTTGAATCTCCAACTCCTCAATCAAAAAATACTTATCTAACTCCCATACAGATCATTCAAGGCGCATCTCAACAATCTTTGACCTATCCTGCAGGGCTTCAATCTATTTCATCTGACTGATCTTCTACAATCACGTCTCTTTTATTGTTACATCTTATCTTGGTCCAATTTGACCTCCGTTGGTTCACATTCATTTTAATAGTTCTATTTTTTTATTATTCTTTGTTCCAACTCAATAATAACTTCCTTCATATTTTATGCAATCTATTCTAGCCTGGTCTTGGTTATGGACTCAAATTTCCTCACGTTTAAAAGCCTTCCGGCTTGTATGGATCGACCGGGGCCATCAACAACACCAGGACCAGGGGGGGACTCCTGCATGAACTACAAATCTCTCGCCATCAATTTGTTAATTGAGTCTATTCCACTACTCAAAGGGGCAACTACAGCATGTGCAGGAAGAAGTTTGAAAAATTATTCAAACTGCAAGGAATTTAAAACACAATGGATGATCCTGACATGTTGATACATCTTGATGCAGAAATCAACCAGGAGTTTGTAGCACACATCATGGCCAAACTTGATTCCAATACCTATGACAACGTGATTGACAACTGCAATGAAGACAATGCCAAGCTGATTTGGATCTTGACTCAGAACCATTTTGCCTCTTCTCAGTCATCAAATTGAGCAAGGGTATTCAATGGATTCTTAAATCTAACCATGGAATCAAGTATTGACACTTTTCTTATCTTGATGAAAATTTACATTAAGAAAATGTCTGAAGTAGGTATAGAACTTCCCTCAGACATAATTGCCTATCTTGTCCTTTTCAAATTCCCGTCCTCCTTGCAAAACATGAAATCGCAAATAATGCACACAAAAAACAAAATGAAAATTGACATTGTGTTAAACTATCTCATTCAACACAAATATGAGGTGATAGCTCAAGAAGATTGTGATGAACCTTTCAAAGTAGCCTTATATTGTGGTCCAAGATGTGAAAATGGCAAGCACAATCCTGTGGTTAATTCTCACTTGGCCAGCTCCTATTGGTTTGAGTTCCCTGAACTCAAACCTACCAACAGTCACAATTGAGGCAAGAAGACCAAATCGAAGCAATCAAACAAGGCAAATTTTTACTCCTTCTTCTATGGAGTTAGCACCAGTCCAAGTAGCACCGCTAATACTCTTTACAGTGGATTCATCTTGGAATAGGAATGCTCAATCCATATGATTATCAAAAAGGATTCCTTCAACTATCTTCATCCTAGTAATGGCTTGGACAAGATCCTCACAGGGAAGAAAGATGCTTTCATCACCACCAAAGGAACCGTTATAAGACTCCAAACGGCGCAGGGCCTTGGCAGTTCTGTGGAGGGGATAGGTGCTTTTTTAGGCTGCCCTCCTGAGTGTTACAAAAATATTTAAATTTAATCAAGATCAAAGTCCAGAACCTGGTAAACAGGGAACCAAAAGTAAGAGGATAAAGTTTGTAGTGGTCAGTAGCTGGGAGACAACACTATCTGAGGCAAGATGATGTTGGGGAACACTTGAATAGAAGGAGTCAAGAATTGTTCAGAGTTCAACAAGACAAGGCAATTGTGAGTGACAACGCCCACAAGCTAATAGCTCTGGTTGTCAGCAGGATCTTAGGAAAGGTCAACTAAATGCCAAACAACCTCCAGGTTCTCAATGAAACTGCCCAACTTTCCACAATCAAGCGCTTGAAGGGTACCAGATAACTGTGGCTGGCTGCACAAGACAAAGCTAATTGTTTGAAGAAGCTCTAGAAGCAAAACAATAACTGATTCAAACAAGAATAACCCAACACTTCTCAAGGGACTCAAGAGTAGCATGGCGGAATTTAACTTCAAAAGAAGGGGAGGTAGGTTTAACACTCCAGGTTTTAAGCTTAATAAAGCCTCTTCTGTCAAACGTGACTGGTTCCAGAAAGATAATCAAAGGATGATCAGGACCAGTATGGTCGGATAAAGGGATCAGGAGTGGTGTAACACACTCAAGAATTCACTTAGTCAAATTCTCCTTCAACCAGCAAAGCTATTGGTTGGTGATAAGGATCAAGGATCAAGGTGTTTGAGTATGGAGGCTCAAGGATCAAAGGTTTGAGTATGGAGGCTCAAGGATCAAGGGGAAATCATAGATTTCTGATGTGATGATAGGATTATACTCATTCCATGCTGGATCATTTGATGCTCCATGATGTTCCAAAAGGCAGGGGAGAGCCCCTCCTTATATGGGCAGGAGGCCCTGTTAGACTATGTACAACGGATTCTACAAATAGAGCGGAAAAACAAATAAAATCAGGTGACCGGATAAATTTGATCATGCGGGCCGGTGGGAATCCTTCTCATCCCTTCACCATCTCTTGCGTCCTTCTGTGGATGGGTGCGCGCAACAACACCGGAATCACCCACCCCTTGCCCAAAGGCGGGAAGGGTGGGAAAGGAAAATGAACTGGACCGCCACGGATGTCCGCGGGCGGTAGTCAAAACTCTCCACCCCTTGGCCAAAGGCAGAAGAGGGTGGGAGAGTCCCAGGAAGGGTGACGGATGGGGTTTGTGAGCGCGCGGATAGGCGGATAGGAGATTGACTTGAGGCAATTGAGTAAATCCTGACACGCTTGAGATTGACAACTGATAGATTGAGTGAGGTGGGAGATTGATGGGTCAGAGGATTGGACAAGCGCTTGGAGGTGCGGTTGGGATGGGTTTGGTAAGGTATGGATGAGCGGCGGCAACAATGATGATGAGCGGCGCAACAATGATGGATGAGCGGTGCGTGAGGATGACAATGTGGATGAGGGACGCGCGACGCGCAACGATGAAGATGCCGATGAGGGACGTGCGAGGCACAACAATGACTATGCAGATGAGGGACGCGCGACGTGCAACAATGACAATGCGTATGAGGGACGCGTGACGCGCAAGGATGACAATGCGGATGAGGGACGCGCAACGCGCGAGGATAATTTTTGAATTATTTTCCCACGGTGTCCCAAATGGTTCACCACACCGGTGAAGCAGAACTTGCTAAAAACAACTTGTTATTAACCATATCAAATGCTGTTTGGGTTCCCAACTTAACCATGAATCTGATTTCCCTGGGTGGGCTTATGACAATTGGCGCTTCCCTCACTGTTAACTCAAGAAGTAATTCCAGAACCTTTGAACTCCGCAAAGATGGAAGAGTTCTCCTATCCGGAAAGATTTCCAACAATCTTTTTTTCATTGATATTTTGTCTGAGGCAAGAGTGTCCTATTACTTGCAGGACAATCTCATGCGGGTTCATCAATTACTTGGACACACTAGCGTTGGTAGGATGGAAAAGTTTATCAAATGCTCCATCCCGTCAGTTGATAAAGATACATTTGAATGTCTTGGTTGCAAAAAAGCAATAATCAGAAAAAAAACTGTTTTTAAATTTTTAAACAAGATATTGCTTCTGAAAGCTTTGAGAAGATTCATCTAGATCTGATGGGTTGGATAAAACCCACATCAAAGGGCGGATATAAGTATATACTAAATCTTATTGAATCATATTCCGGCTATTTAGCAAGTTTTCCCTTAAAATCAAAAAGCAACACGGCGGATGTGATTATCTTCATTATAGAGACTCAACATCAAAAAACTGGTCGGTATCCAAGAGAGGTGTGCTTGGATGGGGGGGGGGGAGAATTTGTTAACTCCAAGCTTCAAACGTATTACCAAAATCACCACATCAACCAACTGATCAGTGAACCATAACATTCACAACCAAACAAGCAAATCGGAAGGTTATCAAGGCAGCAAGAGCCACTATTTCCAACAAAGGATTACCAAATTCTTGCTGGCATGAGGTAGTGAAAGGCTGCTGCCTGATGCTTAATCAAATTCCAAAAGAAAAAGATGAATACTCACCGTGGACTAAAATGCACAACAAAAGTCTGCCTAAGGACTACATCAAACCAATTGGATCTTCCCTTACCTATAAGTTGAATAGCACTGACATTGACTCTAAATTAGACAAAAGAGGAGCATCTGGAGTTTTATTAGGGTTCAATCCTCACCTTCTGTCATATAAAGTTATGAATTTGTCTGGAAAGATCATAGACACTAAACATGTCATATTCAACAATCAGAAGCCTCTTTGAATCTTGGTTGAGGATGATAATATCCAAGTCTCCAAGGAACACATCAATAGCTCCAAAAGCCCGCCCTCCATTCGACAACTTGTAGAAATCAAGGACAAACCAATTAGCAATAGCTTGGTTTCTGAAAGCAAGATAAGCTCAGTCAATGAATCTTCAGTTGAAAAAGACCTTTGACCAACCTTGAAATGCAGAGACAAAATTTCAAAACCTGATCAATATGGCTTTGTGGCAGATAAACTGCCTACAAATCTCATTGAAGCCATGCAAATTCCCCATTGGAAGGAGTCAGCTGAGAAAGAATTTGCTACCATTGAAGATCAAGAAGTGTGGGAAGAAGCCAATGATGATCAATTCACTAACCCTCTCAACACCATTCTCGTCTTCAAAATCAAGCAAAATGCTCATGGTGAGCCTGAGACTTTTAAGACTTGCCTTTGCGTTTTAGGTTTCAGCCAAAGATATGGCCTAGATAATCTTGAAACCTATGCTCCGACTGGTAAAGTGGCCTCACTACCAGCAGTCCTTACCTATGCAGCTGACAAAAATCTTGAGCTTCTACAACTCAACTTCAAGGGTGCATTTTTGCATTTGGAACTCAATGAACAATTTTTTATCCAAACCCCTTAAAGATGCAATTGCAAGTCAAAATATCTTCAACTCAAAAAAAATCTCTATACGGACTGAAGCAGGCGCCAAGAAATTGGTATTGCATGCTGAGCAACTGGATCCAGTTGCAAGGATTCTCCAAGTCTAATTGTGACCCATGTTTGTACATCAGACATGAAGGTTTATTGGTAGTTTTCTTTCATGTGGATGACTTGGTTGTAGCCGGAAATGTCAATCATTTTAAGGACACATTTCTTTCCAAATTCAAAGATTCTTCAGCTCAAAAACCAAATACACTACTCGGAATGAAGGTTACTTGTGATGATGGCCTCATTCAACTATCTTTGCCTTTACATATTGGAAAAGGATTATCTGAACTCAATATGATCAACTGTCCTCAAGTTTACACTCCCCTTACGCCAGGTCTACATCTTGCACCGGAAAGTGAAGATGATCATCAACAATTTTTCAAGCTTAAAACCAACTATAGGTTGCCCATTGGTTGGCTAAATTTTATAGAGCCTCTGGCTTGACCCAATATCAGCTTTGCCATTTTGAGCTTAGCTAGATATTGCAAGCGCCCGGGCATGAGTCACTGGAACAAGTTCAGACATGTTTGGAAGTATTTGTCAAATACTAAGGACCTCACTCTCACCCTGGGTCAATGATCAATATCAGACAGGCTCATCTGCTTCAGTGACGCTACCTGGGGCAACAACCCAACTTCAAGAATTTCTCAAACCAGATTCATATGCTCATTCAAAGGCAGCCCTCTTTATTGGGCAAGTAAAAGGCAGAAAAGTATTACTCACTCATCCATGGAGTCAGAGTGTGTGGATCTGTACAGCTGCCATCTTGAAGGTTGTTGGCTACAGCAACTGATTGAAGATGTGGATTGCACCAAGGTCAAATTTCCCTTCCATCTTATTGATAAAAAGGGACTTGATGACAAAATTAAAAAATTTGGCTCCATTTCTAAAGCTAAACATATTGATCTCAAAACAAAAAGCTTGAGAGATGATTTTGAAAAAGGGCTGATTGAACTTAAACTGATACCGTCTCACTAAATGACCACCAATGCCCTGACCAAAGCCGCAAACAAGACCTCAACTGTCTGTCTTGTAAATGCCTTCAGTTCTCTGTTTCATTGATTGATGAGTTGAGAGGGGCTGTTAAAATCTTACTCTTTTTCTTACTCACTCTGTATGATCTCTTTTCTCACCTTAGATATGCTTTGATGATCATCAAGTCAACCTTTTTCTTTCATTGTTCAACCAAATGCATCTCATAGATGTGTGTTCTTGTTGTTCTCTTTCTACCACTTGTTTATTTGTTTATTTATGCTTATTTCCTGTTCTGTCTCCTACTGGTTGTACCTTCCATCTACACCGCACAACTCACTGCATTTTCAAATACCTTGGTGCAAATACTTCAATCAGCGACTCGTGCAAATACTTGATTCTTAACTTAACCACCAAATCCAAGGAGGAGCTTCAACTCAACCTGATGAATTAACCCAACCAATCTTGCCAATTCTCATCTTCAAAAACAACAACATTGCTCCCCTCAAACAATACCTCAACTACAATCAAGAAATCTTGCAATCACAACTCAAGTCCACATTGGATTGATCTAAAATCTACAGCAGCCAGCGGGTTCCCTGTAAGATTTGAATCTCCAACTCCTCAATCAACAAATACTTATCTAACTCCCATACAGATCATTCAATGCGCATCTCAAAAATCTTTGAACTATCTTGCAGGGCTTCAATCTATCTCATCTGACTGATCTTCTACGTTCATGTGTCTTTTATTGTCACATCTTATCTTAGTCAGATTTGAAATTTGTTGGTTCACATTAATTCTTATACTTATATTTTTTATTACTCTTTGTTTCAACTCAATACTCACTTCCTTCATATTTTATGCAATCTATTCTAGTCTGGTCTTGGTGATCAACTCAAATTTCCTCAATTTCCTCAAAAGGAACCTATGGTCCATGTGTGTGTCCAATGGACTGCAGAGGCCCACATGTGCATCCCATTTGGATTACACTCATACGTAGCACATGCATGAAAGCATACATATTTTAACACCGGGCACTACAGATTTTGATGAAACCATGGGTTCAGGGGATGAAAATCCAGATATTGCTGATGTAAGCAAGCTGGCTGAGGAGGAGAAGGAGTCTTTTGAGGGATGAAAGTTGGGGTCAACCTTCAAGTTGTGAGAGGAAGGGGTAGCTCAGATCACAGGAGCAGTGTGGAAGGTCTAGTCTTAGAGGCCTTTGTCTGGGGTGGTCCAGGTCCCTTAGGTGATATGTATTTGCTGATTTTACAGAGTTTTTGTTCCAGATTTATTCTTTGTCTCAGGTGTCTCAGTTTTATTTGTCTCATTCTCAGAGGAGGAGGGTTCTCACTAGGGGTTGCAGAGTTTCTTTTGTTTGTGTGTTTCATTTTGTAGGTAGGTGCAGGGAATCAAGAGGATTCCTTTCTTGGACGGGCCAGGAATCATAATAATTCCAAGAGCTATATACAAGATTTAGGGGGTAGGGCAATAATTTAAGATGGGAAAATCTAAGGAAGGAAAATGGCAGCGGAGCTCACCACCAGCACATTGATTCTTGCGGAGGAGATTTCAAGGCTCTGCAGCTGGGATCCCAACCAAATGTTGGAGTATGGCCAGTATTTTCTCATCTGATTTGTGGAGGTACCGGCTAATTTTGGCTTCCTCAATTCCTTGGAAGCCTTCTTTGTTTTTGCTTTGATGGCCGCGTGGTACAGAAAGACCAGGCAGAATTGGGTTGACCTAGAAGGGCAGGAGTTGTAGGACTGAAAGGAGAGTCAAGGTGATGGGGTCCGGATCATAGAAAATCCATGCGTAGATCTTTGGACCTGCAATGGAGGCAACAGTGACTCAACCATAGGCGCAGGAGCTGTGTGAAGATATGGAGGGTTCAGGGAAAAAAAAACTCACAGGGTACGGGCGGCAAATTGGAGCTAATCAGGATGACCGAGTGCAGGTACTCAACCTCTGCAGGAGGTGTTGTGGTCTGGTAAGACTTGGTTGGAGTGGTGGATGCCAGAGTGGGTGATGGTGGACATAAGAGGGGGACATTGGGTGCTGCCGGTGGGAGTATGGGAGGAGTAGCCACTGAAAAAAATACAGGAGCTGTGTTGGGGCCGCGTGGTCCCTGGCCAAGTCTGACATTTAGGTTGTGGCTTTGGACCCAGGCTTGGGTGGCATTTCCCCAGGCGGCGGCTGTGGTGTAGTTTGCACCTTGAGGGCAGTCCATGGCCTCTGCAACAGGTGACAAGGAGGGGGCACGGTCCACCTGCTGAGTCCAGTTTTTGATCTCAATGGGTTTGTCATCTAGTCCACCAAAAAGTTGGCCATTGGTCTGTGGCTGGAACTGGAGGTAGAGTGGGGAAGGGACAGAGGAAAAGTCCCCAAGGATCCAGGGGTTGGAGCAACAAAAAAACAACTGCGGTGGCCTAGACAGCAGGATTTTCAGGCTGAGAAAATGGCAGTTTGGGTGCACTTCTTCTGCATTTTTGCACAATACTTGCACTTTTCCATGATGGGGGATTTATTTCTTTCATTTGAGAGTTTCAAAGTGTGACTAGGAGTTGGGGGTTGAGGGGTTTAGCCGATGTTCTGGGGTTGTGGAGCATATGAATCCTGGGGAAAGAATTCAAGTTGTGGGGGAATGTGGTGGTTATTTATAGAAAGGGAGGCAAGGAGGCTCCGCACTGGACATTTGACTTGGAGAGCCTCAGCAGTGGTTGGAAGTCCACAGCAAAATAGGCTCAGAGAAGTGCATTGGCAGACTGTCTATTTCAGAGTACATTAGCTAAGAACTCAGCATTGGTGGGGCACGCGCTTTTTGCGGGCACAATGACAAGAATGTGCCGGAGTTTTTACCTTTTGTGGACATCAAGCGTGTTCAAACAAAAAATTCCCTCTGCGGCTGTGGGTTTACTAATGCGGAAACAAGTGATCAAAGCTAAGTAGTATGGATTAGGCCAATTATGGGATATGCACTGAGGTTGCGGAGCTGTGGAGCAATGAAGACTAAATTTGAGGAGGGGGAAAGCAGGTTGTTGGGGATTTGTAGTTATGCCGCATGCGGTGTAAGACTCAAAACTGTGCTAGGCGGTGGCAGTTCTGTGGAGGGGAATGGTGCTGTTTAGGCTGCCCTCCTGATTGTTACAAAAATATTTAAATGTAACCAAGATCAAAGTCCAGAACCTGGTAAATGAGAGAAAAAAGAGTAAAGGATAAAGATGATAGTAGTCGGTAGCTGGGAAAAGAAAACTATCTGAGGCAAGATGATGCCGGGGAAAACTTGAATAGAAGAAGTTAAGGATTTTTCAGAGTTCAACAGGACAAGGCAGTTATAAGTAACAACACCCACAAGCTAATAGCTCTGGTTGTAAGCAGAAGCTTAGGAAAGATCAACTCAATCCCAAAAAACCTCCAGGTTCTCAATGAACCTGCCCAACTCTCTGCAATCAAGCAATTGAAGGGTACCAGATAACTGTGGGTGGCTGCACAAGACAAAGCTAATTGTTTGATGAAGATCTAGAAGCAAAAAATAACTGATTTGAACAAGAATAAACCAACACTTCTCAAGGGACTCAAGAGTAGCGTGGCAGAATTCAACTTCAAAAGAAATGAAGGGAGGTTTAACACTCCCTGTTTTAAGCTTGATAAAACCTCTTCAGTCAAACGTGACTGGTTCCGGAAAGATAATCAAAGGATGATCAGGACCAGTATGGTTGGATGAAGGGATAAGGAGTGGTGTAACACACTCAAGAATTCAATCAGTTGAATTCTTCTTCAACCAGCAAGGCTATTGGTTGGTGAAAAAGATCAAGGATCAGGATTTGAGTATGTAGGCTCAAGGATCAAGGGGAAATAATGGATATACCCAGAATTCAGTTCTCAGATAAAGGGGAATGAGACCCCACAGATAATTTATTTCAAGATGATAGTGATGATAATTCTCCTTTATAGGATACCATAAGATACCCCCGCTCCATGCCAAAAGGAAGGGGAGAGCCCCTCCTTATATGGGCAGGAGGCCCTGTTAGACTATGTATGAGTGATTCTACAAATAGAGCAGAAAATGTTTTTTTTTTTTTTTTTTTTTTTTTTTTGATGGACATGAGAAAAAACAAAAGAGAAACTGATGAGAAAAAAAATCAAACAGAATTGAAATAATGGACAGAATCATGGATGAGTGGGGATGGAGAGACACCAGCCTGTGCCAATGATGGACACGGGCGGGAGAGTTGCAGGTGAGGAGCCGCGCGGACAGGCTAATGGGCACGGGCAGGAGAGTTGCAGGTGAGGAGCTGCTGTGGAAAGAATAGTAGGTTATCCCCCTATAATTGTCCCAAGGTTTGGAAGTTAATGTTTCCGTGCCTTTGAAAGGAGATGAGGATGTCCGAAGTTGCACTCAAATGAGAAATAGAAATAAGAGATAAAGAGATAAAGAAAAGTAGAGAGAGAGATGTTAGAATTTGAGTTTATATATATGTGACTTCCACTGGAGTTCAAAGTATCATTGATTGCATTGATTTGATTTATATTATTGTTTTTATTGAAGTATTAAAATAATGGCTAAAATATAACTAGGCTGTGTTCTCAGTAGTGATTGTCAGACTGTCCAAGCATAGCATTTCACTTACCATGTCACTTAAACTGCTTATGCTAATTTTACCTTATTCATTTTGTACTCAACCACTCGTCAGCCTATAGTGTATTTAGTCTATATAAACACCAGTGCTCTCAAGTGGAATTCATCATCTGTTCAGCCAACACATCAACTGGAGTGTCTTTTTACTCCTGATCTCAGGTCTGTTACGCTTGACGTTACAAGCCCCTTTCACTCATTCTTTAATCCTTTCATCTCATTAGAGCTCAGCTCTTTTTATCTTTTACACGGTTAAAAGCCTTTGCTCAACCTGAGCCAACTATACTTCATTCAAACTGTCCGCCTTCAACAGTCTCATCCTGAAAGCCGATCTTCAACCATTTTGGCGAGGGGGTGAGATGGGGATGAGCCTTGTCAGTGACACTCATGCTCATCCCATCCATCCACTTCAACAGTAGGCATCAACCATCAACTTTCACATGGTCACGAGGACTTGTCCAGCACTAGCACACAACCTCAGCATGTCCGATCCGTTCGACAATGAAAGTCCGAGTCCATCGGTTGCACCTCAAGAGGAACTGCAAGAAGAGCCATCCCCCCAATCCAAACCATCAGATCAAGAGTTGAACGACCAAGCTGACTTAGAGGAGGACTTGTTTGGGGGAGAGGATGACGACAGATCAGTCAATGAAAGCGTCGAAGAAGATGAAGAACTTGGGAAGAGAGGCGCACTCGAATACGATGAGGATGCTGATCCTCAACCGGCTCCTACTCGTAACCTTCACATTGCTGAAGCTCCACTGCCCAACTTACCGTTCCCGAAGCCATCAAATGGGAGACACTGGGATCTAAGAATCCCCATTTCTTTAAACTTGAACCCTTTGCCGTTTTCTGACGAAGAATTCCTTAACGAAGCGAATGAATCTTTGGATAAAGAAGGGGATGAAACTGATGTTTCAAGGCCATTTTCTGATCAAAACGTCATCCGGTGGCGATGGAAAGTTGATTCAAACGGCCAACCGGTCAAGCAGTCGAATGCTTGCGTAATCTGCTGGGATGACGGCTCACAATCTTTACAGGTTGGGTCTGAGTTGTTTGACATGGTTTCCACCATAGACACTCGCCACCCAATCAGTTCAGAAAATCTCAAAGAAACCTCCGCTTCGAATCAAGGCTTAACATACTTATTTGCTCAACATTCGGAACTCAAATTACTCGAGGCTCAAGCATCTATTACCGGCCAAATTACCCTGAGACCATACAGTTTAAATTCATTGACCCACAGAACAATAGTTGCTAATCAGTCATTTATGAAAGCACACCCACCACCGCAAACGTATCATCCTCACCAGTTGAGACTTGAGCAGGTCTAGGAACAAGGATCCGAAGACTGAAATTAAATCTAATCCAACCCAATCATCCATTTGATCGATGAACAACTACTATCCTTCAAGACTCTCCTCGCTCACTCGTTCAAACATGAAGTGGTATGGTTTGCTTCAGGCGACTCAAAGACTTGGTCGACTTGGAACTTCCCAACGACTGCAACTCAGCGACTCAACCCAATTCACTCATCCTGATTGACCCGTCCCTCAAACCGTACAAAATTCTATTGAGAGATGGTCAAAATCAACCCTAACGCCTTACGCTCGACCGCCGATCATCCTTTCTCATGGTAAAGCTTGTCAAGTCTGGGATACTCAGGGTCGTCGATACTTGGATTTTACCGCCGGTATTGCTGTTAATGCTCTAGGTCATGCGGACAATCAAGTGGCTGAAGTGATGTACTAACAAGCCAAGAAACTCGTCCATTGTTCCAACTTGTATCACAACGATCAGGCGGGTGAACTAGCCGTCAGTTTGGTCGAACTCACCAAACGATTCGGTGGATTGGGTCATCGTTCTCCATCTTCTTCCTCTTCCCCCACTACTTCGTCCATCAAACCTAACGAGAGACTCACCAAAGCAACCATTGAGACGGCAACCATCAAAACGAGCAGTAGCAACAACAACAACAATAACAACAACCCTAAGGTAGACCAGATCAATCAAGATGGAAATCAAGAACCTAAGAGGAAAAGGTTGAGATTGGAATCAATTAATCAATCAATCAATCAATTAACCAATCAACCAATCAACCAATCAATCAATCAATCAATCAATCAATCAATCAATCAATCAATCAATCAATCAATCAATCAATCAATCAATCAATCAATCAATCAATCAATCAATCAATCAATCAATCAATCAATCAATCAATCAATCAATCAATCAATCAATCAATCAATCAATCAATCAATCAATCAATCAATCAATCAATCAATCAATTAATCAATCAATCAATCAATCAATCAATCAATCAATCAATCAATCAATCAATCAATCAATCAATCAATCAATCAATCAATCAATCAATCAATCAATCAATCAATCAATCAATCAATCAATCAATCAATCAATCAATCAATCAATCAATCAATCAATCAATCAATCAATCAATCAATCAATCAATCAATCAATCAATCAATCAATCAATCAATCAATCAATCAATCAATCAATCAATCAATCAATCAATCAATCAATCAATCAATCAATCAATCAATCAATCAATCAATCAATCAATCAATCAATCAATCAATCAATCAATCAATCAATCAATCAATCAATCAATCAATCAATCAATCAATAATCAATCAATCAATCAATCAATCAATCAATCAATCAATCAATCAATCAATCAATCAATCAATCAATCAATCAATCAATCAATCAATCAATCAATCAATCAATCAATCAATCAATCAATCAATCAATCAATCAATCAATCAATCAATCAATCAATCAATCAATCAATCAATCAATCAATCAATCAATCAATCAATCAATCAATCAATCAATGAATCAATCAATCAATCAATCAATCAATTCAATCCAATCCAATCAACACTGTTGTGTATCAGCAACACCTGCAGCCAGTTGGATCCAAATCCCTCAAGGCGCTACTCTTTGCTCAATCACTCACAACTCAATCTACCTACAAATCAACCAAGTCAATTTTATCAATTCTACACATGATTAGAATCAAACATGCTCCATAACTTCCTCCAGTGCAAGTCAAGCAGGTGTGTTAGAATTTGAGTTTATATATATGTGACTTCCACTGGAGTTCAAAGTATCATTGATTGCATTGATTTGATTTATATTATTGTTGTTATTGAAGTATTAAAATAATGGCTAAAATATAACTAGGCTGTGTTCTCAGTAGTGATTGTCAGACTGTCCAAGCATAGCATCTCACTTACCATGTCACTTAAACTGCTTATGCTAATTTTGCCTTATTCATTTTGTACTCAACCACTTGTCAGCCTATAGTGTATTTAGTCTATATAAACACCAGTGCTCTCAAGTGGAATTAATCATCTGTTCAGCCAACACATTAACCGGAGTTTCCTTTTCCTCCTGATCTCAGGTCCGTTACGCTTGACGTTACAAGCCCCTTTCACTCATTCTTTAATCCTTTCATCTCATTAGAGCTTCAGCTCTTTTTATCTTTTACAAGAGAGAGAGAGAAATTGCCAATCCTTCAATCCTAAGAACTTTCCACCTGGATGTGTATCCGGTATGAGTTCCTTTAATCTCTTGGTGAGATGAGTGATCCAATCCAATGATGTGACGTGATTCTTCCTCCTCCGCATCCATCCATCCATGCCCCTTCTCTAACCTGGAGTTTGGAGTGAGGATAACTCCTCCCCCTCAACTCTAACCTAAGTACACGCGCAAATGACAGTATGAAAAAGAAACAGAAAAAAATCCCAAAACAGAAACCCTAGCCTCCTCTCCCCACCTCCTCCGTAACAAACTCCCCCCCTCGTCCGTACACCGTTCCGTTCATCCGGTTTGTCCTTCTCATGACGCGGTCCTTGCACCGCACCCTACTCGGAGCCCCCCGCGCCTGTCTGTATCCGTTTGTCCACGCCCGTTGTGGGTGTTCGGTAATATCCGGCATGATCCGCGCACTTGCGCGCGCTTCATCCATTCCTTCATAGCCCGCGGATTCCTCCACCCCTACATATCCAAACCGGCGCGCCTGCGTACCTAGTCAAGGGCACTACCTTCCAAATCCGATCTCCCGGGCGGATTGCCGCCCACGCCGCATTCAATGCTGAGCCCAACCCGTCCACCAGGTGGGGAGCCAAACAGCTGCTGCTGCTGATCCAGCAGCTGCTGCTGCTGAGCACTCCCCATACCCTAATGCTGAGCCCGCTTGCCTCCAATGCTGAGCGCGCAACCGCAAGTCAGTCCCCAATCCATGTCTATAAATTGACACCACATCCCCCCCCAACTTGAGTTCTGTCCCCAGAAGTTTCCCATTGCTTCACCATACTACCACCCCCGCCACTTCCACTACCACCCCCACCACTCCCACTACCACCTTCCCCGTCCTCCTTCCGCATCATTGCCAATATGCTCCCATGCGAGTTCCGCACCCGGAACGGGCATGCGTGTTTGATCGTCCCCGGTCGACGCGCCTGTGTTGCTTGCCATCGCAGCCATTGTCGCTGCTTCCTTAGCAACAGAAACCCTCAAGCTCCCCCCCAATCCAGCTCTCGCCCCAGGCCGCGCAAGAGGGCTTGTCCGGACCCATTCGTGGTTTCGGACAACGAGTCAATCTTGGAAGGCTCGTGGACACCCCCGGTTCACCTCCATCCCGCCGCCCCCAAGCTCTGTCACCCACCACTTCGCACGTGAGCCTCAACTCGGCATCACCTCTCCGCCGGGCCGGACCTCCTCAATGGGGAAAATAGGAAACCTTGGAGGAATGGCGCGTGGCAACCCGCGCTTTGGCCGCTGCTGTCGGCGTGAACCAAACAGTACCAGACCCGAGACTCTTTGGAAGACCCGCTGCCACGCCAGCACCTCCTCCTCCTCCTCCACAACCGCCAAAACCGCCCACGCCACCAGCGGACTCGGATGAGAGGCCTACAACCCCCGACGCCCCTCCGCCTCTGTCACCGATCATTGTCCCGTCATCACCTCCAGCTGGACCAAGCCCCCCTGTTGGTTCCCCGAAGTCCCCATCTTCACCGGCCGCTCCTCCCCCCAGCCCTCCCGAGATCCCGGAGATTCCAATTGTAATGGCGCTCCCGGCGGCCAGCTTTGAGGCTTTTGCGGAACGGTTGACCACAATGCTTTGGAATTTCCTTGCAATCCCCGGCACACAATCCTTGGAATCCAGGCGCAAACTCCTGGCGTCTTTCCGGGCTTTACTGGCGTTCTCGAGGGCGGAAATGGAGGAAATGATGAAGATGGCTTAGGCGCATTGCCCCCCCTTTTCCCCTTCTTCCTTTCCTCTACTTCTTCTCTTCTTGTTGTTTTACCATGCTTCCCTTTCCATTGAGAAAATACATGTATCCGCGCAAGGTCCTAACCTTCTGAGAAAAAGTGCGCGACCGCGCTTTGTGAGAGTGAGCTTGAGATTGAGTCCGCGCCCGCGCGCTTGCTTTGTGAGAAACCATAAGTGACTAGCCGTTCCAAAAGAGGCACCTGGACTTCCCCAGACAAACTGCCACACAGTTCCCCGTACCCTTCCTGTAACAAACACAACAACAAAAACACCAGCGCGTGCCACCATAAGTGAAGAGAGAGAGAGTAAGAGAACGGACATTCTGGGGTGTCTAGTTGTCCCAGCTGTGAACAGGCTAGAGCACCCCCTCACCAAAATCAAGCTTATTCCCATACAAGCCACCCATCCTTCAGATATCCTGAGAGAAAGAACAAGAGAAAAAGAAACCAAATGAGAAGAAAAATAGAAAAGAACACTTTTTTTTTTTTTTTTTTTTTTTTTTATTGCGCGACGCCCGTAGACCGCCCGCAAGTTGCTCTTTGTCCCGCTTCCCCCATCTGCGGGATTGCCCACGCGTCCCGGTTCCACGGGGCTTGTCCTTGATGATGTTATGTTACCTGAGTCAGCATTGGGAACGGATGTGGAAGGATAATAATCATTGCATCAGTGACAGTGAGAAATTGAACAGAAGAGATCAGAGGAGCAATAACAAAGAAGAAGGGAAGAAGAGAACAGAAGAAGAAAACATAAGGTTACGTTACCTGAGTCAGCATTGGGAACGGACGTGGAAGGATGAAGAAAGAGACCTTCCACTCCCAAGAGGCTGCTCAGGTATACAGCATGAGTTAGTGACATGTTCTGGAATATGTGTGTAGCATATGAAATGAGAAAAGAAACAGGGCACGCAGACTGTGCCTCTACAGTCCAACAGTCCTTGCGTTTACGGACCCGGCTTCGTGCCGAGCCCGCGTTTCCTGCAAAAACCCCAAGCCAGCAAAGACCCCACAATCCAGATAAGAAAGAAACATAGAGAAACAAACATTCTGGGGTGTCTAGTTTTTCCGGCTGTGAACCGGCTAGAGCACCCCCTCACCAAATCAAAACTTATCCCCTACCCCCTCTACCTCCCCCCCCAACTTGGCCACTGTCCCCAGCAGGTTGCAACTGCCTACTCTGTTGCAACGGCATGGTCTCCGCTTCTCCGCCCAAGGATGAATCCCCGGATCACGTTCCTACACCTTTGCCGCGCTCCACACTCCCCTCGTCAGATCCTTCACCCCCTTCCGCCGTTTCTTCAAACAAGGTAGATCCTTGCTCAAAGAAGCGCTTGACATGCAAAGCTGCCGCCTTCCGTTTCAGCGGAGTACCTTCTAATTCCTCCAACTGATAGCTGCCGCCCTCGAACTTGGATGACACGCAGAATAGGCCGTTCCACTGCTTAGAAAACAACTTCCCCCACTGAGACTCCAGAATTTGGTTGTACATGAGCACCAAATCCCCCTTCTGCAAGGGATCCCAGAGGCGATGCAAGCAGCGCTTGTCCCAATAGCGCACCAATGCCATTGAATTCTTCCTCAGCCGGTCCGCGGCCTTTGCCAGCATTTTGTCCCATCAAAGGAGCTGCTTGGCGCAAGCCTCAAGCAATTCGGCTGAAGTCTTCACCTTCCACCAGTCAACCCCCAGGAACGTCTCCAACTCAATGTCCACCGGAAGCACAGGGCGCTTCCCAAAAAGTAACTTGTGCGGCAAGTAGCCTGTCAACCGCTTCACCAAAATCTGATCCGCAAACAGAACCATTGGAAGGGTCTTCTGCCAGCGCTTACCGTCCTCCCCGCATATCTTGAACAGGGCGTCCTTGATTGGCTGATGCTCGCGTTCGATCATGCCGGCCCCCTCGGGATAGTACTCCTTTACTCGGCCGAACTTGTTTCCGCAACTCTTCACCAACTTGACCAAACGGCGGCGAAACTCAGCCCCTCCGTCCACTGTGACCAGACAAAGCAACCCGTTACGCGCGAACCAATCTTCCTCCAGAAATAGAGAAACTTTGTCCGCCAAGAGCTTGACCAACGGACGCGCTTCCACCCAACCGGACAGGTTGTCCCGTGCAACGAGCAGATAGGAGAACTTACCGGCCTTGATGTGGAAAACATCAAGCAAGACTCAACCAAAGAGGGTGTCTTCCCCTGTGGGGTTTCCAACTTCCTTGGGCAGTCTCGTGCTCCGCTGTTGACAGGCTTTGCAGGACGCCAGCCATTCCTGCACCGCACGCGCTACACCCGGCCACCAGAACCCCTCTTTGACCCTGCTCCGCGTCTCGACCTCCCCTTGATGACCAAGATTGTCGTGAAGGCTCCGGAGGATTGCTTCCTGATCCGCCCTTGAAGTGGTAACCACAAGAGGAACTGGAGTCTTCTGCCGCCAAAGCTGCCCCTCCTGTATGTAGAAATTGCCCGCCCGCTGCTTCTCCCATTGCATGTCCTTCTCCGTAGCTCCATTGGGAAAACAAAGGTCCCGCAAGTAGTCACAAAGGATTGCGTACCCCCCGGTCTGCCGGAGAGGCAGCTGAACGCCTGCCTCCACAACACCTACCTTGACAACCGGGGTCTCCACATTGAGCAGTTCCGCGTCCTCAAACGGGTCATCCCTTGGATACCGCGACAACACGTCGGGCATGGTGAACGCTTTCCCCGGAAAATGAACAACAGCAAAGGAGAAAAGTTGAAGAAACGCCACCCACCCTGTCATGGGAGCGTTGGGCAACGCCGGGGAATTGATCATCTGCGCCAGCGCCTCCGCGTCCACCAAAAGATCAAAATGGACCCCCTGTTGAGACTGAGGAAAAGTAGAGTTGAAAGTCAGAGAGAAGGATTAGATTTAATTTCAGAGATGAAATGATGAAATGAAATAAAAGAAGAAATGAAAATAAAAAAGTAAAATGTGAAAATAGAAATGACACTTACCTGAGGAAAAGTAGAGTCGAAAGTCAGAGAGAAGGATGAGAGAAGAAATATTCTCTCTGACATGCAATCTATCCTCAGGTATTTTATCTTGATTAGATTTCACACAAAAGCGTGACATGGATATGAAAGGTGAGAAATGAAAATGAATATTGAAATGGAAGACCGCGCTTCTGGGTGTGAGAAGCATATATTGGAAGAGAGCAGATGTGAAACAGCAGACAGAGAGTAGAGATGAGGATAAAGAAAAAAAGGAAATAAGAAAGGAATAGAAAATGAGGAAAAGATAAATGAGAACAGAAATAGGAAATGAAGGAAGAAGTCTTAAAGGTGACTATTCCAATACCCCCCCTTGCTGAGCACACTCTAGAAGCCCAAAATGAAACTGGTGAGAGCATATTAGGATCCGAGGTAGGGGTTTGGTGAGCATGTCGGCAAGCATGTAGTTTGTTGAGACATGTTGAACATTAAAGACATTTTGTTCAACACATTCCCTAATAAAGTGATGTTGAGCGTCAATGTGTTTGGTGCGGGAGTGATGTTCCGGGTTTTTTGAAAGAGCCTTGGCACCTTCGTTGTCGACAAAAAGATTTGCAGGGAGATTCTCACGAAGACAAAGCTTGCAAAGAATGTTTCTAAGCCATAGCCCTTCCTTGCACGCGTCGGACATAGCTTTGTATTCGGCTTCGGTGCTTGATAGAGAGACAGTGGGTTGCTTCTTTGATTTCCATGATATAATGCCCGAGCCAAAACAAAAAGCGTTGCCAGATGTGGAGCAACAATCATCTTGATCTTCAGCCCAATCCAAATCTGAGTAGCCTGATAGATCGAGAGCATTACCACCCAGAAACAGTTTGAGAGAGCGGGTGGAGCGAAGATAATAGAGAAGCCTGACGGCAGCATCCCAGTGTTGAAGAGACGAATCCTGTAAGAATTGGGATAGCTTATTTACGGAGAAGGAGATGTCCGGCCGACTACACTGAGAGACCCACAGGAGAGAACCGATGAGTTGATTATAGCGGGATGACAGATGGATTCAGAAAAAACGGGCCAAACCAGCGGTACGGAGGAGGATGGTAATTTGATACTTGTATCTTTAAGCGCATGACCATAAGGAAACGTTTTGTCGTTGAAAAGCACATCCCTTGATTTGATGACGATATTTGACTCAAGATCCATTACTCTGTATCCGTTTCCGTGAGGTAGATAAGAAAGAAGAATTGCGGGTTTTGCTTTGTTGGAAAGTTTGGATTGATTTACATCTGGAACTTTATACCAGGTCAAACAGCCAAAAGGATGAAGATACGAGGGGTCGATGTCAGTTGTTTTCAGGATAGAGTTTGGGGAAACAAAACCAGAGGGGGTTTTACAAGGGAAAGAATTGAATGCAAAGAGAGCATGTCTGAGAGCATTGGTCCAGAAAGATTTAGGGAGATTTGAGAGAGAAAGGGAGCAGCGAATCATATTATTGATGGTCCTGTTAGAGCTTTTGGCTACATCATTCAGTTGTGGTGAATGTGGGGGACCTGGTTTGTGTTTGATGCCTTTTTGAGAAAGGTAGCTCTTCATTTGGTTGCTTAAGTATTCGCCTCCGTTGTCGGTAGGTAGAGATGAGATCTTGTAATTGTATTGGTTTTCAAAAAAAGAGATAAAGAGTTTTGTGCATTCAAAGGAATCGGATTTTTGATGCATTGGATAGACAAAAAAAGCCTTCGAACAATCATTGATGAAGGTGATGAAATATTGGTACCCTTCGCGAGAGGTAGTGTCGAAAGAGCATACATCTGAGTGTATAATTTGACCGGGTTTTGTAGATCTGTAGCTAAGTCAAGAATGAAAAGGTGTCCTGGTCATCTTTGATTTAATACAGGTTTCGCAATATTGAACTTGTAGTGTATTGAATGGTGTCGGGGAAATGTTTTGGTCTTTCAGATATTTCTTTAGAGATTTTAAATTCAGATGTGAGAGTCTACAATGATATCCAAACAAACTGTTGTCAGAGGAATTGTTGAGAGTTGTTGAAAAGGAGACCTCTTGGCTCACAATGTTGTCGGGTAAGTAGTAGAGATTTCCTTTTCTATATCTGGAAGCTATAACATTCTGTGGTGATTCAAAGTTAGATTTAATGTCGCATCTGTTCTTTTTGAAAACAAAATTGAGACCAGCGTCACAGAGTGAGGAGACAGATAAAAGGGGGGTGCTTAGGTTTGGAGCGTAGAGTGATTTGAGCTTGAAAAGTGGAAAGTTCAATTCTCCAGATTTTTTAGAATTGATGGTAGATCCATCGGCAAGTTTTATTACTTTTTGATCTGTTTGTTTGTTGACAAGTTGGTCTGGGTACGGTGTCATCAAGATTGAAAATCCCGAGTCAATGTCGAAATCTTTTTTGCAGTTGTGGTTTTCAAGTGTGGAACATGCTACTGCTGAACCTGCATGTACGATAATTTTGGAATTGGAAAAATCATCTGAATCATGATTGCTTTCTGGCTTTACTTGATTTGCAGCTGCAGATTTTGATGTTTGTGGTTGGTGTTTTTCCTTTCTTTGGTTTCTTTTTGCTTGATTTAGTGCCTCCAGAACTTCCGGACATCTAGAGAAGGAGTGTCCTTCCGTCTTGCAGTTGGTACAGTAATAGACTTTATTAAAAGAGTAGGATTCCGGTTTCTTTCTCAACTGTGTTTCCTTTGAGTAGGACTGTTTCACCGACATTGAGTTAGCAATAACTTCCTCATTTCTGGTTTGTCTTCAGAGGAATTCTTGTTTCAGAGCGGTAATAATCTTTGAGGATGATATGGATTCCTCAACCATCATACTGGAGACGCAGGCAAGCCAATCTTCAGGGAGAGATAGAAATATTGCTTATGATTGGAGATCGTCGGCGGTGAGTGGATTCTTGGGCGTAATAAGTGATGACAACTTTTCTCCATACAATACGATTTTGGCCAGGTGGGTAGGTATGTCTTTCTCGTTGAGCTTTGTCAGAAGAAGTTTCCTAAGCCAGTACATTCTTCCACCTGAAGAATTGTCCTGGTGTGCTTCTTTCAGGGCGTTCCACATACCAATTGCACTTTCCTCGTGTTTTTGAATGTATTGGAAGTTTGAAATGTTAATTGATCTTGATATAACTGAACATACGGCAAGATTATCTTTAGACCAGGTCTCTTGATTTAATTTCGACTGTTTGTTATTGATGAGGTAGGCGACACCGGATGCTCAAAAGTGGATTCTGAGTATCATGGACCAATCTAGATAGTTGGATTCTGATCCCGGCGCGTTGAGAGGAATAATCAACGGTGTTTTGAGAACCGGACGAGAGGATAATAGATCATCCATCAAAAAAAAAAATTTTGGAAGCACACTAGGGAATGGATTGTGTGACGGATGCTTCTACAGATTGGTAGTTATAGCTATTCGGCAGTTGGTTGCTCTGGGCTCATAACCTGTTGAGACTGAGGAAAAGTAGAGTCAAAAGTCAGAGAGAAGGATTAGATTTAATTTCAGAGATGAAATGATGAAATGAAATAAAAGAAGAAATGAAAATAACAAAGTAAAATGTGAAAATAGAAATAACACTTACCTGAGGAAAAGTAGAGTCAAAAGTCAGAGAGAAGGATGAGAGAAGAAATCTTCTCTCTGACATGCAATCTATCCTCAGGTATTTTATCTTGATTAGATTTCACATGAAAGCGTGACATGGATATGAAAAGTGAGAAATGAAAATGAATATTGAAATGGAAGACCGCGCTTCTGGGTGTGAGAAGCATATATTGGAAGAAAGCAGATGTGAAACAGCAGACAGAGAGTAGAGATGAGGATAAAGAAAAAAAGGAAATAAGAAAGGAATAGAAAATGAGGAAAAGATAAATGAGAACAGAAATAGGAAATGAAGGAAGAAGTCTTAAGGGTGACTATTCGAATACCCCCCACAAAAGATACTGGAGCCGCCAGACAATCTTGGTGACCCCGCAAAACTACAACTTTGGCTGGGAGTACCGGCTTTCCGTTGGAGTGAAGGTGACCAACCCCTAAAGTACCGGCCTATCCTTGCCGTTGTCCTCTTGAGTGAGAACCCCCCCGTGCCGAATTTGCTGGAATCAACCGCTAGCCTAATTCCTCCCGCATTGTAGTCAAGATTGCGGAGCACAATGTCACCTCCCACAATCTCCTTGAGCTTCAGGAACGCGCGATTGCATTCTTCCCCCCACTTCCACTCCGCGCCTTTCCGCGTTAGTGATCAGAGCGGGCTTGCCACCTCCGCAAACCTTTTGATGAACATACGGACATAGCTACATAATACCAAGAACTGAAGGATATCCGACACCATCCGCGGGGTTGGCCATTCGAGGACCTTGTTCCACTTTTTCTCTGCAATGCGCTGGCCATTGGAAGCAACAACATGGCCAAGGACTTTGAGCGCCGGGACACAAACCGCCAACTTCTTCCCCGACACCGTCAGTCCTGCCTGCTCAATGCAAAACAGGATGCGTTGCGCATATTCCCACACAAAACATTGGACGCAGGGAACTTCAACCAGCTCCTCTCCCCCATAATTGGATTTTGGACCTTTGATGCCCGCTTCGTCAATGAAGATTTGGACTCCCTCCGGAAGATCATCCTTCAGGATCCAAGCCATTTGCGCCTGGTACACTGCCACGGAATTGGTTGTGCCTTGTGGGAGCCGAGTCAGCTGCATTCTTCCCAACCCAGTCTCAAATGCCGTTAGAGGCTGCAAGCAAGGATCCAACTCGCGCTGGTCGTATCCCCCCATCACATCCACTAAACCTTAACAAGTGCGCCCCGCCATTGACTCAAGGAACTTGTCAACGCGAGGGGGCCGTCCTGCGCCCCGGATCGTAAAGGAGTTGAGCCGCTGTAAATCATGAACAATCCTCAACAACTTTCCGTCCTGCTTAACCACCGCAAAGATTGTGCTGGAGTAACTAGACGTTGACTGTTTGTAAAGGCAAGTCTTCACCTGCTCCCGCACCAACTCCAGAAACTGCTCCCGGACTTCCCACGGTATTGGAATCATCTTGATCTGCCACGGCTTGTGATCAACAGTGGGGATGACATAGGGGTTGCCAATATTGTTTTTCAGGAGCCCCCTCTCTTCCGGTCCAAATGCGAGCCCTCTTTCCCAAAGAACCAGAACCAAAATCAGAAACTCACGCTCCTCCGTACTCAACCATCCTGTCGGGGCCAAAATTGAAAGCTGCAATCCGCTCCTCCGTGATCTGCGCCAAACTAGTAACCCACCCCAAAGCCTTAATTGGCGTGACCCAAGGGTCCCGCGACCAAGCGATTGGTCAAAGCGGTCCGTTCAGTTCCTGGGGCATTGGCTCATTCCTTGGTTGGACCTTCCGTGACACCGGCTTGTACTTGCCTCCGTTGCACCGCATCATCCGCACGCATCCTTTGCTGTAAGTCCTTCACAGAACGGAACCGCTGCTTTCGCCTTTGCTCACGAGTGTGGCACGATGATAGGGTTTTAGAAGCATAGTACCCTTGGGCAATGCATACTGAGAAAAGGGACTTACTTCTGCGACGTGCGCGCCATGCACTTTCCTTCCTCCCCCTCCCTGCTCCCAATAGTTGACTGCCCGCGCGAAACCGGAACTTGTTCCGCGCAGTCTCCTTGGTCGACTAGAAAAAATCCTCCGAAGGTCGCCCATTGCAGACCAACTCCGCGTCTGGTTCCTCCTCATACTCCAACACTCTCCTCCGCTTCCCTTTCCCGTGATCGAAGATAGTCGTCTCGAACCTTCCGCCAGACAAATCCTCCACCTTCAAAGCCTCCTTTCCCGCCTCCGGATTGAAAACCATTTGTGCTTGAAACCCAAACATGAACAGCCTTCCCAAAATCACATCCCCACAATCAACCAAAATAAAAGAAAGGGGCCTACGGACCCTTGCGACCTCAACCTCCTCCTCCTCGACTACCCCATTCACACAACACTCCCCTCTGTTAAGCGCGTGGAGACCCATTGCGCATTTCCGCCAAACCAACCCCAAATCATCCACCATCCGCAATGGCAGCAGGTTCACCATTGAACCGCTGTCCACCATAGCCCACACCTTCCTTCCCGCTATGACCATTGGAACGTAAGCAAGCGGAGTCAAAACTGATTTTTACTTGCACTCCCCGCGCCCCTCCTCCTCCGCGCCACGTGAACCCGCTGCACCGTCTGAGGTACCTGGCCCTGACCGCAATCCCGCAACGCCTGAACCATATCGTCTACCACCACCGCAGACACGGCCGCCAGTTCCTGCAAGGTCAGCGGAACCGGAGTCTCGTTACCCATCACCCTTTGCACAATGTCTGCTGCTTTCTTCTTCCCTACAGGGTACGCTGCCGGCACCTCGGTTCCAGGCACGCGCGCGGCCGGTTTTGGAACGGCCAACGGGGGTTGCTCCTTCGCGTCCACCTCCATTTTATTGGATACCGCCACCTTTTCTTCCATTGCCACTACCCTTACCTCAGCCTCCACACAAGGTGGTTGCGACGATCCAGGACCGGTAATGATGCCCAGTGACGCTTGCGCCATTGTTCCCGCCTCCTGACCCCGTGTGCGCACCTGCTGCATTGCGGTTGTCTGGCTTGGCTCCATCGGAATCTGTTTGCCCGTCAGAAACATGTACCCCATCCCCACCGTTCAAACCAATCCCGCCCTGAGATCCTTCGTAAGCTCCTTGCACACCGATTGCCAATGACCGTTTGCCCCGCAGTACAAGCAACCCCTTGGCACAAAGGTACTGGGCGGCCAAAACCCCTCCACCATGTGAGGTGGAGGCCCTCGCGGCTGCTGCTGGCCCATACGGCTCATGCAGATCTTCGGGTCCTTCATCAGTTCCGTCAATTTGCTTACCGGAGGGGCTGGCGTGGGTTAAGGAACCAGAACACGTGTGGAAGTAGGCGGAACCGGGGCTGGAAATTGCGCCAGAGCAGGAACCTGGGGGGCAGATTTCTTTGGTCCCGCTGGGAAGGACTTAGCGGTGTCCTCGATAAGCTCCTCTAAGTTGAGCTCACTCTCCACAGCCCGGCAAATGACACCCAACTCCGGAAGGAGAGCAATGCTCCTGTCCAATGATTGCTTTACCAATTTGTGATTGTAAAGATGCTGCTGCACCCTTGCCTGGAGTTGAGCGCCTAAACCACCCAGAAACGCCCGTTTCATGGCCCCCGTCTGTCCCGCCACCACCTCGTTCTTTGGCAAGTACCAATAGATCCAATCAAATGTCAAGGTGTACTCTGCCAGCTCCACCCGCGTTCTGAACCCTCAGTGCGCGCTTGCCTCCGAGGCCACGCAGTCAAAATTGCTTTCCCAGAACCAAAGTTCGCGCCTACCCCACCGCGTTAGGATCTTCGCCTTCAGTTTTGGCCAATCTTGATTCTCGTAGCCTTCCATTTCCTCCACATCCCGGAGCTTCTCTTTTTCCATAATGAACAGGACAACAAGCTGGGCCTTATCAGCGTCCGTCGCACCTTCCGCATCTGCAATACCTTCTTATCTCAAGATCAATTGCTCCACATCCGCGGTGTTGAATTGGATGTGAGGGTAGTCGCGCGGCCTAATGCAAACCAGACGAGCGAGTTCATGGTCACTGGAGACCAATGGGGGAATGGCTTAGCTTGTCCTGGGTCGAGCGGAGGGAGGGGGAGGAGGAGGGATGGAAGACAAGAGTGGGGTCAGAGTAGCGGACCCGGAGACGGAAGAAGAAGGAGAAGAAGAAGAAGGAGCAACTGTAGGGAGGTATGAATAGGACATTGCACCCAGTTACCTTTGAAAGACAAGAAACGGAAGGTTACTTCCCAGCCAGACCCCCAGATGTGGAAAGAATAGTAGGTTATCCCCCTATAAGTGTCCCAAGGTTCGGAAGTTAATGGTTCCCTGCGTTTGAAAGGAGATGAGGATGTCCAAAGTTGCACTCAAATGAGAAATAGAAATAAGAGATAAAGAGATAAAGAAAAGTAGAGAGAGAGAGAGAGAAATTGCCAATCCTTCAATCCTAAGAACTTTCCACCTGGATGTGTATCCGGTATGAGTTCCTTTAATCTCTTGGTGAGATGAGTGATCCAATCCAATGATGTGATGTGATTCTTCCTCCTCCGCATCCATCCATCCATGCCCCTCCTCTAACCCAGAGTTGGGAGTGAGGATAAGTCCTCCCCCTCAACCCTAACCTAAGTACACGCGCAAATGACAGTATGACAAAGAAACAGAAAACAATCCAGAAACAGAAACCCTAGCCTCCTCTCCCCACCTCCTCCGTATCAAACTTCCCCCATCATCTGTACGCCGTTCCGTTCATCCGGTTTGTCCTTCTCATGACGCGGTCCTTGCACTGCGCCCTACTCGGAGCCCCCCGCGCCTGTCCGTATCCGTTTTTCCGCGCCCGTCGTGGGTGCTTGGTAATATCCGGCATGATCCGCGCGCTTGTGCGCGCGCTTCATCCGTTCCTTCATAGCCTGCGGATTGATCCGCCCCTACATATCCAAACCGGCGCGCCCGCAAACCTAGTCAAGCGCACTTCCTTCCAAATCTGATCTCCGGGGCAGATTGCCGCCCACGCCGCATTTGATGCTGATCCCGACCCGTCCACCAGGTGTGGAGCCAAACAGCGGCTGCTGCTGAGCACTCCGCATACCCTAATGCTGAGCCCGCTTGCCTCCAATGCTAAGCGCGCAGCCACGATGCAGTCCCCAATCCGTGTCTATAAATTGACACCACACCGCGCGGAAAGTCTCATGAGCATGGAAGGGAGAGTTGCAGGTGAGGAGGAGGTAGAAAAGCGGAGGTTTGATGGTCAATAGGATCAACTGTAGAAAAATCGAGCTCAGGTTCTTGATGGATGTCACACTTGTTATGATGGGACAGGAGTGAAAAATTGCAACTGAGGTGGGAGGATCAAGTTGCCTGACCATTGGTTGAGCTGGTGAGGTTAGAGGAAGAGGCTCTCAAAGATGGACGAGAGGCGCAAATGGTACCATAAGAGTCCAAGTGGTTAACCAGATGATGGGGGTCAACTTGACTAGGTTGACGTTGCTATAGATTTCAAGTTGGTAGAGAATTGGTGATGATGATGACCACCACCACAAGCCTGGGAGGTTTTCTTCTGATTATTAGATGAGGTTTGGCGACTGGATGATGATGATGAAGGTGCAGCCATTGATGCCACTGCCGCCGCCGGGGAGCCGAAGTTGAGGTTTGATAACCAAGCAGTAGCATCTCCAACAATCTAGAATTGTTTCCAAATTGGACTAGTGTAACTGTTATGCTTAGTTAATACTGGCTTGGAGGATAGATGCCTGACCCTGGATAGAAAGCCATTGTTAGAAGTTTTTGAATGTGGGGAGGAGAAGAGAACAAGCAGAGGAAGTTTGGGCCAAGCTGGTCTTGGCCCCTGTGTTTGGCCCAAAGGAAGGGGGGAACAAAGAGAGAAGGAATTGAACGCAATGCCTAGGTTATGAGACAAAGAGAGGCCTTTCCTAGACCACTGGGAAAGGGGAATGCTTGAAAGGATGAAGAAATTGGAGGAGTAAAACTGATACACTAAAATTACATTTTTTTTAGGATGATAACTAAATAAAAGAATCATAAAAAAATTTTGAATGTTCCGCATCTGGTCCAGGGTGTCAAGATTTGGTCACCACGTCTCTCCCCAACTTACAGACTGTCCCTAGTCTGCATCTGAGCTTGATGTCATAAAAAAAAAAGGAAAGATGATTGAAACCAAAGAATGGCCATTTTGATCTTGACAGTGGTTGAAATAAAATATGTCAATCCAACCAAAAAATCCTAGAAGTGGCTGAAATAAAATGAAGAAGGCGTCCCAGGTGCTCACATGCGTGGCATGAAGTAGAGTTTCACAACAAAACGCAGCAGATGACCCTGATGGTGCACAATTGGGAGGACTTACTTCTTATCAAAGTTGCCTCCACAAAAATGAAATTTCTTGACCTGATCAGCAGAGAACCTTCTGGCCATCTGAGTAACATCCAGTTCCTCCAAAACTTATGATCCACCTCTGACTTGACCGACCACTCAATAAGTACCATTCCAGCAATTGGAAAAAAGCTTCCCACACTGAGTTTCCAAGGATCAATTATAAGCTAAAACCAGATCACCAGGAGTCAAGGGATCCCTGACTCAATTGGAATGCTTATCCTCCCAATACTGGACTGATTTTTTCCTTGACTCCATCATTTTCTGATAAGAATTGTCACAAAAATCTTCACTTTGCTCCAGTTGCTTGGATCTGGCAACTAATAGATCAGTGGTGGAAGAAACCTTTTCCCAAGAAATAACGAAGAAAGATTCCATTTCCAGATCAAGGGGAAGGACAGCCCTTTGACCAAAGAGGATTTTGTAAGGTGAGTAGCTAGTGGTTTGTTTAGTTGAAATTTGATCAGAGAAGAGCACCAGAGGAAGAAATTCACAACAATTCTTTCCACTTTCATCAGCCAACTTAACAACAGCAGCCTTCAAAGGGGCATGGCCTCTTTCCACCATGCCTTGTCCTTCAGGATAATAAGGAGTGGTGACCCTATGTTGACCAGGAAGCAATCAGATCATTTGGGCCACTTTGCCACCAAACTCAGAGCCACCATCATATGAATAAGATTGAGCCAAACCATAACACATTGCCCAAGTCTCATAAAGGAAGGCTGCTACTGATTCAGAGCTGAGGTTCTCAAGAAATTTTGCTTCAACCCATCCAGAAAAATCATCTGTAGCCACAATGAGGTACTTAGCTCCACCAGCCTTGATGTGAACCACATCCATAGCAATCCTTCCAAAGACGGTGGACTCTCCAGTGGGATAAAAAATTTCAGCCAGGCGCCTAAGATCATTTTTCTGACATACTTCACAAATCTTGCACCATTGAGAGACTGATTTCTTCAAAGATGTCCACTAGAATTGTTTGGATATACGTCAATAGGTTTTGGTTTCCCCACGATGCCCAAGGCCTTCATGGAGACTTTTGAGGATTGAATCTTGCTTACAGGGGATAGTGACAAGAATAAGAGCACAAGGATTGCCTCTTTTCATAAGCCTAGTACCTTGGAAAAAGAAATTGGAGGACTTCCTTTTGAGTGATCAAAAATCTTTAGCAGAGAGATCAAGAGGCCTTTGGAGAGTGGAAAGGTACTGCTCTAATTTTAGCCAGAAACCTTGTTGGAAGCCAGAATAATCTTGGGAGGAAAAGGTGAAGACTTTATGAATTAAAGTCTCCTCCTCATCAGAGTCCACCCCAACATCCAATTCTTCATCTCCAAGGGGGCGTTGAGATAAACCATCATGCATGGTGAAGGATTTTCCAGACCTATGAACAATATCAAAAGAAAAAAGTTGGATAAAGGCCACCCAGCAAGTCATAGGAGAATTTGGGAGACTGGGAGCATTGATAATTTTGATGATGGATTGTGCGTCAACTTGTAACTCAAAGTGGTGACCCCAGAGGACAGTTTGGAGTTTCTTCAACATTCAAGCCACGCCACAGAGTTCCAGTTTTGTTTTGGAGTACCTGGATTTTAAATCTAAAAATAACAAGGATTCACAGAGGGCAGGACAGTCCCAACTGTTTTCATCTTCCTGAGTGAGGACAGCCCCAACAGATTGATAACTAGAATCAACAGCCAATTTGATCTTGCCAGCTCCCGGTCCATAAGCAATATGTTTCAAGACTATGTCTTTGCCAACCATAATTTTAAGCATCTGAAAAGAATGTTCACAATCTTGGGTCCAGATCCACTCCGCATCTGTTCTGGTCAGGCAACATAGAGGAGCACAGATTTTGGATAGAGATGGTATAAAAATTCAAACATAATTAACAACACCTAGAAAACCCCTGAATTCAGTTGGATTAATGGGAGTAGGCCAAGAGAGGATTTTTTTGACTTTGGATGGAGCCATCCTTCTTCCTTCCTTGCAGACCACATGACCAACAATTTCCAGGGCAGGGACACAGGCAGCCAATTTGGATCCGGAGAAAGTGAGGCCAGATTCTTTGATTTGGAACAAGATCCTTTCCAAAGTGGTCGCATATTCCCAGATAAATTGATGGATTCCTGAATGCCAGGGTAAGAGCTCATTGTTATAATCAGAAACTGGTCCTTCAATTCCGCCATTGTCAATAAAGATGCCAGCATGATCAGGGATTTAATCCTGGAGGATCCAAACCATCTGAGCCTGATAGACTGCAACTGATTTGGTGGCACCTTGAGGCAATCGAGTAAGTTGGAAACAACCAAGGGGAGTATTGAATGTAGTGAAAGGGTGAGAAATTGGATGTAAGGACCGTTTGTCATAGCCACCCATTGTTGGAATGTTGTTAGAATCTCATGGTCCTTGGTGTCTTTTTCTTTTCTGTTCTTTACTTTTTGTTTCTATATTTCTTTCTATATTTATTTTCTGGTTTCTATCTTTTCCTCTTCATCTTATCCACTTCTTCTGGTCTCATCCACACGCATCACCAACTTCATTGCGCGTGTACCATCATTCAGTCAACTTGCGCGTGCAACATTGGATAGGGCCATATGCATATTCATTTTAGTCTAGAATCCGCTCCTACTAAATACTACGCTCAGAGCCAGTCCTTCTCCTCCTTCTCCTCGCCGGAATTTCTTTCTCATCTTCTTTGAACGTATCCTTAATATCCATTAACTCAAGTAAATCAACAAGGACCGTTACAATCAGAAGGTCTCAGGCCATCATGGACATCATATTGTAATTTGGTGCAATGACTAGCAACACTCTCTGTAGCGTGATTCATTCTAAACTTCTCATCTCTACTATTCTCATTCATCTTTTCTTCTCAAAGTCAATAGCATCTTTCCTGGGTTGTATATCTATGGTGGTTATCTCCTGATTTTCTTATCTCAACTGGCTTAGAGCTCTCTCATCTACATCTGCTTGGGTATGGATCCTCTAAACGTGATTGCTCTATTTTATCTTGTCAGATTTTTTCTCTAACTATGTTGTTTAAATTTCTGGTTTTAAAATAATCAATCTTCTGAGAAAATTTAAGGTCTCAATTTCACACCCATAATGTCACCTAGACCATAGCAAGCTCTCCCAGAGAAGGATTCAACAAATTCTTCAGTAGCAGGGGGAATTCCAGAGTCTTTAAAAGTAACCTTATTTAGAGGCTGGAGATCATGAAATATTCTAAGTTTACCGTTACTTTTAATGACACAGAAAACAGGACTGGAATAGCTAGAAGTTGACTTTTTGTATAAACCGGTTCCAACTTGTTCCTGGACCAACTTGATGATTTTGTCAACTTTGGCAGCAGGGATTGGGAGCTTTTTCTTTTGCCAGGGATCATGTTCTACTACAGGAATGATATAAGGCAGACTATAGGACTCTTTCAAGATACCTCTCTCTTCTTTGCAGAAAGCAATAGCTTTTTCCCTAAGAGCCAAGACATTTTTGATCAAATACAACTGATCAGGTAGAAGCCATTCATCTGGTTCAAAGTTGACTACTCCCAGACGTTCTTCAGTGACATGAACAGAGGGGATGAATGGAACAGTGAGAGATCAAGGTAAACCACAGTAAGGATTGTGGGATAGAGGAGGTTTGAGATTGAGAGGCATTGGTTGGTTGACTGGTTAGATTTTCCTAGCCACTGGTTTTTATTTGAAGACAAAAGAGAGAAGTTCTTGTTTTTGCCAAGAGTTGACCAGAGAGATATGACTACAAGAATTGAGACCAAGTTCTAATGCCGTCCAAGTTTGATGTTCTGCAATGTTTTTGAAAGGTGACTTTTACATAAAATAAATCCCAGGAGATAACACATTTCTCACATTTGTGGCACAAGGTAGGGTTTCAAAAATGATAGTAGTAGGATACCCTGGTGGTGCAAAATTGGGAGGACTTACTTCTACCCCAATTTGCCTCCACTGAAGCCCATATTCTTCCATACCAAAGCCACCAAAAATAGGATTGAGATTGGGATCTAGTTTAGACTCATTGCGGAGATTCAAACCAAAACCAAGAGAAGATTGATTAGGAATAAGAGTACAAGGAAAAGAAAAAACAACAGATAAAGAAGAAATATTTTTTGATTTTTCCATTTTGATTTGTTTTTGATTTTTGATATTTTTGAGATCAGAAGAAAACTTTGAAAAGAAAGAGAAATAAGCCTCTGGGATGAGAGTTGACCCTTGAGTTGAAGTTTGAGGCTGAAAAGAACCACAACTATTAGTAGGATCAACTGCTCCCATAAAAAATGAGAGAAACTAGAATTATCCTCCTGTTTTCCTTTTAGAGATGACTTAGGAAAATGACCAGGGATATATATTTCCCAGCAACCAGAATCCAAAGAACAAAAAGGAACCTCAATTTTTCTACCATCAGAATCAGGGAGGAGGATTCTCTCCCCAACTTGATTGAAAAACATAAGAGTTGCTCCAAAATTGATTAAGAAATGTCAACCCAAGATCATAGGTCCATCCAGGCGTGTGATCCCAAAATGACAAGTTCCAATGATGTTTTGGCCAATCCGGACTGGAATTTTTTCAACGATTCCAACCAATTTGCAAGACTGGTTTCCTATAATTCCATACACCAAAGAGGTGAAGCTGACCCTAGCGCTGAGTTTGAGTTTGCAGGCCATAGCATCTGAGATCAAGTTGAGCTGAGAGCCAGAGTCAACAAGGAGTGAGACCATTTTTGCTGATTCACCAAGATAGCAGGGAAGAAAACCAAGAAGACAAGAGTAAAGAATATACTCAGAAGAGGGATCTGTACCACCTGAATCCTCCATCAAAGTTCCAGAGGAGACCATGAGTTCTTCAGGACCAATTTCCACACGTCAAAGAGAAACCCATTTCTTCATTCCTTCAGCAACAGATGGAAAGATTGACAGGAGTTCAGCCACAGATAGATCAGGAATTTTAAGATTGTAAATTTTCTCTAATACCCCTTCCACGGCATTGGGGTGATCTTTGGAAATTCCCCTCTCAAACCAAACTTTGGGCTGGGTGGAGGGAGGAAGATTGGGTGAAGCAGGAACAGGATCAGGGGATTGAGGAGGTTTAATAGATGAGGGATGAGGATCAGGGTGATCTTGAGACCTTTCCATGAGTGGTTCTTTTTCCACCTCCATGTCTTCTGCATCAGAAGAGGGCTCAGGTGCGGATCATTGTTTTGGTGGTTTTCTGAGGATTGAGGTTGGCAAGGAAGGATCTTTATGAGGTTTGGGCTCCTCATGTTGCTTCCTAGATGGATTGGATTGGTAAGTATCAACCACAGAGGAGGAGGAAATAGCTGGGGGATAACAGGGTTGAAGAGTATCGCAAGAAGATTGGAAATCCACCGAAGCCAAGGATGCCTTCATAGGAGGGTGTGGCTGTTAAGAGGCCACCACATGACAAATGGGGCAAAAAAAATTGAAGGGGATTAGGGCACCATTTGGAAGGAAAAAGTTATTCCCTTTCTGCTCTACCAATTTCTCATCTTTGTCCTTCTGGAGTTTGAGACATCAACTGGCTCCATGGTCTTCCTGGTGGCAATAATAGCAGACTAGAGTATTTTTAGGAAAAGCACTAGAAGTTTTGGGGACAACAAGGGAGGAAATATTTTGATCCATTTTGTTCTCAAAGGCTTTGAGCAGTTTAGAGATCTTGTCCATTGTAGCAGTTTCTCGATTAGGCTGAGGGTTCTTGGGCCTGCAATCAGATTCAATTTTATTCATAATCTTGTTTGACTCTTTGAAAGATGGGGCATGGACTGGTTCAGTGGTTTTATATTTTTCAAAAGTGAGGGCTGTTTGACCATTCATAACTTTATCCACCACTCCCCTAAGGATAAGGAAAACAGGGAGCTTGAATCAATTATCCCTGGTATTGATCATGGATCCAGACTCAACCAGTTTGTCCTTGATCCTTTCCTGCACTCCAGGAGAAAAAGATTGGAAAAATCAGAAAAAAATTTTGTCCACTGTGTCAATGTGATCATTTTGGACAAGGTAGGATTGGATGGGATCCCAAGATTACTTCAAGGACTGATAATCAGAAGCTGAAGCCACACCACCATTGGAGATCCACTGGGAGACAAGGTTATCTAGATCCTGCAAAGTAAATTGTGCTACATCTATTTTTTCCCAATAGGAAAACATTGCTTCCCGCAGCAGGGCCCAGTTATGCCATTCAAAACCTTCAAAAGACTCGTTGATTTCCATAACTTCATCAGAGGAGATAAAAAATTGTAACTGGTAGGCCATATCAAATTTGCTAGCCCCATCCACCAAAGCAGCCATCTTGTGCAAGTCCAAGAAGCATTCCAAATTTGTCCCATTGAATCCTAAGTTCTTGTTCTGGGGTGTGGCAAGAGTAGGGTTTCTCAAAAAACAACAAGTATCTTTCCCAGATGAAGCACAATTGGGAGGACTTACTTCTAGAACAAGTTTCCTCCACGGATCTAAAGAAAAAAGAAAGAGATTGGATTTCAAATTTGGTGATTTTTAGGACTGCAAATCACAAGGTTGCTGGTTTGATCCCAGCCCGGGGGACCAAATGTAAGACTCAAAACAGTGCTAGGCTGTGGAAGTTCTGTGGAGGAGAAAGGTCCTGTTTAGGCTGCCCTCCTGAGTGTTACAAAAATATTTAAATGTAACCAAGATCAAAGTCCAGAGCCTGGTAAATGAGAGACCAAAGAGTAAAGGATAAAGATGATAGTAGTTGGTAGCTTGGAAAACAACACTATCTGAGGCAAGATGATGCCGGGGAAAACTTGAATAGAAGAAGTCAAGGATTGTTCAGAGTTCAACAGTACAAGGCAATTGTAAGTAACAATTCCCACAAGCTAATAGCTCTGGTCGTCAGCAGAAGCTTAGGAAAGATCAACTCAATCCCAAACAACCTCCAGGTTCTCAATGAACCTGCCCAACTATCCGCAATCAAGCGCTTGAAGGGTAAAAGATAACTGTGGGTGGCTGCACAAGACAAATCTAATTGTTTGATGAAGCTCTAGAAGCAAAAAAATAACTGATTTGAACTAGAATAACCCAACACTTCTCAAGGGACTCAAGAGTAGCGTGGCGGAATTCAACTTCAAAAGAAATAAAGGGAGGATTAACACTCTGGGTTTCAAGCTCAATAAAAAATCTTCAGTCAAAAGTGACTGGTTCCAGAAAGATAAACAAAGGATGATCAGGACCAGGATGGTCAGATAAAGGGATCAGGAGTGGTGTAAAACACTCAAGAATTCAATCAGTCAAATTCTTCTTCAACCAGCAAGGCTATTGGTTGGTGATAAAGATCAAGGATCAGGATTTGAGTATGGAAGCTCAATGATCAAGGGGAAATAAAGGATATACCCACAATCCAGTTCTCAGATAAAGGGGAATGAGACCCCACAGATAATTTATTTCAAGATGATAGCAATGATAATTCTCCTTTATAGGATACCATAAGATACCCCCCCTCAATTCCAAAAGGCAGGGGAGAGCCCCTACTTATATGGGCAGGAGGCCCTGTTAGACTATGTGCAAGTGATTCTACAAATAGAGCGGATTTTTTTTTTTTTTTTTTGATGTACATGAGAAAAAACAAAAGAGAAACTGATGAGAAAACAAAAAATCAAACAAAATTGAAATAATGGACAGAATCATGGATGAGTGGGGATGGAGAGACACCAGCCCATGCCAATGATGGGCACGGGTGGGAGAGCTCCAGGTGAGGACCCGCGCAGACAGGCTCATGGGCACAGGCAGGAGAGTTGCAGGTGAGGGGAAGGAGGCAAAGTGGAGGTTTGATGTTCAATAGGATCAACAGTAGAACGATTGAGCTCAGGTTCTCAATGAATGTCACCCTTGTTATGATGAGACCGGAGTGAAAACTTGGGACTGAGGCGGGAGGATTGAGCTGTCTGACCATTGGTCAAACTGGTGAAGTTATGGGAAGAGGCTCTCAAAGATGGACGAGAGGTGAAAATGGTACTGTAAGAGTCCAAGTGGTTCACCGGATGATGGGGGTCAACTTGACTAGGTTGACATTGACTAGATTTCAAGTTGGTAGAGAATTGGGGATGATGATGACCACCACCACCAGCCTGGGAGGTTTTCTTCTGATGATTCAATGAGGTTTGAAGACTGGATGATGATGATGAAGGTGCCGCCACGGTGGCTGCAGCTGCCTCCGGGGAGCCCAAGTTGAGGTTTGATAACCAAGAGGTAGCATCTCCAACAATCAAGAATCATTTTTGAATCGGACTAGTGGGACTTTATTGCTTATTTAATATTGGCTTGGAGGATAGGGGCCTGAACCTGGATAGAAATCCATAGTTGGAATTTTGTGAATGTGGGGAGGAGAAGAGACAGAGAGGAGGAAGTTTGGGCCAAGCGGGTCTTGGCCCACGCGTTTGGCCAAAAGGAAGGGGGGAACAAAGAGAGAAGGAATTGAACACAATGCCTGGCTGATGAGACCAAGAGAGGCCTGTCCTAGAACACTGGGACAGGGGAATGCTTGGCAGGATGGGGAAATTGGAGGGGTGATGCTGATACCCAAAAATTCCAATTTTTTTTTTAGGATGATAAATAAATAAAAGAATTGTTAAAAAAATTTTGAATTTTCCGCATCTGGTCCAGGGTGTCCAGATTTGGTCATTACAGCCGGATTGTGAGTGATTGACTAGGGAAGATTGACAAGGATTTTTCATTATTTATGCATTGGCGCGACTCAACTGTTAAGTGGAATTGGAAAAAGGATCATTGAATCTACTGAAAATCATTGGATTGGGTAAGGGTCTGACTATTAGTAAGGAGGTTCAGTGCGGAACACACAGAGGAGGCGGGAAGAGGATTCTTTCATTAGCAGTTTATATTCCTTTTTTCAGTAGCCAAGGAGCGTCAGTGCAGAATTCATGGAGAAAATAGGGGTCTTTCATTTTTAGTTTGTATTCTTTTGTTATTTGTGGTATATATAAGGAAGCTTTTCTTTTAGGGGAGAAAGGGGGGGGACAGGATTGGATTATTGGACTATAGGAAAAGGGGAAAAAAATTTCAAGGAAAATTATAGCTAGATATATCTTCTGTTACTTTGGAGTGTAATTACCAGCAAGGGTTTTTGGAGGTCATATTTAGGGAAATAGTTCAAGTGTGGAGCTTTTCAGAGATTCTTTCTTATTTATTTACTATTATTTCATTGCAAGTTAGCTTAAGTGGTTTCCACATTGGGTGCAGAAGTGGAGTTTGATAAAGAATTACAGAGGTAAAGGAGTTTGACTCAAGGGCTAGTGGGCTTTCTGGAACTTGGAGTGAGATTGTTGTGGATAATTTTATATTGTTGCTGAGGATTTTACCAAACACACAATCTCTTTCCAGACCACACAAACCAATTTTTCTCCAAAAACTGAGCAAACTTCTCCACCAACAACTTTAACAGAGGAAAAGCCTCAACCCAACCCAATAGATTATCCTTTGCAATAAGCAGGTACAAAAACTTCTCTGCCTTGATGTGGACCACATTGAGGGAGTCCCGCCAAAACAACACATCCTCTCCTGTAGGGTGACCCAACTCCCTGGGCAGCCTCAAAATCCGCTTCACCCACTCCCGCACGGCGCGCACCACCCCCCGCCATCAGAACCTAGCCTTCACCCATCTCCATGTTTCAATCTTTCCCCGGTGGTCAAGGTTGTTGTGGAAACACCTCAGGACACTTCCTGGTCCTTCCTTGATGTTGTGACCACCAGAGGCATGGGGGAACTGCACTGCCACAAATTTCCTTCCTGCAAGTAGAATTTTGTTTCCCAGCTGATTACCGCTTCAATTGTACCTTTGGGGCGCTGGAGAACCTGAAAAAAGGAGAACAAGTTTGTGTAATGCCCAGACTGCTACAGCGGGAGGCCAACCTCTGCTTGCATCATACCTACACAAATCACTGAAGACTCCACATCTAAGGGTTCCACCCCTTCAAACAGATCCTCCTGTGTACACCCCAAAAGCGCGTCAGGTATTGTAAACGCCTTCCCAAGAACATGCACAACACTAAAAGAGAAGAGCTGAAGGAACCCCACCCACCTAGTCATAGGGGTGTTTGACAGCATGGGAGAGTTGATCATCCGCCCGAAGGCATCCGCTTCTACCAATAGGTCAAAATGCAAAACCCAAAGCAGATGCTGGAGCCACCCCACAATCTTAGTGACTCTGCATAGTTCCAACATTGGCTGCAAATACCAACTCTCCGTTGCAGTAAAGGTAAGTAGAGAACCGGCCTATCCTTACCATCCTCCTTCTGCGCCAAAATCACTCAAGTTGAATGCCAAGAGAATCCTCCCCACACCGTAGTCCAGGTCCCAGAGGACTATATTGGGTCCCAAAATCTTCTGAGTTTTGCAAATGCCACGTCACACCCAGCTGTTGTGGGAACAGATTGTGTGTTTGGTAAATTCTGCGCAATAATATCAAATTCTCCGCAAAAATCTTGCTCCAACTTCTGGACAGCCCACTAGCCCTTGAGTCACACTCCTGTACCTCTGAAATTCCTAATTGAACTCCACTTCTGCAACCAAGCTGGAAACCACTAAAGGTAACTTGCAATGAAATAAAAGTAAATAAACAAGATGGACTCCCCAAGGAGCTCTGCGCTTGAAATGTTTCCAAAAATATGTCCTCCAAGAACTCTTGCTGGTAATTTCACTCAAAATTAATGGAAGAAAAGAATCTAACTATAATTTTCAGTAAAAAATATACTCTGATACTCCAATGGAGCAATAATCTCAGATAATTTCCAATGTTGGTTATAATCTCTAATGATCCCCTAAAAATAATCTCCTCCCCCCTTCCCCAATAAAAGAAAAGCTTCATTATATATACAACAAATAACAAAAGAATGCAAACAAAAAAATAACAGGCCCCTATTGTCTCTGTGCATTCCCCACTGAAACTCCCTAGCTACTCCAAAAAGGAACATAAACTGCTAATGAAAGCCTCCATGCATTTGGCGCTGACCCTCCTTAGTTACTCCAAAAAAGGAATATAAACTGTTAATGAAAGTCTCCTTTTGCCACCACCTCCATGTGTTCCGCACTGATCCTCCTTATTTAATAGTCCAACCTTTACCCAATTTGATGATTTGCAGTAGATTCAATGATCTTGTTGCTGATTCCCCCTAAAAGTTGAGTTGAGCCAATGCATAACCAACGACAGACCTCTTGGATCTTCCCTAGTGGATCACTCCCAATCCTGCATGCGGCATGTCTAAAAATCCCCCACCTGCTTTCCCCCTCCTCTACTTTAGCCTTCATTTCCCCACAGTTCTGCAACCTCTGTGCATATCCCATAATTGGCCTAATCCATACTACTTAGTTTTGATCACTTGCTTCTGCATTAGTAAACTCACAGCCACGTAGGGAAATTTATGTTTGACCACACTCAATTTCCAAAAAAGGAAAAAAATTCGTCCTATTCTTGTCATTTTGCCTGCCAAAAGCGGGTGCCACACCAATGACAAGCCCGTAGCTAATTTAATTTGGAATAGACAGTTGGCCAATGCGCTTCTCCAAGCCTATTCTGCTGTTGACTTCCAACCACTGCTGAGCCGCTCAAATTCAAATGTCCAGTGCTGAGGCTACTTTCTTCCGTGTCTATAAATGACCACCACACCATCTATTCCCCTTCAGCTTTTGCAGCGGGCTTGCAACCTCCTCAAAGCACTCAATGAACATGCGGAAATATGTACATAGCCCAAGAAATTGAAGGATTTTTGATGGATTCCATGGGGTTGGCCACTCTAGGACCTTGTTCCGCTTCCTTGCTGCAATTCTCCTACCATCAAAAGCCACCACATGCCCTAGTACTTCCAACACTGGAATGCAGACTTCCAACTTACTATCTGACACCATGAGCCCTGCCTCCTTGATCTGGAACAGGATATGCTCCAGCGTCTCCATGTAATCCCAGAGGAAGCAATGGATCTGCATAGCCTCCTCCAGCACCGCGCCTCTGTAGTCTGTTTTTGGACCCTTGATGCCTGCTTTGTCAATGAAAATCAGGACGCCTTCTGGCAGGTTGTCTTGTAAAATCCAATTCATCTGGGCCTGATAGGCCTCCACCAAGTTAGTTGCGCCTTACAGCAACCGCCTTAGCGCAATCCTTCCTAATCCCACCTCAAACCTGTTAAACGGTGGCAAGTTGGGATGGAGCTTGCGCTGATTTTACCGGCCCTTCACATTGACAAATCCATAACATGCGCAACTGGGCATCAATTCCAGGTAGAGTTCCACACGCAGGGGAAGTCCCGCGTCCTAATGGTAAAAGATTTGAGCCACTGTAGGTCATGAATGATTCTAAGCAACTTGTGGTCCTGCTTGTGTTGGTTTACACACATCTCACCTTCTCTCCCTGTGTGCATTCACCTTTCATTCAAATGTCACACATCCTGACTATACCTGGGGCAGCTTCAGGAGTTTGGAAAGATTTCTTTTTCTCATCCTTTGTCATTCCACTCCCTACTGACCCAGGTATGCTATTCAGAACTTTCTCTTTTTCACTCTCATCTTGTGTTCATGTCTCAGTCTCCTCTCATCACTAACTTAATGATAAAAATCCTTCTGCATTCCACTTACTTCTGACCCAAAGGACCTCATCAGGTTATGAGCCCAGAGATCCACTGCAACTACTCTTAATCTCTTCAAAAGTATTTGTACCCTGAATGTTAAAGCAATTGACTGTTAGATTTCAAGCCCTCCATCACCCCCTCTCAAGCCAAAAGCAACCATTTTCAACGTTTCCTCCAACTCTTTAGTCACAGGCTCCCACAAGCTATCCAAATGCAAAGCTAACCATCCTAAAAACCCCTGGACCTAAATCAAACTATCTTGATTTGGAGTTTGTATTTACCTCCTATTTCAAAGCTGCCAGCCTGGAATACATCATTGAAAAACCCATACTGGAAGACCACAAATCAACGTGGTTGGCAAACAATAAATTTGTTTGTTCTTTGATCACTCAGGCCTTTGAATCAGGAAATATGCAATGTATTTTTGAGCATTGTGTTGAGATCATAAGCCTTAAATGACGCGCGCACTACTCAAACTCTCAGGATCAGATGCTGAAGATGTCTCATGTCATTCCCATGTCAAGCTCACTCCCGCTATAAGACTCCACACGGTGCTAAGCCGTGGCAGTTCTGTGGAGGGGAAAGGTGCTGTTTAGGCTGCCCTCCTAGGAGTTACAATAATATTTAAATGTAACCGGAATCAAGGTCCAGAACCTTATGGATGAGAAATCAAAGTAAGGGAAGAGGATAAGAGTTGTCAGTAGCGATGGAAACAACACTATCTGAGGCAGGATGGTGCAGGTAAAGACTTGAACAAATAAGTCAAGGTTTGTTCAGAGCTCAATAGAACAAGGCAGTTGTAAGTAACAACGCCCAAAAGCTAATAACTCTGGTCGTCAGCAGCTGATTAGGAAAGATCAACTCAATCCCAACCAACCTCCAGGTTCTCAATGAACCTGCCCAACTCTCCGCAATCAAGCGCTTGAAGGGTACCAGATAACTGTGGGAGGCTGAACAAAACAAAAGCAACTTTTTTATGAAGCTCTAGAAGCAAATCAATAACGAATTTGAGCAAGAATATCCCAACACTTCTCAAGGGACTCAAGAATAGCGTGGCGAAATTAAACCTTAAAGAAGAAGGGAGGTATAACACTCCAGGTTTTAAGCTTAATAAAACCTCTTCAATCAAACGTGATTGGCTCCAGAAAGATGATCAAGGAGAGATCAAGACCAGTATGGTCGGAAAAAAAGATCAGAGTGGTATAACACACCCAGGAATTCAGACAGGAATTCTTCTTCAACCAGCAAGGCCATTGGTTGGTGATAAGGATCAAGGTAACAAGGGAAAGAGTTTGAGTATGGAGGCTCAAAGGATCAGGGGGCAATCATAGATATACCCGGATAATTTCCTCAGATAAGTGGGAAGGATGCCCACGGATAAATTTGATTATGATGATGAGGGGATATGATGATGGATGCTTGGATGCTTAGATCCTTGGGTGCTGGATGCTTTTTTTTATGCTGGGCCAAAAGGCAGGGGAGAGCCCCTCCTTTTATAGACATGAGGCCCTGTATACTATGTACAAGAGAGATTTACAAATAGAGCAGAAAAAAAGATTTTTTTTTTTTTTTTTTTTTGAGGATGATTGACATGAGAAAACAAAAGAAAAAAAAAAGAAAAGAAAAGAAAAAAACAAACACTCAGAAAAAAAGAAGAGTTCAATCAAGACCCTGGCCCGTGTCAATGGTGGGCACGTGCAGGAGAGTAGCTATTGAGGGGCCCGCGGAAAGGCTGATGGGCCCGGGAGACAGCTGAGACCCGCGCGGGCAACAGACAAGCCGGGCGGGAGACCAGCCAGCTGGAGGTTGTGAGTAGGAGGATCCAATCCAACCGGTTGGTAGGAGAGTGAGGGAGCCCCCATACGTTGGCTAGGTACGGGTAGAGGGAGGGGATGATGATTGGGTGATGAGCAAGCCGGTGAGATGGTGTAGAGGACGGTTGTTGGGGTGCGTCTGATGGGTGTTGGAGGAGATTTGATTCATGATTGAGTCAAACTGGATGGTTAGGAAGTTGGTGGTGATGGTCTTGATGGGAGTACAACCAGCCCTTGAGATCGATCCCACCATCCCGATTTCCCCTCCTACCAACGTGAACAAGATCACAAATCGAGAGGAGTTGGTGCATACATCTCATCGAGTGTAACTTGTAGAGTCTACCAATCCAATTTGAGATTGTAGCAGGGTTGAGTTGGAGAGGTTGAGAGTTGATTGGAAGTGAATGAGGAGGAGAAGGGATTGTTGAAAGTGGTTCGATGATTGCTCGCGTCGCCAAAAGTCAGGGCCGCAAGCGCGACAAGTGGGAGTTGAACATAGGAAGAGAGGATCGAAACAAAGAGACAGTCAAGAGGCCTGTCCTAGACCGCGAGGACAGGGAGAAGTTGAGAGATGGGGGGAAATGAAGGTACCAATAGGGGTACAACCGATTTTTTTTTTTTTTTTTTTTTTTTTTTTCCGTGGTGTCCCGGATTGGTCACCACACCGCATGCTCAATGAAAGCCTTCCCCCCTAGTGGAGTGAGCCTCCTGTCCTCTTTCAACCCAGCTCCAGACACCATCCAAACAACCAGCATAGCAAACTCAAGACCCAACTAACCTGTTGGAAGTGATTTCTAGCTAAGTGTTCAATTTCAAGTATTCTACTAAGTCTCTATAGAGGCCACAATCCGGTCTGTAGAATAAAGCATTGTTGTTGGTCACTGGTTTCTTTCTTTGCATTCTTTCCTCATTAACTGTTCTTTTCAAAACCAATGTTATTCTTAAACATCCTTTCTGTTGCCATTGAAATAAAAGACTGGTTCAGGTTTACAAACTCACTTAAGATTTTACACAGTTAAAAGCCAAAATGGATCCTTTGAACTGAACTGGACAATCACAAACCTCTGAAACGCCTGGACCAGGAATCAAATCAAAATTCAAAGCATTTGCGCTGAAATCAGTCATGGAATCAACCCCTCTTCTAATGCAGTCAAACTATACTATCTGGAAGAAGAAGATGGAAAAACTATTCAAGATGCAATGCATCCTTCATCTCTTCAATTATCCTAACCCCCTTGAGGACATACCTGATGACAAAAAGATGACTGGCTATCTGATGTCCAAACTGGACCCAACCACTCACACCAACATCATCAACCCTAATAACAAGGACTCCTCCAAAATCATCTGGGTAGCCTCCAAGAACCACTTTGCATCTAATCAAGTGTCACGCCTCCCACTTAGGAATTATTGTCTTCATCACTTTGACATGTCCTCTCCTCAGTACCATCTACCTCAGTCTATAAGCGTGACACAAATGAAGCAAAACATCAATGGTGCGATCCGTTACTTCCTCTGGCTCGTGTTTACCTTCCAATCTTGGCGACCAAATCAGTATATACTTGCAAAATACGCGGTTAACTCCATACTGGTCGGCCATCCATTACAAGATCAAATCTCCTTCCCTGGCCCATCAACTGCCTTGGACTTCCATCTCTGGTCACGCACTGTTTGTTAGTTCGCATCTATGTCTAACTAAGCCATCATTACTGTACAGTTTGCAATTGGACTAGTCCCTACCCTACATACACTATTACTTCTTACTCCTTTTACCTTCAACATCATTTGCTCCTGTCCCAATTCAACATACATTTGTACACTCAGATTCTATTGTCTTGCACTTACTCCATGGCCTTGGATATGATTGTACTATTACTCTATTTCCTATTCCGTTCCTGTCACTCATTTGCCTCACTTCCTTCAACTGTAGTTAGCCCCCATCAGGTTGTATCTAGTCTCTTTGGATTACCTTATAAGGGCTATCCCCTTGCCTGATGGTTTTCTCCTCAGTTAGTTAATTTCATACGTCCTCGCATTTTGCTACAACCGAGTCATCACATTGGACTCAGGTTGAGTTTCCCTCCTTGGAACACACTCCATTCCCCTTGCCGTTTGTCAAGTGGCCTCACTAAGTTTGCACTTTGCAACTGAGTCTTGCTATTTGCACTTGCCCTTGCACTCAGCATCCCTCCGTGCTAACAATCATCTAAGAATTGCCTTATAGTACATGGGGTGGTTGTGTGACATCAAGCCGCCAACAGGTCAAGGATGTTCTTCAACTTACTATACCTCTCCTTTTATCTGAACAACATCAATAACTTTGTGACAAGTGTGAAACTTCATCTTAGCAAATTGGACAAAGTCAGAATTGATATTCCAAGTGACATCCTCAGTTACTTGATTCTCTTCAGGTTACCTGAAACAATGAGAGCCATAAATTCTCAAATACTGCACTCAGGTATCAACCTAACCGTCTCAATGGTGCTGAACCACTTGATACAGCAAAAAAAAAATCTGGTCCAAGGAGCTGGATCAATCTGAAACCAACTTGGCCCTCTACCACCACATGAACAACCAAGGTTGTTCAGACCAAAGTTTGCCTAGATGCAAGAACAGGAAACATAATCCTGCAGTGGCAAATCACTCCCCCTCCTCTTTCTGGGTTGAATTATCTGAACTAAGACCTGATCATCCGCCCAAGAAAGGCAAGAAGTCAGCACCAAAGAGGTCTCCCAAATCTCACTAATACTCCTTTTTCTGTGGTTTCAATCAACTGGAAACTAATGATGAGAACCACTACATACTTGACAGCGGATGCTCCATTCACATGACCAAGAATTGAGAAGACTTTCTAAAACTTCAAGAACAGTCCGGTGAAGAAACCATCAATACTGGAAGTTAGGAGCTGTCATCCTTATCAGAGGCTTGGGAACTGCTGTAATCAAATGCCCCATCAGCTCCATTGAAATTGAAAACGCCGCCTGGGTGCTTGAAGCAACTGTCAACCTCTTATCAATGGAAACCCCACTGATAAAAGGCTGTCACCTTAGAGTTAACACCCAAGTGAAACCTGTTCAGGTTTACCTATCTCTCAAGGGACACAAAATAATCAAAGGGAACATCACAAACAACCTTCTCATCATCACCATGGCTCCAACTCCCCATCCGGTCTGCAATCTATTACCACTCAATCTCAATACTCTACATAAAACTCTCAGCAATGCTGGACTAAACCAAATGGAACCATACTTGGGAAGGTGCATCAACTCAGAACTAAGGTCATCATTTGAGTGCTCTGCATGCAAATTCAGCAAAATCAGCCGCTTCAGCTTCAAAGAAGAGCAGAACACTGCTCAAAAATTTTTTGAAAGGCTTCACTTATACCTAATTGGTCCCCTTGACCCCATCAGCAAGAAAGGAAATGGCTACTCTCTCACTATGGTGGGAAACAAGTCCAGTTATATGGATTTTTTCCCTTTAACCAGCAATGACCTTGCCACCAAAGCAATCATTATTTCTATTGAAAACAAGGAAAAGAATTAACATCAATATCTGATTGAAGTTTTCAGTGATGGAGGAGGCAAATTTGTTAACAAAAAAATCTACAATTTCTTCAAATCCAAATCAATCAACCACATAGTCAGTGAGCCATATCATCCTCAACATTATGGAAAGCCTGAACAAGCCAATTGCACCATCATATAATCAATGCAAACCATCTTCAGAAGAACTTCCATTCCCAAGAACCAGTGGCGTATTGTAATTCAAGGCTGCTGTACGGCTCTCAATCAGATTCCTGCCAAAAAAAAGGAAACAGTCTCCTTACAAGCTTCTGCAAAAAACAGTGATCCCTGCTAACTACCTCAAACCACTTGGCAGCCCTGTTGTGTAACTCTTGAATCAGACAAAATTTTTCTCCAAGCTCAGAAAGAAAGGCAAGAACGGCCTGCTAATAGGATTCAATCCCAGACTACTTTCATTCAAAATTTTTTCTAAATTGGGTAAGACAATTAAAACCAAAAACTTCTCATTCCTCAAAAATCAGCCCGCCAACATTGTAACTGAGATCTCTGATGACATTACTGCCATTACTGTCAACGTTGTCTCAACTGATCCTCAGCACACAAAATCTTCTCCTGTTGAAGATGGAGCTTCAATCATCAATCTGTCCAAAAACATGGCCAGCCCAGTTGCCAAAGAAAACAAACCAAGCATCAATATTTCCAGCATCTTAAACAACAACAACAGCCCTGAAGCCCTTCAAGAAATAGACACCAACCTGAGACCCCGCCTTTGCAACCGCAGCCAAATCAAACCTCCCAATTTGTAAGGTCTCTATCACACCAACATACCAAAGAACATACATGAGGCCTCTAAATTTCCCTCATGGATAAGACTGGTGAATAAGGAGCTAAACAAAATGGATTACCTAGGCGTCTGGGAGGATCCCAATGAATCAGAAGTTTTCAATCCCTTAGGCACCACTTTGACTTTCTGATGCAAAGAGGACCTGCACACTGGTGGGAAAACCTTCAATGCTAGAGTATGCATACAGGGATTCAACCAGTGGTACGGAATCAATTATTTGACACTTTTCCTCAAACTGGAAAAATTGCGCCTCTCAGAGCCCTTCTCACTTCCTGCGTTGACCAAGACTTAACTATCCTTCAATTCAACCTGAAAGGCACCTTTCTAAACGCCCTGCTGAATGAAAACGTTTACATCAAAACACCCACCGGATCAAAACAAATGTCTAAATATCTGAGACTGAAGAAATCTCTGAACAGACTCAAACAGGCACAGCTCAATTGGTACAGAAAGCTTTTCAGTTCAATCAAAAGCCAAGAATATTTCCAAATTAATTGTGATCCCTGCCTTTATTTCCACAAGGATGGCGTCACAGCTCTCTTCTTTCACGTAGAAAATCTAGTTGTGGTTGGGGAAGTTACCTCCTTCAAGACTATCTTCCTCAAAAAGTCCAAGGACTCATCCGACCATGAGATCAACACTTTTCTTGACATGAAGGTAGAAAAAGGTGTGGACTACATCCATCCCTTGCTTCCTCTTCACATAAAGAAAGGGCTAGAGGGTCTCAATCTCAGCAATGAAAAACCTGTCATCAACCCTTGCACCAGTGGCATCCACTTAGCACCAGCCACTGACGAGTAGTTCAACAAATTAAAATCCCTCAAAGTCAGCAATTGATCTTCAATTTGTTGAATCAACTTTATATCAACTCTAGCTAGGCCCAATATCTGCTATGCAGTGTCAAGTCTAGCAAGATATAACAAAAGACCCGGAATCAGCCAGTGGAAGGAGGTGACTCATTTCTGGAGATACCCCCTGAATACCATTGACTTCAAACTGAAAATCAGCTATAAGTCAGGGGTAAAACACCTTGTAGCCTACAGCAACACCACCTGGGGGGACGACCCCTGCCCCAGAATATTGCAAATGGGCATCATCATCTTCTTCAAAGGAGGCCCAATCTACTGGAAAAGCAGGCATCAATTGTCAATTGCCCACTCTTCCACAGAATCCAATTGCAACTCTCTATTGGCTAGTCACCTCAAGGGATGATGGATAAGCTGCTGAGTGAATGAAATTTGGAGAACAAAATTTGAACCGCCCATGCATCTAATTGATAAAAAAGGATTAGATGACAAATTCAAGAAATTTGGGTCAAAGCCACATGCAAAGAACATCAAAATAAATCTCAAAAGCCTCCAAAGCAACTCTGATAGTCAAACTATTCAGCTCAAAATAGTCTCCTTGCAACACATGCTGGCAGACGCCCTCACCAAAGCGGCTTCCACATCCTTTGTTTTCAGGTTGGTCAACTTTATTGTTTTCTGACCCTGAGTTTAGCCAGCGTGTTGAGATTATAAGTCTTAACTGACGCGCGCACTACTCAAACTCTCAGGGTCAGATGATGAAGATGTCTCATAGCAATCCCATGTCACGCTCACTCCTGCATGCTCAATAAGGGCCTTCCCCCTAGTGGAGTGAGCCTCCTGTTCTCTTCCAACTCAGCTCCAGACAACATCCAAACAACCAGAATAGCAAACTAAAGACCCAACCGGCCTGCAGGAAGTGATTTGAAGCTAAGTGTTCAATTTCAAGTATTCTACCCTATAGAGGCCACAATCTGGTCTGTAAAATAAAGCATTGTTTTTGGTTACTTGTTTCTTTCTTTGCATTCTTTCATCATTAACTGTTCTTTTCAAAACCAATGTTATTCTTACACATCCTTTCTGTTGCCATTGAAATAAAAGCCTGGTTCAGGTTTCCAGACTCACTTAAAATTTTACACATTGCAGGCATGCTCACGGGATGTGGAGATACCTAAATTGTGGTCATCAATATCAAAAAATGGGTGTTAGAGTCTGCTGGTTGCAAATGCTATGGCTAAAAAAGATGGAAGGGGATGATATCTTAGCCCAAATAAATTCTATTGCTTGTTATCATGAGCAACTCAATTCCCTCATCTCCCTTGAAGATCCTCTTACAGCTGAAAATGTACATGGGGCAGCCCTACTTAGCACAATCCCGCAAGATTGGCTAAACTGTTTTTCTTTGTTTATAAACCAATATAATGTAAAACATGAAACAATTTTGACTTCTCTCAAAAATGAATACACCAGAAGAAAGTCAAAAAACAGCGTTGATTTCTCCACCTCATCAGCTAAGATTGAATCTTCTAAGAAACAGACTATGGCAGCCAATAAGACTTCCAAGAACTTCTACTTCTGTAACCGGGATGGAAACAATCTAAATACCTGTAACAATACCCATCAAATCTTGAAAGAACTAAAATCTTCCCCAACCTCTACTTCTGATCCTCAATGCCTCAAGAAATCACATAACAAAAATTAGAAAATTATTGCTGGAAAACAGGACCACTGATTAATTGCAGAAAGATATCCTGAAAAACAATTAGAATGATGAAATGACTAAATGAATACTCATGAAAAAAGAGACCCCCAAAGGCAGTGTCTTATCAGCAATGATTAGTAGTCAGCTGATTTGAACATTGACAGCACTAGGAGAATGAACACTGAATAAGGATGTTAGTAGGCTTGACTAGTTGTTAGGAGAATCATATCTGCATACAGAGACGATTTTCTGAGCTATAGTTGAGGTTCCCTGGGATCTTCAGATTTGATGAGCTTGGAATGCTGAGGAATGGAAGTGAGAGGTCAGTAACTTAAGAGTTGGACGAGTGCTGAATTAGAAGTTACCAGCTTGGGGACACCTTTTAGTTGTAGTCAAATGAAGCGTTGATACTGGAATGAAGTGTTGGTATAATTTGAGTGAAGCGGTAAGAGGATGATGAAAAGGAAATGGAAGATTGAGATAAATGAAAGATGATGGAAAGGAAGTACATTGAAGACTTGGACAAAGAGATGAGTGCGTGCATCTAAATGCCAGCGTGTCTTGTGCTTCTCAAATGAAGTATCTGAACTGTGATTCCAGTGGCCTTCTACTGGTTGCTGGGTTGAGGCAAGCGCAACTGTCAGTCCTGGGTTAAAACTCCAACATCCTCCCTTAATTCAGTGCTTAGATGATCATTTACTGACATGATGAACCAAGCAAGAGACTGAGTTTTTATTGGCGGCCTTTGTTTAACAGTCTGAAACCATGTCTTTGGACCAAATGAGTTGAATGATGATTGAATTTGAATTCACATCTTCCCATAGGACTTTTGTCTTGAGGTTGATAAATTTTGTTTTTGAGTTGCACCCAAATTTTCTTATTTTGTCATCAAGCCCCTTGTTGTTGATCAGATGGACACTTGGAGCAATGGGGTTTCTCCAAAGTTAATGGATTAGGTGATTGATCTATCTACATTCCAACTGACCATTGTTAAGGGTATTGCATTTGGCTTTGGTTGAGGAGTAGGTTTTATTTTTCTGTCTTCTGCTTGTCCAGTATAGGGGAGACCCACGGAAGAAAAAAATTTAACTGTATTGAAATGTTCTAGGAACCGGATTGTCTGCACAGGTGGATTCACTGTAGCAGGTCATGTTGAGAGAATCATTTTTCTTTGAGATGAGAAGGTATTGATACTTGGTGCTGGCCAGATAGATCCACACCTTGAGTACTTGCTGCCAATCATTGATTCAAGGTTTCTCTGAGAATCAAGCTTGTGAAGAAACTTAAAAACTTATATCTGGTTTTGCCAGCCCAGCAATGAATTTGAGTCTTCCAATAGGGGATTGTTAGTTGAATTTCAGCACATTAAACTCTTCTTTTTCTTCTTCTGTCGCTGGGAGTAAGTCAATGCCTGGGGTGCAGGGAGTACTTGAGTAAATTTACAACCTTTGGAGATTTAGCTCTGCAAGCCCCTTTTCAATGTGGAGCGGAAGCAACAGATTAATGGCATCCTTGGTGCATTCACCATTCATTCCCAATAAAGTACTTGGTTTGTGATAAGAGGAGTTCTCAAAATTACTGAGAAATGAGTCTTTGAATCTGTGCACATCACCTACTACTAGAAGGTTTTCCACATGAAAAAAGAGAGCTGATTCTCCATCCTTCCCAATGTAAATACATGGATCTGCGTCAGAGGGGGTAAATCCTTGGAGTTGGATCCAGTTGTGGAGCATCTTGGACCAATTCTTTGGAGCTTGTTTCAGTTTTTAAAGGGATTTTTTCACCTTGAGAATAGGGGTTCCTCTGTTTGACCCAAAAGGTTGTTGTATGAATACCTCCTTGTCCAATGGTGCATGGAGGAATGCACCTTTGACATTTAATTGGAGCATCTGAAGATCTCTTTTGACAGCTAGCAGAAGTAGTGCTCTGAGCAATGCTAATTTAACTTTTGGGGATTAAGTATTGAAGTATTCTATTCCGTATCTTTGGTTGAAGCCTTGCACGCAGACCCAGGGTGTGTATGTGGGTTCTTCCCCATGAGTATTCTCCTTCACTCTGAACATGTAGGTAAAATTAAGGACGTTTGCAGGCTTGGGACCTTCATAGTCTTCCAATAACTTGAAGTCCTCACATGTTGAAAGTTCTTTGTGTAGTGATTGTGACCATAGAGGATATTTGAGCGCTTCCTCTGGAGTCTTGGGAACAAAACCACCATTGTAACCATACTGCTTGGGAGGCGAAAGAGAATATTGATTTTGCAGGGTTTTGGTTTTGGGAACTAGATCTTATTCAATCTGTTCTTCCCAATGCTTTGGTGTCTGATTCATTCAAAGAGTCCTCTTATTTTACCCTTGCGGCTTCCTTCATTGGTTCAGCCTGTTCTGACAAATCCTTGGCATTGTTTCTCCTGAAGATAGGTGAATCCTGTTCTTTAAAATCAGGAGTGAGTTCTGGAAGATTTTCCAGGTTGGAATTAATTGAGGGAAAAAATTTGAACTTTTTTGTTTCAACTATCTTTCCACTCTGCGTCAGAATGAAATAAGACAGTAACTTGGGTGAGTACCCTACCAATCTTCCTAGGAGTCCTTTTTTGTCAAATTTTCTTCAAGAACGGTTTCCCAGATTGAGGTAGGTGAGGTTGCGACCTATTAGTTTCAGGTAGCTGTTGGGCAGTCAAGACCCATGAATTGCTTCCCAGGGTATCACACCGTTGCTGTTTGGAATCTGATTCAGCGCAAGTGCACAACTCCGGATTGATTTGTGCCAGTAGTCCTTTGTAATCCTGGAGGTGGAGTGAGTGGACCTCATGGATTCAGAAATTGTCCTATTTGCTTGCTCTGCTCTTCCATTGTGTTGTGGGTGATAAGGCTCCAAAACAATTTGTCTCATTTCTTTTTCTTCAAAGAAATTTGTTAGCTCTTTGTTGATGAATTCACCACCACTGTTACAGCAGAATTCAGTGGAAAAATAGTTGATTTGATTGAATTTGTTAAGAAGAATTAAATTGATTGTTTCAGATGCTTCACTCTTGAGCTTGAGAGGAATGAAGCTGATTTAAAAACTATGGTTGTCCACAAGAGTCAATGAGAACCTATATCCTCCCTTGGCCATTGGCGTGATAGGACAAATTAAATCAGCATGGATTTGCTGCATGATTTTATCAACTTTTTCAGATGATTCCTTGAACTGGGATTTCGTTATCTTGCTTCTGTTTCACATTGGAAAGCAGAATGATTTCTTAATGATTTCTGGAACTGTTTTTTGAAGGTAATTTTCCATTCTTGACAAGCTTGCATGTCCGAGTTTGAGATGAAGATCATTCAGACATTCTAATGTTGCAACAAAGCTTTGGTTGACAGGGACATCAACAAACAGAAGATTTTTGTTGATTTTCCCTTGTAGGAATTGCTTTCCCTGCAGCTGCATTTCAAACTTGGCTGGGGTACTCTGATGATTGGTTATAAGTTTTGCTCCCTTGCTCAAGAAAACTCCCATTGAAAAAAGGTTGACAAAGACATTTGGAGTCCAGGCTGAGTCTTGAAGGAGGATGGTGCCGGATGGAGAAATGAGTTGCACGTTGCCTCTACCCATAATGAAAAGTGAGGCCCCTGATTTTCAGGTTTTGACTACCTTTGAGCCATTTTTGGGGATTAATTGATTGAAGAGATGTCTGTCCCAAATCATGTGAATTGAACAGCCCAAATCCAAGATAAATATAGAGGGCTTGTTGGAGGTGGTATGAGAGAGACAGTGCAGGAATGACAAGAAGTTTGTTACATCCTCTTGTTTTTTCTTTTCTTGTTTGTTTGGCTTTAAGTTTTTTGGTTTGAGCTCAGGGAATTCTACCCAACATTTTTCTTGAGGGTGATTCCTCACATTGGGGTTATGGACCCTGTTTTCACATTGTGGATAGCTGGAATAGAGATTCAAGTCTACTTTAGAGCTTGTTCCCGTTTCTTTTGTCTTAGAATTGAATTGTTCTTGTACTGGGTCAGATGATCCAAGACTTTCTCAACTGAGACTTCTTTGTCTCCATGAATAATTTGAGAGGCCATGGACTTGAGACTAGCCAACAATTTGATAAGAACCAGGTATACCAAAATATTGGAGGGCAGCTCAATCCCAACTTCCAACAGTTTGTTGAGATGTAGTCTGATGGTGGTCACAAACCTTTGAATGTTATCTTCACTGAGGGAAGATACAAGAATCTGTTGAATACTTGGGCGCAATTGGCTGACTGGGATGAGGCAAATTAGTCTTTGGCCGTTATCCATATATCTTTTGCATTCCAAGCATTTCCCAGTTTTATGATTTTGGGGTTTGTGGATGGTTTGAGTTTATCCAGAAGGAATGATGCTATGTCTTTTTTCAGTTCCGGTCCAAGTTGGATTATTGGTTCTGGGTTCTCCATGATTTAAAGTATTGATTGTTTGTTGAAGAGAATTTCCATTTTTCTCTTCCAAATGGAGTAGTTATCTTTGTTGAGCAGAGGACTTGATTTGACCAATTTTTTGAGGGTTATGGCCCGCATTGAGTTTTTGGCTCCTGGTCCTTGTGTTAATTTCTTGGCCATCATAGAGGATTTTGGCTTTGAACTGTGATAAAATTATGGCTGGAAACCAGGACCACTGATGAATTGCAGGAAGATATCCAGGAAAACAATTAGAATGATGAAATGACTAAATGAAGACTCATGACAAAAGAGACCAAAAAAGGTGGTGTCTGATAAGCAATGATCAGTAGTCAGCTGATTTGGACAGTGAAAGAACTAGGAGAATGAACACTGAATAAGGATTTTAGTAGGTTTAACAAGTGGTTAGGAGAATCATATATGCATACAGAGACAATTGTCTGAGCTGTAGTTGAGGTTCTCTGGGATCTTCACATTTGATGAGCTTGGAATGCTGAGGAATGGAAGTGAGAGGCCTGTAACTTGAGAGTTGGAAGATTGCTGAATTAGAAGTTAATAGCTTTGGGACAACTTTTAGTTGTAGTCGAATGAATTGTTGATACTGGAATGAAGTGTTGGTGTAAGATGAGTGAAACGGTAAGAGGATGATGAAAAGGAAATGGAAGATTGAGATGAATGAGAGATGATGGAAAGGAAGTCAATTGAAGACTTGGACAAAGATATGAGTGCGTGCATCTAAATTTCAGCGTTTCTTGTGCTTCTCAATTGAAGTACCCACACCATGATTCTGGTGGATCCGGACTGGTTGCTGGGTTGAGTTAAGGGCAACTGTCAGTCCTGGGTTTAAACTCCAACAAAAACAAATAAGTCTACTGCACAAGCTGGATAAACCACCACCACCAATGTGGTATCTTTTTCAAATTGACCTGTTCAAGGGGTAAAATCCAATTACTCTTGATCTGAACTAGAAATAGCGGTTGGCCAAGCTGAGGCACTGGAGTTATGTAAAACTTCACGACAGCCTTGAATGGACTCAAATCTTGATTCAGGGTGTTCAAGCTCAATGACTACTTTCCTCTTGGCGGTTACTTCTGTAAAGTCAGACTCTACTCCAATCAGATTGGACGACTACTCTCTAGTCAAATCCTCCCAAAAGGGGATCCAACATCTACCTTTTGACAATTCAGAAGGGGTGAAGACACTGGTTGTCCCCACCCTTCATGAACCATTACTTTCCATATCTGGCCTATGAAATGTAAATCATAAATTCATTTTCAAATCAACAGGATTCTACATCTATTCAGCTTGGTTCCTTCAAAGTTCCTTCTTGGGAGGGGTACCAGTATTTTGTTATTTGTATAGAAAATGTTTCCAAATATGTGTCTGCCTATCCCATGAAATCAAAATCAGATGATTTCAAGTGCTTCAAACTCTTCCTCACTACCCTTGATCTGGAGTTCCATCTTCAAATAAAGTTGCTAAGATTGGACAACCTTGGGGAGTAGATCTCCACAGAATTTGAGACCTACTTGAGCAATTTGGGCATTGTGCATAAGATGGGCCCACCACACTCACCAAAAATGAATGGAGTTGCGGAAAGAGCCAACCATACAATAGGTAATATTGTCCGGTGCGCTCTCCTTCAAGAGTCAACTCCCAAGGTTTTCTGGGCAGACGCTCTACTTCACTTGGTCTCAATCTACAAACTGTTCCTGTGTCAAACTCAACTGTTTTTTTTTCCACCTTTCTCAATGCTTTCCTTTTCAGCCAAGCCTATCTTTTCCACACATCCCCTTGGCTATCTTACCTGGTACAAAGTTCCTGAGGCAAATTGGCGGAATTTGGATGTCAAGGAAAGGGCTTTCATACTCCTCTCCAGTCTGCCAATTGGGATGGGGTTCAAACTCTGGGATCTTGATAGGAGGGTCACAGTCAAGAGCTGAGATGTTCTATTCATTAAATACTCTTTTCCTTACAGCTTGGAACTGGAAGAATCCCCTGCTACCCCAATCAGAGTTGACCTCCCATGGCCCATCTTGTCCAAACTGGATTCAACTCTTCCACAAACCCCTGTTTCCTCTTGAGATACCAATCAACAAACCCCTACTGGTGATGTTCCCTTTGACATTCCTCTTTGCCCAGGTGTGGAAAGACACCTGTTGGCATCCATCAATGCACCTTGGAATAGATAACAATCCCCATCTGTCAAAACTGCCAGCTCCAATGCACCACAGACTATGCCAAAGCCTCAACAACTGTTGCCAAATCTCTCTCCAACAATTGATTTGACCAACAGAATCTCTTGAATTTCTCTACCTACTCCACCCCTGCCTTTGGCACCTGCCTCACCTGGTCCCCTGCCTTTGGCACCTGCCTCACCAGGTCCCCCGCCTTTGGCACCTGCCTCACCAGGTACCCGGCCTTTGGCACCTGCCTCACCAGGTCCCCCGCCTTTGGCACCTGCCTCACCAGGTCCCCCGCCTTTGGAATCTTCCTCACCAGTTCCCCTGCCTTCATCTCCGCCTTGGCGCTCAGCAAGGAACTGTTGGGCACCCAACAGGTATTGTCAATTTTCCAAGTCCATTCGGACCCAGCAGTATGTAGAAACTCCCAAAACATGGAAGAAACTCCTACAATCCCCAAATAAGAAATGATGGCTAAAGGCGGCAGAAGATAATTTTTCCTCTCTGATAGGTATGCAAACATGGAACTTGGTTGCTCGGCCCCACAAGCAAAAGATCATTAGATCCAAGTGGGTTTTTAAGTTGAAGAGGCATCATGACCAGACTTTACAGAAACTTAAAGCGCGGCTGGTAGCCATGGGCTAGAATCAGAATCATGGAGTAGACTATCAGGACATCTTTTCTCACACTATCTGCCTGGAGACGCTACAACTAACCTTGAGCTTGCTTGCATTGAACGACTGGACGGGAGGTCAAGTTGACTTCAAGACAGACTTTCTCAATGGAAGACTGGACCATGAATTCTACATGGAGAAGCCACTGGGCTTTGAGGATCACCAACATCCTGACTGGGTCAGCAAGCTTGACCAATCAATATATGGACTGAAAAAATCCCCAAGCAAATGGAACATCAAACTCCATAAGGCAATCCTCAACCTTGGACTCTCAAACTCCAAATAAAATCTGGCTTTGTACTTCAAGGTCAAAGAAGGGAAACTGCTCTGTGCTGTAACAAGGCACATGGATGATCTTGTGATTGCAGGTGAGCCACAGTTGTTCAACAATCTCATTGTCTCCCTAGGAAAACATTTCCAAATTGGGGCGGACAAAGATCACCACTTTCTTTCCTTAAAAATCAATTGCAATTTTCCAAACCATCTTCTCCACCTGAATCAATCTCACTAAATTGACATGCTTCAGCAAATATTTCTTGGAGAAAAACACCTATTGGTCTTGATTCCGACGGACTCTAATTTCAAGAATCTTTTCCAGCAGGAGAACTCCAAGCCTGTCTCATCTGGTCCCTAAAACCAACTCATAGGTTTGCTGCTCTGGGTGTCTCAATGTACAAGACTGGAAATTGCGTTTGTGGTGAATTGCCTTTCACAACACTTGAGAGATCCCTCTGAGTCACACTGGCAGGCGGCAGTACGCACCCTCAACTACGTGGTAACCACTAAATGCATGCCACTTCAACTTGGCGGACCCCTCTGTTGGAGTAATCCCATCTTATTACACTGAAACTGTTTCCTCTTCTTCTGTTTCTTTCTCCTCTGTTCCATCTTTCCCTTATATATTCCTGTTTCTATTTCTCCATCAGGTAAACATCTCTATTTATGCTTCCCACATCTTTCACTCTTCCATTTAACATCTTCTGTCTTCATCCATGTCTCACCTGCGCTCATCTTCCATTTTTGCGGATCATGTCACACTGTCTGTGACACCTATCCACCCTACACTACCTGAGGACAGAGGCAGAGTCACAATTAAGGTTTCTTCCTTATCCTTCTCTATGATCTCTCCTCTGTGTCTCCTCAGGTAACTCTGTTCTCTATCCCTCTGTTTCATATGTCCTCTTCCTCTCTGTTCCATTCCTTCTGTTTTATCTATGTCTGAAATATCGTCCTCCTCTATTATCTCTCCTTTGTGTCTCATGAGTGAGCTCAACACCCTCCAATTCTCAGGTTACTCTGACTTGAACTGGGCAGAAGACAGAGAAGATAGGAGATCTACCTTGAGCTATGTGTATTGCCTGGGTGTGGGAGCAATAACATGGAAGTCACCTAAGAAAGTCACTTTGTCCCTCTCCAGAACCAAGGCGGAATACAAACCCCTGTTGGACTCTTGCAAAGAAGGTTTCTGGCTCAAGAATCTGCTTGATGAACTTCACCTCTGGACAAATTTCTCCATGCTAATACATGTTGACAACGGAAGCAGAAGCTCTAGCCAAGAACCCCGAGCACCATGCAAGGACCAAACACATCCATGCCCGCTACCACTTCATAAGGGAATGTGTGGAGAATAAAGGGGTGGATCTGCTTCATGTCTCCACCAGAGAAATGTTAGCAGAAATGCTGACTAAACCTCTGGGGCGGGTCCTTCTGGAGAAATATTGCCAAATGTTTGGGCTGATTAATTAATCAATTTCATCTTCTTTCTTTTCTTCTGGAGAGCTCTTTTTCTTCCTTTTTTTCATTTTTTTGTTCTTCTTTTCCTCCACCTACTGATCTTACTTCTCAGTTGTATGCTTCCACTGTTCATCCCCAGGCGGCAGCAAGGGGGGGTGTTGGGTTACACACGTCTCAGCTTCTCTCCCTGTGTTCTTTCACCTTTCATTCAAATGTCACACATCCCTGACTATACCTGGGGCAGCTTCAGGAGTGTGGAAAGATTTCTTTTTCTCATCCTTTGTCATTCAACTCCCTACTGACCCAGGTATGCTATTCAGAAAGTTCTCTTTTTCACTCTCATCTTGTGTTCATGTCTCAGGTCCTCTTATCACTAACTTAATGATAACACTCCTTCCACGTTTCACTCGCTGCTGAACCAGTGGACCTCATAAGCTTGACCACAGCAAATATTGAGCTGGAGTAGATCAATGTGAGCTGCTCATAAAACCTCCTCCTCACACGCTCCTGGACCAATCCCAAAAAGGGTTCCCAAATGGTCCAAGGGATCAAAATCTGCTTGATTTTACAGGGCTCGTTCCGCACCGTGGGAATTACATAGGGATTGCCAACCTTGCCCTTCAATAATCCGCGCTTTCTTGGTCCAAAGGCAAGGGCCTTCTTGTGAAGCACCAACACCAACACCAAAAAATCCTTCTCCTCCGTGCCTTCTTGCAAAGCACCAACACCAACACCAAAAAATCCTTCTCCTCCGTGCTCAACCATCCTTTTTGTCCAAAATTAAGCAACTCAATTGGTTCATCCATGATCTGTGCCAACCGCATTACCAACCAACACTTCTTTGGAGGACTTACACAGGGATCCAAAGACCAGGAGATTGGTCAAAGAGGCCCTTTCAATCCCTGTGGCATTGGCTTGTTCTGGGGCCGTAACTTCTGTGCAATGGGCTTTTACTGTCCTGCCTTAAATCTGACCATTGGCACACACCTGCTATACTTGTGATGAATCCTTGCAAAAATCAAACCACGGCTCTTGCCTTTGCTCACAAATGTGGAACTATGGTATGGTTTTCAAAACACAGTACCTTCTAACAAGGCACACTGAGGAAGAGAAATTACTTCTGTCAACCAGGACCTCTGCGCACTTTCACCCCCCTGCTCCTTCCTAGTCAAACATCTGCACAAAAACAGAGCCTGTCCCACGCAGCATCAATTTTTGACTAGGAAAAATCCTCCACAGGGTGACCCTCATGGTCATCTCCCCCATTGGATTCACTCTCCTTGCCAGCTGCGGCCAACCGCAACCACTTTCCCTTCCTGGGGTCACAGATTGTTGTCTTGAACCTTTGCCTGGACGTTTCCTCTACCATCAGCGCTTCCGTCCCTTCCTCTGCATTGAATACCATTTGTGCCTGGAATCCAAACATAAACCATTGTCCTAGGATTATGTTGCTGCACTCAACCACAAGGAACAACAGTGCCTTCTGGAACTTTGCAACCTCAACCTCCTCCTCCTCCACTACTCCATTTACCTGACATTCCCCGCCATTCAGCACATGCAATCCCATATTGCACTTCCTGCAAACCAGCCCCAACTCATCCACCAACTTTGATGGAAGCAGGTCAACCATCAACCTGCTGTCTACCATCACCCACACCTTCCTGCCTGCAATTTTCATTGAGACATAAGTGAGTGGCACCAACACATACTTGGACCGGCAAAACTTGCGCTCCCTTTCCTCCTCCACCCCATTCACCTGCTGGCCCGTTGTCAGAACCCAACCGCGCCTGTACTCCTTCAGTGCCTGCAGCATCTCTTCAACAACCACCGTCAAAACCAAGGCCAAATCCCGCAGGGTGAGGGGTATCAGCAATTCCTTCCCTATTACCTGTGCACAATTTCTGAGGCCTTCCTCTTCCCTCTGGAGCTAATTGGCAACATGTTGCCAACAGGTATGGTGGTCTTTTATAGGCGCAAGTTGGCATAAGCTGTGTGCTGCGCCCTCACCAGCAGCGGCGGGCTCAGCAGGGGAAGCGCGCTCAGCAACAGCTGGGGCTTTGTCGCAGAAAGTTGCGCTGCAGGCTCAGCAGCAGTCAAATTGATCTCAGTATCTTGAGACATGAGATTTTTTGGACAGATCCTGTGAAAATTGCGCGTTGAAAGACGCAGATCTGTATTGCCCAGATATATCTTGGATATCTGGGATGGCGCGTCAGGTGGATGCAGACATGCGCGGGGGGCTCTGAGTTGGGCGCAGCACAAGGCCATGTCATGAGAAGGAAGAAAAGGGTGGATGTAATGGCAGGTGGGTAATATGCATGGATATGGTATATGGGACATGGGATATGGAATTTGGATTATGGGATGGGAAGGATAGGGTTGAGGCTAGGGTTCTGTACTTAGGGGTTGTATTTCATTATTCTTGCTTGTTTCTGGTTTTACTTAGGTTAGGTTTGAGGGGTAGGCCACTCAAGCCGCACACTCAACCCAGATATGATAGGGGATTTGATCACGGAGGATCATTGGTTCTCATAGGTTTTGAAAGGATCTCCAATCTCAATTATTGATCTCTCAGTCAAAGGGAGAAAATTTGCACTCAGGGTTTACAGACACAAGGGATCAATAACCTCCAAAATTGGAACTATTAAAGGAGAAGTCCTCTTCTGAATTCCAAATCTGGGGGTCTGGCCTGGAAGTAATCTTTTGTTCCTTTTCTCTTGAAACTAGCAAAAGAAATGTCCCAGTATCACCCTTCAACCACTTCTGGGTCATCTAACATTACCCCAACTTCTCTTCCTCCTCCTCCTCCTCCAGCTTCTTGGAAGCAACCCTCATCAGGGGGGGATAAGGTGTGGAAAGAATAAAGTTTATCCCCCTATAATTGTCCCAAGGTTTGGAAGTTAACGGTTCCCTGCGTTTGAAAGGAGATGAGGATGTCCGAAGTTGCACTTAAATGAGAAATAGAAATAAGGAGATAAAGAGATGAAGAAAAGGAGAGAGAGAGAGAGAAATCACCAATCCTTCAATCCTAAGAACTTTCCACCTGGATGTGTATCCGGTATGAGTTCCTTTAATCTCCTGGTGAGATGAGTTATCCAATCCGATGATGTGATTATTCCTCCTCCAATGCCTGCCCCTCCTCTAACCCAGAGTTGGGAGTGAGGATAAGTCCTCCCCCTCAACCCTAAACTAAGTACATGCGCAAATGAAAGTATGACAAAGAAACAGAAAACAATCCCTAAACAGAAACCCTAGCCTCCTCTCCCCACCTCCTCCGTACCAAACTCCCCCCGTTGTCCATATGCGGTTCCGTCCATCCGGTTTGTCCTTCTCATCATGCGGTCCTTGCACCGCGCCCTACTTGGAGCCCCCCGCGCTTGTCCATATCCGTTTGTCCGCGCCCGTTGTGGGTGTTTGGTAATATCCGGCATGATCCGCCCGCTTGCATGCGCTCTCCATCTGTTCCTTCATAGCCCGCGGATTGCTCCGCCCCTACGTATCCAAGCCGGCCCGCCCGCGAACCTAGTCGAGCGCACTACCTTCTGAATCTGATCTCTGGGGCGGATTGCCGCCCACGCTGCATTTGATGCTGAGCCCAACCTGTCCACCAGGTGCGGAGCCAAACAGTGGCTGCTGCTGAGCACTCCCCATACCCTAATGCTGAGCCCGCTTGCCCCCAATGCTGAGTGTGCAGCCGCGACGCAGTTCCCAATCCGTGTCTATAAATTGACACCACATCCCCCCCCAACTTGAGATCTGTCCCCAGAAGTTTCCCATTGCTTCACCATACTACCACCCCCGCCACTTCCACTACCACCCCCACCACTCCCACTACCACCTTCCCCGTCCTCCTTCCGCATCATTGCCAATATGCTCCCATGCAAGTTCTGCGCCCAGAACGGGCACGCGTGTTCAATTGTACCCGGTTGACGCGCCTGTGTTGCTTGCCGTCGCGGCAATTTTTGCTGCTTGCTTAGCGACATCATCCATTGAGCTCCCCCCCAATCCAGCTCTCGCCCCAGGCCGCGCAAGAGGGCTTGTCCGGACCCGTTTGTGGTTTTGGAAAACAACTCAATCTCGGAATGTTTGTGGACACCCCCCGGTTCACCTTCATCCCGCCGCCCCAAGCTCTGTCACCCACCACCTTGCACGTGAGCCGCAACTTGGCATCACCTCTCCGCCGGCCCGGACCTCCACAACGGGGCAAATACTAAACCTCAGAGGAATGGCGCGCGGCAACCCGCGCTTGGGCCGCTGCTGTTGGCATGAACCAAACGGTACCGGACCCAAGACTCTTTGGAAGACCCGTGGCCGCGCCAGCACCCCCTTCTCCTCCTCCACGAAAGCCAACACCGCCCGCGCCACCAGCAGCCTCGGATGAGAGGCCTACAACCCCCAACGTCCCTCCGCCTCTGCCACCTATATTCATCCTGTCATTGCCTACGGCTGGATTGAGCCCCCCTGTTGGTTCCCCGGGGGCCCCATCTCCACCGGCCTGTCACACTTTGCACTTAAGGATTATTGTCTTCACCACTTAGACATGTCCTCTCCTCAGTACCATCTACCTCAGTCTAAAAGCGTGACACAAATAAAGCACAACATCAATGGTGCAATCTTCTATTTCCTCTGGCTCACGCTGACCTTCCAATATCGGCAACCAACTCAGTATATACTTGCAAACTTTGCAGTAAACTCCATACCGGTGGACCATCGATTATGAGATCCAATCTCCTTCCCTGGCCAATCAACAGCCTTGGACTTCCATCTTTGGTCATGCATTGTTTGTTAGTTCACATCCAGTCTAACCAAGCCATCACTACTGTATAGTTTGCAATTGGACTAGTCCCCACCCTGCATACACTATTACCTCTCATTTTCATTACCTTCAACGTCACTTGCTCTTATCCCAATTCTTCATGCAAATGTACACTCAGATTCAATTGTCTTGCACTTACGCTAAGACCTCAGATCTATAAAACTGCTTCATTTCCTATTCCGTTCCTGTCATTCATTGCCTCACCGCTTCACCTGTAGCTAGCTCATCACCAGGTTGTATCTAGTCACTTTGGATTACCTTATAAGGGCTATCCCCTTTCCTGATGATTGTCTCCTCAGTTAGTTAATTTCATACGTTCTTGCATTTTGCTGCAACCTAGTTATCACATCGGACTCAGGTTGAGTTTCCTTCTTTGGAACACTTTCCATTCATCTTGCCGTTTTTTGAGTGGCATAACCAATTTTGCACTTTGCAACTGGTTCTCCCTGTTTGCACTTGCCCTTGCACTTGGTATTCCTTTGTGCTCACGATCATCTAAGAATTGCCCTATAGTACGTGGGGTGGTCGTGTGACAGTAAATTAACTAACTCAACTCATCTATTGTAGCCTGCCAACCTATAGTAGACTTCTTCTTTCTTGATGTCACATACTTGCTCAACCGGGAACGCTTCCCTTGCCCCTTACAATGACGAGTTCATTGGGTAGGGAGAATCAGCGCTCCTTGGGCCCAACAACTCTTAGATCCAGTTCCTGCTTCCAAATAGCCATCTGTGGAACCTCTTGATGATCCTCAGTCTCCTCCACGGGATGCTCCGACGGACCCTCTTGCGGAATTCCCAGACTCCAACCATTCTTCTGATGAAACCTTGACTCGTGGTAGACCAGGGGTTTGCACTACTGCTCTCAAGCCCAATGCTCCAACCCTGCTTTAAACATTGATCCAGGCCCTCACTCATGGTGCCCAGCAATCTAATCCAAGCACTCCTAGTTTTTGCACTCCGGGCATGAAAAAACCTGATCACTTTACAGGAGAAAACCCTCATAAGCTTAGATCCTACCTACAGTCTTGTAAAATCATCTTTTCAAACAACTCCAACAATTTCCCTTCTGATAGACATAAAGTTTGTATGCTTTGTCCTTCTTAGGAGGTAGAGCCTCACAGTGGTTTGAACCGTACCTTGAACTTTTATCCAACGACAGTCCCACTTGGATTCTCAACAACTGGGACAAGTTTGAGAAAAAATTGTTCACCCTGTTTGGCGATCCCAATGAAGTTCAAAACGCCAAATACAAACTTAATAGTTTAGTTATGAAGGAGAATAGTAGAGCTTCCGTTTATATTTCTCATTTTTGAACCTTGCAGTCTTGCATCCAGTGGAACAAGGCCGCTCTTCTATTCCGTTTCCAAAAGGGTTTACCGGCACGCTTAATCAAACAGCTTGCAGTTGGGGGTCATAAGACAACCTTGCTTCAGCAGCTAATTGATCGAGTGATTGAGCTTGATAATGGCTATCATGACAAGAATCGCTCTTGGAAAAACAACCATGGACCATCCACCTTGGCTCCAAAAGTGGACGACTCCTCAAAGCAAAACACGAGGAACCCAAAAGCATCCAAACCAACCCCGGCTTCAAACTCCAACTCAAAAGGGAAAGCCGTTGCCGAAACTCCAAAGTTTTTGGACAAAGAAACCCGGATGCTTCGAAGTAAGGAACAACTGCAAAGGGAAAAGAATGGTCTGTGTATGTATTGTGGAGGTAAACATGATGTCGACAGCTGTGCAAAGCAATTAGCGCATGAAGCGGCTAAGCAGTCAAAAAATTAGCTTGTAGTTTTTCTGATACTTGCAAGGAAAACTACACATTATCTAAATCACCGCAAGTAAATCTTTGCACTTGCAAGTCACTAGGTGCTCCAAGTTTGAGATTTATCCTATTCCATTCCGACAACACTCCTTATCAAGTATTACTTGATTCTGGCCCTAATGTTTCCTTCATCAGTGAATCTTTTGCCACTTCCAAAAATCTTACGCGTTCCGAGATAGATAAATTTCCTATCTATCTAGTAAGTAGTGCGACTGAACCGTCTTATTGGGTTTCCCAAAAGGCAAAATGGACCCTCACATTTTCCAATTTCCCCAGCTTCTAATGGGATTTATTTGTCTTGGCTATACCCAGAATGGATGATACCATTCTAGGCCATGATTTCCTAGTTTACTGGAATCTGGATGTGAATTGGCAAGAAGGAGTAATTAACCTTCAAACCTCGCACCCCCAGAATGTAAACTTTCCGTCAATCAGGAATTAAACAGCCTACCTGACACTGTCATTGAGTTGGATGACAATTTTCTGCCAGGAGATTTGCAATATCCTGACCTTCATTCTCAAATTCCCTCTTCAGATTTAGGAGTTATTGCTTACCTATCCAGCTTACCTCTTTCCTGTTCCTTCAAAGAGAAACAGACACCAACCAAAAGGTGTATTTTGAGCTCCCTAATCCTCTTGCACCATGCGAGCACCTCAAACCTGGTGCTCAAAGATGACAAGATTGATGATTTAGAAATCATTCAAGAGTCTTTACCTTTGGTTTATCATGACTTTGCTGACGTCTTTTCAGCTGCAAAAGCAGATAAACTTCCTCCATCCCGTCCTTATGATCATAAGATCAAACTTACTGGCCCACCTCCGGCACCAGGACCAGTTTTATCTCTCTTGACGCAAGAATCAGTTGCGCTTCAAGACTAAATTGTGGAAAATGTAGCAAAAGGATTTCTTTGACCAAGCGATTCAAACACCGGTTTCCCTGTCCTATTTGTAACAAAAAAGGAAGGCGGACTTTGCCTTTGTGTTGAATACAGGAAACTGAACCAGGTAACCCGGAAGAATGCCTATCCAGTACTGCCTATGTCACATCTCCTTACCCTCTTCCATGGAGCTACTTATTTCTCAAAGTTAGACCTTTGAGGTGCCTATAACCTAATTCGCATTAAGGAAGGTCATGAGTATTTAACTGCAATGCAAACCCGGTTTGGCAGCTATGAGTATACCGTCATGCCTTTTGGCCTCTGCAACGCTCCTTCCACTTTTCACATTTTTTCAACAACATTTTCTCCGATCTTGTAGGCAAATACCTTGTGGTATATCTTGATGATATACTAGTCTACTCTAGAAACCTCAAAGATCACATTGCACATGTGCAAGAGGTGCTACAGCGACTTTGCAAGAATGACCTGTTTGCAAAAGCCTCTAAGTGCGAGTTCCATTCCTCTTCTCTTAATTTTTTAGGTGTCATAGTCTTGCAGCAAGGACTATTGATGGACCCAGCCAAGAGCAAACGCATATTGGACTGGCCCCCACCTTCTTCCGTTAAATCTCTTCAAGTTTTCCTTGGTTTCAGTAATTTCTATAGAAGGTTTATTGCGCGTTATGCTGAAAAAACCATGAATCTTACTAACCTTCTTCAAAAAGACACTCCTTCTATTTTTACCAAACAAGCTGCTTCAAAGTTGGAAGCTCTGAAGAAAGGGTTCACTACTGCTCCGATACTTGCTCACTTCAACAAGCTAGCTTGCACCATTGTTGAAACAGACGCAAGCGACTATGCGATTGCAGGAGTCATCTCGCAGTTTTCTTCTTCCACTTCTCTCTTTGACCCCGTAGCTTTTGAGTCTTGCAAGTTGCTCGCTGCAGAGCTTAACTATGAGATTTATGACAAGGAAATTCTTGCAATTGTTTATTGCTTGAAGAAATGGCGTTCATACCTTTTGAGTTTTAGGGAATCCTTTGAGGTTTTAACTGATCATAATTCTTTGAAGTATTTCATGAGTTCAAAAGTCCTCACATGTAGACAGGCACAATGGGCCGAATACCTCTCCGAGTTCCACTTTACAATCAGGTACCGTCCTGGGAAACAAGCGGTAGTCCCTGATGCTTCATCACGTTGGGACGACATTTACCCAGGGGGGGGGAGCACCTTTGCCAAAAACAACACTGAAAACGTTAGGACACTCTTCTCAACCCAATCTGCCCAACTCAGTTCAATCATCGCTTGCTTACAAGATTTGGCTTCCAAACTCTGACAAGCTCAACGCGACGACCCCAAGTGCATCAAACTTTGCAAAAGTGCGAACTTATTAGATAGTAGTTACGGTATAGATGATAATGAATTTTTAGTTAATGATAATTGTATAGTAGTACCAGATAATTCTTGCATTAAGTTAGATATCTTCGAGTCACGGCATGATTCTCCGCTTGCTGGTCATTATGGGCAGGATAAAACCTACCAATTGATTTCACAAGACTTCTACTGGCCTGGTATGACCAAAGAAGTAAAAGACTATGTTAGCGCTTGCTATGATTGCAATCGTAACAAGTCCTTGAAACACCGGAAGTATGTGCTGCTCCAGCCACTTCCAATTCCGCCTCGTCCTTGGCACTTGCTGTCTATGGATTTCATCTCTCAATTACCTTCTTCTAGTGGATTTGATTCTATTTTAGTAATAGTAGATTGCTTCTTGAAGATGGCTTTATTTTTACGCAGTAATGTGACGGCCTCTTCAGAAGACTTGGCTAACTTGTTCATAGAATATGTATTTTCAAAACATGGTCTCCCTGATAATATAGTTAGTTATTGTGGATCTCTGTTTGTCTCAAGCTTCTGGACCCCGCTATGCCAACATTTGAAGATCAATCGCCATTTATCAACGGCTTACCACCTGGAAACAGATGGGCAAACCAAGCGAGTTAATCAGATCCTCAAACAATATCTTTGAATGTATGTTGTCTATCAACAAGACAACTGGTCCCAATGGCTCCCACTAGCCAAATTTGCCTACAACAACTCCACTCATTCCTCCACCAAACAGTCGCCCTTGCAAACTCTTTATGGTAGAAACCCAAATTTCTCTTCCCTTCACGTAGCACCTTCTCAACCTGCTACCAATTACCTTGAAAAAATTCAATCCCTTCAATTGCAACTTCAAACCAACCTCGAAGAAGCAAATCAGCGCTACAAGGAGCAAGCAGACTGATCTTGCACTTTGGCCCCAACCTTTGCAGTAGGAGATCAAGTATGGCTTGATGCTTGCAACATTTGCAGTACTCGCCCAACTCGCAAATTCTCCAAAAGAAAACTTGGTCCCTTTAAAGTAGAATCAGTCATCTACCCTAACGCCTTTAAACTTACTTTACCTGCGAAATGGCAAGGTATCCACCCAGTCTTTCATGTGTCTCTCCTAGAGCCAGCTTGAGTCCTATACCCGGGCAAGACTCATCCCCCTCCTGAACTGGTCACTGTCCTCGATCATCAAGAGTGGGAAGTAAGCAGTATTCTGGATTCCAGGTTACGCAAAGGAAAACTTCAATACCTTGTCCAATGGTCTGGCTTCCAGGTCGACAAAGATCGCACCTCGTGGGAACCAGCCCATCACATTTGCAATTCACCCGATCTGATTCAAGAATTCCATGCAAGCTATCCTTGCAAACCTTGGCAATCATGATTCTTTCCCATCCAATTCCATCCAATTCCATTCCATCCCATTCCACATTTCATCCCATCCAGCCATTCCATTCCACTCCACATTTCATCCCATCCAATCCCATTTCATTCCATTCCACATTTATCTTACTCAATCCACTCCATTCCATATTCCATCCCATTAAAACTTATCTTATTTCACCATCCTTTCATCATTTAACTCCTCCATCTCACTGTGTGATTCTTTTCTCATTTTCTCTTCATTTTTTTAAAAAATATATATATATATATATATAATATACATTAAATTACAAAGTTTCTTTTATCTCTTTCTCTGCATCCTCCCAATTTGCCATCAATTCCGCAACCATGGACCAAAAGGTATCCAGGTCTTCATCATTAATCAATGCGGAAATTCTTCAAAGTACCAGCACCTCCGTTACAATGTTCCTTTCAAAGATCTCCTTGCACCTTGAAACCCAAGCTTGCTTTGGTTGCGCATTCCATCCACCTTCCTCCAAGAGCTCTTCATACGCTCTCTTCCTTTGGCCACCCCACGTGCCTTCTCCAATATTGTCCGTCAGGCGCCTCGCATCCATTTCAACTGGAAATATGCTTTGCACCGGATCCGCTTTGCCTCGGCCCTCCATTCCTTCCGTCCCAGCCAATTCCTCCCTTCCATCTCCTTCATTTCCTTCTTCTAATACACCCGCTTCCTCTTCGTTCTCTTGACTTCTGTTTCCTCCATTTTCCTCGTCTCTTTCCGCTGTGTTTTCTTCCTCCCTCTCTTCCTTGGTGATAACTCCTACTGGTTCTGCACCGGATACCTCGCCTCGCACCTCGGCATTCATCTGGGTCCCCGGGTTTTCCGTTGGCGGTCCCCAGTAAGGTGGTGGTGGTGGTGGTGTATTAGTAGTATATCTTTGAAAACAAGGCAACACTAGCAAACAAGCAAAAAATTAGTTATTATTTCAAGATCATTAGTTAGTCCTGATAAGTACTCACCAGGAACTTGCGTCCCCAAGTATTTGATCTCCGGCAATGGTGGTATCTCGTAATTAACCCTTGGCGCGGACCTACAACTTTGCATCTCCCTTGATGATTCCTCAACGGTCGACTTGACATTTAAAGGGAAGTTGCACGCCACCTTGCGAATTCAACATTGCTCGCACTTGCCTTGGAGACCTCGGACGGCAGTACTGGGAATACAACGCTTGTTGCGGCGAATACAGTTTTTACAACGACAGGATGACAATGACAACATTTTTACAAAATTTACAAAAATCTAATGGGTAATGAATTAAGTAATGTATAAGGGTATACAGTGATAATTAAATGGCTTGAGATTGATGGGAAAATTTACCTGAACGCTTGCAGGAGCTTGCGTCTTAATACCCGGGCAACTGTCACGCTTTGCACTTAAGGATTATTGTCTTCACCACTTCGACATGTCCTCTCCTCAGTACCATCTACCTCAGTCTAAAAGCGTGACACAAATAAAGCACAACATCAATGGTGCAATCTGCTATTTCCTCTGGCTCGCGCTGACCTTCCAATATTGGCCACCGACTCAGTATATACTTGCAAACTTTGCAGTTAACTCCATAACGGTCAACCATCCATTATGAGATCCAATCTCCTTCTCTGGCCAATCAACAGCCTTGGACTTCCATCTTTGGTCATGCATTGTTTGTTAGTTTGCATCTACATCTAACCAAGCCATCACTACTGTATAGTTTGCAATTGGACTAGTCCCCACCCTGCATACACTATTACCTCTCATTTGCATTACCTTCAACGTCACTCGCTTTTATCCCAATTTGTCATGCAAATGTACGCTCAGATTCTATTGTCTTGCAGTTACGCTAAGACCTTGTATCTATACCACTGCTTCATTTCCTATTCCCTTCCTGTCATTCATTGCCTCACCGCTTCACCTGCAGCTAGCTCATCACCAGGTTGTATCTAGTCACTTTGGATTACCTTATAAGGGCTATCCCCTTGCCTGATGATTGTCTCCTCAGTTAGTTAATTTAATACGTTCTCGCATTTTGCTGCAACCTAGTTATCACATTGGACTCAGGTTGAGTTTCCTTCTTTGGAACACTTTCCATTCATCTCGCTGTTTGTTGAGTGGCATAACCAAGTTTGCACTTTGCAACTGGTTCTCCCTGTTTGCACTTGCCCTTGCACTTGGTATTCCTTTGCGCTCACGATCATCTAAGAATTTCCCTATAGTACGTGGGGAGGTAGTGTGACACGGCCGCTCCTACCCCCAGCCCTCCCAAGATCCCTGAGATTCCAATCATAATGGCGCTCCCGGCAGCCAGCTTCAAGGCTTTTGCGGAAAGGTAAACCACAATGCTCCAGAATTTCCTCCAATCCCCGGCACACAATCCTTGGTATCCTGGCGCAAACTCCTGGCGTCTTTCCAGGCTTCACTGGCTTCCTCAAGGGCGGAAATGGAGGAAATGATGAAGATGGCTAAGGCGCATTGCCCCCCCTTTTCCCCTTCTTCCTTTCCTCTACTTCTTCTATTCTTTTTTTTGTACCGCGCTTCCCTTTCCATTAAGAAAATACATGTATTGGCGCAAGGTCCTAACCTTCTGAGAAAAAGTGCGCAACCGTGCCTTGTGAGAGTGAGCTTGAGATTGAGTCCGCGCCCGCGCGCTTGCTTTGTGAGAAACCGTAAGTGACTAGCCGTTCCAAAAGAGGCACCTGGACTGCCCCAGATGAACTTCCACACAGTTCGCCGTACCCTTCCTGTAACAAACACAACAAACAAAACACCAGCGCGCGCCACTGTAAGGAAAGAGAGAGAGAGAGAGTAAGAGAACCTACATTCTGGGGTGTCTAGTTGTCCCCGCTGTGAACCGGCTAGAGCACCCCCTCACCAAATCAAGCTTATTCCCATACCAGTCACCCATCCTTGAGATATCCTGAGAAAAAAAAGAAAAAGAAACCAACAGAGAAGAAAAATAGAAAAGAACACTTTTTTTTTTTTTTTTTTTTTTTTTGCACAACGCCCATAGACCGCCCGCAAATTGCTCTTTGTCCCGCTTCCCCCATCCGCAGGATTGCCCACGTGTCCCGGTTCCGCGGGGCTTGTCCTTGTCTGTATGGACCCGGCTTTGTGCCGCGCCCGCGTTTCCTGAAAAAAACCCCAAGCCAGCAAAGACCCCACAATCCAGATATGAAAGAAACATGAAGAAACAAACATTCTGGGGTGTCTAGTTTTTCCGGCTGTGAACCGGCTAGAGAACCCCCTCACCAAATCAAAACTTATCCCCTACCCCCTCTACCTCCCCCCCCAACTTGGCCACTGTCCCCAGCTGGTCGCAACTGCCTACTCCATTGCAAGGGCACCGTCTTGGCTTCTCCGCCCAAAGACAAATCCCCGGATCGCATTCCTACACCATCACCACGCTCCACACTCCCCTCGTCAGATGCTTCACCCCCTGCCGCCGTTTCGTCAAACAAGGTAGATCCTCGGGCAAAGAAGCGCTTGAAATGCAAAGCTGCCGCCTTCTGTTTCAGCGGAGTATCGTCTAATTCCTCCAACTGATAGCTGCCGCCCTCAAACTTGGACGACACGCGGAACGGGCCGTTCCAACGGTTAGAAAAGAACTTCCCCCACTGAGACTCCAGACTTTGGTTGTACAGGAGCACCAAATCCCCCTTCCGCAGGGGATCCTGGAGACGATGCAAGCAGCGCTCATCCCAATAGCGCACCAATGCCGTCCAAGTCTTGTTCAGCCGGTCCGCGGCCTTTGCGAGAATTCCGTCCCGTCAAAGGAGCTGTTTGGCGCAAGCCTCAAGCAATTTGGAGGAAGTCTTCACCTTCCACCAGTCAACCCCAAGGAAAGTCTCCAACTCAATGTCCACCGGAAGCACTGGGCGCTGCCCAAGTAACTTGTACGGCAAGTAGCCTGTTGACTGCTTCACCAAAATCTGATCTGCGAACAGAACCATTGGAAGGGTCTCCTGCCAGCACTTACCGTCCTCCCCACACATCTTGAACAGGGCTTCCTTGATTGGCTGATGCCCGCGTTAGATCATGCCGGCCCCCTCAGGATAGTACTCCATTACTCGGCCGAACTTGGCTCCGCAACTCTTCACCAACTTGACAAAACGGCCGCAAAACTCAGCCCCTCCGTCCACTGTGACCAGACAAAGCAACCCGTACCGCGTGAAACAATCTTCCTCCAGAAATAGAGCAACTTTTTCCACAGAGAGCTTGACAAACGGATGCGCTTCCGCCCAACGGGACAGGTTGTCCCGCGCAAGGAGCAGATGGCAAATTTACCGGCCTTGATGTGGACAACATCGAGCAAGACTCAATCAAGGAGGGCATCTTCCCCTGTGGGGTTTCCGACTTCCTTGGGCAGTCTTGCGCTCCGCCGTTGACAGGCTTTGCAGGATGCCAGCCATTCCCGCACCGCACGCACTACCCCCGGCCACCAGAACCGCTCTTTACCCGCCTCCGCGTCTCAACCTCCCCTCAATGACTGAGATTGTCGTGAAGGCTCTGGAGGATAGCTTCCTGATCCGCCCTTGAAGTGGTAACCACAAGAGGAACCGGAGTCTTCTGCCGCCAAAGCTGCCCCTCCTGTACGTAGAAATTGCCCGCCCGCTGCTTTGCCCATTGCATGTCCTTCTCCGTAGCTCCATTGGGAAAACAAAGGTCCCGCAAGGAGTCACAAAGAATTTTGTACCGCCCGGTCTGCCGGAGCGGCAGCTGAACGCCTTCCTCCACAACCCCTACCTTGACAACCGGGGTCTCTACTTCAAGCAGTTCCGCGTCTTCAAACGGGTCGTCCCTTGGATACCGTGACAACGCGTCCGGCATAGTGAATGCTTTCCCCGGAACATGAACAACATCAAAGGAGAAAAGTTGAAGAAATGCCACCCACCTGGTCATGGGAGCGTTGGGCAATGCCGGTGAATTGATCATCCGCGCCAGCGCCTCTGCATCCACCAAAAGCTCAAAGTGAACCCCCCACAAAAGATACTGGAGTCACCGCACAACTACAACTTTGGCTGGGAGTACCGGCTTTCCGTCGGAGTGAAGGTGACCGACTTGTAAAGTACCGGCCTATCCTTGCCGTCGTCCTCTTGAGTGAGAACCCCCCCGCGCCGAATATGCCGGAATCGACCGCTAGCCTAATTGCTCCCGCGTTTTAGTCAAGATCGTGGAGCACAATGTCACCTCCCACAATCTCCTTGAGCTTCCGGAACGCGCAATTGCATTCTTCCCCCCACTTCCACTCCGCGCCTTTCCGCGTTAGTGATTGGAGCGGGCTTGCCACCTCCGCAAACCTCTCAATGAACATACGGACATAGCTACATAATCCCAAAAACTGAAGGATATGCGACACCGTCCATGGGGTTGGCTATTCGAGGACCTTGTTCCGCTTTTTCTCTGCAATGCCCTGGCCGTTGGAAGCAACAACATGGCCAAGGACTTTGAGCGCTGGGACACAAACCGCCAACTACTTCCCCAACACCGTCAGTCCTGCCTCCTTGATGCAAAACAGGATGCGTTCCAACCTCTGCACATATTCCCACACAAAACGTCGGACGCCAGGAACTTCAACCAGCTCCACTCCCCTGTAATTGGATTTTGGACCTTTGATGCCCGCATTGTCAATGAAGATTTGGACTCCCTCCAGAAGATCATCCTTCAGGATCCAAGCCATTTGCACCTGGTAAACCGCCACAGAATTGGTTGTGCCTTGCGGGAGCCAAGTCAGCTGTATTCTTCCCAACCCAGTCTCAAATGCCATTAGAGGCCGCAAGCAAGGATCCAACTCACGCTGGTTGTATCCCCCCATCATATCCACAAAACCGTAACAAGCGCGCCCCGCCATTGACTCAAGGAAGTTGTCAAGGTAAGGGGGCCCTCCTGCGTCCCAGATTGTAAAGGAGTTGAGCCGCTGTAGATCATGAAAAATCCTCAACAACTTTCCGTCCTGCTTAACCACCGCAAAGATTGGACTGGAGTAACTGGACGTTGACTGTTCATAAAGGCAAGCCTTCACCCGCTCCCGCACCAACTCCAGAAACTGCTCCCAGACCGCCCGTGGTATTGGAATTGGCTTGATCTGCCGCAGCTTGTGATCAAAAGTGGGGATGACATAGGAGTCGCCAATATTGTTTTCAGGAGCCCCCGCTCTTCTGGTCCGAATGCGAGCGCTCTTTCCCAAAGAACCAGAACCAAAATCAGAAACTCACGCTCCTCCGTACTCAACCATCCTGTCAGGCCAAAATTGAAAGCTGCAATCCGCTCCTCCGTGATCCGCGCCAAACTAGTAACCCACCCCAAAGCCTCAATCTGCGTGACCCAAGGGTCCCACAACCAAGCGATTGGTCAAAGCGGTCTGTTCAGTTCCTGGGGCATTGGCTCATTCCTTGGTCGGACCTTCTGTGACACCGGCTTGTACTTGCCCGCGTTGAACCGCATCATCTGCACGCATCCTTTGCTGTAAGTCCTGCACAGAACGGAACCGCCGCTTTTGCCTTTGCTCACAAGTGTGGCACGATGATAGGGTTTTCAAAGCGTAGTACCCTTGGGCAATGCATACTGCGAAAAGGGACTTACTTCTGCAATGTGCACACCCTGCACTTTCCTTCCTCCCCCTCCCTGCTCCTCATTAGTCAACTGCCCGCGCAAAACCGGAGCTTGTTCCACGCGGTCTCCTTGGTTGACTAGGAAAAATCCTCCAAAGGTTGCCCGTTGCAGACCAACTCCGTGTCCGGTTCCTCCTCATACTCGGACACTCTCCTCTGCTTCCCTTGCCCGTGATTGCAGATAGTCGCTCAAACCTTCTGCTGGACAAATCCTCCACCGTCAACCCCTCCGTTCCCGCCTCCAGATCAAAAACCATTTGTGCTCAAAACCCAAACATGAACAGCCTTCCCAAAATTGCATCCCCAAAATCAACCAAAAGAAAAGAAAGAGGCCTACAGACCCTTGCAACCTTGACCTCCTCCTCCTTTACTACCCCATCCACACAACACTCCCCTCCGTTAAGCGCGCAGAGACCCATCGCGCATTTCCGCCAAAACAACCCCAAATCATCCACCATCCGCAATGGCAGCAGGTTCACCATTGAACCGCTGTCCACCATAGGCCACACCTTCCCTCCCGCTATCACCATTGGAACGTATGCAAGCGGAGTTGAAACCAATTTCAACTTGCACTCCCTGCGCCCCTCCTCCTTCCGCACCACATGAACCCACTGCACCGTCAGAGGTACCCGTCCCTGACCGCAATCCCGCAACGCCTGAACCATCTTTTCTACAACCACCAGAGACACGGCCGCCAGTTCCCACAAGGTTGGCGGAACCAGAGTCTTGTTACCCATCACTCTTTGCACGATGTCTGCCGCTTTCTTGTTCCCTACAGGATTCACCTTCCATTGCCTCAGTTCTGGGCACGCGCGCAGCCGGTTTTGGAACTGCCAACGGGGGTCGCTCCTTTGCATCCACCTCCATTTTATCGGAGACTGCCACCTTTTCTTCTGTTGCCACTACCCTTACCTCAGCTTCCACACAAGGTGGTTGCCACAATCCAGGACCGGTAACAATGCCCAGTGACGCTTGCGCCGTCGTTCCCCCCTCCTGAACCCGTGTGTGCACCTTCTGCATTGCGGTTTGCTGGCTTGGCTCCATTGGAATCTGTTTACCCATTGGAAACATGTACCCCATCCCCGCCGTTTGAACCAATCCCGCGCTGAGATCCTTCGTAAGCTCCTTGCACGCCGATCACCAATGACTGTTTGCCCCGCAGTACAAGCAACCCCTCGGCACAAAGGTACCGGGAGGCCAAAACCCTTCCACCATGTGAGGAGGAGGCCCTCGCAGCTGCTGCTGGCCCATATGGCTCATGCAGATCTTCAGATCCTTCATCAGTTCCGTCAATTTGCTTACCGGAGGGGCGGGCGCCGGTTGAGGAACTGGAACACGCATGGAAGTAGGTGGAACTGGGGCCGGAAATTGCGCCGGAGCCGGAACCTGGGGGGCGGATTTCTTTGGTCCCGCTGGGAAGGACTTAGCAGTTTCCTTGATAAGCTCCTCTAAGTTGAGCTCACTCTCCACAGCCCGGCAAATGACAGCCAACTCCAGAAGGAGCGCGATGCTCCCGTCCAATGACCGCTTTACCAATTTGTGATTGTAAAGATGCCGCCGCACCCTTGCCCGGAGTTGAGCGCCTAAACCGCCCAGAAATGCGCGTTTTATGGCCCCCGTCTGTCTCGCCACCACCTTGTTATTTGACAAGTACCAATAGATCCAATCAAATTTCGAGGTGTACTCCGCCAGCTCCACCCCCGTTCTGACTCCTCCACAGGCGCTTGCCTCCAAGGCCATGCGGTTGAAATAGCTTTCCCGGAATCAAGGTTTGCGCCTACCCCACCGCGTTAGGATCTCCGCCTTCAGTTTTGGCCAATCTTGATTCTCGTAGCCTTCCATTTCCCCCACATGCCGGAGCTTCTCTTTGTCCATAATGAACAGGAAGACAAGCCGGGCCTTATCAGCGTCCGACGCACCTTCCGCATTTGCAATACCTTTGTATCTTGAGATGAATTTCTCCACATCCGCGGTGTTGAATTGGAGTTGAGGGTAGTCGCGCAGCCTGATGCAAACCGGAAAAGTGGGTTCATGGTCACTGGAAACCAATGGGGGAATGGCGAAGCTTGTCCTGGGTTGAGCAGAGGGAGGGGGAGCAGGAGGGATGGAAGACAAGAGTGGGGTCGGGGGTAGCGGACCCGGAGACGGAAGGAGAAGGAGAAGAAGAAGAAGGAGCAACTTTAGGGAGGTATGAATAGGACATCGCGCCCAGTTACCTTCAAAAGACAAGAAATAGAAGGTTATTTCCCGGCCAGACCCCCAGATGTGGAAAGAATAAAGGTGATCCCCCTATAATTGTCCCAAGTTTTGGAAGTTAAGGGTTCCCTGCGTTGGAAAGGAGATGAGGATTTCCGAAGTTTCACTTAAATGACAAAACGAAATAAGGAGATAAAGAGATAAAGAAAAGTAGAGAGAGAGAGAGAAATTGCCAATCCTTCAATCCTAAGAACTTTCCACCTGGATGTGTATCCGGTATGAGTTCCTTTAATCTCCTGGTGAGATGAGTGATCCAATCCAATGATGTGATGTGATTATTCCTCCTCCCATGCCTGCCCCTCCTCTAACCCGGAGTTGGGAGTGAGGGGAAGTCCTCCCCCTAAACCCTAACCTAAGTACATGCACAAATGACAGTATGACAAAGAAACAGAAAACAATCCCAAAAAGGAAACCCTAGCCTCCTCTCCCCACCTCCTCCGTACCAAACTCCCCCTGTTGTCCTTACACTGTTCCGTCCATCCTGTTTGTCCTCCTCATGACAAGGTCCTTGCACCGCGCCCTAATCAGAGCCCCTTGTGCCTGTCTGTATCCGTTCTTCCGCGCCCGTCATGGGTTTTTGGTAATATCCGGCATGATCCGCGCACTTGCACGCGCGCTCCATCCGTTCCTTCATAGCCCGCGGATTTCTCCGCCCCTATGTATCCAAACTGGCGCGCCCGCGAACCTAGTCAAGCGCACTACCTTCCAAATCCGATCTCCGTGGCCGATCGCCGCCCATGCCGCATTCAATGCTGAGCCTGACCCTTTCACCAGGTGCGGAGCTAAACAGCGGCTGCTGCGGATCCAGCAGCTGCCGCTGCTGAGCACTCCGCATACCCTACTGCTGAGCCTGCTTGCCCCCTATGCTGAGCGCTGTGGTGACCAATCCGGGACACCACGGAAAAAAAAAAAAAAAAAAAAATTGGTTGTACCCCTATGGGTACCTTCATTTCCCCCCATCTCTCAACTTCTCCCTGTCCTAGCGGTCTAGGACAGGCCTCTTGCCTGTCTCTCCGCTTTGATCCCCCCCTCCTATGTTCAACTCCTAGTTGTTGTGCTCGCGGCCCTGACTTTTGGCGACGCGAGCAATTGTCAAATCACCTTTGAAGATCCCTTTGATCCTTCCCGATCCTCTCATCCAACCAACTCCGTCGCTTGTCGCGACGGTCGTCAACTATCAAGCAACCTTGAACCCAACTCACTCACGCCCTCCTTGCCCATCATCTGATCCGACCGACAACCGCAAGCAACCGCTCAAGGCCGTCGGAACCTTCACCCCGCTGTCGCCGCCAATTGGGCGGCAACAGCCATTGTCAACACCCGCGACCGCTGTCGCGGGTGTCCATCTGGTTGCCCGCGGTCATTCTCAACGCGGGCGACATTTCTTTTTTTTTTTCCTCTCATGTCATCTTTTTTTATGTTTTCATTTTCCCGCACCTATTTGTAGTATCTCTTGTACATAGTATACAGGGCCTCATGTCTATAAAAGGAGGGGCTCTCCCCTGCCTTTTGGCCCAGCATCCTAGGAGACCATCATCATCTCATCTCATCTGTTTCCCCCATCATCATAATCAACTTATCCGTGGGCATCCTTCCCACTTATCTGAGGAAATTATCCGGGTATATCCATGATTGCCCCTTGATCCTTTGAGCCTCCGTACTCAAACTCTGTCCCTTGTGACCTTGATCCTTATCACCAACCAATAGCCTTGCTGGTTGAAGAAGAATTCCTGTCTGTCTGAATTCTTGGGTGTGTTATACCACTCTGATCCCTTTTTCCGACCATACTGGTCTTTATCTCTCCTTGATCATCTTTCTGGAGCCAATCACGTTTGATTGAAGAGGTTTTATTAAGCTTAAAACCTGGAGTGTTATACCTCCCTTCTTCTTTAAGGTTGAATTTCGCCACGCTATTCTTGAGTCCCTTGAGAAGTGTTGGGATATTCTTGCTCAAATTTGTTATTGATTTGCTTCTAGAGCTTCATAAACAAATTGCTTTTGTTTTGTTCACGCTCCCACAGTTATCTGGTACCCTTCAAGCGCTTGATTGCGGAGAGTTGGGGAGGTTCATTGAGAACCTGGAGGTTGGTTGGGATTGAGTTGATCTTTCCTAATCAGCTGCTGACGACAAGAGTTATTAGCTTGTGGGCGTTGTTACTTTCAACTGCCTTGTTCTATTGAACTCTGGACAAACCTTGACTTATTTGTTCAAGTCTTTACCTGCACCATCTTGCCTCAGATAGTGTTGTTTCCATCGCTACCGACAACTCTTATCCTCTTCCCTTACTTTGATTTCTCATCCATAAGGTTCTGGACCTTGATTCCGGTTACATTTAAATATTATTGTAACTCCTAGGAGGGCAGCCTAAACAGCACCTTTCCCCTCCACAGAACTGCCACGGCTTAGCACCATTTGTAGTCTTACAGCGCGCAGCAGCAACGTAGTTCCCAATCTGTTTCTATAAAATGACACCACAATGGTGTCCCTTGTTCCAACAATGGCGCCAAAGACAAGCCAGTTTGCATCAGGCTGCGGGACTGTCCTCACATCCAGTTCCAAACTGAGGATGTTGAGCAATTCCTTGCACAATACAAAGGAATCACCAATGCGGAAGGTGGGACAGGTTTGAATAAGGCTTGGCTTGTCATCCTCTTCATCACAGATGAAGAGTAACTTTGGGATGTGGAGGAGATGGAAGGTAATGAGGAACTCCATTGGCCAAAACTGAAGGCGGAAATTGTGGGGCGGTGGGGAAGGGGCAAACCTTAGTTTTGGGAAAGCACCTTTGAGGAAGCCGCTACAGAAGCAAGCCAGAATGGTGGATCCCAGACGCTGGTGGAATTGGGGGATTATGTAGTGATGTTCAATTGGATCTATAGCTACCTGGAAAAGAACAAGGTAATATTGGAAAAGACAGGCGCAATGAAGAGGGCATTTTTGGGAGGACTCAGTCACCCACTCTGCGGGCGGTTGAAGCGGCAACTGTACAAAAAAAACTTGGTGAAGAGGTTGTTTGATGGGAGTATTGCGCTTCTTCCAGAAATCCTTGTCATTTTTTGGGCGGTGGAAGGTGGTATGCAATTTGAGGAACTGATGGAGGACATGGCAAGGTTGTTCCCAAAGGGGCCAAAGAAGCCCGCTTCCCAATATGGCAACCACTGCGTGTGGAAGCAGAAGTGAGGGTGTTAGCGACAGAGCAGTAAGCGGCGGTGGAAAGGATGGATTTGGATGCCAAGGAACAGATACCACCTGCAGCTCCTAAGCCAATTGTGCAATTTCCAGAAACAGATGGACGTCCGGTGAATCCGGCTGGGAAGAAGAAGGCTGTGGAAATTGTGCGCAGGGTGATGGGGAATGAAACACCTATTCCCTTGAGCCTGAAGGAGTTACTGGCGGTGTTTCCAGTTGTGGTAGATGAGATGGTTCAAGAGGTGAAGGATTGCGGGCACAATAGGATCCCTCCAACGGTGCAAAGGGTTAACTTGGCTCAGGATGATGCGGAGCTCAAGCTAGCGGGGATGAAATCAGTTTCAACTTCACTGACTTATGTTTTGATGAAGATTGCTGGAATGAAGGTGTGCGCGCTGGTGGATAGTGGTTCTTTGGTGAACCTCCTACCGTCTAGATTGGTTTATGAAATGGGATTGGTTCAGCAGGAATTCACAATGGGGCTTTGGGCGCTTAGAGGTGGGGCATGTTGCGTGGATGGGTTGTGGAGGAGGAAGAGGTTGAGTTTGCAAGGGTCTGTAAACCACTTCATTTTCTATTGGTTGATTGCAGTGAGGCTATTTTAAGAAGGCCATACATGTTTGGGTTCCAAGCACAAATGACCCTTGATCCAGAGGGGGGTACAGAAGTATTAACGGTGGAAGATTTGTTGGGCAGGCAATTCAAAACCACAATCTGCGGTCAGGGGTTGGGGAAGTGGATGCGGGATTTGGCAAGAGAGGAGGAGGAGGATTACTGAATATTTTTATAGAGGGGCCACAATTATATTGGGGATCTTTAACACCTCTCTTCAGCGAATTTAGTATGAAAACATGTAGGCCTGGTTACTTTTGAACCTTTAATTTATGTTTTAAAGAATATTTTTCCCAAAGATAATATGTATATAAAATACAAAGTGGAGTGGAAGGGCTTTTTAAGCAAGCTTCCACAACAGAGAAAGGATAATAAGACTCACTGGTATATTATTAAATCCTTTGGGTACCTGTTTGGGATATGCACTGATGGGTTAAACCTGTTTACTGGGTTTATAAGGTTGTTCAACAGTTTCAATTGATAAAAAGGGTTGGGGACGGATATTATTAGTCAGACTCAATCCATAAATCACTTACTTATCTCTTATAATTATTTGATTAACTTGGCACGGTTTCTGGATTTAAATAGAACTGGGTCTCTGGGTATTAACAACCTCAAAAAGGGGCCTTTATTTATATCTTTTTGAGTCCCATTTCTGTCCTTCTGAGAGCTATAGGGTCTCAAGGGGACCGGTTCTAAGGCTAGAAGGGCCAGCAGTGCTGGCCTTGCATTTTCTCTAGGTTCTGTAGCCTGGTTGTGAGCTGGATCAATCCGGATTTGGAGCTATTTCCAATAAAAATTTAATACTTTTTTGTGACAAAGCGCCTACTTGGTCATATGATCTTCCTTTAGTCATGTATGTGATGAGAATTTAATGAACTTGATTAAATATTCTAATTTTTCAATATTCTAAAAATAGTTTGATGTCACATAGTTTCTGGTTATGTCACTCTAAGTGTAAGTTCTGGTCCTTTGAAGTTGTTATCATCAATTTTCCAAATTGGTATTAATTTATTCAAATAATTTACTAAAAATAAATACTTGGAATTTATATGTAATATATTTGTCTTTTTAGATCAAGGAAAACCCTAAAAAACATGGAGATGTCTTTAAAGTTTCACAAAGGTCATGGGAAGTATTTTAGTAGACTCTTCTAATCTCTTGCTGGTTATTTTCAAAGTTCAATGATTTTTAGTAAAATAATTTATTTAAAATAGTTCCTTTGAGAACTTTAGTAATATTTTTACATATCTTGCTTGAAAAGATCTTCAAAAACAATTTGGTTTCATGAAGTCCTCATTTATTTTAAGATCAGATAGGTATTCAAGCATCCAAAGTTGTTAGTATTCTTTTTCGACATTTTATGTATTTATTTATATAATTTATTTAAATATGTAAAATCATCCTTTTATGTATTTTTAATTGATTTATCAAATTTTTTATTCAATTTCTACGCGTGGAGATATTTATTAAATACCCTGGATCTATTAGTATGGGTAGTAACCTGTCTGATTGGTACCTTGACAGCGGTTCCTCATCCTGCCTTGATGGCTGTTTTGCCTGTTGCTTTTCATCTTCCTGCGGTTGCGCATTGGTCACCTGGTTGGGGCGGCGCGCCCGCTTTTCAGCTGTGGCTCTCACTCACGCTTATAATCTGGCATCTGTCACGCAAGTGCGCGCCGGAGTGTTGACAAAATCCTTTTTTATCAATAACTCCCAAAATATGTAGAATTCTCTAATTCTGACTAAATTTTAGCTATGAAACCTAACCCTGGGTTTTTGTGTGAAATGATTACAGTGGAAAAACATGGACTTGTGGCCCCGTGGGCAACAACTTCACTATTATGTGATTTAAGATGGGTAAGGAGTAGGAATTGGAGGTTAGGGTTGCTGAGTGACCCTACCAAAAATTAGGTGAGGAGTCCAAATCTTCACAATAATATTTTTGATATTCATACTCTTTGATTTTTTTTATTAATTTTAATTGATTATATTGTTATTGGTGCTTTTTCAGCTAGCTCTGACATAGTAGTAAGCTGAAAACTTTGGTGCTTTTTCTCCAGGAAAGAGCGCTCGCGTTTGGACATGAAGAATGGGGACTTTTAAAGAGCATGATCTGCGAACCTTATGTGATTGCAATGGTTCCGCACAAACCTTGGAAAATCAAGCCAATTCTGATTCCTTGGGCAGTTTTGGGGCCCTTCTTGGAGCTGGTGGGAAAGCGTGTGGGGACAGGTCTTTACAAGCAGTCAACATCAACTTACTCAAGTCCAATCTTTGAGGTGGTTAAGCAGGATGGGAAATCACTACGGATTGTTCATGATCTGCAGAAGCTCAATTTTTTTACAATCCAAGATGGGGGAAAACCTTGGCGCATGGAAAATTTTCTGGAATCTATGGCAGGAAGCGCGTGCTATGGGTTGGTGGATGTGATGGGGGGGTACAATAAGCGCAAACTCATTTGGAGTCCGCATCTGATGACTTACTTTGAAACCTGATTGGGCAGGATGCAAATGACACGGCTTCTGCAAGGTGCAACTAACTTGATTGCCGTTTACCAAGCGCAGTTGACCGAATGCTGAAGGAAAATCTTCCAGAGGGGGTGCAGATATTCATCAACAACACAGGCATCAAAGGCCCAAAGATGGATTATGGAGGGGAAAAACTTACAGACGCTCTGGAGATTTTCCAATTGCTCAGGGAGTACACTCATATTCTGGAGCAGATCTTGTTCTGGATTGAGGAAGCGGGACTTACGGTTTTGGTGAAAAAGTTAGCGGTCTGTGTGCCCACGCTTGAGGTTCTACAACATGTGGTGGCTTCCAATGAAAGGTGGATTGTGGACAAGAAACGCAACAAAGTCCTCAAGTGGCCAATGCCAAAGACTGTCTTGCAAATTCTCCAGTTCTTGGGATTGTGAAGATATGTACAGATGTTCATTGAGCGGTTTGCGGAGGTTGCTAGTCCTTTGCGGGAATTGAAGCATAAGGGCGCAGAGTAGACCTGGGGTTCAAACTGTGACATGGCTTTTGACAAAATCAAGGAGATTGTTGGAGGCAATAGGGTACTGTGGGACTTGGATTATGACGCAGGGGGAATTAAGTTGGCCATGGATTTGAGCAAGTTTGGTGTGGAGGCGGTGCTGACCCAGGAGGAAGAGGGGGAAGATTTTCTGGTTCTTTAAAATTCCGTTACGTTTACGCCAACAGAGAGCCAGTACTTGCAGCCAAAGTTGGAACTTTGCAGGGTCACTAAGATTTTGCGGAGGTTGAAGCATTTGCTATGGGGGATTCACTTTTTGCTTCTGGTGGATGGGGAGGCACTGGCGCGGATGATCAATTATCCAACACTGCTGAACACACCTATGACCAGGCGGGTTGCATTCCTTCAGTTGTTCTCTTTCACGGTGGTGCATGTTCATGGGAAGACCTTTATGATGCCGGAAACACTTTCTTGGTACCCGCGGGATGATCTGTACAAAGTCATGGAACCACTGGATGTGGGGACCCCAACAGTTAAGGTAGGGGTGATGGAATTAGGTGTGCAACTTCTGCTCCAGCAGTCCGGAAGGTACGTGGTCTTCAGTTTTTATTTGCGCAATCTTTGGTTTCTGGATGACATTCCAGCAAAGATTGTTCAATGGATTTGGCGGAGAGTGGGAAATTTCTACCTACAGGAAGGACATCTGTGGCAGCAGAGCACGCCGGTACCGCTTTTGGTCAGCACGTCAAGGGTGGATCAGGAGATAATTGTAGGAAGTCTGTATGAAAATCTCAGAAATTGCTGCAAGCTCAAAAGAGGGAAGCTGGTGAGATCAAGGTTCTTCTTGCAGGGTGTAGTTTGCGCAGTACAGGAGTGGGTATTGTTGTGCAAAGCGTATCAGAAGCGGGGTGTGACTTTACCTTGCAAAGTAGGCATCCCCACCAGAGGGGACGCCTTATTTGGGAGGGTTTCTCTTTATGTTGTGCACATCAAGGCAGGTAATTTCGCTTAACTCCTTGTTGCGCGGGAAAATCTGTTGGAATGGGTGGAAGAGCAGCGGCTGATGAAGCTCTTGGGGGAAATGTTTGGTCAGTTTCTGGAGGAAGATTGGTTTGTGCATTATGGTTCACTTTGGCTGGTAATGGTCAATGGAGGTGCGGAGTTCCAGGGACGTTTGTTGGATTTGGTGCAAAGTTGCAGAGAAAGGTTTGGAGGAGTTAGGGAGTACTATTTGGAAGGCGTGGGGATGATCAAGCAGGGTCACCAGCCAGTCAAGGATGCAATGGTAAAGATGTGCGGCAAGGATGGCAAACAGTGGCAGGAAACCGTTCCAGTTGTTCTTTTCATGGATTGGATTTTGGTGAAGAGATTCATTTTTTATTTGCTGTACAAGCTTCTATTCAGGCAGCAAATTGTTCTGCCAGTTGACATTGAGCTGGAAAATTTTCTGGGTATTAACTGGTGGAAGGTTAAGACAGCCACAGAGCCAGTTGAGGCCCATGTTTATAAGCAACTCCTGCAATGGGAAAAGATGCTGGAGAAAGCTGCTGGAAGACTGAAGGCAAACTGCACAAAGTCCATCCGCTACTGGGACAAGGGCTGCGCGCATAAACTCCGGGATTGGTTGCAGAAGGGGGAATTGGTTCTGCTTTACAAATGGAGCCTGGAAACTCAGTGGGGAAAGCTGTTTGCTAATCAATGGAATGGTCCTTTCCAAGTGACGTCCAAGTTCACCGGAGGTAGCTACCAGCTGGAGGAATTGGACAGAACTCTGCTCAAGCAAAAGGCTAAAGCTTTGCACAAGGCTCAAATTTGTTTGACAAGACGGCTGGGTCCAATAGCAAAGGGGATGATGACCCAGACCCTTCCTCCAAGGATAAGCCCTTGCGTGCCCCTTGCGTCTGGCGGAGTAAACAACTGCAGACTTCTGGGGACAGAAGCCAAGTTGGGGGGAGGTTTGGATGATGAGGGGATATGACTGGATTTGGTGAGGGGGTGCTCTAGAAGGTTTGGAGCTGGTGTGGTGCCCAATCTAGCACACCTCTGGACCAGTACAGAAAAATTAAAATTTTTCAGAACTTTTCTATAGCCTCCATTTAGATCCAAAAAAAAACATTTTTGGAATGACTTCTCAGTTCAGTTCCAAGTTCTCAGCCTTTCCTTTGCCTAGTTGCCTAGGAAGATCTCTCAGTGCCTAGACCCCTGAGCCCGGTGCTCAAGTCCTTCCCGCTTCACTCCTTGTTCTTCACCTCTCTGTTTTTTTCGCACGCCAACAGCCATTCACCCAATCCTCACCATGGCTGTCAGAGTTTTTTGCAAATGGAAAGCTTGATCAACCACTCCTCATCATCCCGTCAAACATCATAATCACCACAGTCATTGACCAGCCCCTCCCCCAATTGTTCTCAAAATCCTCTGTCCTTTGCAACCACCAACCACCTTCCAAAATCACCAGATTGCCCTCATTGCCCGCCATTGCCGTTGGCAATGACAAAGATGATGACCATCTTTGATCATCCCCTGATCCAACCCATCCAATCATCCACGGCCCCCATTGCCCCGTCAACATTGGATGGGCCTGCAAGTTGTTGCTTGCATCCATCACAAGCAATCATTGCTCTCCAGTTCCCCCCCTTCAATGCGCTTATTCCCTAGCTCCCGGGTCTCCCGCGCGGTTCATCAGTAGTCCATGCGGATCCATTTTCATATCACCCAGGGCCTGCTGCCGCTCATCTGAGTTCTTCCATCGGCGAGGCCCATCATTCATCTTCCCGCGCGTGTCCCCTGTCATTGTCACCTGCCCCCGCCCATCATTGGCATGGGCTGATGGCTTCCCTTGGTCTGATCTTTTAGTTTTCATTATAGTAAAAAAAAAACTTTATTCCGCTCTATCTGTAAATCTCTCTTGTAAATAGTCTAAATACATCTTTTCTATAAAAGGAGGGGCTCTTCCCTGCCTTTTTCCAATCATCCATGGGTGTGTGTGCATATGTCCACCCCAGTTATCATTAAAATCTGATCCTCATCCTCATCCTGGGCATATCTATGATTGCTCCCTGATCCATTGATTCTTAGTCTTTTCCCCTCTGTGGCCTGATCCTAATCACCAACCAATAGCCTTTCTGGTTGAAGATAATATTTTCTGTTGGAATTATTGAGTGTGTTATACCAATCCTTGATCCCTTTCACTGAGTATACTTGTCTTGATCCCTCCTTTATTATATTTCTGGAGCCAATCACAATTGATTGCAGAGGTCTTATCAAGATTAAGACCTGGAGTGTTATAAATCCCTTATTTCTTTGGAGTTGCATTCTTCAAGCCTACTCTTGAGTTCCTTGAGAAGTGTTGAGATTATCTTTGCTTCAAATAAGTTTCCTTTTTGCTTTTAGAGCTTCTTAAACATAGTGCTTTGTCTTTTAAAGCAACCCAAAGTTATCTGGTTCCCTTCAAGCGCTTGATTGCGGAGAGTTGGGCAGGTTTGTTGAGAACCTGTAGGTTGGTTGGGTTTTAGTTGATTATCCCCAATCTTCTGCTGAGTGTTGAAGTTTAATATTGAATTTTCATGAAACTAAAACCAGCGGTTAGAGACAAGGAGTCAGGAATAGAGCCAACTCATAGAAAAAGGTTTGTCAGACAAAAGAGAATACAAGAATGACCAACAGTTTGAGCTATAATCAGAGTCAAGAGATGATGGACAATGGGAGAGAAGGCGAGGCACAAATAGATGGGCAGACAACTGAAATTGGTGAGAGCGGAGAGTCAGAGTTGTCGATCTTGAGAAATTGAGGGGATGGTCTCTTACCAGACAAGAGTTCAGAAGTTGTGAGACCTAATAGTATCCCGTAACTGATGTGAGGGATAGATTTGATAGAGAGAAGGCAACGAGATAATATGAAAAGAAAAGAATTGAGACAATAAGAAGAGTCAAGAAAAGAAAAGAAAAGAATTGAGACTAAGAAGAGTCGAGAAAAATAAGAAAGAAAATATTGGGGGTGTCAAGGGATCAAAGAGAGAGTCGAGAGATTGTATCGGATGTGTTGAGATCAAAGAGAGGGATCAGAGGTCAAAGAGAGAGTCCCATTCCACAAGATCTGGTCAAGGAGGAGAAGAGTCCTCACTAGAAGTAGAGTGTTCACACTCATACTAAGATGTGCGCTTGCAGGTGTCTCAGATATAGAGAACATCCCGTCATGAGTCAATTCTCAACACTGAGGACCAGAGTTATTAGCTTGTGGTAATTTTTTACATGCAACAGCTTTGTTCTTTGAACTTTAAACAAACTTTAGCTTCTTTTGTCCAAGTTTTTCCCACATAATCTTGGCTCAGATAGTGCTGTTCCATTGCTCACAAACTACTATCATTGTTATCCTTTACTAATTGATTCCTCATTTAACAGGTTCTGGACCTTGATCTTGGTTACATTTAAATATTTTTGTTACACTCATGAGGGCAGCCTAAACAGCACCTTTCCCCTCCACAGAACTGCCATGGCCTAGAAAATTTTGGAGTCTTACATTTGGTCCCCTGGGCTGGGATCAAACCAGAAACCTTGGGATTTACAGTGCCAACTTGAAGAATCAACTCCGAAATCCAAAGCAATCCTTTTCTTTTTTTTCTTTTTTCTGTCATCATCCAGATCTGATCCGTGGAGGCAAGTTGTTCCAGAAGTAAGTCCTCCCAATTTTGCACCATCTGGGGAGGATTCTTGTCGTTTTTGTGAAACTCTAACCTTCCCACGCTTGTGAGCCACCTTGGAACTCTGCTTTTTGGATACCCTTAGGAACTCTGTCTTCAAAATGGAATCTGTTCCCTCCACCACTGTTTGGGCCAAGATGGTCAAGATCAAACCCCAGAGCATGGGCTTCAATGAAAAAAATGTGGAACAATTTTTGGACTCCTATGAAATGGCTGCTGAAGTGGATGTTGCAAGTGAACATGATATGGCCTATCAGTTACAATTTTTTATCTCCTCTGATGAAGTTATGGAAGTGATTGAATCATTTGATGGATTCAAAATAATAAATGGAGGATCTTGAAGGAGGCCACGTTGGTTTATTGGGGGAAAATAGATGTTTCTAGGTTTACCTTACAGGACTTGGATGCTCTGGTTTCTCAATTGATCTCCAATGGTGGTGTCTCTTCAGCCTCTGATTATCAGTCTTTCAGAAAGTCTTGGAATCCTATTCAGTCTTATCTTATCAGGAACAATCACATTGACACTGTGGACAAAATTTGAGTTTGATTTTTCCAATCTTTTTTGCCAGGAGTGCAGGAAAGGATTAGGGATGAATTGGTCAAGTCTGGATCCATGATCACTACTAGGGATAATTGATTCAAACTCCCCGTCTTTCTGGTCCTTAGGAATGTGGTGGACAAAGTCATGAAAGGTCAGACTGCTTTAACCTTTGAAAATCCCAGGATCACTGAACCAGTCCATGCTCCTTCCTTCCAAGAATCTGACAAAATCATGAACAAGATGGAAGCAAATTGCAGACCTAAATCAAGCCCTCAGGCCAATAAGGATACTGCTACCATAGATGAGATTAATAAGTGTTGGAATTTCTCACTTGACTGCCTCCATGCTACTCTCTTACTGTTTCTTTGTTTCTTTTCGTCTTACCCTGTTTCTTCTTTTATTTATTTTCTTTGTTCTCTCATTTCCTTTTAATCCTTCTTTCCATCCGCCTACTCCTCACAATTCTCGACCTCAAGCGCGCGCTGTTACTCGTGACCCTCATGTGACTGTTCTACTTGCACGTAACACTCCCCTCTTGGATCTCTCCAGACAATCACCGTCGACTTCTCAGCTGGACCACGACCTCCTCGACAACCGACCCTCAACCACCCCTCTCATCATCATCTCCCTGTCCACCACTCTCGACCTAAATCCTCAACTCTCAGGCGCTCCTTCCTCACTCAGCCTGCTTATTCCTACTCTTTCTTAACATTCTGCTTCTGCTCTCTTCACACTTGTGCTCGAACCTTTCCTTCCTTTCTCAATCTTCAAATCTCTCTCCATACTCTTTCACCTGAACACGCGGTCACTGAGTCTCTTAGTTTCATTCTCTTAATTCTTCAGATTTACAGTCCCATTAAACCAACCTCTCTTCACGTCACTAAGAGACTCAGCGATCTCAATCATGTCCGATTCGGAAGAGGATCAGAAAACTCGAGGCATTCCCAGACTCAACGAATCCAATTACATTCAATGGTCAATTCGCATTCAGTCTTATCTCAGAAAGAAGAAACTTCTCTCGTACTGTACCGACCCTCCTCCTGATAACCTTACTCCAACTCAAACCCAGAGGATAAATGACGCCGCCGATCTAATTCTCCAACATCTGGGAACCATCGCCTTCGACTCTATAGTCACCCCATCCAACTCAGCCAACCCACACGAGCTTTGGAAGGCCGTACTTAACCGCTTCGGAAGCCAATCCGCTAATAACAAAGGAAGAGTATGGGTCAGATTCATGCGACTCGAGTATCCTGGAGACCTAGATAATTACCTCACCGAATGCAAGAAGATCGCCAATGAACTTGCCGTTGTAAACCTTAGCATTCCCGACGACATCATGAGCTACTCGATCCTAGCTAAACTTCCACCCGAGCTCTGGCACGTAGTGGATACCATCCTTCTGAACGACGACATCACTTCCAACCCATCCCTAGTTCTCAACAAACTACACGAGATCGTCCATCTTGAACAGTCCAGAAAAAACACAACATCCTCCATGCCATCCTCTGGAACTGCCCTATTCAAGGCTCCCGGTGTACCAAAAACCTCCCAACTCTCTCGCAATCGCTCTGGACCCTCACTTCCCGAGCATCCCTGTAGACCAGGTTATCACAATCCTCTCGCTAATCACCCAGAAAACCGATGCTTCCGTCTCTATCCGCACCTACGAGACCAATTCTACAACAAAAAACCTCAAGTTAACCTCCAACAAACCTCCGAGGCTGTCTCAGCTCTGACTCCGTCAAACCCCCCCTCCGGAGAACCATCCACCCACTTTCTGGCCGAACTCTATCTCACCGCATCGGATAACCGCAAAAACATAGTCCTGGACTCCGGAGCGTCCCACCACATCATCAACGACCCAAATTACCTCTATGATCTTAAGCCCGTCAATATCTCAGTAGGCACTGGAAATCCAGACCAAGGTTTGAAAGCAGAAGGCATCGGAAAGGCCGTTCTCACTCTAAATGATGGATCTGAAACAGTCCTCGACGATGTCCTGCTCATTCCCTCCATCTCCAGGTGCCTTCTGTCACTCCCTAAACTTCTGCGTTCGGGCGTAATTATTCGTCGTGTCGGATTCAGTGGATTCTCAGCCTCATTCCAAAATTCCTCTCTAACCCTCATCGGAACGATGTCCAATAATCTCCTGGAGGTTACAAATGCCTCAATATCTCCACAAAAACCCTCCACTCCAGAATGTCTGATCACCCACTCTGAGACCAACTTGTCTCTTTGGCACTTACGTCTGGGACACCCCAGCTATCAATACCAAGCACGACTGTTTCCTAACTCTCCTCCCTGCTCCAACTGCGATGTGTGTCTCAGATGCAAGATGACTCGATTACCCTTCCTCAGCAGTTTCTCTCCTGTATCCCGACCTCTCGAAACACTACACCTGGACTTAGTCGGTCCGATTGCAACGCCTTCCCAGAAAGGAACTTGGTATTTCCTATCCGTCACCGATCAATTTTCCTCCTATAAACTAGTGAAATTTCTCAGGTCAAAGGACGAGACCTTTGACTCCTTCAAAGACCTGGTAACCGAGGCGGAAAATCAACTCCAAGTAACGCTCAAGAGAATCATCTCGGATAACGGTTCGGAGTTCCAAAATAAGAATTTCCAAAACTTCTGTCACAAAAGAGGTATCACACACAACTTCTCTCCTCCGTACACCCCTCAAAACAATGGCATCTCCGAGAGAAGCAATCGCACTCTGATTGATAAAGCGCGCTGTCTCCTCGTGCAATCCAAACTTCCACTCAGCTACTGGCCCGAAGCAGTCAAAACTGCCTGCGATCTCACTAACTGCCTCCCTTGCAGATCAAACGGCTTCGACACTCCCTTCAAGATATGGAACAAGAAAGATTTTGACTATTCCCGACTCAGACCTTTCGGTTGCCTTGGTTACTATCTTATTCCGGAATCCTTCCAAACCTCAAAGTTCAGCGAGAGGGGCCTACCCTGTCTTCTACTGGGATACCTGAACAATTTCTCCACATTCAAAGTCCTCGACATCTCCTCCAAGAAAGTGTACTCTATGAAACACATTTGTTTTGTTGAACACTCCTTCCCCGGTCTTGATTCCTCCTCTTCTTCCTTCTCTCCCTCTGATTCTTTTTTTTTCGTCACTCCCCTCTACATCGCCTGCTCTCTCTCCTATTTCTACCACTGCTGCTGCTCCTGCCTCTCCCGAGCCCATCCCTGCTAACACTCCGTCTGTAACTCACTCCCCTACATCCACTATCCCTAAGACCCAACGCATTCTTAAAGAAGTAGACCCGGCAAACATCATACATCACAGCCGTCCTCCAGTTGTCTTCCTGACACTACCAATTGAGTCACCACCAGATATAACTCCTCAATACCATGTCTTCCACACCTCCCTTGAACGAATCCCGACCTCCTATGGAGAAGCTCTCCGATCTCCTGATTTCCTCAAATGGATGGAGGCGATCAACAAGGAATTCAAGAACATGGACAACCATCAAGTCTGGATCATGGTCGACACTCCCAAGGGGGTAAAACCTCTTGATTGCACGTGGGTATTCAAAGTAAAGAAAAATGAAAAAAATCAAGATGTGGAATATAAGGCTCGTCTATGCGTGCAAGGATTTCGGCAGATTGAGGGAGTAAATTTCCGTTCTACCTATGCCCCAACGGGGCGTCTTAACTCTCTTCGGCTGCTTATCTCCTTTGCAGTGCAAAACAACCTACTATTTCACCAAGTCGACGTCAAATCCGCCTTCCTAAATGCTCCGCTTGAAGATCTTATCTATATCAACCCTCCTTCTGGACTCCGATTACCCGAAGGGAAATGTCTCCACCTGAAAAAGGCTCTCTATGGCCTGAAGCAGGCTCCTCAAGCTTGGCATGCCACTCTCTCAGCTTGGCTCTTGTCCGTTGGGTTCAGGCGTTGCGCGGCCGAGCCGTGCGTATTCTGGTCCGCCGACACCTGGCTCTTTGTGCACGTGGACGACATAGCTGTCTTTAGCAAAAACCCCAAGACTTTCATTGATCTTCTCTCCCGTCGATTCCCTTGCAAAGACCTGGGAGAGGCCAAATTACTTTTGGGAATGAAGGTATCCGTCACCCCTACCTGCGTCTCTCTTGACCAAAGCCACTATATCGAGCAATGCCTGAAGGAATTCGACCTATGCGACGATCATCCGTCTAAAACCCCTCTTAACCCTAAGTCGACTCTAGTTCCAGCCTCAATATCTGACATTGATGCCTTCAAGGCCTTGAACATCAACTTTCGCTCGGTCGTGGGGGCGCTAAACTTCATCAGCTGCACTACGCGCCCTGATATCACGTTCGCCGTCAGCTCCCTGTCTCAATTTCTCGAAAATCCCGGTCTCAAGCACTATGAAGCCGCAAAGCAAGTGTTTCGGTACTTAAAAGGCACCGTTGGGTACGCTCTTACCTTCCACAAGTCCTCATCGCCATTATCCCCAATCGTCGCATACGCCGACGCAGACTGGGCAAATTGTCCTTTCTCTCGCCGTTCATACTCCGGAAACTGCGTATTCTGGAATTCTCACCTCATCTCCTGGCGCTCGAAAAAGCAACCAACTGTCTCGCTCTCAACCACGGAAGCCGAGTATAAATCCCTATTGGATGTCACCAAGGAAATCACATGGTTGCGAACTCTCCTCGCCAACTTCTTTGGTCAAGAAAACTCGACCTCCATTCTGCTCAACGACAACAAGGGGGCTATTGACTTGGCCAACAACGAACTGAATCACTCTGGCTTCCGAACCAAACACATGGATCTGAGGCTCCACTTCATACAAGAAGCCATAGCTGCTGGCACCATTGCCCTGCGGTTCACTCCCTCACTGAGTATGATAGCTGATTTCCTCACTAAAGCTGTCGGTCGTACCGCCATCACTCGATCTCGCAAAGCTGTCAACCTTCTCTTCTTTCAATCTGATGCTTAAGAGCAAGTGGGGCTGTTGGAATTTCTCACTTGACTGCCTCCATGCTACTCTCTTACTGTTTCTTTGTTTCTTTTCGTCTTACCCTGTTTCTTCTTTTATTTATTTTCTTTGTTCTCTCATTTCCTTTTAATCCTTCTTTCCATCCGCCTACTCCTCACAATTCTCGACCTCAAGCGCGCGCTGTTACTCGTGACCCTCATGTGACTGTTCTACTTGCACGTAACACTCCCCTCTTGGATCTCTCCAGACAATCACCGTCGACTTCTCAGCTGGACCACGACCTCCTCGACAACCGACCCTCAACCACCCCTCTCATCATCATCTCCCTGTCCACCACTCTCGACCTAAATCCTCAACTCTCAGGCGCTCCTTCCTCACTCAGCCTGCTTATTCCTACTCTTTCTAAACATTCTGCTTCTGCTCTCTTCACACTTGTGCTCGAACCTTTCCTTCCTTTCTCAATCTTCAAATCTCTCTCCATACTCTTTCACCTGAACACGCGGTCACTGAGTCTCTTAGTTTCATTCTCTTAATTCTTCAATAAGCTACTTCAGGCCTTTGAGAATAAAATAGATCAGAAAATATCCTCTTTAGCTACCCTTAAATCTGCTAATTCTGTTCCTAAATCCACCTTAGTCTGATATTACTGTCATAGAGAAGGCCATGGTACTGGTAGATGTCCTGAAATCCAGAAGCAAAAGGAGAAGAAATTAGTAGAGCAGAAGGGAAATAATTTCTTTCTTCCTAATGATGCTTTGATCCCTTTCAACTCATCTTGTCCAATCAGTAATGTGGTGGCTTCTTACCAACCACCAACTCCCAAGAAGGCATCTCTGGTCTCCTTGTATTTTTGATCATCCTGTGGCACTCTTCAACCTGGGTATCCTCCAGCTATCACTTCTTCCAGCTTCTCTGGTTCTTATCAATCTGATCCAGGTAGGAAACCCCATGAGGAACCCAAACCTCACAAGTCTCCTCTTGTTCCATCTTCAATCCTTCAAAAAAATGTCAAACCTCAATCTTTGCCTGAGCAACCTTCCTCTGATGTGGAAGAAATGGAAGTAGAAAGGGAACCACTCATGGAAAGGTTCCAGGACCACTCTGATCCTTCTCCTCCTCTTCAATATGGTCAACCCCCTCAATCCTCTGATCCTCTTCCAGTATCTTCCTCACCTGATCTTCCTCCCTCCACCCAGCCCAAACTTTGGTTTGAGAGGGGCATTTCCAAGGACTACCCTAATGCTGTGGAAGGAGTATTAAAGAAAATTTCTAATCTCAAAATCCCTGATCTGTCTGTGGCTGAACTGCTGTCTATCTCTCCATGTGTGGCTGAAGGCATGAAGAAATGGGTTTCTTGTTGACGTGTGGAAATTGGTCTGGAAAAATTGAAGGTGTCTTCTGGCACCTTGATGGAGGAATCTGGTGGAACGGATCCCCCTTCAGATGCCAATCTGTATTCCTGCCCTCTTGGGTTTCTTCCCTTCTATCTTGGTGAATTGGCTGAAAAAGTTTCTCTTCTTGTGGATTTGGGTTCTCAGCTCAACTTAATATCAGATGCTATGGCCTGCAAACTCAATCTTAGCACAAGGGTCAGTTTTACTTCTGCGGTTTATGGTATTGGGAATCAGTCATGTGAACTGGTTGGTATTTCTGAGGATGTTCCTGTTCAAATTGGTCAAAATATTTTTGGAACCTGTCACTTCTGGATCACTTGTTTGGAAGGTCCTATAATCTTGGGCCAACTGTTCTTACTGGATTTTGGTGCTAGCCTGATTTTTTCTGATCAAGTTGGGGAGAGAACCCTTCTCCCTGATGTTGATGGCAGGAAAATTGAAGTTCCGCTTTGTTGCTTGGATTCTGGTTGTTGGGAACAAGATTTTCCTGGTTGTTCTCCCAAAAAAGTTCTAAAGCAAAAGCAGAAGGACAACTCTCATTCCTCTCAGCCTCATTTTTTATTGGATTAGTTGATCCTACTGATAGTTCTAGTTCCTAACAGCCTCAGACTTCAACTTATGGATCAACTTCAACCTTAGAGGCATATTTTTTGTTTTCCTCATCAACTCTTCCTCATCCAAATAAGGTCAAAATTCAAAAACATAAAAAATACAAAAATTCAAAAAATATTTCTTCTCTCTCTAGGTCTTTTGTATCTTCTTTTCCTTTTTCCCTTCATCCTGTCAAAGTGTCGAATCCTCCTCCTACTGGCTAACGGCACACGCACACTCGCGGCACAGCTGTAGTGACTTCTGCAGCGACCTCGCGCTTACCTGTTCTCACTCAAGAATTTACTTCAAGGTCCCCGGGAGGCTTTTCTAACTTGTCTCCATGATCATCAACCTTGTCTCCTTCATCATCATTCCGTTCCTTTCTTATTTTTCCTGATTCCTTTCTTTTCTTATCTTGTTCCAATTTATTCATACAATCTTCTCTCCCAATGTCTGCCTCTCCTCTGCCAATTGCTCAAATGCTCAATCACCATCCTCAACCCGCCTCAACATGAACCACCTTCCTCTAATCTCAACTTCGTCTGTCTGGTATGATTTCAATCCTTTCCATTTTTGTCCTCAACTTCTTTTATATTCTTCTTTCCCACTCACCTTTTGTCTCTATTTGAATGCTGCTGCCTGCCAGAATTTGCTGGTCGTCAATGCAATAATTTCTATCAATTCTAATCAATAACTTTACACGGTTAAAAGCCAAAACGCTCGACTATCTAACCTCGCTGCTTCATGGAGGGACCTAGCACCATGGACGGCTTTCAACAAATCATGCTCAAGGCCGCACTCGAAGCTGTTCCTAATCTCACAGAAAAAAATTATTCAATTTGGAAAGACAAGATCACAATCCTACTCGAACTCAAAGGAACCAAACAAATTCTCAAAGACAATACCAAATCTCTCAGCCCCACAGATGATCTTGAAACTTGGGTCATCATTTTATCCAAGATAGATACCGTCACTCATAATAATGTTGTCAATTCCGATAATATCAACTCCGCCAAAGTTTTATGGAAAACTATTAAAGAAATATTTGCCTCATCTCAAACCGCCAATCAAGCTCAAATCTTTAACGACTTCTTATATCATCCCTTCAAACCTGACGCGATCTCTTCCTTTATTACCAAAATCAAAATTTCCCTCAAGAAAATGTTTGACGTCGGTATCGAACTTCCTTCGGATATCCTGGCCTATCTTGTTCTTTTCAAATTCCCACTCTCCCTTCAGTCCTTACGGCAGCAAATTATGCACTCTGATAAAGAGGTAACGGTTGACGTGGTTCTCAATCACTTAACGCAACTCGATAATGAAACAAAATCAAAACTCACCGAGGCCTCCGTTAGAGAAACTGCTCTCGTGACCAACAATTCCAAACCTCCTGTCGCCAAACCCCAACGATGCCGGCAAGGTTATCACAATCCTAATGCAACTGACCACCCCGAGGAACGATGCTGGCATAAACAAAAGCATCTTGCTCCGGATTGGTGGAAAGAAGCTCAGGCGAAATGGAGAGCTCAAAAGAAACCCAAGAACAACAAAGTCGCTCATTATCATGCTCTTTTGACTACGTGGATCAACAAAGTAAACGCCAACCATTGCATCATCCTCAACTCGGGAGATTCCTGCCACATGTTTAATTTCACTCAGTACTTATCCTCATTACAAGAATGTGACGGTGAACACATAAGTACAGGAAAAGACGGAGCAAATCTTCCTATTAAAGGAAAAGGCAAAGTGGTTCTTGCCTGGAGAAATTCTCTCATTCAACTAACTGACTGTCTCTATGTTCCGGATCTTGTAATCAACTTGATCAGTCCCGGAATCTTAATTTCTGAAAAACATTGCACTCTCACTGCTAGCAGAAATTCCTTCAAGGTCCTGCATAATGGAACGACTGCTTTTGAAGGATTCATAAGAGATAATCTTTTTGCTCTTAATCTTCCTCACTCCATCGGCAATAACTGCAAAATCAGCTATCTGACTCGAAAAACTTTCGATCATGATAAGTTACTTTACCTTCACCAATCTCTTGGTCATGCCAGTCCACACCAACTCAAACTTGTTAAACCAGAAATACCTCACTCTCTTATCAAAGAATTCCAATGTGCCAACTGCGTATTTTCAAAAATTTCCAAAACCCCGTTCAACACCAAAGCAACCCTCGCGTCAAAACCCTTTGAACGGCTTCACATTGATCTGATGGGTCCAATTAATCCGGAATCCCGTAATGGGATGAGGTACATTATGACCATCGTTGATAACCATTCTGGCTATCTGTCCGCCATCCCACTCCATTCCAAATCTGACGCTTGCCCTCAAATTTTATCCATTCTTAGATTTGAGAAGCAAAAACAAGGATGCTTCCCTGCCACGGTTTGTACCAATGGTGGAGGAGAATTCATCTCGCAAGAACTCAAGTCCTTCCTTCAAGAAAACTCAATCCAACACATTGTATCCAAACCATACCACCACGAACATAATGGAAAAGTGGAACACGCCAACCGTACTATTGCCGAATCCATTTGAACTGTCCTTTGATCATCAAATTTACCTCTTAATCTCTGGGCAGAAGTGTCCAAAGCCTCAACTCTCATGCTGAATCAGATTCCCAAACAATCCAACAAAAAGTCTCCCTACGAAATCTTCACCAATAAATCACTACCCGTGGATTATTTCCATCCGCTTGGTTCCAGGGTGGTCTATCTAAACTTGAAAATTCCTCGCGGAGACAAGTTCATTAATCAAGGATTAGAAGGCACGTTAGTAGGATTCAACCCCAATCTCCTATGTTATCGTATGCTCAAACCAGATAATAACATTATTTCGTCGAAGCACATCAAAATAATCAAATCCAGTCCCCACCTCCAAACCTCTGAAAACTCTCCTGCCGTCATTCCTTCGATTGACATAGATCTTCCTTTAATCCCGCATGACTGTCCGCGTTCCAACTCTCCAGTCACCTCCACTTCCACCTTACCCAATAATCCCTCCTCGTCTTCGACCGAGGCTACGGAGCCTGCAGATGACGAGTCATCTCACTCATCCCAGGAGATCGCTGATGAACTGGCTCCCTCTCGAATACTGCGCGACCAATCAACTCTTCATCCTCCCGACCGTTACGGATTTCACCATTATTTTGTTCCTAAATCTTACAAGCAAGCTAAGAAGTGTAAAGACTCTGAAAACTGGGATCTCTCGATGGACGCGGAATTATCCGGCATTGAAGAGATGGATGTCTGGGAAGACTACGATGGTCCTGAACCCTCAAATCCTCTCAATACCACATGGGTCTACCGCCTGAAAGACAACTGTCATGGGGACCCTTTGATCTACAAAAGCCGACTTTGCGTGCAGGGGTTTGACCAGATATACGGCCTGGACTACCAAGACACGTTCTCACCAACAGGCAAAGCGGCATCTCTTAGAATAGCTCTACTTAACAGTCTCTACCACTCTCTTCCTATCACTCAGTTCGACGTAAAGAGTGCATTTCTTCACGCGCCACTCAAGGAAGTCGTTGTAATTAAAAATCCAAAAGGATCAAAACGAAAATCAAAATACCTCAAACTTAAGAAATCGTTGTACGGGCTTAAACAAGCTCCTCTCAACTGGTTCAACACCCTCACCTCCTGGCTTTCAGACCAAGGTTTCCACCAATCATCATCCAATCCCTGTCTCTATCTAAATTCCCAAAGGCAATCCATGATTTTCTTCCACGTCGACGACCTAATTTTGGTCTGTCTTGGAAAAAAGTTTAAAGAAAACTTTTTACAGCGCTTTCCTAACGCAACTGCCCATGATCCAAACACAATTCTTGGTATGAAATACTCCAGAACCGAAAACAAAATATTTCTCTCTCAACCAAATCACATTGAACACGGGCTTGAAGAACTCAAACTTTCTGACTGTCATCCATCCTCCATTCCATTAACGGCTAACTTCAATTTACGACCGGCCACAGAAGACAAACATGAAGAGTTCAAAGCTTTAGGAATCAACTACAGGTCATCTGTGTTCCTGATGAACTACATTGCTTGCTTAACTCGACCCGACATCAGTTACGCTGTCTCCAGCTTAGCCCGGTTCTGCGAACGTCTCGGGATCAATCACTGGCGCGAAGTTATGCGCTGTTGGAAGTATCTCAAGGCAACGAAAGGACTCTTGTTAGTATTGAAAGTAAAACATCAGGACACCCAGCTACAATGCTTCAGAGACGCCACGTGGAACGACAATCTCAAAACGAGACATTTGCAATCTGGCCACATAACCCTCCTATTTGGATCACCCATTGCTTGGAGCAGCTACCGCCAGAGAAACGTAACACACTCAACCACTGAGGCCGAACTCAATCCGCTAGTCGACTCTTTTTTGGAGGCTATCTGGATGAGGGGTTTACTTTCAGAAATGTGGGAAAAACCAACGCAACCAAGCTTGCACCACATTGACAACAAAGGATTGGACAACAAATTGAAGAAATTCGGCTGCAATTCCAAAAACCGCCATATCGACATAAAAACTAAGGCCATCAGAGAGGAATTACGAGCAAACAATCTTGAAATCAAACTAATCCCTTCGAACAAGATGATTGCTGACGGGCTGACAAAAGCCCTACCGCGCATTCCTCTATCAAAGCTAATTCAAGTCATCAATCCTCTTTTTCACTAACTTGAAATCCTACCAGCCACGAGGGGTGTCAAAGTGGCGAATCCTCCTCCTACTGGCTAAAGGCACGCGCACACTCGCGGCACAGCTGTAGTGACTTCTGCAGCGACCTCGCGCTTACCCGTTCTCACTCAAGACTTTACTTCAAGGTCCCCCGGAGGCTTTTCTAACTTGTCTCCATGATCATCAACCTTGTCTCCTTCATCATCATTCCGTTCCTTTCTTATTTTTCCTGATTCCTTTCTTTTCTTATCTTTTTCCAATTTCTTCATACAATCTTCTCTCCCAATGTCTGCCTCTCCTCTGACAATTGCTCAACTGCTCAATCACCATCCTCAACCCGCCTCAACATGAACCACCTTCCTCTAATCTCAACTTCATGTGTCTGGTATGATTTCAATCCTTTCCATTTTAGTCCTCAACTTCTTTTATATTCTTCTTTCCCACTCACCTTTTGTCTCTATTTGTATGCTGCTGCCTGCCAGAATTTGCTGGTCCCTCAATGCAATAATTTCTATCAATTCTAATCAATCACTTTACACATCCTGATCAATTATCCTCTACTCTGGTCTTGAATCTCTGCAATGATTCTAAACTAGATCCCAATCCCAATTCTTTTCTTTGTGGTTTTGGTATGAAGGAGTATGGTCTTAAGTGAAGGCAATGTGGGGTAGAAGTAATTCCTCCCAATTGTGCACAATCAGGGGCCTCTACTACTGTCATTCTCAAAACTCCACCCTGTGTCACACATGTGAGCAATGCGTTAGCTTTTGGATCCTCTTTTATGAAAAAGGCACCTTTCAAGGATGAGGCGGAACATCAAACTTGGAATATCTTGGAACATTGCCTCAGTTTTTGTCGTAAGGTCTCACTGATCAATGCTTTGAGGAAGAAAGGATTCCTCTCTTTTGCCACCAAGTATGAACCAGTTGTGAAAAACGTTCAACCAGTCAGCCAACCAATGCCTCTCAACATCAACCCTCCTCTTATGTGCCACCCTCTATCCCGCAATCCTTACTGTGGTTTATCTCAATCTCTTACTGGTCCATTCATCCCCTCTTGTTGTGTCACTGAAGAACCTCTGAAAGTGGTCAAATTTGTTCCAGATGGATGGCTTCTTCCTGATTAGTTGTATTTGATAAAAAATGTTTAGCCCTTAGGTAAAAATCTATTGCTTTCTGTGAAGAACGGAGAGGTCTCTTGAAAGAATCCTATGGACTCCCTTAAATTATCCCCGTAGTAGAACATGATCCCTGGCAAAATAAGAAGATCCCAATCCCTGCTGCTAAATTTGACAAATTCATCAAGTTGGTCTGCAAAAAAGTCCAAACTAGTTAATATGAACAATCAACTTCTAGCTATTCCAGTCCTGTTTTCTGTGTTCTCAAGGGTAATGGTGAACTTAGAATAGTTCATGATCTCCAGCCCCTAAATAAGGTTACTATTAAAGAATCTGGTATTCCCCCTGCTACTGAAGAATTTGTTGAATCCTTCTCTGGGAGAGCTTGCTATGGTCTAGGTAACATTATGGGTGGCTATGAAAAACAATCCTTACATCCAATTTCTTGTCCTCTCACTACTTTCAATACTCATCTTGGTTTTTTCCAACTTACTCAATTACCTCAAGGTTCCACCAATTTGGTTGCATTCTATCGTGTGTAGATGGTTTGGATCCTCCAGGATGAAATCCCTGATCATTCTGGTATCTTTATTGATGATGGCGGGATTAAAGGTCCAGTTTCTGATTATAACAATGAGCTCTTACCCTGGCATTCAGGAATCCCTTGATGTATCTGGGAATATGCAACCACTCTCAAAAAGATCCTTTTTTGAATCTAGGAGTCTGGTCTCACTGTCTCTGAATCCAAATTGGCTGCCTGTGTCCCTGCTTTGGAAATTGTTGGTCATGTGGTCTGCAGGGAAGGAAGAAGGATGGCTCCATCCAAAGTCAAAAAAATCCTCTCTTGGCCTACTCCCATCAATCCAAATGAATTCAGAGGTTTCTGAGGTGTTGTAATCTATTTTTGAATCTTTATCCCTTCTCTATCCAGAATTTGCATTCCCTTGCGTCGCTTAACCAGGAAGGATGCTGAATGGTTTTGGACCCAAGCTTGTGAACAATCAATTCAGATGCTCAAAACTATTGTTGTAAAGGACATTGTCTTGAAGAAGATCACTTATGGACCTAGGACTGCCAAGATCAAGATGGCTGTGGACTGTAGTTATCAATCTGTTGGGGCTGTCCTTACTCAGGAAGATGAAAATGGTTTGGATCATCCTGCTCTGTATGAATCTCTTCTTTTTCCAGAGGTGGAATCCAGGTACAACCAGCCAAAATTGGAACTTTTTGGTGTGGCCCAAATTTTGAAGAAGCTCTAAACTGTTCTCTGGGGTCAACACTTTGAGTTAAAAGTTGATGCACAATCCATTATTGAAATGATCAATTCCCCAAGTCTCCCAAACGCTCCAATGAATTTCTGGGTGGCTTTCATCCAGTTGCTCTATTTTTATACTGTTCATAGGCCTGGAAAATCTTTCACCATGCCTGATGGTTTATCTCAACGCCCTCTTGGAGATGAAGAATTGGATGTTGGAGTGAATTTTGATGAGGAGTAACCCTCAATTTGTCCTGTCTTCACCTTTTCCTCTCAAGATTATTCTGGCTTCCAACAAGGCTTCTGGCTTAAATTAGAGCAGTATCTCCACTATCCAAAGGCCTACTGATCTCTCTGCTAAAGATTTCTGTTGAGTATTCTCCAGGTATTCCCCAGCTCTCATCTCTCACCGTGCCTCTGCGCAGAGTAGTTTACTATTATCATTTCTGACCGTGCATCTGTGTGCGGATGCGCACTGAATATACAACAGGGACCCCAATGTGGGCTTCTCATCCACACTAGGACTCACTCCTTCAGACAAATCTTGCAATCATTGACCGACCATCTCATCCTCCCTTTCTTATTATTCTATCCTCCTTTTCTTCTTTCTATCTCTTCCTTCTATATTTCCTCTGTCTATCTTCTTTATCTATTTCCATTTACATTCTCTTTTCCAATCTCCTCAAAGACCATCATTCCTCCATCAAATAACCGCTCAATCCAAATATGCCAATCTCTGACCGGTAAGATGCTGACTTCTCTAACAAGCCCTATTGAATTCAACCTGACTCTACAATACAAACAGCCTTTCTCCATCTACTGGAATCCCATTTATTCTATTTCTTCTCTTCCTCAATTGTCTCATTGTCCACAGATCTCCCTCAATTCAAAGCTGTATCATTGAGCAGTACTCTTTGATCTACGCTGTAGGATTCTACATTTCTTTCTTTGTGTTTTATTTCTCTTTGAATTCTCTTTCTGATATGTTTCTTTCTGTCTATCTCTGATTTCTCAGCCCAAGCTGGTTATAGTTCTCAATAAATAAATTCAAATCTTAATAATTTTTTATCACTCAAAAGGAATTTTTCCAATTTCTTTGTCCAAGGTACTAGGCTTATGAAAAGAGGCAACCCTTGTGCTCTTTTTGTTGTCACCATCCCTTCTAAACAAGATTTGATCCTTGAAAGTCTCCATGAAGGCCTTGGTCATTGTGGGGAAACCAAAACTTATTTTCAAATATCCAAACAATTCTGGTTGCCATCCTTGAAGAAATCAGTCTCTCAAAGGTGCAAGAGTTGTGAAGTATGTCAGAAACGTGATCTTAGGTTCCCTGCATAAATTTGTTATCCCACTGGAGATTCCACTGTCTTTGGAAGGATTGCTATGGATGTGGTTCATATTAAGGCTGGTGGAGCTAAGTACCTCATAGTGGCTAGAGATGATTTTTCTGGATGGGTTGAAGAAAAATTCCTTAAGAACCTCAGCTCTGAATCAGTAGCAGCCTTCCTATATGAGACTTGTAAAATGCGTTATGGCTTGGCTCAATCTTATTCAACTGATGGTGGCTCTGAATTTGGCGGAAAACTGGCTGAAATGATCCAATTGCTTCCTGGTAAACATAGGGTGACCAATCCTTATTATCCTGAAGGTCAAGGCATGGTGGAATGAGGCCATGCTCCTTTAAAGGCTGCCCTTGGCTGGTGAAAGTGGAAAGAATTGTTGCAAATTTTTTCCTCTGGTCCTCTTCTCCAATTGAATGTCAACTAAACAACCCACTGGCTACTAACCTTATGAAATTATCTTTGGACAAAGGGCTGTCCTTCCTCTTGATCTGGAAATGGAATCTTTCTTAGGTATTTCTTGGGACAAGGTTTCTTCCACCACTGATCTATTAGTTGCCAGATCCAAGCAACTGGAGCAAAGTGAAGATGTTCATGACAGAGCTTATCTGAAGATGATGGAGTCAAGAGAAAAATCAGTCCAGTATTGGGAGGATAAGTGCTCAAATCAAATCAGGGATCCCTTGAATCCTGGGAATCTAGTCTTAGCTTATAATCAATCCTTGGAAACTCAGTGGGGAAAGCTTTTCTATCACCGCTGGAATGGTACTTATTGAGTGGTCCTCAAGTCAGAGGTGGATCATATTTTTTGGAGTAGCGGGATGTTACTCAGATGGCCAGAAGGTTCTCTGCTGATCAGGTCAAGAAATATCATTTTTGTGGAGGCAACTTGTTCCAGAAGTAAGTTTCCCCCAATTGTGCACCACCAGGGGTCATCTGCTGCATTTTGTTGTGAAACTCTACTGTATGCCACATATGTGAGCACCTGGGACGCATTCTTCATTCTTTTATCTCAGCAACTTCCAGGACCTTTTCTTTGGATGGATCAATCTCCCTTTTCAATCACCCTCAAGATCAAATGGGCGGTTTTTGGTTTCAATTCCTCAGTTTCTTATTTTATATATAATATCAAAGATACTCAGATGCAGACTAGGGACAGTCTGTAATTTGGGGAGAGATGTGGTGCCCAATCTGGGACACCTCTGGACCAGTATGGAAAAATCAAAATTTTTATGAACTTTTCTATAGCCTCCATTTAGATCCAAAAAAAAAAAAACTTTTTTTGGAATGACTTCTCAGTTCAGTTACCAGTTCTCAGCCTTCCCTTCTCCTAGTTTTGTAAGAAGATCTCTCAGTGCCTAGACCCCTGTGCTTGGGGTTCAAGTCCTTCCCCATTCACTCCTCCTCCTTCAGCTCTCTCTTTTTTTTTTTTTTTTTTTTTTTTTTTTGGCGAAATGTGCCCGCCAATGGCAATTCACCCAATCCTCACCTTGGCTGTCAGAGTTTTTTGCAAATGGAAAGCTTGATCAACCACTCCTCATCATCCTGTCAAACATCATCATCACCACGGTCATTGACCAGCCCCTCCCCCAATTGTTCTCACAATCCTCTGTTCTTTGCAACCGCCAACCACCTGCCAAAATCATCAGCTCGCCCTCATTTCCCCCCATTGCCATTGGCAATGACAAAGATGGTGACCATCTTTGATCATTCCCTCATCCAACCCATCCAATCATCCGTGGCCCCCATTGCTCTGTCAACATTGGATTGGCCCGCAAGTTGTTGCTTGCATCCATCACAAGCAATCATTGCTCTCCAGTTCCCCCCCTTCGATTTGCTTATTCCCTAGCTCCCGGGTCTCCCGCCCGGTTCATCAGTAGTCCACGGGGATCCCTTTTCATTTCACCCAGGGCCCGCTGCCGCTCATCTGAGTTCATCCGTTGGCGAGGCCCATCAGTCATCTTCCCGCGCGTGTCCCCTGTCATTGTCACCTGCCCCCGCCCATCATTGGCACGGGCTGATGGCTTCCCTTGGTCTGATCTTTTAGCTTTCATTGTAGTAAAAAAAAAAACTTTTTTCCGCTGTATCTGTAAATCTCTCTTGTAAATAGTCTACAGACCTCTTGTCTATGAAACAAGGGGCTCTCCCCTGCCTTTTTCCAATCATGCATGGGTGTGTGTGCATATGTCCCCCCCGGTTATCATTGAAATCTGATCCTCATCCTCATCCTGGGAATATCTATGATTGCCCCCTGATCCATTGATTCTTAGTCTTTTCCCCTCTGTGGACTGATCCTTATCACCAACCAATAGCCTTGCTGGTTGAAGAGGATTCTGTCTGTTGGAATTATTGAGTGCGTTATACCAATCCTTGATCCCTTTCACTGACCATACTGGTCTTGATCCCTCCTTTATCATCTTTCTGGAGCCAATCAGATGGATTGAAGAGGTCTTATTGAGCTTAACAACTGGAGTGTCATGCCTCCCTTATTTCTTTGAAGTTGCACTCTTCCAGCCTACTCTTGAGTTCCTTGAGAAGTGTTGAGGTTATCCTTGCTTCAAATAAGTTTACTTTTTGCTTTTAGAGCTTCTCAAACATAGTTCTTTGTCTTGTAAAGCCACCCACAGTTATCTTGCACCCTTCAAGCGCTTGATTGCGGAGATTTGGGCAGCTTCATTGAGAATCTGGAGGTTGGTTGGGTTTGAGTTGATCATCCCCGATCTTCTGCTGAGGACCAGATTTATTAGCTTTTGGGCCTTTTTTACATGCAACAGCTATGTTTTTTGAACTTTAAACAAACTTTGGCTTCTTTTTCCAAGTTTTTCCCACATAATCTTGGCTCAGATAGTGCTGTTCCATTGCTAAAAAACTACTATCATCTTTATGCTTTACTACTTGATTCCTCATTTACCAGGTTCTGTATCTTGATCTTGGTTACATTTAAATATTTTTGTAACACTCAGGAGGGCAGCTAAACAGCACCTTTCCCCTCCACAGAACTGCCATGGCCTAGCACTGTTTGCAGTCTTACACTGGAATAACTAGAAAACCCAGAATGTTTTTTTTCTAATTTTCTTGTCTCTGGATTGGCTTTGAAGGAAGAAAAGGAGAAAGGGGGGGCAATCTGGCTAAGCTAGCAGAGTTAGCCTCATATCCTCCGCTTCCGTGCAAGCCTCTGCCGCCAGGGATTGGAAAGCTTCCAGGACCTTGCGTTGCGCATTGGCGGTGAGCGTGTAAGGAACCAAGAGGAATTGCTGGAGGTGTTTGTCTGCGTTGTTTACCATTGTGTTGTGGAAACCAAAGGGGAATACCCCTGAAGTTGTCCTCAAGTTCCAGAAGTTTATTGATCAAAGCGTCTGTAAGGAGATTGGATGCAGCCGGTCAAGAGAGAGAGAGTGATAGAGTGATAGTAAGATGAATTCCTCCCTTTTCAATCCAATCCAATCTGATGGGATCCAATGTGATCATAAATTGATTGGATTGGATCGGAAAGGAAGGAATTCATCTTATTATCACTATATCACTCTCTCTCTCCCTCTCTCTCCCTCTCTTGACAGGCTGCATCCAATCTCCTTACAGACACTTTGATCAATATCTCTCAAAGGTACTCACGGATGCTACCAACAGCCGCTTCTCTTCCTTCCTCCTCCCACGGCACCTGCGCTACCCCATGGATTTACCCGCATATTTGACTCAACATTGCGGAAGTGGAGCAATTCATCTCACGGTATGAAATGATTGTGGACTCTGAAGGCGTTTCAGATTTCAAGAAGGCACTCCATGTTGTCCTGTTCATCAAGGACGCAGAAGCGCGTCAGGACATTGAGGAGATGGGAGGCTACCTTAACCTGGATTGGCCGGCACTGAAGGAGTACATGCTGGCGAGATGGGGGAGGTGCTGCTTCTGCTTTTGGAAGGACAATCTCAAGCCATCCGCGGAAGTGGATTACAAGGCAGGCGCGCGCGGCGGGATCCGGTTGCAAGTGGAATTGGATTACGTGGAACTGGAGTACTACAGGGCAGAGTATCTTCCGGCCCCACCACCGGCAACCATCTCTTGGGCTAGCAAACTTGCGGAGGTGGCAAGGGGCCTCAAGGCCTATCTGGAGAGTATTCAGTCTCCCAGCGCGTCTGCGCCCAGCGTGTGCGCAAATGGGGAGGACAACAACCGTTGGCGGACAGGACAGAGGGACCGGACAGCGTATTTGAACGCGGAATTGGTTTCCCCAGTGGGGGCTAAGTACGTGTAGGGGAAGCGGGACTCAACGGAACCTGTGCGGCCTACTGACAGGAAGCGGGCAAAGACGATGGAACGGGAAACGGATGCTCCGTGCGGTATGGGAACCGGTAAATGGCAGACGGGCCTTGCAAAGAAGGTAGACGCGGCGGCGGAAGAGACGGACCACGCGTTGGAGGATTACGACCCAAGCCAGACCTCTTTGACTGCAGGGAGCGCGCGCTTGGAAAGGGTAGGGGCAGCCGCAGAAGGGAAAAACCAGGTGCCAAACGATGGCGGCCAGAGCCGGACCCCTTCAACGGTTGGGAGAATGAGGATGGGGCAGAAGGATGTGGCAGCAATGGAAAGGGCGGGAGCAGAATGGACGGACGGGGGGTCGGAGTGCGGGACGGACAACAGGCGCGCAGCCATGACGGCTAGCAGGAGCCTTGGGATTGGTGCAGCGGACGCTGTGGTGTCATTATATAGCCTTGGGTCGGGGACTGCGTCGCGGCCTGCGCGCTCAGCATCTGGTAGGTTAGGCTCAGCAGTCGGGGTGCGCCGGTCCTCAGCAGTAGCCGCTGCGGGTTCAGCAGTAGCCGCTGCGGGCTCAGCAGTGGGCGCGGCGGGATCGAGCACGCGACTGCGGGCCGGGCCTGACTAAGGGAGGCGGGCCGCGACCCGCTTGGATGTCCGACTCATGGATGGAGCTGGGCCGACCGGGTTCTCGGAGCGGCTAGTCGGGGAAGGAAAAAGCGGGGCGACAGCGGGGCTATATGCGTGGCAGCCGCGCGCAAGCGCAGGCCGGCCACGGGACGGGAAATTCACGACGGCGCGTTGGGTGGATGCGCGCAAGCGCGGTGGATCTTGGGTATCGCGCGGCGGAGGGCCGCGCCACGAAAAGACGAACCGGATGCGCGTAATGACAGGCGAGCTGGCGGGGGTAGGGTATGGGTATGGGTTTAGGGATGGGTTAGGGTTCTGGTTCTAGGTTTCCTTCTTCATGGTTGTCAGTCTGTCTTTGTGCTTGTGCTTAGGTTAGGGTTGAGGGGGAGGGCTCAAACACCCTTCCCCTCAACTTCGGGTTGTAGGGGGGAGGGCATTTTTTTTGGAGGATCCATCAATCTACATATCTCTCTCTCTCTCTCGGAGTAAAGGAAAGGAAGCAATCTCGGTCTTACAGACGCTAGAACCATCAATCCCGTAACTAGGGACAACTTCGTGAGGATCAACCTCTAAAGTTTCCACATCTGGGGGTCTGGCCGGGAACTTTCAATTCGTTCTCAGTCTCTTGAAGATTACGCAGAATGCTACCGACAACCACTCCGGGATCCAATGCTCCCCTTCCCTACCCTCCACGCCCGACTCCCGTCTCTGCTGCTCAACCCCCTCCGCCACCGTCCGCTCATGCTCCTAGAGTTAGCGGGTTCGCTCCTCCCTCGGAAGGGTCGTCGGACATGGCGGTAGAGGCCCCTTGCCGCGTTTGGTTGAGGCCGAGGGATTTCCCTCATCTTTGGTTCAGTACTTCGGATGTCGAGCGGTTCCTTTCTAGGTTCGAAGGGATTGCGGACTCGGAGGGCGCGTCGGGCGCAGATAAGGTTTGGACTATCGTGCTGTTCATTACCAAGGAGGAGAAGCTGCGGGACGTGAAAGAAATGGTTGGATACGAGAGGCAAGACTGGGGGAAGTTGAAAAGCGAGATGTTGGCGAGGTGGGGAAAGCGTGAACCTCGGTTTCGGGAAAGCGACTTCAATCGAGCTGAGGAGGAGGCAATTGAGAATGGCGGGGTGCGATCGCGCAAAGGATTAGTGGAATATATGTCAAGGTTCGAGCAAATCTACAGGTACCTTGCAAAGAACAAGGTTGTCGCGGGTCAGACGGGTGCCATGAAGCGGGCTTTCCTGGGAGGTCTCGCGCCCCAGCTCCGTTCCAGGGTGCAACGATATCTGTACGACCACGGCCTGGTTAAGAGGTCGCTGGATGGGAGTGTCGCGATTCTCCCTGATCTTTTGGTTATCCGTCAAGCCGTGGAAAGCGAAATCGATTTGGAAAAGCTCATCGCGGATACGGCACGAACGTACCCGTCTTCCTCCAAGAAATCGGTCACGATCTCGGCGCCGGCCCCCGACCAAACTTTGGCCGCGCGGCCGTCGACGCCCTCTCATGCCGGACTTTCCCAGCAGCCTCCGGGACCATCAGTCGGGGAGATAACGGAGATTCTGCGGGACATAAGGGTTTTCCTCAACCGGACACCGGCTCCTACAGCTCCGGCAGCCGCACCGTTTACGGCGGCTCCTTCTCAACCGCGCGCGGTGCCGCCTCACATGGCGGAGGGGTTCCAGCCTCCTAGCGGATCATCCGGATCGTACGGGTCGCCGCGATGTTCATATTGCGGGGTGAGAGGGCACTGGAAGTCAGTCTGTGAGGATCTCACTCGGGACATGGACGAAGGGCTTGTTCGCGCATCCGGGATGACGTACATATTTCCGACGGGTGAATCGGTGGACCTGACTAAGGACAAGCCGCCACCAATGGTGCAAGTGCGGGAAAGAGCGAAGGCTAAGACCGAGACTGCTCGGGTCTCGCTTGGGATTGTCACTGCGCCCGGAACCTGGGTAGCTCCGAGAGTGGAGGCCGAAGTCAGGGCGTTGGCGACGAATGAGCGCATTGCGATGGATGTCAACGAGCGATCAACGGCTTCAAAGCCAGTCGCGCGAGTGCCGATTTCGGACGGGCCGTCCTCTAATCCCGTGGGAAAGAAGAAGGCCGAGGACATTGTCCGGAGGGTAATGGGGAACGACTCACCAATACCCCTGACCCTACGAGAGCTAGCGGCGGTGTCCCCCGAGGTCGTCAACGAGATGGTCCAGGCCTTGAAAGATTGCGGTCAGGGCCGGGTGCCAACAACGGTTCAGCGGGTTAACGTGGCGGAGGAGGGAATGGATCCCGAGCCGTGCCGGTCCAAGTCGGTATCCGTCCCGCTTGCTTATGTCGCGATGACCATCGCCGGGCGGAAGGTGTGGGCGATGGTGGATAGCGGGTCGATGGTCAACCTGCTCCCATCAAGGTTAGTGGACGAGCTTGGTCTGGTGCGGAGAAAGTGTGCGATGGGCCTTTGGGCGTTAAATGGCGGGGAATGTCGCCTGGACGGAGTAGTAGAGGCGGAGGAGGTGGAAGTTGCCAAGGTCTGTAAGCCTCTGTCATTTCTTTCAGTGGAATGCGGAGACGTGATTCTAGGACGGCCATTCATGTTTGGGTTCCGAGCCCAAATGGCCTTCAACGCCAAGGAAGGAACGGAGGCGCTGACCGTCGAAGACTTGCTCGGGGCACGGTTCGAGACGACGATCTGCGATCACGGGAGAGGGAAATGGGTACAGGACCCGATGTCTGGCGGCAACGAAGAGTCCGGCGCGGGGGTTGACCGTAAGGGTCACCCTGCGGAGGATTTTTCCTAGTCGGCCGCGGGAACCGTGCGGAGCGGGCTCCGGCTCTGCAAGGGCGGCCGACAGGTGAGGAGCAAGCGGGGGAGGACACGCGTGGGGCGCAGGTGCCGGAAGTAAGTCCCATTCCTCAGTATGCACCGCCGGAAGGCTCTACGCTTCGAAAACCCTATCACCGTGCCACAGTCGTGAGCAAAGGCGAAAGCCCCGGTCTGGTCATTACTAGGACTTACGACGGCGACGATCGGGTCTGGATGGCGCGGTGTAATGCGGGCAAGTACAAACCGGTAGCGCGGAAAGTCCGGCCGCGGAACGAGCCAATGCCTCAGGGGCTCAACGGACCCTTACGACCGATCGCGTGGTCCCGCGACCCGTGGGAGACACCCCTTAGGAAGAATGGATGGGTAACACGGTCGGCGCGGATCACGGACGAGCGGGTGGACGCCCTTAACTTCGGACCGACGGGATGGCTGAGTGCGGAGGAGATGGATCTGCTGGTGTCAGTATTGGTAATGAGGGAGAAGGCACTTGCTTTTGGACCGGACGAACGCGGGTTGTTGAGGGGTGAGATCGGGGACCCTTACGTTATTCCCACTGTCCCTCACGAACCGTGGCAAATCAAGCCGATTACGATCCCCCGTACCGTTCGGGAGCCCTTTCTGGAGCTGGTACGGGAGCGCGTAAGGACGGGGCTTTACGAGCAATCCACGTCAAGCTACTCGAGTCCTATCTTCGCGGTTGTTAAGCAGGACGGGAAGTCGCTAAGGATTGTTCACTACCTTCAGAGGCTAAATTCATTCACTATTTGCGACGCGGGGCTTCCCCCGCGTGTTGAAGAATTTCTGGAGTCGATGGCCGGGCGCGCTTGCTACGGGCTGGTGGACGTGATGGGGGGATATGACCAGCGAGAACTCCACCCTGACTCGCGGCCACTGACGGCGTTTGAAACCGGGCTAGGAAGGATGCAGCTGACGCGGCTACCGCAAGGTGCGACCAACTCAGTGGCGGTATATCAAGCCCAAATGACCTGGATACTACGGGACGACCTTCCGGAAGGCGTGCAGATCTTCATTGACGACGCTGGCATTAAAGGCCCCAGAACGGACTACGAGGGCGCGGTCCTAGAGGATGCACCCGCGATCCGGCGATTCATCTGGGAATACGCGGAAACTCTGGAACGAGTCCTCTTCCGAATTGAGGAGGCAGGCCTTACTGTGTCCGGGAAAAAGTTGGCGGTCTGCGTTCCGGCGCTCGAAGTACTAGGGCATGTCGTGGCCTACGACGGGAGGCGAATAGCGGAGACGAAGCGGAATAAGGTTCTTGAATGGCCGACCCCTTGGACAGTGTCGCACGTCCTGCAGTTTATGGGGTTGTGCAGCTACGTTCGCATGTTCATCGAGCGGTTCGCAGAAGTAGCGAGCCCAATGCGGGCATTGACGCGTAAGGGGGCGGAGTGGAAGTGGACCGAGGGATGCGATGCCGCTTTCGCGAAGCTCAAGGAAATCGTGGGGCGCGACATTGTCCTTTGGAACCTCGATTACGACGCCGGAGGGATACGCCTGGCGGTCGACTCTAGCGAGCTCGGCGCGGGGGGGGGTCTTGACACAGGAGGAGGACGGAAAAGATAGGCCGGTGCTCTACGAATCGGTCACCTTTACCGCGACAGAGAGTCGGTATTCGCAGCCGAAGCTGGAACTGTGCGGTGTCACCAAGATCGTACGGCGGTTGCAGCACCTTTTGTGGGGCGTTCACTTCGAGCTCCTGGTTGACGCGGAGGCCTTGGCGCGAATGATTAACTCACCGACGCTGCCGAACGCGCCCATGACCAGGTGGGTAGCGTTCCTCCAGTTATTCTCCTTTAACGTGGTGCACATCCCAGGAAAGGCGTTCACGATGCCGGACGCGCTGTCGCGGTACCCGCGGGACGACCCATACAAAGGGGCGGAACCCTTGGACGTGGAAGCTCCGGTTGTTCGGGTAGGAAAGACGGAGGCGGCGGTTTGTCTTCCGTTGCGCCAGTTGGGACGTTACGCGGTTTTGTGCTCTTATTTGCAGGATCTCCGGTTCCCCGAGGGCACGACGGAAACGGTGGCCCAATGGGTGAGGCGAAACGTTCTGAACTTCTTCTTACAGGACGGTCAGTTATGGCGGCGGAGCGGCTCCGTGCCTCTTGTTGTCGCGACTTCTAGGGCCGACCAGGAGGTGATTCTAGGAAGTCTGCACAATGACCTTGGTCATTGGGGTGAGGTCGAGATGCGGAGGAGGGTGAAAGCGAGGTTTTGGTGGACGGGGGTCGTTCGCGCGGTGCGCGACTGGGTAGAGTCGTGCGAGGCCTGCCAATGGCGAAGCTCGAGGCTGCCCAAGGAGGTCAGCCACCCCACGGGCGAGGACGCGCTGTTCGGGCGCGTTTCGCTGGACGTGGTCCACATCAAGGCGGGTAAGTTTGCGTATTTGCTGGTTGCGCGCGACAATCTGTCCGGGTGGGTGGAAGCGAGGCCCCTGGCAAAACTATCGGCGGAAAAGGTGGCTCAGTTTCTGGAAGAGGACTGGTTCGCGCGCTACGGGTCGCTTCGCTTGGTCACCGTTGACGGAGGGGCGGAGTTTCGGGGACGCCTGATGACGCTGGTGCAGAATTGTGGAGCGAAGTTTGGCCGCGTGACGGAATACTACCCGGAGGGCGCGGGGATGATCGAGCGGGGGCATCAACCAATCAAGGATGCCCTGGTGAAAATGTGCGGCAAGGACGGCAAAAGATGGCAGGTGGCACTCCCCGCGGTCCTTTTTGCCAATCGGATCTCCGTGAAGCGCTCAACGGGGTATTCGCCTTACGAGTTACTCTACGGGCAGCGGCCCGTGCTTCCCGTGGACATTGAGCTGAACACGTTTTTGGGCGTGGATTGGTGGAAGGTTAAGACGTCCGCGGATCTGATCGAGGCACGGGCTGAACAGCTCCTTAGGCGTGAGGAGACCTTGGGAAAAGCCGCGGAGCGGTTGAAGAAAACCCGGACGGCGTCAGTCCGCTATTGGGACGAGCGCTGTTCCCATCGGCTCCGGGATCCGCTGCGGAAGGGGGACCTGGTCCTGCTGTATAATCGGAGTCTGGAATCCCAGTGGGGCCGGCTTTTCGCCAACCGGTGGAACGGGCCGTACCGCGTGGCCTCTAAGTTCTTGGGCGGCAGCTACGGGCTTGAGGAATTGGACGGGACGCCGCTTAAGCGGAAGGCCGCGGCTTCGCACGTAAAACGCTTCTTCGCGCGCGGCTCCACTTCCTTCAACGAGACGGCGAGCGATGATTCGGGGCCCGGGGGCGAGGCGGTCTCAGAGCCGGACGACGGCGCGGATTGTTCAGACAGCGAAGTGGCGGCGCGCGACGCGCAACCCCGGAGAAGTAGGAGGTTGCAGACGGCTGGGGACAGCTGTCAAGCTGGGGGGGGGGCGCTAGGTGGTTAAAGCTTGATTTGGTAAGGGGGTGTTCTAGCCGGTTCACAGCCGGGACAACTAGACACCCCAGAATGTTCGTTTCCTTATGTTTTGGTTTGGGCTTGGCTTTGGATTGGTACTGGCTATGGGTTATTTATTGCAGGTACGCGGGCGCGGCGTGGTGTCGGGCCCGCAAACGCGAGGACGAGCCCCGCTCACGGATGGCGGGACGAAGAGCTAACTGTAAAAAAAAAAAAAAAAAAAAAAAAAAAAATGATGAATGAATGGAATAATAAATATAGGATATTCTCTTTCTCTCCTTTGGATCCGGGCTGTTTCCTTTCTTTTTTTTTGTCTATTTCTCTCCTGTTTCTTTCTTCATCGGACGGGCGCGACGGTCGGGGATGGTATGGACGCGGATTTAAGCTTAGCTTGGTAAGGGGGTGCTCTAGCCGGTTCACAGCCGGAATGACTAGACACCCCAGAATGTTCGTTTCCATCGCCTCTCCCTTATACTCCCGGTTGTGAGCGCGCGCTGTCGGCGCGGTGTTTGTTTTGTTTTGTAGAACGGGTACGGGGAACTGTGTGGCAGTCCGTCTGGGGCGGTCCAGGTACCTCTTTTCGTTGGGATAACTGGTCACTTACGGTCTCTCAAAGAGGGAGCGCGCGGACGCGGATCTCAACCTCAACCTCACTCACACTCACTTCTCACGCGGACGCGGATCTCGGCACTCACACTCACTTTCCACCCGGACGCGCGGACGCGGGCCTTTCGTTTGCTCGCGCAGCAGAATATATTTCTCCAACGAACGCGGTACAACAATGGGACAAGAAAGTACACGGGAAAGGAGAAAAGGAAGGGGGCGGGGACGTCTAAGCCATTCGCATCATCTCCTCCATGTCCGCCCTCGATGAGGCCAGAAGGGCCCGGTAAGACGCCAAGAACTCGCGCCGGGATTCGGAGGATTGGGCTCCGGGGGTCGCCAGGAAGTTGCGGAGCATTGCGGTCAACCGTTCCGCGAAAGCCTCGAAGCCAGCTGCCAGGAGTGCCATCACGACCGGGATCTCCGGTATCTCGGGGGAGTTGGAGGAAGGCGGTGCCGGTGCTGGGACGGGGCTTGATCCGAGCGGATGAGGAGGTGATGAGGGGGTCCCTGGGGCATCGCGCGGAGGGCTCGGTCCATCTGGGGGCGACAACGGAACAACGATTGGGGACGGCGGAGGAGGGACCTCGGGAGTAGTAGGCCTCCTGTCCGAGACCACTGGTGACGCGGGCGGCGGTGGAGTACCTTGTGGAGCCGGGGCGGAAGGAGCCGGTGTAGGTGCCGGAGGGGGAACCGGGGCTGCAGCAGCGCGACGCCGGAGAATCTCATCGAGTCGCGGGTCCCTCGCGCCTTCCCTCATCCAAACGCGGTCCGACCAGAATCGTACGGCCCTCCGATGGTCGTCAACGGACGAGAAATCCTCCTTCCGCGGCGGTCCCGCGCGGCAAAAGGGGGAAGCAAAGTCGCGATCCTCGCTTGGCAGAGGGCGGCGGGAAGGGGAGCCCGGCGGAGTCCACGAGTCCTCCAAGATGGTGTCATCGTCCGAAACCACGAACGGGTCGGGACGAGCCCTTTTGCGCGGCCTGGGGCGGGAGCCGAAGATGGGTGGAGCTCGGGGCATGCAATCGCTAAGTGAGCAACGGCGATGGCCGCGACGGCAAGCGACACAGGCGCGTCGACCAGGAGCAATCGAGCACGCCTGCCCGGTCCGAGCGCAGAATTCGCAGGGGAGCATGACGGCGATGAGTGTGGGAGGGGAGTTGGTGGAGTGCGAAAAGAGGAGTGGGTAGGGAGGAGCGGGGTACGGGTAGTCGAGGTGGCGATGGGAAGGGACCTCTGGGGACAGAACTCAAGTTGGGGGGGGATGTGGTGTCATTACATAGCCTCGGTTCGGGGACTGCGTCGGGGCCTGCGCGCTCAGCATCTGGTAGGTTAGGCTCAGCAGTCGGGGTGCGCCGGTCCTCAGCAGTAGCCGCTGCGGGTTCAGCAGTAGCCGCTGCGGGCTCAGCAGTGGGCGCGGCGGGATCGAGCACGCGACTGCGGGCCGGGCCTGACTAAGGGAGGCGGGCCACGACCCGCTTGGATGTCCGACTCATGGATGGAGCTGGGCCGACCGGGTTCTCGGAGCGGCTAGTCGGGGAAGGAAAAAGCGGGGCGACAGCGGGGCTATATGCGTGGCAGCCGCGCGCAAGCGCGGGCCGGCCACGGGACGGGAAATTCACGACGGCGCGTTGGGTGGATGCGCGCAAGCGCGGTGGATCTTGGGTATCGCGCGGCGGAGGGCCGCGCCACGAAAAGACAAACCGGATGCGCGTAATGACAGGCGAGCTGGCGGGGGTAGGGTATGGGTATGGGTTTAGGGATGGGTTAGGGTTCTGGGTCTAGGTTTCCTTCTTCATGGTTGTCAGTCTGTCTTTGCGCTTGTGCTTAGGTTAGGGTTGAGGGGGAGGGCTCAAACACCCTTCCCCTCGACTTCGGGTTGTAGGGGGGAGGGCATTTTTTTTGGAGGATCCATCAATCTACATATCTCTCTCTCTCTCTCGGAGTAAAGGAAAGGAAGCAATCTCGGTCTTACAGACGCTAGAACCATTGATCCCGTAACTAGGGACAACTTCGTGAGGATCAACCTCTAAAGTTTCCACAACGCTTGCGGCAGGGCTTCAGGGGTGGAGCGGGGAGGGATTGGATGCCAATGGCACAACTGGGGAAAAGGACAACGGATTGGTGGGGACTCTGGCGACGGAAGGTGCGTTGGGACGGAAGGTTGAGGAATTGGCTGGCAAACAAGGCCCCTGCGGGATTGGTTGAGGCAATGCGCCGCAGATCTGGTGATGGCTATAGGGGGCGCGGTTGGCTGAGGACAGCGGCAAAGTTGGGGGGGGAAACTAGCGCGGGGTGGAAGGCCAGAGTTGGGATGCAGGACGCAGGCTCAAAAAAAAAAAAAAGCTTCTTTTCTTTTTTTCTCTCTTCCTGGCGCGTCAAGGTCTCCCCATGTACTCTTGCGGATACTCTCACTGGCAGGGGTTTCTCACTTTCAGACTCTCACTGGCGCAGATTTCTCACCTTTGCCGATTTCTCTCTCCAAGGCGCGGATGTTGCGCGTGGTTCTTATTCTCTCTCAGGGACTCACAAGCCCAAAGGCTACTCAATTGTGAGCAACGTGTGTCTTTTTGTGTATAGGCGCTGAATACAAAGGAGAAAGGATAGGAGAAGGAAAGGAACGGAGGGGGGGTGGTCCGTCTAAGTTGGTCCAGCTCTCATCATCTTCACCGCGTCCAAGCAAGCTGCGGCAACCAAGTTACAGAATGAGGCCAGAAGTTTGCGTGAGGAGTTGGCTTTGTGACCATGCGGCACCACCAGGAACCTCCGGAGGAGTCCATCCACGTTGTTTGCCATCGTGTCAAACATCGGGAGTGGGACAGCCGGAACAATTGGAATGAAGTCTGGGATCTTGGGAGTACCGGCCATGGAAGTGGGGTTGGGGCCTGGAGCGGCGTCGGGGACAGGAGCCTGTTTGGGCAATGAAGAGACCACGACAGGGGACGGTTGACGGGCCGGCTTGGGTGGGGAAAGCGGAGCTGGGGATGGTGACAGTGGTGGCAGGGCAAGACGCGGGGCCAGGGCTGGTTGCGGAGGAGGTGGAGGAGGAGCAGCCAGACGAGTGAAGAATTGCGCGTCCATCGCGGGCTGGTTGATGCGGACCCGGGCCGCCCAGCTTTGAGCCGCGTTCTGATATGCCGCAAATTTTGGGAAGTCCACGCGTCTTGGAGGCCCAGAACAACGGTAAGGTGAGCCCGAGTCATGGCTCTTGCGCAAGGATGGGCCAGGGGGAGCACGGGGCGGGGAGTTGTTGGGGGAGCCGGACAGGGTCCACTCGTGGCTTGAAATTCCTTGTTGCTCAAAACCAAAAACAAGTTGCGACGGGCCCTCTTGCCCGTTCGGGGTCGGGGTTGCGCACGCAGACAAGCACGCGGCATACCATCACTCAGCAAGCAATGGCGGTGGCTGTTGCTGCAAGGGATGCATGCGGGACAGCCAGGAATGATCCGGAAGACAAGGCCGTTCCCGCTGAAATAGGTGCAGGACGCCATGGGGGAGAGCAAGGGAGGAGGGGGGTAGTGTACTTGCTGGCAAGGAGTGGGGTAGTTGCGACAACTGGGGGAGGGGGTGCAACTAAAGGAGGTGAGATGGTGGGAGATCTCTGGGGACAGAACTCAAGTTGGGGGGGATGTGGTGCTCTTTTATGGAAGCGAGTCAGGAAAGGGCTGCGGGCGGCGGGCTCAGCAATAGCGGCGGGCTCAGAAGCGGCGGCATGCTCAGCAATGGGTAGAGCCTTGCTGCAGCTAGCCGCGCTGTGGGCTCAGCAGCAGTCAGGTAGGCCCAGAAGCGGTCGGGTCAAGCTCAGCACCTGGAGACGGGAGATGGACGGATTGCGTGGATTGCGGACCGGATGGATTGCGTGGATTGGAAAGCTTGCGCGGATTGGAAGGATTGCGCGGATTGGAAGGCTTGCGCGGATCAAGCAGATTGCGCATTTCAAGACACGCGGATTGGATCACGCGGGTACGCCCCGGATACCTGGAACGGGTTGTTGGGCGGAAGCGCGCGGGCGGGCAAACCAGGCGTACGTCGATATTGAGGGGCATGGGTTATGGGGCAAGGGATGGAGGGGTAGGATTGGGCTAGGGTTTTGTGCTTAGGGGTTGTTTTTCATCATTCTTGCTTACTTGCGGTTGTACATAGGTTAGGGTTGAGAGGGAGGACTTAAATAATTCACTCCCAAATCCGGGTTGTCGGGGGAGATATCACTTTATGATCACATCGGATCACATCAGATTGGATTGGATTGGAAAGGAAGGAATTCATCTTATTATCACTCTATCACTCTCTCTCTCCCCCTCTCTCTCTCTCTTGACTGGCTGAATCCAATCTCCTTACAGAAGCTTCAATCAATAAACTTCCGGAACTTGAGGACAACTTCAGGGTTATTCCCCCTTTGGTTTCCACAGTGTCAAAACTTTCCAAGGGGAGAGCTAGAACCAGAAAGATCTCCCAGATCTTGGAAGTTGCGGCTGGAGGGGTTGCAGCGGCCGCGGGTTCCTGTGACAACTCAATCACCACGGGAGACGGCATGGGCAGCATCCAGTGATGACCTAGGAGCAGGTGATGGTGAAAACAATGGTGGAGATGGCGCTGGAGGCGGATTTGGTCTTGGAGGAGTGGGAGGACATGGTCGTGGTGGAGGAGGAGCTGGCCTTGATGGGGGTGTAGGAGGCGCGGCCGGACAGTTTGGGATCCTTGGGTCCATCGCCCGTACATTCATTGGAACCCACGGGGAACACTTGTGGGCGGCATTCCAAAAGTCTGCAAAGTTTGAAAAATTCTGGCGCCTTGGAGGTCAAGCCCGGTGGAACGGCAAGCACAAGTTGTGGCTCTTGCGCAATGGAGGATTTTGAGGGGCACATTGCGGGCAATTGCAAGGCAAGCAAGGAGGATTCCACTCATTTTTTGGGATCTCCTCGTCACTCAAGATCAGAAAGGAGTGGCTATCGTTCCTCTTGCAAGGGCAACCTTGGGGATGGTTGCGCCGCATGCCCTCTGACAGGGAGCAGCGGCAGTGTTCCACTTGGCATGGGAAACAGGCATGCTGGCCCGGAATAATTTGGCACGGAGGGCCGTTCGGGCTGCAGTAGGTACAGGACATATTTTTTGAAGGGTGTTGGATGGGGTTTTTCTTTTTATGTCTTTGGTTGGATGAAGGGGGTGTGGTTGGAAGTGGTATAGCTGGGGTATGGTGGGAGGCAGGTGAGATAGTGGTGGATCTCTGGGGACAGAACTCGCGTTGGGGGGGATGTGGTGGTCTTTTATAGACGCAAGTTGGAATAGGCTGTGCGCTGCGTGCTCAGCAGCGGAAACATGCTCAACAATGGTTGCAGCTTTCCCACAGCAAGTTGTGCCTCAAACTCAGCAGCAGTCAAATTGGGATCAGAATCTGGAGACGCGGGATGGATTGGTTGGATCAGATTGGACGGATTGTGCTTTGCAAGAAGCAGATCCAGATTGCACGGATATATCTTGGATATCTGGAATGGCGCATCAGGCGCATGCAGACATGCCCAGGGGGCTCCAAGTTGGGCGCAGCGGGAGGCCGCGTCATGAGAAGGAAAAACCGGGTGGACATAATGGCAGGCGGGTAATACGGATGGAGATGGGAAATGGGACATGGGATATGCATTGTAGATTATGGGATGGGAAGGATAGGGTTGAGGCTAGGGTTCTGTGCTTAGGGGTTTTATTTAATTATTCTTGCTTTTTTCTGGTTTTATTTAGGTTATGGTTGAGGGGTAGGCTTCTTAAGCTGCACCCTCAACCTGGATATCATGGAGGATCATTTGTTGTCGTAGTTTTTGGAAGGATGTTTACTCTCAATTCTCTATCTCTCAGTCAAATGGTAAAAAGTTGCACTCAGTTTTTACAGACGCAAGGGATCAATAACTTCCAAACTTGGAACTATTTAAGTAGAATTCCTCTTCTGAATTCCACACCAGACCCTGCGCAAGAAATCTGGGGCCTGGGCCAATGGCTGTTCCTTGACATCAATATCCATCCTTTCCATCACCTCTGTCTTTTCTGCCTCCAACACCCAGACTTCAGCCTCCATGTGCAGAGCTTGTCACGTCTCCGGTGCTGTAAAAATTCCAAGCAATATCCAAGTGGCTCCCACAGGAGACCTGACGCACGCTCAAATCTGCTGCACTGGGGGTGGCTGACCGGCCCCCAAATCAACCTGCTCACTCTCTGGGAATATGTAGGTTGTCCTGGATGTGCGGACCAATCCCTTGTCCATTTCCTTGGTCAATTATGCCCAAGTAGAATTCCAATGACCTTTATCCTGGAAAAAGGTGCACTTGTGGACTGTGAAGCTGCTTGAAGGCCCGCTAGTGGGCTGGAAAAACTCCGCCATATGGGGCAGCCCACCGCGCGGCTGAGCAGTCATCCAATTGAGGAGAATGTGGGGGTCCTGTAACATGTCCGTGATCTTTTCACCAGTACGTCCAATGACCAATGGGGCGCTGCCAGCCGTTCCACTGTCAATGGGCGCGCAGGTAGTGCCTGCCTCAGAGTTGGGTCTGAGGGAGTTTCCAGATTTTTCAAGACTGTTGAGAACAACCTGGCCATATCCTCAATTAGTTCCCCCAAATCAATCTTAGTCTCCATTGCCTGGCAGATGATGCTTAGGTCTGGAAGCAGAGCAACGCTCTGGTCCACTGACTGCTTCACCAATCTGTGTTCAAACAAGTACTGCTGGACCCCCAATCAGAGTTGTGGTGCAAGCCCACCCAGGAACACCCGCTTCATTGCCCCTGTCTGCCCTGCTATCACCTGGTTCTTCTCCAAATAGCCATAGATGAAATTTAACATTGAAATGTGTTTGGCCAAATCACCCTGCGCGCCAATTGCTTCCACTGCCCCCTGCTTGAATTCACTCTCCCAGAAGAGAGGCTTGCACTTTCACCACCTTGTCATCATATTTCTCCTCAATCTGGCCCAGTCCCAGTCCCCATAGTCAGCCATATCCTCCACATCCCAAAGATTTCTCTTTTCCGTGATAAATAGGACCACTTTATGGTCCTTGTCCTTGCTTTTTGCATGCTTGGAATCCGCAATATCTTCAAAACCTCATCAGGAAATGCCCAATATCCACGGTGTTGAGTTGGAGGTGCGGGAAGTCCCATGGCCTGAGCCATACCCAACGGGGAGCCTCCATTGCCTCTGAGGAATCCAACTGAAGAGGATCAAAGCCGCCAGACCAAGATTTTGGTGGCAGAGGAGTATTTGGCCCACTAGGTCCCAACCAAAGAGGGAATAATGGCACAACATTCAATGCTGGATTAGTTTTTGGAAAAATCCCACCCATTCCCTTCAAGAGAATAGGACAAAATATTACTTCCTCGCGAGACCCCCAGATGTGGAAACAAAAGGGCCATAACCCCTTAGTTTTCCTCAATTTTGGAAGTTATTGTTCCAAGCTTTGTGGTGGTTATTTATATACACCAAGGCAATTAGGCTCAGCAATGGACATTTGACTTGGAGAGGCTCATCTGTGGTTAGAAGTCCGCAGTACACTAGGACTGTAGAAGCGCATTGGAGGACTGTCTATTCTGGAGTACATTAGCTAAGGGCTTGTCTTTGGTGCGGCATGAGCTTTTTGCAGGCAGCATGACAAGAATGGGCTGAATTCTTTGCCTTTTTCCAACATTGAGCATGGTCAAAAATAAATTTCCCTCTGCTGCTGTGGGTTTACTAATGCGGAAGCAAGTGATCAAAGCCAAGTAGTATGGATCAGGCCAATTATGGGATATTCACTGAGATTGTGGAGCACTGTGGGGCAATGAACGCTAAAGTTGAGGAAGCGCCATGCCAGTCTTTGGGAATTTGTGGTTATTCCACATGCGGGATTGGGAGTGATCCGCTAGGGAATATTGAAAAAGATCTGTTGTTGGTTATGCATTGGGGGGACTCAACTGTTAGGGGGAATCAGAAACAGGATCATCAAATCTACTGCAAATAATTGGATTGGTTAAGGGTTAGACTATTAAGTAAGGAGATCAGTGGGGAACGCACCAAGGTGTTCAGAAAAGGAAACTTTCATTGGCAGTTTATGTTCCTTTTTTGGAGTAGCTAGGGAGGGTCAGCAAGACATGCACAGAGACTTTCATTAGCACTTTATGTTCCTTTTTGGAGTAGTAAGGGAGTTTCAGTGTGGAATGCATGGAGACAATAGGGGTCTTTCATTTTTTGGTTTGCATTCTTTTGTTATTTGTTGTATATATAAGGAAGCTTTTCTTTTATTGGAGGAGATTATTATGAAGGGGGAGGAAATTATTATTAGGATTAGGGGGATAATCATTGGAGATTATAACAAACATTGGAAATTATTGGAGATTATTGCTTTATTGGAGTATTGGAGTATATTTTTCAAGGGAAATTATAGTTAGGTTATTTTCTTCTGTTACTTCAAAGTGTAATTACCAGCAGGAATTCTTGGAGGTCATATTTAGGGAAATAGTTCAAGTGCGGAGCTCATTGGGGATTCTGTCTTGTTTATTCACTATTATTTCATTGTGAGTTAACCTGAGTGGTTTCCAGCTTGGGTTCAGAAGTGAAGTTCCATTAGGAATTTTGGAGGTACAGGAGTTTGAATCAAGGGATAGTGGGCTTTCCGCAACTTGGAGAAAGATTGTTGCAGAGAATTTTATATTGTTGCAGAGAGTTTACCAAACACAAAACTCTTTCAACAGCGTCTGTAAGGAGGTTGGGTTTGATGAGTTTGATGAGAAAGGGACAATTTTATAGGGGAGAGAGGTAAAGAAATGATGATGCATATTCCTTCCAATTCATTCCAATGCTCTTTTTTCCAGATGATTTTTTTCCTACAACCCAGAGTTGAGAATGAGTTATTAAAGTCCTCCCTCTCAACCCTAACCTAAGTACAAGCACAAATGGAAAGCCTAGCAACAAAGAAAGAAAACCCTACGGCCCAGAAACCTAGCCCAGCCCTACCCAATCAGTCCACTCCCTCCAAAACTGTTCCCTCCATTGTTTTGTACGTCCAGTTTGTCCTTCTAATGGTGTGGCCCACGCCGCGCCCTTTACAGAGCCCCCTGTGTTTTTCAGTCTGCGCGCTTTAGAGACTCCTGTGGGATTTATATAAATAAAGTAGCAAATAGCTTTCTGGCAGTCATTGAAGGGAAATTTAGTATTACTTTGAATCCTTTAGAGTATTAGTAAAACTAAGAGTGGTTTTGAATTTCCTGCCATTCTAGTACTATAGTAAGTCTGCACAATAATTGATTTAAATTAATAGCTGGTTTGTTTTAGACTTAATATAGGTCTCAGATCAGACCTAGATTAGTTATTAGTTCTTATTGGTAGGGTTTTGTTGAAGAAAAAACAAGATTTATTAGTTTATTAGTTATTTTTTTATCAGACAGTTTGATCTTAACCAATATCCCAATATTAAAGGGTTCACAGGTTTTATCAAAGGGATGTTTCAGGAGAGAACCCAATGATGGGTTTACCCAAAGGGGGCTGGGTAGAGGAAAGGTTGGTTGTTTCTTTTTTGTTTTGCTCTCTTTATTATTAAGGATTATTTATTGATTAAGGATTTGTTTTTCTTTAATATGGTGCTGAATATTTAGGGCACAGAAGAACCCTTATTCAAGCACCTTGTGGTTGGTTTAATTGGCTAAATATGGTTAATAACTTGGTTTCTGATTTCTTGTTTCCTATTATAACTGATTCACTACTTATATTTATCTGGGTAGGTACCAAAGATGGATGGGCCAAGAGGGCCTGTTAGGTGGTTTGATATGTGAGAGGAGGTAGGTGTGTGCTGATAGGCCAGATGGCATCTGAGGGCCTAGGGGTGGATAGGCCAGATGGGATAGAGGTGGATGATCATAAAACCTGGATAGGGCAGAGAGGCCCTCCTTAAATAGAAATTCTGGTCCTCAGGGGATGCTCGGGGCTGCCCCTGGGGTGCCATGGGGCTTCCCCTATTACAGTGGGATAAAGTTAAATGAGAAATTTTAGCTGGTTAGAAAAATACACTGCATGAAACTGAGGAAATTCTGCTGGTTAGACAAAAGAAACTGCATGAAACTGAGGCAATTTCTCTGTTTGGCAAAAGATTGTACAGGGTTTTCATTCCTGCACAGCCTTTCATAAATTCCTTTGAGGTGCTGATAAGGTTGGTCTGGTGCTGGTTGCTTATTTGATACTGAATATTCTTCCTGCATGTATTGCTGTGCATTCACTGGTGGTTTATTTGGTGCTACTTTCTTATACGTTCCTTTATTTCTTTGCATTACTGGTGGTTTTTTTGGTGCTGCATGGTATTGAGGGCCTGCATATATTGCTGGGTATTACTGGGGGTTGTTGGTACTGGTAGTTTGTTTTGCATCACATGCTTCTGACTGAATAAATTGATTTGTGGTGCTGTGGGTTGTTGTTACTGGTATTTTGTTTTGCATCACATGCTTCTGACTGAGTAAATTGATGTGTGGTGCTTTGGGTTGTTGTTACTGGTAGTTTGTTTGGCATCAAATGATAATGACTAAGTAAATTTCTGTGTGGTGCTGGTGGTTGTTGGTACTGATAGTTTGTTTGGCATCACATGCTTCTGGCTGCATAAATTGCTGTGCGGGCTGGGATGGGTTGGTACTGGTAGTTTGTTAGGTTCTGATTGAGACTGGTCCCACTTTGTCCTGCCTATACTTCTCCTGTATACTTCTGCACAGCTTTTTTCATGAATATTTGCTTGTTTGTTTGGTTCTGGGTGAGACTGGTGTCACTTCCTCCTGCCTGCACTGTTTCCTGTATAATTCTTCACAGCCTCCTGTATGTATATTTGCTTTTATTCTTGGCGAGGTGATGGGGTTTTATGGTCCTGATGTTTAGGGTAAGCTGTTACCGGTATTTACTTGAGGGTTTCAAAGGTATGTCTTCATGCCTTCCACAGAGCTGTGACACCAGGTTGGGTATTAGTTTGCCACAGTTTGAGGTTTTTTGGGCTGTATCTTCTAATCCATGAGAGATAGGGGGGTACTTTGGCTGAGTGACAATGGGTTATTTCTGATTGAGAATCCATTCCTGAGGTTAATTTGAGGGTTTGAGCTGTTTTTACACTGGAAATGTGAGTCTTATGGCTATAGGACAGGTTTGAACTACCACAGCGCCTCTTCAAATGACGTGATCCATGGATCAGTCTGCACCTATGCTTGTGCCCACATGGTGTCCAATGGGCCTTGGAGGCCCATTTGTGCATACCATTTGGATTACAAACTAATATGCACATTACCTGAGTGCATCTGTATTTGAAAAAGGTTTGACCCGCAACTCTGAACCAATGTCATCAAGCAACCTCAAAACTCTGCACCTCCATCCATGGCAACCAGACGGAGAAATTGATAGCGTGCAAACCAATCTTCCTCCAAGAACTGGGAAAACTTTTCCACCAACAAATTAACTAAGGGCCACGCATCCACCCATCCCAAGAGGTTGTCCCACAATGTGGTTTTGTATTTATAGCCTTGGATTGGGAACCGCGTTGCGTGCTGTGGGCTCAACAGTTGGGTAGGTTGGTCTCAGAATTTGGCTTGCGCATGGTCTCAGTAGTTCCTGCTGTGGGCTCAGCAGCAGGAATTGAGGGGCTCAGCACCGGCTGCGGGTCAGGCCTACTCCAGGCATCGCGGGCTTGCAACCCACTCCAACAATGCAGACCATGTGATCAAGCTTACTGACCAAGTTTGCGGGCTGCTAGTTCAGGAAGAAGGAGAGGGGCAAAAGGGAGGTCTGCACAAGCATAGGTGCAGACTGATCCGTGGATCACGTCATTTGAAGAGGCGCTGTGGTAGTTCATATTGCCCCTCTCCTTCTTCCTGAACTAGCAGCCCGCAAACTTGGTCAGTAAGCTTGATCACATGGTCTGCATTGTTGGAGTGGGTTGCAAGCCCGCGATGCCTGGAGTAGGCCTGACCCGCAGCCGGTGTGTCATTACATGAGCTCCACATGAGCACCATCTTTTGTATTTAAGGAGCTCTTCTCCCTGCTGTTTTCCATCCATTCATCCATCAATTCTTTCACATTCCAAAGTTTCCCATGGCCTCTGCCTCAGATTAAGGATCAATCATAAGAAATTATTTTCTCAGAATTTCTTTTACTTTAAATACTGTTCTTTGAATAAGCTTGTGGGCCAATAATTCTGAAAAAGTTTTTCTGCATGGCAGATTACTATTCAGAAGGCAAGGGAAATCAACCCATCAAGAATGCCCTGGTGAAGATGTGCAGAGAGGACAACAAGAAGTGGCAGGAGGCGCTTACGGTGGTTCTTTTTGTGGATCAGATCTCTGTGAAGTGATTGATAGGTTACCCACCCTACAAGCTGATCTTTGGACAGAGGCCCATTCCTCTGGTGGAAATTGAGTTGGAAATGTTCTTGGGCATTGACTTGTGGAAGTTCAAGACCTCTGCAGATCTTATGGAGGCATGCACTGAGCAGCTCCTTAGGCATGAGAAAATGTTGTCAAAGGCCACAGAGTGGCTACAGAAGAACTGAACTGCATCAGTACGGTACTGGTACAAGTGCTGTTCCCACCCCCTCTGCAACCCATTGCAAAATGAGGACCTGGTGCTGCTTTGCAATGGGATTATGGAGTCTCAGTGGGAGAGGCTTTCCTCTAACCAATGAAATATTCTGTATTGTGTTGCTTCCAAGTTCATGAGCGGCAGCTACCAGCTAGAGGAATTGGACAGAAAACCTCTTAAGTGGAAGGCCACAGCCTTGCACATGAAGCGCTTCTTTGCACGCGGATCCACATCATTCAAAAATAATGCAGGAGACAACACGGGCCCAGGGGACGGGGCTGCCCCTTTGGACAAGTTTGATGGTCCAGACTCTTTGGCCAACAAAGCCTCTGTGCGCAACCTACCTCTCTGGCAGAGCAAGAGGTTGCAAACCGCTGGGCACAGCTGTCAATCTGGGGGGGAAGCTGAAGCGGAGAAAGCCTGATTTGGTAAGGGGGTGCTCTAGCTGGTTTATAGCTGGGACTACTAGGCACCCCAGAATGTTTGTTTTCTGATTTCTCAGATTGGAATGGGGTTTTGGATTGGTACTGGATTTTCTTTATAATTTCAGGAACTTGGGCGCGGTGCAATGCCAGGTCCTTCCACGCGAGGAAAATCCCCCCAAAAAGAGGACAGGAAAAGGAGTGTGGCAATAAAAACAAAACTTTTACTTCCTTTTGTTTTTTCCTGGGCTTTTTTCCTCTTTATCTGTTTCTTTTTCTAAAGACTGGTGTAATGGGCATGGGTGGATACAATGTTTTGGTGCGCGCAGGAAGGGCTTTCTTTGGAAAGGGGTTTCTTTTGCGGGTTCACAGCCGGGACAACTAGGCACCCCAGAATTTTCATTTCCTATTGCTTCTCTATCTCTCTGGTTGTGCGCGCGCGCTGGAGGCTTGGTGTTTGTTTATTTTGTTGTAAGGGTACCGGGAACTGTGTGGCAGTTTGTCAGAGGAGGTCCAGGTACCTCTTGGAACCCTTGGTTACTTACAAAGGTGCGGGCTCAAAGCGCGTTGGCAGGAGTTGCAGTTGCATAATTGCGCGTGGGGAAAATCAGGAAGCAGGTCTTCTCACCCACACACTCAGGGAACGGGGTCGTTCTCACAGGATTAAAATTTCAAGAAGGAACACCTGCGCAGGAAACATGTATTTCTCTAGAATGAATAAGAGCACAGATAAAAAAGAGAAGTGGAAAAAAGAAGAAAAGGGGGGGTGAGGCGCCTAAGCCATTCCTCCATTTCCTCCTGCCATGACGCCGATAGGGCCCAGAATATTGCCAGAAGCTCACATTGGGATTCCAAGGATTGAGCTCCAGGGTCCGGGAGGAAGGCCTGTAACATCAATTTTGACCTTTTAGCAAAGTTCTCAAAGTTGGCCACAGGGAGAGCCATCATGGTGGGGATTTCAGAAATCTTGGGTCGAATACACAGAGGGGGGGGCAATGGAAAGGAAAGGACTTCTGGAGGACCACTTGGGGGGCTTGGTACAGGAGGAGGCAAAGAAGTGATCACAATTGGAGATAGCAACGGAGGCATGGCCTGTGGGGTTGTGGTCCCCTTGTCCAAGTCTCACAAATACCTTGATTCAGGATCCGGTGCCGGAGCAGGAGCGCTCTGAGGGTTTGATGGAGGTGCTGGAGGGGGAAGCTGCGCGTCAACTGGGTATTTCTTAGATGTGCAGGTCCCATGCCCCTTGGTTCACCCAGACCCTATTGGCCAAGTATTGCAGGGCGCTCCATTAAGCCGCAAAATTTGGGTAGTACCCCTTCTGGGGCGTTCCTGCACATCAGAGGGGCAAAGTGGAGTCACGGGCCTCACTCGGAGGAGGGAGGAAAAGAGGGGAGCCTGGAAGAGTCCAAAAAACCTCCAAAAAGGTGTTGTTGTCCAAAACCATAAACGGGTATGGATGGGCCCTCTTGTGTGGCCTAGGGAAAGAGAAAGATTGGGGAGGAGCCCAGGGCATTCCCTTGCTGAGCAAGCAGCGGTGGTGGCCACAACAGCAGGCTATGCACGCGCAACAACCAGCAATAAGCAAACACTCCTACCCGCTCCAAGCACAGAAGTTGCATGGTATCATGGTGAAGTATGAGTAGAGGGTTGTTGGTGTGAGAAGAGCGCAAGGAAGGGTTTTTTTTGGTAGTGGAAGGCACAGAGTTGGTCAAGGTAGTGATGGGAAGACCTCTGGGGACAGAACTCAAGTTGGGGGGAGATGTGGTGTCATTATGTATCCTCAGATTGGGAAATGAATCGCGTCCTGCGCGCTCAGCATTTGTAAGGTCAGGCTCAGCAGTTGGGGTGCACAGGTTCTCAGCAGTAGCTGCTGAAAGATCAGCAGAAGGCGCAGCAGGACCAGCACACCAGTCGCGGGTTGGGCTTGACTAGGGGGGGGATGGGCCGCAACCCGCTTGAATATTAGGCACTTAGGAATGGAGCCAGCCCAACCACATTCACAGGCGGTGAGTTCAGGAAGGTAAGAAAGGGGAAATAACGGGGCTATGTACATGGGCGGGCATGCGCAAGCGCAGGGAAAACCACAGGCCAGGGGGAAGTTGCAATGGTGCATTGGGTGGTGTCACCAGGCGCGGGAGTTTTGAGTTGGGCATGGCAGAGGGCAGCGTCATGAGAAGGACAAACTGGATGTTTCCAATGGCAGGTGGGCGTGAGGGATTGGATGTAGTGGTTATGCTTCATTTTGGAGAAATTTTATACCCATGCCCCTTTAAGGGGGGCACATGCCTCCCTTGAGCTCAAAACTAATAACTCTCACCTAGTAAACAACACTGATTTGTATTTAAGCTCAATCAAAATATGTAAGGCTGCGTTTGGACACACAAAAAGCTTCATGAACTTTCATTTCAGAAAAAAGGTTAGCTTCATGTTCAATTTTGGGCAAAATTGATTATGACACAACCATATTTCTGAACCTCATGCATTTTGTTGTCCACAAGCAACATAATGACATCAAGGGCAGATGTCTTTGGTATCCACCAGTGACAGGGAAGATTTCAAGGGCAAAGGGGGTGGGATAAGTCAATATTGAGTGGACAGAGGCTAAAGAGGATGTGTTTATGTACAGTGGGTACACAAAAATAATGGGACTGATTGACCTAAAACACTCAATTTATTTTCAGGAATGTGTTTCATTTTACACCAATTGTTCAAAAAAATGCATGAAATTAATTTTATTCATAGTATGATATAGTTCAGGATCTTTAATTTAATTATAAAACAATTCAAATTTGGAAAATCATCAAATTATAATTTTTTTAAAAAAAAATATAAAAAGCACAAAACACTCAAAAAATGTGCTTGAGAAAAAAAAATTGAAAAATTCTGCAGCACCTAATTTTTTTGTTCTTTATAGGGATGTTAGAGAGTATCAAAAGGAATCATTTTCATGAAACAAAAATTAATTTTCAGAGTTCATAAAAAAATTTAAACCCATTTTTGATCAATTTTGACTTTTCAGTGGCTTGGTAAGATGCTGGTGATAATTTAAAGATAGGTTGATTGGAAGTCTTGGAAACCACTTATAAATGCTTATTCAAGCTCTTTGAGCATATGATTGTTGTATTTTCAATTCTTGTGATCTTTTTCTTGTTTGAGGTAACTTGAGCTGTTTAATTTTACATTGGTCTACGGTTAAATTTGAGTTGTTCTGATTTTGATTGGTCTAAAATTGATTTGGAACGTTTAAATTCTACCCTTTTCCAATGGTTTGACCATCTTGATCTTCTTAAACAACAAATTTCCCAAATAATAATAAATATAAAAAAAAGAACTCATAAATCAGAATGGAAGATGAAGATTGATATTTCAAAAAAATGACTTACCATCTTTGATTTTTGGATTAATTGAGTAGTCTGACATTTAAATTGAAGAACAGAGTTGGTCGCAATTTTTCAATGGTTCAGATGGAGTGGGAATCAAAAGATGGGTTGTTCAACAGGAAGATCAAGAAACCCTGGGCTTCATCTACATTTTTTGGAGTCCCTGGGTGTGGTTGCTTTGACAAACATTCCCACAACTTTTTTCTAGCCATTGTAAATACATGATGCTAGATTCTGGTCCAGAAAAAAAAATTAGAGTTGTGTGCAATTTTGGTCTATGGGAGACCTCAAACCTTCAAAAACATTATCTACTGTCATTTGGGCTGAATTTGGCAAGTGGAAATCAAAAACCCACCATACAATCACCATTAAAAAAAGGATGGACCTTCCAGCGGGTGTAGCACCTGAAACTTATTGTGACTTTGTTCTGAATCTGAGAAAAGTCTGTTTCTAACTTGAGTTGGAACATGATAAAAGTTGTTTGTATCAGTTCTTAAGGATTCCAAAGCATTCTAGTGCATGCATGGAAATTGGAAGATTTGGAATTTTGGCGAAATTCAATTTTATGTAAAGTTATATAGAGGATTGAAGCAGTGTGTTTTCACACCTGACACATACAAGTTACTACCTGGTTTGGATAAGTCAAGATTTTGATGCTTTTTTTTCTTTCTATTTCCTATTAGATCATTACAAGAGGTTTGAGGTTCCTTTTTTTTTACTTTTTGGTTGAAACAAATTGAATTTTTTGAAAGGATTAAATTCAGTTTTTGATATCTTCTTTTTCTTCTTGTGAAATGTAATAAATCTCAATTTGATGTAGGAAATTGAGATCTCAATCTAAATTTAAACTGAAGATTCAAAAGTCTGCTCAGAAATGTTGGAAATATTGTACCACATAGAAATTGAGTTCAGTTATAGATTTCAACTAAATCAATTTTACCTTGAAATAATTGAGGATTTTCAAATTTTCTTTTACAAAATGAATGAATTTACAAAAGGGAAACCATTTCCTTGAATTATTTTATTTCTCTAATATCTTTTGGCAGAAACTTTGTTTTAAACATTTCTTATGATATTTGAATCTAAAAATAAGTAATCTAGTGATATTGATTTGTTTTATCTATAAGGAATTAATTAATCAATAAAAATGTTCTAATATTTTGAGCTTTTGATATTGTTTTCTGGGTGAAAGAAGAGGAAATATAGAACTACTTGGAAAAAAATTAATTCCAGCCAACATGGGGTTTCAAGTGATTTTGCTAATCTTTCTATTTTATCCTCTACTGGCTTCATCTCCAAAACCAATTTCTCTGTCAAATTTGATGTGGCAAGAAATTGAGGGCAGTAACAATTATCAGGGAGGGCTTCATATGGTTTCATCTGATAATTTGGGACTATTTCATTGTGATTTCTTCCATATTCTACTTGGTTTTTTAGCTTGAATTCCAGATTTCATCTCAGATAAATATTTGAGAGTCTTGGTATCACGATTATGAAGAAATTTTGAACAAACGTTGCTTCTCCAATAAACTTGGACAGAGTGATAGTTCCTCTCATTTTCTTCTTCTGTATCTGAGCCGCAATCCTTACTAGGGAGAAGGAATTCTGCCAAATCCTTTCTCATATGGCGCTCTGCAGTGTCCAAGCGGTTTCTGTATATCTTGCAGATTCAAGACCCAAATTTCAGCTAAGAGGATTAAGAAAATAGAGGGAAATCTTAAGCTTACTCTGTGTTTAAATCTAGACCTAGGCTTCTGGTTACATGTCCTGGGCTTCATGTAATTGTCCTTCAGCCCACATAGCCAACGTTCTAGTAGGCCAAAGAGTATTTCCTTCTTGAAAAACTCAATATCAAGTGGATAATTTTTAAATGCATCTTTGTCCTTAGCATTTAACAAATGTTTTATTATCACTTCTGACAATATCTAGTCCCACTTGATTGAATTATGATGGTCCCATTGGAATGTTGGAACATGTATGGTATAGCTTTCTAATTCTTTCTAACATTGCTCTTTTAAATTTCCAGGAATTCCATTCTTCCCACAATAGAGGTTTTCATTGGTTGTTTCCAAGTTAAAAAAGTTGTTGTTTGGGTCAATTTTATTGATTCTTTTTGAATTTAAAACTTATAGTTTATCTTCAGTGGGTGGAGGCGCAACACTTTCTCCTCAAGACTTCATGTTTCAAATAGACTTTACATAGTCACATTGGCATAGACTTATGGGGTCATTGGAATTTGGCAAATGTTCTGCTACTTCCTTTTTTTAATGTGTGAGTTTTGATGGATTTTGAACTATGAGGAGGTCTAAAATACATGTTATAATATAGGGAAGTCTTCAACCCGCACTTGAAAATGTTGTGGGGTTGTTTATAGTGTAGATTTAATAGTGTAGATTTAATAGTGTAGATTTAATGGAGGTAAAGAATTTTCAGGAAATTTAATCTTAAGTTATTGGTTATTGAATATGATGAATTTTGAGAGATTATAAAGGGTTCATGTACAAATTGAATATCTAAAATTGGATATGCATCTACCCTATAATTCATTTTAACCATGTGACCCAAATTCAAAATTTTTCAATGAAAAAAAATATATTTGGAAGGAAGCAATGTTTGGGAGCTACCACTTGGATTTTGATAAAAATGACCATATTTTTTATTCCTGTTCTGCTTTACTATGGATCTTGATTGAGATTATTATATTTTATCATTTTAAATGATTTCAGAAAAAATAATCATTGTTTTCCCTTAACAGGGGAAAAGAATTAATCCAAAAATACATTGAAACTTATTATTAAATTTTACAGTTGAAATAATTTTAAAAATTTTACAATGAAACTCAAAAGCTTGCTGTTGCAAAACAAGTATTTCCTTGCTAAATTTATTTCAAAGCAAGAATGAGCCTATTATGAAAAATATAAATTTTCTCAAATTATTGGGATGAGCACTTAAGTTATTTCAAATTCAACCTCCATTTTTCAAATCCACAGTATGATCAAGATGATCAATCTAACCCAGGTTTAGTATTGAAATTGATTAAATTCTTCTATCATTTTTTACATGGGGAGTCAAATTTCAATTTTGAATTGGTATGAAAATGCTTGAAAAAAAAAGCTTCCTCTAATGCAAATATGAGGTGAAATTTTGATCCAACCTGCAGTGGAATCTGATTGAAATTTTGTTTTGATATCTGCTTCAGGTAAGGAAAATATTGAAATTTTCTTAATAACTGAATATTTCTGGTTTTGAATGCAAATTTACAGGTATTCATCTGAAATTTTGAGTGCTTAAATTCTTCCTAATTGAAATAAGGGCCAATTTAATATTCTTAAATCAGAAATGGTATGAAAACTTCATTTCTTGATCACTTACAACATTTTAGGTGAAATTTTTGCAATTGAAAGTTGATAGAATTTAATTTTTTGATAAAAATCATGTTCTTACTTCCTTTCATGTCTTGAAAACATTTCATATTATCAGGTTAAAAGTGACTTTGGAAGATTAAACTGAAATCTCTTGAGACATATCAAACCTGACTGCAGAAATAAACACAAATCTTACCACCTTTCCACTTGTGCTTACCTTCATGGGTGGGTTGGAGTTCATGAGAGCACAATATTTCACAAAAATATTTCAAGTTACTTGCAACACACATCAAGCTTTCTTTTTTCAAGTTTAATTTTTCTTTTAAGAAAAATATGATTGAATTTCTTCATGAAGAGAGCTACTTATGAAAAATGAGTTCTTTAATTCAAAGTCATAGCGCCTTTTTCAAGCTTTTTTTGAGCTTAAAAAGATGTGATCTCATCAGAAAAAATTTTCATTGGGTATGTTTGAGGCAGAAAACCCCATTGTAAAAATTGATGGATAATCTTAGGATGAAATAATTCATTTTATAATTAAATCAACACAAAATAATTGTGATTTCATTCTGCCACATATCAAAACATTTATTGGACATGAAAATTTAAAGATTATCAAAAGGTCAGAAACTCCAAAGTTGATCCATTTCAACATATTATTGGATTTTTTTGACGCAGAGATGGGGGTTTCTTTCCTCATTGAATAAAAAATCTTTTTATCAAATTGAATTTGAGATAAGGCATTTCATTTTCTCTGTTCTCATCAACCCTTGTGTCATAATTGAAAAGAAACATAATTCCCATGAAAGATGAAGTAGAGAAACAAAGATTTGAGAAAATTCCAAATTACAATCAATGAGAAACATTCACAATTCCATTGGGATTGAAATTCTATTTACCACCAGTGGAGCAGCTGGCAAATAATTGAAAATAAATGAGAAATCCTACATATGCTTTTTGAACTATATGTTAACTCACACCTTCCAAGAAATTGATCCTCTCCATCCAAAGGTCCCAGATTTTGGAATCAATCGCTCTGGAATAAAAATTCCTAAGGCATCCCTTTGAATTATTCTCTGCAGCCTGCTTACCCAAACCCTTGAATTCTTCTCTTCATGCATCTACCTTTCACTTTGCGTCCAAATTTCAGGAAATGGCTCAATTCTTTCCTTGAGCTCTTGATCAATATGTTTGTTTCTTTCTTCCAACCATGTTTTTTGTTCCTCAGATATTTTGAAATTTTTTTTTTGCTTGATTTTTGAGAGGTATTGGGAGGGATTGGTGGATTGGATGTATGTTTCCTGTGAAATATGAGTTGGGCTGATGAATTTGGTAAGAATCAATTTTGGATTGATATTTATAGGGAATGAAAAGGAAGTATACTATTGCATGAGTTCAAATTGAATATTAGATATATAAAAAACCCATGCATAAATTGTTCAAAGATTTACATGGGTGCTTAAAATTATATTCATGAAATATAGTAATTTAAGAGTATTACATACTGTATACTTTTTGGGAAGGATTTGACTGATTTTTAAGAAATTCCTGTGGCATTTTGAAGCAGAAATGTTGAATATAATTGGATTTATGGGGTTCAAGATGATATAAAAATTGGAATTAAGTTTCCTTGGATGATTAATTTCTTAAGAAATGAATGATTGGTTGATAAATGAAGGTATTGTGAATCACTGATGTTGATAACCAAACACAAATCACATCTAAACTAAAATTTAGGATGGAGAGATAGTTGAATGGATTTGGATTTTTTATCTATTTTATTAATATTACTTACACTAAAAACATCCATGATATTATCCCTTGCTTTGTTTTATTTTGTTTAAAAAACAAATCATAATATTGAACAGCAGTTTTGGGAGGGATCCAGTAATTTTTGAGCAGGGTGCCATGCCTACTTTTGTTGAGTGGAATTCCATCACCTTTGTATGATTGTTTGAAGAACACACTGCATCAATGCTTTTGGGGAAAACCAAACATGATATTTCAATATGGAAGGCCCAAAATATTGGATTAATTCAATGTTCCATTTGTGGTGTTTTTAATATGAAACATGATGCAATTCTTCATTTAGTGGTTGTTGACTCCCATAAAATCACGATAAAAAATTAATTTTTTAACAAAAACTCAGCTATTCTTAATTTAAAGAAAAATTTTAAACATTTTTTCACAATTTTAATGCTTTGCAGCAGATGATGGAAAGAATTATGTAATGAGCAAATAATCTCATTATCTTCCAAAAATTTAGGGTTTGGTTTGAAATTAAAGGGCTAAACTTAAGCTTTTTTCAATTTCAAATCAGCAACTTAGTCAATAAGTTTCAAGGGATGTATGATCATGAAGCATTAAATCATCCAAAACAACCATGTTTCCAATTCAAGAATTTGATTATCCCAAGGTCAGAAAAAAATGAAAAAAAGAATTTTCAATTGGGAGAAAATAACAGTGCAATTTCCTGAAAAGTCACCGGCATTGAGTCTGGGAAGCTTGGGGTTCTGAGTTAATTTCAACTAAATTAGAAGAGGTAGTTTTTTCAACATCCCAGACAGTATTAAATTGGCTACCCAGATAATAGTCAGTAACCAGAAAAATATTCTCAGAAGGACCTCAGGCAATTTTTCATAAGAAAATATTTCAGTAAAAATACTAATTACATCTCTCCAGTTTATTTTCTGGTCTTTAATAAAGCCCATATCACTCAAGGCAGTAAGAATATATGACCTTGTGTTACCAAGTTGGCCCCAGAGTGGATCAGCAGGAAAGCCAGCCTTCAACTTTGACTCAAGCACAAGGCTCCAAAATTCAAGGAGCATGCCAGACTTCCACTTGGGCATGACTTGTTGATTACCTGGACATACCCATATTGTAGCAGGACCAAAAACTAACCTGTTTGAAACACATGCTAGATAATTGGTTCCCATTGATTCTTCTTCTCTTCTGAGTCCTTTGACATAAAAGGCCGCTGATTATCCTCTTTTTCATAAAGCCGTAAGTTTATGAACCCAGTGACTAGGGAGACAAAATATTGAAAAACAGCATTAAGTCCACCTCTTCCAGCATTCATCTTGGCTTCCTGGTTAGCACCCATCCTCTTGTGTTGAGCAGAGGGGGGATCATCAATTACAGATGCTTGCCGGTTTAAAAAGTAACTTTTTGCTTAGAGTAAAGCTTCATCTTAAGTCCCATCAATACCTTCCATTGAGAAGGGGAAATTTCTTGAGATTTTGTGTTAGACTACACCTATGATGTCATTCAAGGTGTTATTCAGTTTTATGTATGCCCCACATATTGGATCTCTGGTATAAGTTAAGATCCCAGAGTGGGTATGCATATTGAGCTGCACTGTCTTCTTGGAACAAGAGAGGGAGTTTGTGTTTATGAAGGTGCTTCCAACAAAAACATCATCATATTTTCCAAGCAAAAAAATTTCTGATAAATCAAAAAGTAAGAATCAGTTTATTTTCATAGGAGTGGAAGACAGAATTGTGAAAATTGACCCTCTTTGCACCGTGTCAAACAGAGATCCAAAAGTTTTAAGATTTTTGATGACTTGGGGGTGTTTGGAAGGATCCTTTGGCCAAGAAGGTTAAGGGTATTGGTAATTAAGAACTTGGTACTACTGATAATTTTGGAATATGTAAAAGGTGTTGCATTTTCCTGTAATTCTTCCCATTACGAAAAAATCAAAAAGTCTTCCTTAGTCAAGCCAACAAAAATTTCTAGACAATTCAATGGAATTAGCTGCCATGATCTTCATTTCATGACAAAATAATTCCACTGACCAGGCTGATTTGAGCCAGGATTTGATGTTAGCCCAATGGTTTGGGCCTGGGCTTCAGTTTGGCTCCTAGCCTGGCCTCCATTCTGAGATGACTTGATCAATGGAGGGTTCTCAATCCTTAGCCTTGAAGTTCTCTGTTCCATATCCCTAGTTATGAGTCCAGCATCAGATGCATTAGGTTTTTGGGATGTTGAGGATGGGGCACTCTGATTCAGAAAGGGAAGATTAATTTGAAATTCAATGCTGGCTTGATTATCCAGAATAGCCTTCAAAATAGGAAACAGACCAGCTCAGGGGATGTTGGGACTAGGGTGGGTGCAGGTGTGGGAATCCTGGGTGATGGTGAATTAACAATGACTTCAGGTTGCTCTGGTTGGCCATCACTTGAGCATGTGAATTCGGTGTCGGAGTCAGAGGAGTAAGAGGATGCTTGAGAGCTAGAGGGTGGCCTTGATCTTGATTTTCTAGCTGCTTTTCAATCAGCTTGGGTAACCAGCCGGGAAGATGCCCTGGTTCCTGGAGCAATCCAGGGTCCTTCAGCTGGTGTTTCTGGGTGCAAAACTGCGGTATATTCAGAGGCCTGGAAAGTAGCACAATGAAGGGGAACAACCCCAGCTTCTTGAACTGGATCCCCCACAGGCACAGCTTCAGTTAATGTTTTGGGTTCACCTGGAGATATTTTAATGTATCAGCTTTGCATATTTGGAGAATTTTTGATAAACACTTTGTTGCATCAAATAATTCTCTTGACTAACTGAGTTGGTTTGCTGGGAGCTCTGCTGGAACCACTGTAAGCTGGGTGGCAGGATGATCTTCTGAATTTTGTGTTTCATCATTCACCAATGGTACGCTGTGATTTGATTGGACAGTAAAACTATCAGCTATTATTGGCTTTTGTTGTTCTGCAGTTGAAGGCTCAAGCAAACAAAGATCTCTGGAGGTTTGTAAACTCATCTTTTCCACCTTTGCATTGTACTTTTTCTGATAAAAATCAAGCATTGACTGCAATAATTTTTTATGGGATCTTTCAACATATTCCTCATTAAGGAGTGCATTCAATTAATTAAGAGCCTGTTGTTCTAAAAATTGATCATACCGGTTCAAATAAGTATTGGACCACAAGGGACCCAGGGAATTTGAACACTTACCTGGGAAATCAGCCATGGTATCATCAACAAATTTTTCAAGGTGAAGAAGCTTGAGATGATGCAGTTGGAATCTGATTGGTACAGTGTAGTTAAGATCACAATGAAATGAGACCTCTTGGTGAAGGAGCTGTGGCTTATATACCCTCAAAAACCTAGTCACATGTTACATGTGTTTAATATGAATGACTTTTGCTCATTAGTTAGAATCTGAATAGTTCAATTTTTGTCAATAGCATGCCCTATGCTCAAAATTTCTGCTCTCCTGCATATAACATATACATATAAATCTCTTTTCAAGGGAGGTGGACAACTTATTATAAGTCTTCCACCTCCCTGGACATAAAACAGGTGAAATGGGAAAATAATGTGCAAAAGATGGGGAGGTGGACAACTTTTGATAAGTTGTCCACTTCCCTTCAACTACGTGTAGCATCATTTTGAATATGAAAAATTATTGATGATTGCTGGGACAGTGGACAACTGAGCATAAGTTGTCTGTCAATCCTAAGTCATCCCATCTTACATTCCAACAAGTACAAAAATTTTACAAGTGATGAACACTTTGACACCAGTTTGTGAAATGACTGGTAAGTTTTTTGGCATAAGGAGGTGATGTTTGAATTATATACATTGAAACACATTTTTAAACATATCTAGCCTTCTTTCCATTTACCCTTGTTACATTTCAGAATGAGAACAATTTTGAAGTTTAAGAGAAGCCATTTCTAGTTTTTCATTCATTTGGAAGGAGCAACCAAAATGAGTTTGATTTTCAGTTGTTTGAAGGCTCAGTGGAGTAAAAGTAGTTTGATGAGTAAAAAAAGAAGTTTTCCATAAAATTTCTATAATGCCCCCAGCTTTTGCATAATCAACTATGAAACCAAAAGTTTGAAAGGAGAGACCATGGCCTGTTTCTTTAGAAGGAGGAGGGATTGGGGCTCCAGTAGTTTTCTCAATATAAGAGAACAAACTGTAAGTATTACCACTCAAGTCTTCTTGATCTGTATGAGGAACATTGGAAAAGTCATCACAAGTGACAATGACATTGGAAGCATTAAGAAAAGAATGCCTTTGGTCATTCCACTCTGGAGATTTCCAATTTGGAATTTTGAACTCCTGCAATACTTCCTTGTTCATCACATGAGAATTTTTGGATAAACATTTGATTCTATTGAAAATCAGTTGGTTATGTACTGGAAGCTTAGACCACAACAGAAAACCATTTGCTATTTGGCCTGGGTTCATATCCTTTATTCTTGCACATATTCCTATTTAGAAATATATTTGGATGGCAATCAGTAAACAAAGACATGATTAGAAAGTTTTTTGTGATTGCCAATTACCTGCAGAATATCCTTTTTCAGTGCCCTGAAAAAATCTAATTCCAAACATAGATCCAGGTTTGGTGTTTTTTTGGTGTTTTTCAGGTTCTGTCAATTGTTTTACATCACATAGATATCTTGTACCATCTCTTAAAATTGATTTGCCAGAAATGTATATGGTGTTTGATGCAATTAATGATACTTGAGCACCACATAGGGTTGGTACTTTCTGTTGCAAACCACTTGTAGATTTAATGGTGGTCCCAAATTTGGTACTGCCACTTGGCAAGGACTCAGACCCTTCTTCAGGGTGATGAAGTAGATTGGCTCAGATACACACTCCTTATTGAAATAATAATGCTCAGCTCTACAATTCTTTTTTTGTGCTCTGGATGAGGATGGGATGGATTTAATTAAGGGTTGTGGTGGTGGCCTAAGAACAGAACAATCTTGGCTTTATTCCTGATGATTCTTTAGATTCAAGGGCTCATCCTCAATACAAACATTGTCTCAAAAGAACCAACAGGAATACAAGTGAAAAGGTTTGAGATAAAAGCAAAAGGTTGAAGTCGGTAATATGAAGCCCTTTATGATGATTGAAGAACCATACATGTTGCTAATTCTAAACACTTCCAAAGACACATCCTTATTATTGGTTTTCAATGGCAACAGGTGGGCTTGAGATTGGATGAATGCATTGGAGTTGACTTGATCCATGGTTTACTATTACACGTGATTATGATGAGGTTATTCATGATTCCAAGAGAGGTTCAAGGACAAGCAGGAATGAATCAAGGATCAGTTGATGATAGGTTTATGGTTTCATTGCTGCTTACTGTAAAGATAAGTACAAGGATGGGTGGTGTTGTTGCTGGTATGTGACAATCAAAGTTAAGTTGATTTGGTGAAGAAACGTGCTATGATTGGAAGAAGAAAAAAAATTAATCTTGAATAAAAAAAGAATGAAGTCAGTGTTGGACTGATGAAGATGAAGAATTCAAGAGATTGAAATAGGTTCATGAGTTCTTACCCTTGAAATGTAGTGATTATGAGTGAGAGGTGGAAGAGATGCCTTGGAATAAATGGGTAATAGCAAGAATTTAATAGATTGTTTTTTTGAGATGATGAGTTCAATTTGAGTATGATTCAATGATGGGAATGTTGAGTGGTGATTGAAAGATTTCAGACACAAGTAGAGCACAAAAACCATCAGTATGAATGGTTGGGAGGTCAAGCATGGAAAAGTGGGCTGGAATCTTACCTGGTTGGACCTCCTTTGATAGTTTGGGGATGGTGGAATAGTGATGCTTGTTTGTTGGTTTTCAGGAGCAAAAGAAACGCTTGTCAATTTGCAAGCACTTTTCAAATTTCTTGCAATTTGACAAGCGAGACTCACTGCACACGCTATTGAAATATATCAGCATGAGTGATGCAAGGTGAGTAGAAAGGTCTTGGGACCAGATAGCAGAAACAAGAAATGAGGAAGAAATGAATACCTGTTGGGCTGGTAAGAAATAAGGAGACAAATAAGAGTGAGGAAACACAAAGAGAGCTAGTTACAACAAGTATTTATAGTAGTTACAGGCTATTGCTTAGACCAAGAATGGTGAGATAAAAAAAATTGGTGTGTGTTGTTAGGTCTATCAGTTTTATCTCCTGTTGGTCCTTGTTTGGTCCCTGGCTGGTTACGTTGAGTCTACATCTCTATCACAAGACCCCCCCTTGCTTTGTAAACCATTCAAAGGGAAGTGAGTCAAAGATTAGTGGAAAATTTGTTGAAGTTTGAGCTTGAGGCTCCGGTTAAGAAGAGAAAGAGAATGGGGAAAGGAGCTTATGTTTCTAAGAGGAGGGGATCCTATGAGTCAAAGAGGGGGCACTCTGTTTCAATGTAAGGAAGAATGGATGGTAATTCAATCACTTGAGAGCATTCCAGCTTAAGTAGTCTAAGTACAAGATGGGCTGGACAGTGGTTGACAAGAAGTGAGGCAACAATGAATAAATGTATTGAACAACTAGTCTGAGAGTCCAAAAAGCTTGGGACTTGACAGCAGGAATCTCACTCAAGGTTCAGGCAAAACTAACAGAGGACAGAATTCTAACACGCCCGCTTGCATGAAGCTTGAGAGAGTTAAAACAAAATAAAGAGTTGATGACTTTTGATCTCTTGTATGCCTATTCTATCTTACATTTCAACATAGAATGAAAAGATTTTTGAACAATACAATAAGGGCCTATTCTGTTGGAGAAGAGATTTATCAAGTGATTTTTGAACTATATTTGAGTTGATTCCATCAGCAGGTAACTATATTCTAATCTCAACCTTTGAACCCTGGACTATTCAGAGCAACAACTTCAATTACTAAATAAGTATTTGGAAATCTTCATAGGGTAGTTACCAGACCTAGATGAATAAAAGTGGGGACAATCACAACCTAAGATGATGATTGACCAAGCGAGCGGGAGGTTGAGACTTGAAGAGTTGAGGCACAATCGACCAAATGAGATCTGAAAGGGGTTTTTAAGGTAGCGATGGACCGAATGCGCGCAAGGATGGTACTTGATGAGACAACCGAGCAAAAAGAGTGCTGGGTGCAAGATTGATTGAACGGGCGAGCTGAGAATTGTAGAACCGAGCGATTGTAGGTCAAGAGTCGCTAGAGGTGTGTTAGAAGGTGTAAAAATGAGCCTCATCGGTTGCTGAGGATTTCGACCAAGGAGCGAACTTTGGGGCCTTCTCTGGGTATTTGACCCAACAGCTGTCAGGGCAATGTCCCGCTTTGTTGCAATGTGGACAAGTTGGGGCTTGCGTGTACAGAGCATGATTGACACCAATACAAGAACTTTCGGTTGGGTTGATTCTAGCTTGGGCCTTGTCTTTCTCTAATCGCTTCAGGATGTAGTTGATTGATTTGTTTTCGCAATCATTGGATTTCTTCAAGTAGTTGAATTCCGAGGGCAGTTTGGATAAGGAGAGGATGATTGTTAGTTCTTCTTCTAATTTTAACCCCACAAGTCTCATCTTTTGAGTCAAGGCTTGGATCTTTGAGACAAAGTCGAAGATGTTATTTTTGAATTCAATCTTGTTAAATTGAGTAAAAGCAAGCGTTTTATTGATGAAGTAGTTGGGCATGTATCAAGACTTGAGTAGATCCCAAAAGGCTATGCCGTTGCGTTTGTTGGAAGAAGGAAAGGAAACAGCAACATATGATAAGTTTTCCTCGTTGAGGTGATCAAGTATAAGGTTGTAAGCTTTTTGATTTAGTTTATCAAAGAGTTTAGCTTTATTTTTATCTTTTTTATCAGAGGGACGGACTACTTCCTTGAGGATGATCTCAAGAGCGTTGATAGAATCTAATTTCCCTTCCATGGCAATTGACCAGGTGTAGTAGTTGTCAATGGTTAAGAGTAGTTTCTGGTTGACAGTGACAGAAGACATTGAATGGATCACAGGGGAGTCTTTGGCTTTTAACCGGGTTGAAGTTTGAGCTTGAGGCTTCGGTTAAGAAGAGAAAGGGAATGGGGAAAGGAGCTTATGTTGCTAAGAGGAGCAGATCCTATGAGTCAAAGAGGGGGCACTCCATTTCAATGTAAGGAAGAATGGATGGTGATTCAATTACTTGAGAGCATTCCAGCTTAAGTAGTCTAAGTACAAGATGGGCTGGACAGTGGTTGACAAGAATTGAAGCAACAATGAATAAATGTATTGAATAACAAGTCTGAGAGTCTGAACAGCTTGGGACTTGACAGCAGGAATCTCACTCAAGGTTCCGGCAAAACTAAAAGAGGACAGAATTCTAACAAAATTTGCAAGTGAGTTGTGGCGAGAGAACTTTTGTGAGTCCATTGGAAACATTTTCACCAGTGGGGATGTATTTCAGCTCAAAGAATCTATCCACCAGATGTTGTCAAATCCAGTGAAGCCAAACATTGATGTGGCGAGTGCAATGCTGATAGAGTGGTTTTTCCAGGATTGCAATAGCCCCCTGGTTGTTGCAGAAAAGGGTGGGTGGTTTGAGGGTACAATTGAATAGGGGAGCTAAGACTGACAGTAGTTGAGTTGACCAGAGGAGGTCTTGTCCGGATTCCAAGCAAGACCTATTTTTGGCCTCGGTGGTGGATAAGGCAGTGACAGACTGCTTAGAACAGCGCCACATCACGGGGCCATGAAGAAGGAGAACACTTCATGTGAATGAGGTTTGATAACTGCTAGTGCATGATCGGCGTCGCAGTAGGCAGTGAGAGTTAGGGCTGATTCAATTGGTCCTCCTAGAGTTATCCTGAGGTTTTTTGTGTGCTTCAGGTAGCGCAGTACGTGGGTGAATTGTTGCTTATCCATGATGGTGGAGGAATTGAGAAATTGCAAAAGATAGCTCCAGCAGAAAGCAAGATTGGGTCAAGTGCATTTAACAAGGTAGTTCAACAGTCCCACCGCTCTGCAGTAGTTGAATGAGGGATCAGCCGGGCAAGAGGAAATGGGAACTTTGGATACTCCTTGTGGTAGTGGGGTTAAGGCCGGCTTGCAGTTAGTCATTCCGAATTCATGGAGCATGTTTTCAATTTATTGGTCTTGATGAAGTTGTATGGTTTGAGCTTGTTGGTCGCGAGTAACCCTCATACCAAGCACCCACTTGCATTAGCCAAGATATTCCATTTCAAAATGGTTTTTAATTTTATTCTTAAACTCAGAGACGCCAAGTTCAGTGCCTCCAATTATGAGATTGTCCACGTGTACGTAGACTATGGTCAGCCTCCTGGATGCCAAAACCCTTGATATCATTTAGCTACCAGAGGTTATAGAATAAATAATAAATATATTATTTAATAAATTCAGCAAAACTCTGTAAAATATTTGGATTAAGCTTATTGCAAGGTTGATTGGTTTGGATATAGCTTATTGTTATAAATCAATATGAATAAATTGACTATGAAATATTTTTATAGAGGGGCCACAATTATATTGGGGATCTTTAACACCTCTCTTCACGGATTTCAGTATGAAAACAAGTAGTCCTGGTTACTTTGGGCTCTTTAGTTTAAAGGATATTTTTCCCAAAGATAATATGTATATAAAATACATGGTGGAGTGGCAGGGCCTTGTAACCAAGCTTCCGCGACAGAGAAAGGATAATAAAACTCACTGGTATATTATTAAATCCTTTGGGTATCTGTTTGGGACGCGCACTGATGGGTTAAACCTGTATACTTGGGTTACAAGGTTGATCAGCAGTTTTAATTGATAAAAAAAAGAGGTTCAGGAAAGATATTATTGATCAGATTTAGCCATAAATCACTTAATTATCTCTTATAAGTACTTGATTACCTTGGCACCGTGTCTGTATATGAATATAACTGTTTCTCTGCCCATCAATATCCAAAAAATAGCTCTTTATTTATAGCTTTTGGAGTCCCAATACTATTGTTCTGAGGGGTACAGGGGCTCAAAGGGATGGACAATAAGGCTAGCAGGGTAACCAAATGTAGCCTGTCACGTGTTCTTGGGGCTATAGCACAGGTAGCATCTACTTCCTCAGGGTATGGGAATTATTATACTTTATAATTGATATTAGGATGTGTGAATAACACTTATCTGTCCTATTTATGTATTATTTAATTAATTATCCTTAGTAAATGTTCCCAGTAAGTTAATAATTATTTAAATGGATTTTTCTGCGGACATCCTGATAACAGGTGATTTCTCATTATGTATTAAATAACTGGAGTTGAGTCATGATATTGATTTCACTCCTTATTTTCGAGTTCCAGTTGATTTACTAAAAATAATTACTTAAAAATATGAGTCATGGGAATTAATGTAATATTTTTACATCATTATTTTTCTCAGTATGTCAAAAATATATTGATGTCTATAAATTCTCATAATAGTATATTAAAGTATTTTAATATATTTTTACAAGTTGTCATTGTCTTATTTTCGACATTCTTGGTCCTTTGAATTATATTTAATAAAAGATAAGTATAAGGGTTATTTAAGTACTTTTATATAATATTATGTACTTTTAGACCATCTAATATCCAAGGGATTATTTATTACATATGTAGAATGCTCCTGTGTGGGTTGTAGCATGTTTACGTGGTACCTGAGCCTCTCAGGCCGACTGTCATTTTGTCAACCCATAGTCCCGCGGCTGCGTACTTGTCAGATGCCCGGGGTTGGTTACACAACCTTGACGGAGTGACAAGGCTGTATCTCAGCGCGCGCAGGTGCATTAGCTGCCGCCGCTGCGTGCAGGAATTGTGACAAAACGCAATGCGCCCGTAACTCCTAAAATATACACAACACCTCAATTCTGACTGAATTTTAGGTGTGAAAACTATACATGACAATACGTGTGAAATATTCAATTGAACAAAAGCTCAATAGTGGAACCATGGTATTTTGTTCTTTCTTTCCTTGATTATTTAAAAATATCAGGAGATGGATTTCAAGGGTGGGGTCAGTGAGTGACCCTACCTAATTTTGCGTGGAGAATCCATTTCTGTAATAATATGTATGGTTTCCCACTCCTTCTTGGGTTAATTGTATTATTATTTTTATGTTTTATTTTTGTTACTTTTGCCGCTTTCTCTGCAATAGTAGCAAGCTGACAACTATGCTGAGTTTTTCCAGATCAGAATGGATGAAGAGGCAAGGATCAACGCTGGTTTATTGAAATTTTCAGGAGGCAAAGAAAGATGATAGTGCAGAATACCAACATTGGGGACTTTGTTTCAGTCCGTATAATGATATGAATAATTTTAGACCATAACCAGGAGGGATTTTGATGTCAAGGCCTTTGGGGAATTTGATGAAAATTTCTTCCTTTGGCTCCACATTGAGAATAGAGCACTTTACATTCATTTGATGAAGTTTGAGGTCAAAGGAGGCTATGAGACTTAAGACAATACGTAGGGATGCAAGTCTTCTGGTGGGTGCTTAGGTCTTGTTAGAGTTGATCCCTTCAACTTTTCAAAATCCACAGGCACATAGGCAGGCCTTCTTTTTGACAAATTCCCTGTTGGCTCCATATTTGGACTTGAGAACCCAGGTTGTTTCTAGCTTGCAACAGTGATCAAGCAGGTTTGGGGACAATTTTCATACTTGGTGATGTTCACGGTTTTTTTGTTCAGTTTCCAGGGTGGCTTTCCATCCTTCCCAGTTGTCCAAGTTTTGAGCCTCTGAGATATTCTTTGGATCCAAAGAGAATGGAGGTTCAGAGCAAATCAGATTGGCTCTAGGGGGCAACTGGTTGGGAGGATTCAATCAGTGGCAATATCTGCTCCAACCTTACGTGGAGCCTTATTGTACCAAGGCACAAGGGCGTAGTGAGATTTTGTTAAGGTTGATGAGGGGGGAAGGAGAATATTGTTGTTAGGCGTAGGTGTGTTCACGGAGGGTTGGAGCAAGGGATAAGTGGCAAGAATTGATTGATAATTTGTTGATTCACTGTCATTGGGGGCAATTTCAATAGCATTATCTCTGGGGGTATCTGAGAGCACGGCGGAGAGTTCCTCAACCAAGAAAGAGGGAGGATTTGAAGCATGAATGGAGTGATTGGATTTGAAATGAAAAAATTTGGGAAAGAATCTTGCATGGTGGTTCATACGGATCTTGTCTGTAGCTGGAATCAAGACTTTTTAAGAGTGATGATGGGGGTCAAACCCAAGAAGCACACCTTCAGTTCCTGAAGGGAAGAATTTGGAGTTTCACCATTTCTTCTTGATGAAGACAACAGCCTTGCAGCCAAAGAGATAGATGTGTTCAAGGTTGGGAGGTTTCTTTGCCCACATTTCAAAAGGACTTTTGAGCTAGACAGACAAGTGAGGGGTTTGATTTTCAAGGAAAACGTTGGTGCAAACAGCTTCGCCCCACCATTTGAGAGGAAGACCGCTGATGGACAAGAGGTTTTGAGCTTTCTGGATTGTAGTTGGGTTCCCACGTTCATAAAATGGGTTTTTTTGTGGGTTGTAGGGAGCATTTGTTAGATTTTTGGGTCCATGTTGATGGTTGATGAAGGGCCAAGGAAGATAGTACAGTGTTGGAAGGAAGATAGTGATGGTTGATGAAGGCCCAAGGAAGATAGTACAGTTTTGGCTTGATTGATGGAGGTGTCCAGAGCAAGTATGTTGTCAACAAATCTTCCAGAAATGATGCACTTGTTTTCTTTTGTACACACAAACCCGTTGTTGGAGGAAGAGATGGAATAGCATGATTGAAGGTAAGGGGTCATAGAAATGAGGGAATTGGAAATGTCAGGAACATAATGGGCAAGTGGTATGTCCAGCAGCCCAGTGACAAGGGGAATAATGGCTCTTCCGTGGCCTTCAACACAAAGAGGATTACTTTTGGCAGAAAAAAGGGTAGAAGAAGAAGGAGTCAAATTGACAAAGTATTCTTTTTTTTTGAGGAAGTGACCAGAGGCCCCACTGTCCAAAATTACAAAATCGGGATTGGATAGGTTAAGGCTCAGCATGGCTTTGGCTGGGTTGTTTTCCCCTTGTGGGTTCTTGAATCGTTGAAGAGTGGCTTGGTGATAAGCTATGGCAATTTTGGGATGTAACTGGTGGCATTGTTTGGGAGTATGGGTGGTATTTGGATTGTGAGTACCATTTTCACAGAAGTTCCATTTTTTAATTGTTTTTTGCTGACTGGGTTGAGCTGATTTAGTGAGTTGAAAAGCAGAGGATTGAGGTTGCTTATGAGAGATGTCCTGTCACTGGATTTCCATTTCAAGATTGCTTAAGAAGGTGTTGAGGGCAATTTTTGCTTTCTTGCCTTTGTACTCAGAAAATTATAATGATTGCATGAGGGAGAAGGAGGGGGGAAGTTGCTTGAGGATGATGATAGCCCACAAAGTTTCAATGGTGGTGGAATCAAGGCTTCTTTCCAATACTTCAAGAAGGAGTTTGAAGGTTTCCCAAAATTAATTAATGGAATCTCCAAGGTTTCCTTCTGAGAATTGGATTTCATAGAGGCAATCCATTTTATTGACTACATTTTCAAGAGATTTGGTGGCATAGTGGTCGCAAAGGGAGTCCCAAAGAATCTTGGGTTCATAAAAGGTAGCATCTTTGAAAAATCAGGTAAAGTCCTGTTGATCTAAGTGCAGTCAAATGAAGTTGGTTGCGTAATTCTTTTTGAGCTGTATCTTGGGTGTGACAACATCAACTTGTTACAGCACCACAGTGTTCAGGTCCTTGTATCCCAAACCAGTGAGGACGTTGTTTCTCCAGCTTTCAAAATTTTTTGCTCCCATGAGTTTATCTCCTTTAGGGATTTGTGAGTCATTACTTTCCCCCATGATGATTGGAGTGGAGTGATAAGAAAGGTGATTTTGAATTGTGTTTCCAAACAATGACGGGGATAATGAATTGGAGTATGATTCTTATTTGCCAGTGGAGATGGTTGGTGAGGTTACTGGAGTGGGTGGAAAACCATTGTCAAGGTGAGGAGGTTGGGCCATGATGGCGGTATTAAATCTTTCTTAAGTTCAGTGCAAACTCCCTGTCCTATTGTCTTCACAGCTGGAGGTTTAAACCTGGGCTCATAACCTATTGAATTATATCAGCATGAGTAATGCAAGGTAAGTGGACAGGTCTTGGGACCAGAGAGCAGATACCAGTGATGAGGAAGAAATGAATACCTGTTTGGCAGGTAATAAAGAAGGAGACAAACAAGAGTGAGGAAAAATCAACAGAGCTAGACACAACAAGTAGTTATAGTAGTTAAAGGCTCTTGCTTATACCAAGAATGCTGAGATACACAAGGTTGGTGTGTGTTGTTAGGTCTATTGGTTCAATCTCCTGTTGGTCCTTGTTTGGTCCCTGGCTGGTTATGTTGAGTCTACATCTCTATCACAACACAAGCCAGGGGCCATGTCAGGGATTTTGCTGGCATTTGTTAATTTCTGTTCTAACTTTCCACCCAATAAATTTCTCCTTTTTGATCTTTTCAACTGATTGTCTGTCCTATCTTTTGGTGTTGATTATTTGCTGTAATTATCACCTTAGAATGGTGCGTACTTGTTGTTTTCTTTTGTTTCTTTTTGTCCTCTTGTTCATTACTAAACTACACTCTATGGCGCGCGGCGCTACTTTTCAATTCCCGCTGTGAATACTTCAATCTCAACCAATTCTCAAACTCCATCCAACAATCCTTAACCAAGCGCAACCATGAAGACCTCACTGAACTCACCATCTACCAACTCTTTATCATTACAACACTCAATCCTCAAAAACAGCAACTACAATCAATTCAATCCTCTTGGCAGCCAGCTTGATCAAATTAAGAACAGTAAGCTCTCAACTCCTCACCTCCTAGCTTACATGCTCCCTCTCACGGATTGTTCAACGCGCTCAAGTGCGACTCACTGATCAACCAAACGCTGGCCTCAACGGATTTGCAACTGGCTTACTGTACATTTCCTCCTTCTCAACCTGTCTCAGCCAACATTTCACTGACTTGCTTCCCTATCGGATAGTCAAATTGTGCTTAGTCTCATTTCCTTGATTCTTCAAACTTGACATCAGAACGTTGCAAGTCATAACTCCTTTGGTCATTTTTTTAATTCTTTTCTTATTTTGTTTCAAACTCTCATTTCTCCGTTACTCATTCTCATTGCTTGAAATAAATCATAACTTGGTCTTGGTTTCCAACCGTATTTCTCTCAGTGTTTGCTTGCCTCTGCGGTATTGCTGGCCATTGCTGGCGTTTGCCAGCAACAAGTCAGGGTGCCAGGGACAATTGACGTGCACAGACTTCTCCCAGGGCCCTGGCAACCTGGGAGAGAGAAACAGGGTAGCGTTTGGCCACCCAGTGGCGAGAAAAAATTATTTTGATTGCTCACGTTTCCCAGGAGGAAAGAAAGCAACTGGGGCATCGCCACAGGAGCTCCAGGCCCAATTTTGAATTCTACAGGGTCTGGAGCTCTTGAAGCCCATCAGGGCCATTTGTATGGGGACCCAGGGCAAGTTCCCATAACTTTTGGTCTTATGGGAAGGCCAAAACACATGAGATTGTGTTTTTGCCATTGAAAAAATAAAACTTGGCATGGATATACCATGCCATGAGTTTTTTTTTTTTGGTGGCTGTTATGATTCAAGCCAAAACTCAGGGATATGTCTTACCTGAGAAGTATGCTTAAATTTAACAAGACAAGGTCATCTGACAAGTATAAATTTTATTCATTAGAATAATGTTAGATGGGCAGATCCAGAGGATATTTTTAAATTTGAATGGGATTTTTTTGAGTATTTGTTAAGATTATCCTCATCTTATCCTGTGTTCTGACTCTCACTCTGTCCCCGCCCCAGAAGTTCCTTGAATGAACTGAGATGAGTCCTCGTGACTTGTCTGAGAAGTTTTAGGCGAAAATCTGAGTGTATTGCCAAATAGGACCAACGGAACTGACACACAACATGATTAACAAGAGTTGACATGAACATGAAATGATGAAACAAATGAGTGATGAAATGATGGTGAATATCTTACCCACAACGGCTTTGAGTGATTTGAGTGTGTATGGACACAGTGAGGATGGAAAAGGACAATAAGGAAAAGACAGAAAGAAGAGGGAGTAGTCTGAAGATAATAAGCATGAGAACAAGAGAGTCTAGCGGGCGCAGTTGAGAGGTTGGTCTTAACGCCTCACATTTGATCAGAAGTCTTGGGGATTTTGAGGATTAAGCTGAGATGGGTTATTCAAGTGGTGTGTTGTATGAACAAGGTGGTGATTGATGGTTTTGAATTGAGGAAGAGCAAATGGAGCGGGAAAGCGGAGGTGGATGGTGATGAAGTTGATTATGTTGATTGTTGAAGGGAAAGATGTCAATTAGGAGTTAGTGGAGGATGATTTGAGAGGAGACAGGAGATGTCGGTTAGGGAGAAAGGTTTGGAGAGAGTGGAGGAAATTATGGCGAGGACAAATGAGGAAGAGCAAGGATGAGGAGACGAGGAATGGGGATGAAGAAAAGGGGTTGGAAGAATGAGATGAAGGATGAGCCGGAGAGAAGGGGAAAGAAGGTCAAGGTTGAAGGGAGAAGAGATAGAGAGTTTGGAAATTGAGCAGCCACATTGGGGATAATTTGGGTTGACGCGCGGTGGAGGAGAGTGGAACCATCAGGTGAGCTGGATAATAATGACACACCCCTGTGATCAAATGAGAGGTGTTAGGATAGAGGATACCAGATGGGCTGTGGAGGAGCGGAGTTCCAGCTTAGTCAGAGAGTTGGCTAGCATTTGATTTGAGGGAACTAGGCAGGTGATTAGGGAAAGATTGTTGCGCCGCTCACAAAGCCACTTGATCTGAGTGTCAAAATGTTTGAGGGCTCCATGATGAGACTCTTGGTTTACAAGGTTGTTGAGAGCTTTGTTTTCAATCATAGCGCAGTGAGTCAGTTTGAGAGAGGGATTTATTTCTTGAATTAGGTTTGACAGCCAAATATTCTCTTGGGTGGCCAGGACGAGAGCCTTCAATTCACCTTTGGTGGATGACAGGGAGATGGTTTGTTGTAGTTTTCTATGCCAGGACACTGCACAACCATACAACAGTATCACATACCCAGTATGACTTCTTCAAGATTCAGGATTGTTTCCTCCATCCGAGTCACTATAAGCATCAATGTTGTACTCACATGAGTCATTTTGTAGGCGGAGGGCCAGGTCTTCTGATTGGTTTAGTTATTGCCAGACATGCTTAGATTTGATCCAGTGAGTCATTCCGGGCTTGTTGTTAAAAGGCGAGAGGCAGGAGACAGCATACAAAATGTCTGGTCTGGTACGACTAGCAATGAAGTTCAAGAAACCGGTGGAAGAGCAAAATTTGATGTTGAGATTGAGGAAAGAGCTGTGATCTTCATCGGTAGCAGAGATAAGTTTGATATTTGGTGTGATGGAGGTGGAGATAGGTCGGCAGTTGGCGAGTCCAAGTTCCAGAAGAGCTGTCTTGATGTGATTGGGTTGCTGCATAGTGGGTCCGTTCTTGGTTTCCACAATGAGATTTCCACGTATCTTGGAGAGCGGTCCGTCGGCGGAGATGCTGAATCTTGCCTTCAGTCGCTCCCCAACTTCAACTGAGTTGCCAACAATAAGGAGGTCATCAACATAAACAAACACGCAGAGGGGTTTTTCGTGATTGATGTACAAGCAAGGATTGGCACTCAAGATGATGAAGCTTTCTTTGACCAGCCAAGTTCTGAGAGTTTTGTACCAGCTCTTTGGGGCCTGTTTAAGTCCGTACAGAGCTTTGTTTAATTTGAATTATGGAAATTTGGAGTCGTAGCCAGAGGGAGCTTTGATATAGATGTCTTCATCAAGAGGCGCGTGAAGGAAGGCGGACTTGATGTCCATTTGCCATAGGGCGAGCTGATGGTGTAGGGCATAGACCAGAAGAACACAAAGGGTAGTATGGGAGCCAGTAGGAGCGTAGGTCTTGCCATAATCAAAGAATTGGATTTGTTTGAATCCCTGGACACATAAACAGGACTTGAACTTGACTTTGCTGTTGTTTGGCTTGTCCTTAATGCGATAGACCCAGACAGTTGTGAGAGCATTCTTACCATTGGGTAGTTTGTGACAGCCCTCCCACACCTCCATCAGTTCAATCCCGTGGAGTTCTGATTTCATGGATTCAATCCAAAATTCCTTGTTGTCACAGTGAGTGGCTTCGAAGTAGCTTTTGGGCACCAAACAAGCTACAAATCCATATCTTTGAGGTCTTTGAAGGGAGGATCAATGGCAAAGAGTTTGAGAGGAGTCAGAGACAAGTTGATTAGAGATTTTGACTTCCTCAGTTGAGGAGGGCTCAGAAGTGGAGTCATTGGTCTTTTGAGAAGGTAAGGAGGAGTTTAGGATGGAAGAGTGATTGGGGAAGTTGTCAGAGGAGGAGAGATCGGAAGGAGGCAGGGAATTAGGTGAGGAGTTGATTGGGACGGGTGGAGGATGCGTGGAGTTCAGAAGGTCAGTAAGAGAGGTATTTTCAGTAAGAATAGGGTCAAACGGAGAGTCAGAAGGAAGGGAAGGATCGGAGACCCGTGAGTGGGAAATGTTTTCAAATATTTTGACATGATTGGAAAAAACAAGGGTTTTGAAGTTGGAAGATAGATTTTGTAAGAGTTGAGATCAAAGTCCAACCCGACCAGAATTCCCTCCTTTCCTTTTTCTTCAAATTTGTTGGGACTGGAAGCTTGGTTTAAGACAACAACTTTTGAGCCCAGGGTTCAAATTATATGAAGTTTTGGCAGTTTTTGCATCCACAGTTTGTGGGCAGAGGTCTTGGCGGGGAACAAAGGTACAAGATTGAAGATTTGACAAGCGCTGACAAGTATTTCGTCCCAGAGAGTGGAAGGAATGTTCATGTCAATCATAGCAGTCCTGGTGGCTTCAAGAACGGTGCGGTTTCCTTGTTCCACAATGGGATTATGTTGGGGCGTGTAGGGTTCCGAGGTGGTTTTTTTGATGCTGTTTTTGGAGGAGAATAGGGAAATAATATTATTCAGAAACTTGCCCCCGTTGTCCAAATGGAAGTTTTTGAGCAAGTATCCAAGTTGGTTTGTGTGAAATCTGACAAACTTGATTACTTTGTCCGGGACATTGGACTGGAGGCAAAGAGGGATGCACGTTTTGAACTTGGAGAAGTTGTTGGTGAGGAGAAGGAAATACCTGTGTCCTGACATTGAGGAAGGGTGGATAGGTCCACAGACGTCCGCGTGGATCTGTTCAAAAACATTCTTGCTGCCCAGGACTTGTCCACGGAAGGGTTGGCAACAAATCTTGCCTTTAGCGCAGGAGATGCAGTCAAGCTTGTCCCAGCGAAGGTTAGGGAATTCCTTTGAGAGCTCTTGAGTTCTTCCCAGGTGGGGATGACAGAAGCATTGATGGATTGTTGATAGAGAGACAAAGGAGCACGAGACAGAAGGGGAGCAAGATTCACCCACGTCAATAAACAGAAGGTTGTCCTTGATTGTACCGGAGAGGATGGAGCGGCCTTGACAAACAACCAAAAACCTGTTAGGGGAGTTCAGGAATAGCAAGCAACCCTTTTGGATGAGTTGGCCCAGAGATACCAGATTGATAGCCAGGTCAGGGACAAAAAACAATTGTTTGAGATTCAGCGTGGCAGCGGTGGTTGTGAGGGTAGCTGTTCCACACCCCAGCAAAGGGATGGGAGCCAAGGGATTTCCAGTTTGAACTTTGGTGTTGTCGGGGCCAATGTGACAGAAGAATTGGGGGTTTTTGAACATAAAATTTGAGGCTCCAGAGTCAAGCAGGATGCAATTTTGGTTCAGAGATTGTGAGGTGACCATGGCAAAGTTGTAAGCAAGATGAGTGGAGGGAGGCTGTAGGGCGTTGGATGCTGAGGTGCCTTGAGAACCAGATCCTGAGTTCAATGAGTGACCGGGATTGGGACGCAAATGGGGATAGAGCCACCAGCACTTGCTGCGGTCGTGGTTGGCTTGAGGATTATGCCAAGTGGGGCGACATTTGATGACCTTGGTCTTACTCACCATGGCTGAGGCGTAGGATCCAGCGATCACTTCATTTTTGATTTGATTCAGGTGTCGTAGGACCAGATCAGCATCCATTTTGGCTTCACCAAGCGAGTGAGTAATGGTGGTCTTGAGGTGATCGAGTTGAGGGGGAAACTTATAGAGAAGAAGGTAAGCCGCAATTTTGTCGTCCATTTGTATTCCAATTTTGGAAATTTGGAGGAGGCAGGCCCTCGCGTCCATGATGAACTTTTCCACTTTCTTTGGGTCAAACTGCAGATTAAGCAGGTTGAAGAAGACTCTTGACCAATTGGATGTTTGTGAGGAGGCTTAGTATTCATTTATGGATTTCCAGAGCTCAATACCGTTGGTGAGAAGGTGGTCTTTAACGCAGTTGATATAGGTTTGGTTGTCAAGTTTGGCCAGGATGTATCCCACAATCTCCAGGTTGGTTTCAGAAGGGCACTTTTTGGTTTTGGTAGAGTTGAGCCAATGGGCTATTCCTTTGAGAGACAGAATGCTGTGAATCTTGGACCGCCAGAGGGAAAAATTTGAGTCTGAGAGACTTGGGATGGAATCAGTGAGCGTTTTAAGTAGGGACAACTGCGTGGTATCCATTGGTCCGTTGTTGTTGGGTTGTTCAGTTGATGGGGCTTTTGGCTTTAAACTGTGAGAAGTTTGAGGCAAAAATCTGAGTGTATTGCCAAATAGGACCAACGGAACTAACACAAAACATGATTAACAAGAGTTGACATGAACATGAAATGATGAAACAAATGAGTGATGAAATGAAGGTGAATGTCTTACCCAAAACAGAATTGAGTGATTTGAGTGTGGACAGACACAGTGAGGATGGACAAAGAAAATAAGGAGAAGAAGGAAAGAAGAGGGAGCATTCTGAAGAGAACAAGCATGAGCACAAGAGAGTCTAGCGGGCGCATTTGAGAGGTTGGTCTTAATGCCTCACATTTGATCAGAAGTCTTGAGGATTTTGAGTATTAAGATGAGATGGGTTAGTCGAGTGGTGTGTTGTATGAACGAGGTGGTGATTGATGGTTTCAAATTGAGGAAGAGAAAATGGAGCGGGACAGCGGAGGTGGATGGTGATGAAGTTGATTATGTTGATTGTTAAAGGGAAAGATGTCAATTAGGAGTTAGTGGAGGATGATTTGAGAGGAGACAGGAGATGTCGGTTAGGGAGAAAGGTTTGGAGAGAGTGGAGGAAATTATGGCAAGGAGAAATGAGGAAGAGCAAGGATGAGGAGACAAGGAATGGGGATGAAGAAAAGGGGTTTCAAGAATGAGACAAAGGATGAGCCGGAGAGAAGGGGAAAGAAGGTCAAGGTTGAAGGGAGAAGAGATAGAGAGTTTGTAAATGGAGCAGCCACACTGGGGATAATTTGGGTTGACGCGCAGTGGAGGAGAGTGGAACCATCAGGTGAGCTGGATAATAATGACAAAGTCTGTACCACCCGGTTCTTCTTACTTCATGAGACAACCCAGGTTAACTTCTTGCGGCCGCTCTTTCTCTCTTTATTCTTTTCTCTTTATCTTTCTCTTTGAATGTCTCCTTACTTATTTTTCCTCTCCATCCCTTCTATAACCTTGCTCCCATCTTTCTGCTTGATGACTCTCCTCAACCCGCATTCTCCCCAACTCAACACTCCTACTCTGGTCTGACTTGTCTCTCCATAATTAACCTATGCCTTGTAAGAATCTAATCCTCAAGATCACTATTGCATGATTGCTCTGACAACCTAACTCAATCTTGTAGTCCTCCATCTCCATTGTCTGAACTCTATCAACTTCCAGGCTATCAACATCTTATGCCGTCTGACCTTCTTCTTACTTGCTCAATAACTTGAAGCTGTTGTTCTTCTCATTTTTCCTTATTCTTAGTTTTTGTCTGATCTCTCATGATTCTAACATTTGTCCATATTCTGCTGGTTTTCAGTTCTGAGGAATTACATCTAAATTTTATCATGTTTAAAAGCCAAAGGACAACTCTGCATTATCAAAAATGAACAAACCAGCTGGAGCAAACAATTATTTCCACCAGGTTGCTCTCAAGGCTTCTGTTGATGCTATTCCCACACTCAACAAGGATAACTCGTCCATCTGGAGTGATATGATTTTAATGCTATTCAATCTCAAGGATATTAAAGACATCATGATTAAAGACCTAGGACAACTGCCTGTAAGACAAGACCGGGAGATCTGAGAAATCATCCTATACAAACTTGACAGCAACACCCATGCCAATGTAGTTAATGCCTCAAACATCACATCTTCCAAGCTACTCTGGACCAAGATCACCGGCAGATTTGCCTCATCCAAAAAAGCCAATAGAGCACGCATCTTCAACCAATTTCTTCACGCTCCATTTAAAAAAACATGCTATCAAAGGGCTCATAACAGACATCCAAAAATCCCTCACTCGTATGGCGGATGTAGGAATAGATCTACGGAATGACATACTGGCGTATCTAATACTATTCAAATTTCCACCAACTCTAGAGAATCTGAAACAGAAAATCATGCACAGCAAGAAGTTGATAACCGTAGAAGTTTTATTCAATCACCTAACCCAATACATCAACAAGCGTAAGGCACAAATCAAGACTGGTAAATCTACCACTAATTTCTCATTATTAACCTTCAAGAGCAAACCTGATAAAGAAGATAGGAATCCCTGCATTAGATGCAAAGAAGGTTTTCACATTCCAAATTCCCCCCATCCCAAATCCTCCTGCTTTCATCTTCATCCCCAAATTTCTCCCGGATGGTGGGTCAAAAAGCAAAATGAATGGAAGAATAGAACAAAGAAGAAACCTACTATCAATTACCATGCCCTACCAACTCTCTGGATTAATGCAGACAGCATGCCCAACCTCCTTCTTGATTCCAGCACAAATATACACATATTTAATGATCTAAAATATTTCACTTCTATTGATCTACAGGATGAATCAGATGAAATCAAAATAGGCAAGTTGGAAGCAAATCTCAAGATAAGAGTAACAGGTACCGTTTGAATGGATTGGAAAGACTCTATTATTACGCTTGAAGAATTTATGTATGTTCCAGATATTGTTGTTAATTTGATCAGTCCCAATCTCCTGGAGAAAAAAGGATGCAGTCTCTATCAAAAACAAGATTGATTTCACATCACCCAAAGTGATGAGATGTTTGTTAGAGGTTTAATTTGGGAAAATATATTTATAATCAAGAAGCCCTCAAGTGCCAGAAAAAACTTTTTGGTCAATCTTTCAAATCAATCATCTACTACACATTTACCCAAACTCAGTCTTTATCCAATCTTCACAAGATTTATGGACATGCTTCAATCTCTACGCTGAAATCAATTCTTAAAGACCAATACTCTAAAGACAAATTAGACAAATTTCAATGTGATGGCTGTGTAAGGAGTAAAATAACACAGAATCCATTCTTAGGCACCTCGTCGCCTTCATCTAAACCACTCAAATGAATTCACCTAGACCTGATTGGACAGATCACTCCCCAGTCAAAAGCTGGCCATCAATAGATCCTGACTCTTGTGAAAAACTTTACGCGTTATCTGGCTGATTTTCCTCTCCAATCTAAAGAAGAAACTCCCAATGTCATCATCAACATTCTTGAGACAGAATAAAAACGGCTAAACTATTACCCCACCAAAATCTTTTCAGACAAAGGAACGGAATTCACTAACCTTACCTTGAAAGAATTCACCAGATCCAAACATATTAAACTCCTAACTTCAGAACCATATCATTCACAACACCGGTTGAGCTGAACAAGCCAACCGGACAATCATAGAACTGGCTTTTGCAACATTCTCCTCATCTAGACTGAATAAATGCTACTGGCATATTGTGGTTTGGATCTGTTGCTTCTTGCTTAATCAAGTTCCTAGGGAAGGTAATGATCAATCCCCTTGGTAACTTATGTTGAGCAAGAAGCTCCCTGCTAATTATCTCAAACCTGTAGGATTGTCTGTCATTTAACTGGCAAACAGACTACAAAAAGGATGAAAATTCAATGAGAAAGGATTAGAAGGGATCTTAGTTGGGTTCAATCCCGTTTTTCATTCTTACCTGATCCTCAGCTCATCTGGTGCTATTGTTGAAACAAAACATGTACAGTTCCTTAAAAACCTGCTTCATTACTTTCCCCTTCTTGAATCACCGGGGATCAATCTCTTTACTCAAATCAATTCTTAGTCAAAAGGACCCAATTTCTCATCATTCAAAAAAAATACACCTTTTGAGAATCTCAAGAAAATCTCTCCAAATCAGACTCAGATCAAGATGATTCTGCATCTGTAGTTTCTCCACCCTCCAATCATTCTCCTCTACCTTTGCCAGTCCCTGATGCTCCTATTCAAGCTACTTCTCAAAGACCCAGAAGGGAAGTAAGAAAACCCCAACGATAAAGTTTTCACCACTACTACAAGCCTCCTTCCTACAAGGAAGCACGCAAATGTCCTGAATGGCCAAAGTGGAAGAGAGCCTCTGAAGATGAATTAAATTTGATAGAACTCCCAGACCACTGGGAGGAGTACCATGGAACCCCAGACAACATCTTAAATACAAAGTGGGTTTTCAAGGTGAAAGAAAATTGTCACGGTGACCCTGTCAAATATAAAGCTCAACTCTTTCTTCAAGAATTTGACCAAGTTCTAGGGATAGACTATAATGAGACTTGGGCACCAACCGGCAAACTTGGATCACTCTGAGTAGCTCTTATCTATGGCTTGAAGAATTAAATGAAACTGACTCAATTTGACGTAAAAGGTGCATTACTTCATGCTCCTATTGATGAAACTGTCATTATAAGGACTCCAGAAGGATCAGCCAGGAAATCTCCTTACTTAAAGCTAAAGAAATCCCTTTACGGTTTTAAAAAATCCCCCAAGAATTGGTACAAAACTCTGGCATCATGGATCAAGTCTCAAAGATATCACAAATCGACTAGTGATCCCTGTCTATATCTCAACAATAAAACAGGTGAAATCCTTTACTTCCACATGGATGATCTCATCCACATAGGCAACTCTAACCTCTTCAAAGTCAACTTTCTTGAACAATTCAGGAACTCCTTGTGCCATCCCCCCAACACCATACTTGGCATGTTTATGGAAATCAAAAACAATAGAATCCTCTTGAGCAAACCCAATCACATTGCAAGAGGTCTGGAAGAGCTTGGCTTGACCACTTGTAAGGATACCCATATGCCATTGACTCAAAACTTAAATCTTGAACCTGCCTCTGACATCAATCATGCTGAATTTTGTCAACTTGATATCAACTATATATCTGCTATTGGACTTCTGAATCACTTGGCTCATTACTCTCAACCTGACATCTCATTCTCTGTGTCTAGTCTGGCTAGGTTTAATTCCAAACCGGGCATGAATCACTGGAGAGAATTCAAGAAAGTATGGAAGTATCTCAAAACAACTAAAATCTTAAACTTGTAATTAAGTACAATTTGGAGCAAGAAATTCTCTCAGGTTTCAGAAATGCTACCTGGGGAGACAATCCAACCTTTTGCAAATCTTGAACTGGATACATGATTCTTCACTACAGCAGTCCAGTCATCTGGAACTCTACTCAAAAGAGAAATATCACTTACTCTTCCACCAAATCTGATCTAAACGCATTAATTGACTGATACCTTGAAATCAAATGGATCAAACACCTCATCAGCAAGATCCATCAAATTGCCAAACCCCAGCCTACTCTACACATCAACAATAACTGTTTGGAAGACAAGATCAAGAATTTTGGATCACACTCCAAGTCCAGACACATAGTGTCAAACCAAAGGATTGTGTGAAGATTATGCCAGCAAGGAGTTTACACTCAGTCTGATTCAAAGTCACTCCATGATCGCAGATTCTCTCACAAAGGCTTCTTCAGCAACCTCCTTGCAACTTCTCCAGAATGAAATCTTTGATGCAACCAACAAGTGATCTTTTGGATTACCCTCTCACCAGTCACGTGGGGTGTTAAGATTATTGTCATCTTATCCTGTGTTCTTACTCTCAGTCTGTCCCCGCCCCAGTAGCTCCATGAATGAACTGAGATGAGTCCTTGTGAGATTTCTGTACCACACTGGTCTTCTTACTTCATGAGACGACCCGGGTGAACTTCTTGCGGCCTCTCTTTCTCTCTTTATTCTTTCCTCTTTTTGAATCTCTTCTCTTTGTCTGTCTCTTTGAATGTCTCCTTACTTTTCTTTCCTCTCAATCCATTCTATAACCTTGCTCCCATCTTTCCTCTTGATGACTCTCCTCAACCCGCATTCTCCCCAACTCAACACTCCTACTCTGGTCTGACTTGTCTCTCCATCAATTAACCTATGCCTGGTAAGAATCTAATCCTCAAAATCACTTTTGCATGATTGCTCTGACAACCTAACTCAATCTTGTAGTCCTCCATCTCCATTGTCTGAACTCTTTCAACTTCCACACTATCAACATCTTATGCTGTCTGACCTCCTTCTTACTTTCTGAATAACTCAAAGCTGTTGGTCTTCTCATTTTTCCTTCTTCTTAGTTTTTGTCTGATCTCTCATGATTCTAACTTTTGTCCATAGTCTGCTGGTTTTCAGGTCTGAGGAATTACATCTAAATTTTATCAGTATTTCATTTTGTTAATTTAAGACTATTTTTGTAGAATTCCTGAATGTAGAAAAGGAGTGGAGCAATGGCTTTCATGTTTGACAAGTCAAGGTTTCTATTTATTATCCCTTTTTGATTTCACTTCTGAAAAGTTTGAAAATGATACCTTCAACTTTGAAGGAGACATCTGATGAAACCAACATTTTCCTGTTTTTCTCAAAAAAATGGTGAAAGTAAGAAATAAGTTTTTTAGTTAGGTGCATATCTTTAGAAATGGTTGATAATCATTGTTTTTTTTTCACTAAAGAAAAGGTGTCTTTCAAATAATTTTTTCTAAAGAAAATTTTTTCCAATTTTTATTTCACTGTTTTCAAACTCCAAATCAATAACTGGAACTAGTTTCCAAAATTTGATAATTGGAATATTTCAATTAACAATGTATCCTTATATTTTTTTAATCTGAATGGTCAGAATAAAAGATAAATCAAATTTTCCATAGTTGTTGGTCCCTCTGCATCTGCCTGATTACAAGCTTCATAAAGAGTAATGGGATTGCTCAATTTACCATTAAATTTTGGAAATAGGTCAATTCATCAAGGTGGGGTTGTAATGTACAGAACAACAATGTAAAATTGTTTCAGAACTCATTCAATTACCCTTGAGGATAAAAATTTGGGTATTCAAAATACATTTCATGATTTATACTCATTGAAAGAAATGGAGAGGCTTCTATTGAATGATGATGATTCATGCACAAAAATTTCTGGGGACATGGTTCACTTAGCCTAAGTGCACCATGTCCCTTCAGAAAACCAGTTGTTGGTGGTTGTGGGTCACCACAGACCTACATGACAAAGTGGCCAGCATTGATCCTCTTAGCCCTTATGTTGGAAAACTTTGTCTTTAAGTATAGACATGGTCACTTTATACTGTGAAAACGTGCATATAATTTATGAAAAATTATAAAAATATATTGGACCTTTGGGACATGGGAAATATGGAATATTTTGGGACATTGGAAGTTTGTTCAATAAATGAGAAAGATGAATAAAATGTATTCTGGGCTATGCAAGAATCACAAAATCATTTACCTCTAGCAGATTTATTTTTAAAATTTCCATGTTATTTATCTCTTTTTATGAAAGGTAATTGAAAACTTGGGCATTTCACCAACCACTAGTTCCTGGAACAAACATGGTGGACAAGTTAGAATAACTTGTCTACTTTGCCATACCAATGACTAAGAGCCAATCATTTTTGGTAAATTGGAATCTTTTAATGGGGAGGTGGACCACTTAGGCTAAGTTTTAAACATCCCTGAGCCATCACACACTTTATAATGTCAATATTGAGGTCATGTTTTTAAATCATGTCTGAGTGTTGCAGAAAATGAGCTTTTGTGTGATTCTGCATTTTGAAAACAATAAATTTTGCTTTGTGATTTTACAACCTACTGATTCATTCATGTGACAACCAAAACTTTCACTGTGACACAAAATTAATTTTCTCTTAATAAATATTTACCATTCATGAACGTAGGGTTTTTTTAAATGTATATCACAATCAACTCTCACAATTTATCATTGATCATTCAGCATAACCAATCATCCCCAAGATAGTGGGCCTGGGCCAGAAATATTTCACTGTTTTCTAACTGAAAAATGTTGTTCACCACGTTAAATTCTTGGAGCCTTGATCACACCATCATTTTTGAGGGTTGGTTCAATGATTGAGAAAGGTGAAGGAAATATTGTCAGGGACATGCAAGGATCTGAAAACCCTATTCCTCCACAAGATTTATTTTCAATATGGCCACGTTGTGATTCATCTTCTTGGATGAAAGATATTTTACAGCATGGGCATTTCAGTACCAGCATGTTTTTTCCTGAAACAAACATGGTGGACTGTTTATGCCAAGTTTTCGACTTCCCAACACTATGTACCAAGACCCAGAAAATGTGGGGAAATTAGGAAATTTTCAATAGAATGTGGACAACTTATCCTAAGTTGTCCACCTTCCTTTGAAAATTTCATATTGACCATAAGGATATTCATGTTTATTTGGTGCATTGCATCTGGGTCTCCGACAAAAAAATGATATGTGGGAATCTGTATTTCAAAAACCAATGATTTCTGTAAGTCATCTTTTAAACTATTGAATCTTCCATGACTCCACAAACCCATGGACTTATCATCACCCTCATCCTTCACCTTCACCCCTGGTTGGTATTCTCTGAATTTCCTAGGTACAGAACTGGATTATAGTAATATTACTTCAACAGAAGCTGATGAGAATTTCAAACTGGAATTTCTCTCACCACCACATAAAAAAATCTTCTCATGCTTATCAGTTGAGATTGGATTCCAATAAAAAATTATTCAAAGCCATATGAAGTTTACCTATTTATAATTTCAAACCAACAGTTAATAACCACTTTCAGAAATCCACAACTTCACTAGGAGAAAATAATATGCAGGCAATTTCAGAGTATCAAAAAAATTGAATTCAGCCACTGCACTTGCACCTTTTGAGAGGTTAAATAGTTTTGTATGCCATGACCCAAGCTCTTTTGGCATGTTTTGAGCTCATGATTGGAAAGTGACTGATAATTTTGGAGGAAGAACTTATTCATATGTCATACAAAACCTGTTTTATTTTTTTTCAGAAAATTCATTCATTAATCATCATTTCATTTCCTTGAACCCCCCCATGCCCACTAAAAAATGTTTACAACCACAAAATGATGTAAATCCATGGTTTTTTTGTAACCATTTGAATATGAAATGCAGATTTATTTTTATTTGGATGGTTTTTACCAGTCTAGATTTCCTCTTGATGGCTTGAAGCACATTCAATAAAAGCAAAAAAGCCTAGAATATCTGTAAACTTCATGAAAAAGCCTAACAAAGATGTTTGGGGGACCAAAAGGTGATTCAACAGTTATGAAGAGTGGAGATGGTTTTTTTCACTTTCTGTATTCATTTTCTTGTTTCAGGGAAATTCTTCGACCCCAAATAGCAATTTTATTCAAGGTGGAAGGATGATTAGACTCAATAAATTTCAAACTTATAGTCATGTTTCATTTGAACACACATATTTATTCATTTAGTTTGTGATTCAGGATATGGTATTCTTCAAGTTTTTTTAGTGTTTAATCAAGTTGAGCTTCCAGAATAATCACTTGTAGTTCTACAACCAAATGTTTGGAACCAGGCAACAAGTGAAGCACAAGTAAATGGAGAATATTTTCAAAATAGAAAAAGGATGACAGGCAGAAATCATTTGGGAAACAGAGAGTGGCCTCAGTACCACAGATTTGTTCTTAGACCAGGATTGAGGCCCCAATGGCATGGGATTCAATTACACTGATTCTTTTCTAATTCAGTTGAGATGGATTGATTGATTATGTCTAATGATTCATTGAAAGCTTTGGGAGGATGACCCTTGTTTTTGAGTTTTTGTCAAATCACAGTACAATACATCCTTTTTGAGGCCGTCTTTATTTTAGATACCCACAAAGGTTCTGGGGCATCACCAATTGCAAAAATTTACTGAGTTGAGAGGCTTTACATATAATTGGAGACTGGGTAAAAAATATTTTTTTGGAGAGCAGCAGTAAAATTTTGAATAATTGGATTTTTTCTAAATAAAATACTCATTTTCTGAAAGAAAACAAAAAAATATCATGTATTTCTTGCACTTGAAATTCAGTTAAAATGCTACTCAATATAAATTTCTTTCAATTTAAAAATATTTAAGATTCAATTGTTCCCCAATCATGAATGTGAAAGAAAACTTCTTTTGTCGCCTAGCAATTATTTTGGACTTTTCTCAGAGAATTGCACAGTTAGACTAAGTGCCTTACCATACCACCAATTTTCATATGTTGATAGAGGCAGGGAGTTAACAGGGTGAAATCATTTGAATGCACAAAATTTCAAGACAGATCTTCTGAAAGTCAATGAACAGTACTTGGAAATTAATTCATCATTCAAAGCACCTCTCCAAAAATGCTTCCCAGTTTTTCCTGGGAAGGTGGTCCAATTGCCTTAAGTGCACCATCTCACCAGGAGGAAGCACCCAAAAATTGCAGATTTAACAGAACTTGGAAGCCCAAATTTTTCAATCATGGTGATCTTGTTTTGCACATACAACTACTTTCCCTCCAGTGGTTCTCCAATCAACAGAAAAATGTACTAATTTTGGTTGCTTACTCCCCCCCAAAAAAAATTGAAGCCAATGCCTCTCTTGAACTCCAAAATCTTCCTATTTTTGAAATTTTTGCTAGATTGAATGGGAAAAAATCCAGATATGTTTAAACATGCCCTTCAATGTATATAATTTAAATTTCAAATTTTTCTGCTGAAAATTCATTCCAAGGGAGGAAGTTGTCCACTTCCCTTCAACTACTTGGTAGCATGATTTTGAATATGCCAAATGAGCAATGATTTCTGGGACAGTGGAGGAATTACAATAAGTTGTCCAGCTCCCTGGACTGGTATGCATACAGTAATCACATGACATGGGAATTCCTTGTGAACAGGCTATGGAGGTTGACAACCTACGCTAAGTTGTCTACTTTCCCAGAAATCATTGATCATTTGGCATATTAAAAATCATGGTACCATGTAGTTGAAGGGAATTGGACAACTTAGCACAAGTTGTCCACCTTCCCAGCTTTCCCACATTATTTTCCCTTGACATATCATTCCTGCATACCCATGGTCCTGGAGTGGTGAAAAAATTATGACAAGTTTTCCAGCTCCCTGCACATGACTCATATTTATTTTGTCTGGTGAAGCAGACACTTTGGTGATTCACGCCTGCCTATTCCAACAAATCAACTTGGTGAACCAGGCATAATTTAATCTCTCCATGATATTATGCACCCTGTTACATTTTTATTTATTCTTTTGAGCTAAGTGATCCTGGCATGTTGAATTCTGATATGTTCTTTTGGAATCATGATTTTGAAATTTTACTTAGGTCTTTGATTTGAATTTCTTCTGTAGGACCAGCCAGTAATTAAAAAGCACTGTGCCTTCTTTACAAGAATTATCAAGATTTCATAGCACACCATTTTTAAAAGTATGAAATTGAAAAACATGCATTTTTCTTCTTGCCCTTTATTATTTATCTAATATGATCTTAGGAGATTTAGTCACAATCAATTCAGGAAAGGGGAAAAATTACAATCCTCATTTCTAAGAATTAGCACAATGCAAAATCTGACACCTGATTCATCTTATTTCTCTATTATTCAGTTTCCAAAATTGCACTCTAAACCATCAATTACCACTGAATTTCAATAATTAAGTAAACCTGCATCTGTGTGGTACCCAGCATTGCATTTTTGCGTAATCAGAGATTTCAAGAATCTTATAATAAAAACACAGCAACACAAAATGCTATGGGACCAGTGCCAGTATTATCCATTTCTACTTGATATATTATTCAATTATAAATTGAGTATTCTGAAGTCCATATTATGGAAAATTGGATCTCAATATATTTCAACTCCAGCTCTTCCTTGTGGTGGCTGGAATTTTGGAGCTCATTGTTTCATTGAATGCTTATTGGTCAACTCCATAAATATGAGAATGAGGAATTTTTTGGAAACACACAATGGTCAAGAATGATTGCTGTCTGAAATTTCTTGTGATAACTAAAAACAAGGAAAGCAATGGGAAGCTTTTCATATTCATTATCTGAAGAAATCCCCAGAATAAATAACTCATATTTGACTGAAGGATCCCCTTACATTTTTATTAATCATGCATAAGTGCCACAAAAAAAATCAGCACACTCTTTGGGGCAGATGGTATACACAGAGTATCTTTTCTATGTGAATTATGAATTGATTTCTCATTGGGATCTTCCCTTTTTGAAGAGGATTCTATTCAAATATCCAAGTATACTATGTCCATACCCTTTTCCCACTTGGAAGAAAATGTGAGAAAAAAGGGGAATCATAGTATATAATATCTTCATTTCTGAAAATTTTCAGAAGGTCAATGAAAGGAAATCTGACTTGCTATTTGTCAGTTTGTGAAAAATCAATACAAAATTACAAAATCAGAAACATTGTCATCTGGTTACAAAGTTGGAAAATTGGACATGGAAACTGGTAAGAACAAATCCCCCCAGTATAAGATCTTCATGGCAATAATACAACCTCATCACTAAATAATGGTTTCTATTTTATGTTACTAAAATGCAGAAACCCCATCTAACCTAACATCACCCACCCCTGAGCCATTAAGAATCCCCCTTCCAGATTACCAAGTCAATATTCCTGATGTTGGGGAACATGAAGATTTTGACAACTCTGCTGCCCCATTCTATTTCATGATTGCACACAAACTCTCTCAATCCCACCAACACCAAAAGAAGAAAAAAAATTGGCCCAAGAAAAATATTCTCTCTCTTGGCATGCACAAAATCTTGGCATCCTTGCTTCTTCAAGTGGTATTTCCAATTCCTTGCTTGATTGGACAAAATAAATTCTTGGAATGGATTCCAACAACAACAAACTTCCTAATCCTCCAACTGGTGGTGAACTAGCATTCCTCAAAAATTAAATGGAAACAAGGAAGGCATCCATTAATGATGCTATAGCATCAAACATTGGCCAGCCAAACCAGTACATCTCAAATTCAAAACTGCAAGAAAAGGAGCTGAAACTTGTGAAGAAGGACGCCTAGCGTCAATTCCAACAAAAGTTTACTTCAACATCTTGATCCCTGTAAACCATTGCTTTGGACCAAATACAGTCTTATGATGAGAAGTGGATAGCCCATGCCAGGGCCTTGATCCAAAATTCCGGTATCCCCAGATGCACCTATCACTGGGAACAGAATGCAAAATCCTGCTGGAATTCCTCTCTGACTGAAATAATCATCAGAGCCTGGGAGATGTGCCATGAAAGCGGGGGGACTTCTTCCTGTTCAATAAATGAGAATGAAAAAACCCAAGACAACTGGGTCGCCATAATCAATTGTTGGCTTTTCTCAAAGAAGGCTATTTGGAAGAAGGAACACAAGGCAGAAGGAGGATCCAGCAGCAGAAAATCTAATGTTTCTACATCTCAAAGTCTCAACAAGAAGAAAGTGTGTCTTACCAATCTTTTTTTAATTTTCTCTTCATTATCAATGACTAACTTCTTATCATGTTTTGAAATACAGAATAACAAGAAGTAAATTTGAAAGAACACGGAAATTGAGCTGGAAATGATGGACATGTTTCCAGAAACTTCTGCTCTTTTCTTGGACAGTGGATTCATATCTGATTTTGAGGGTGAATATGAGGAATCAGTCAATCATGCACATGTTTGAAGGGCTCAACATGTATCCCAAATATATCACTACCTGGATGAAGCATACATTCAACTGGCAAAAAACCCGCACATCAAGAGGGATAGACAATTGAAAATTAGTCAAATTGCTAAACCAAATAATTCACCAAGGGGTGATTACCCACCAACACTTCCTACTTTAATATCTCAAAACTGGATAAGTTGTAAAAAATTGACCTTCTCTTTCACGCCAGGTACTCGCAGGAAATTTCACTTGTCTGTCACTTCTCAACCACCTGCAAATCAATCTCCAGCGCTCCCGGTCTGTACCGCGAGAGGGTGGTGATGAGAGGACTATCCATTTTTCTTTCTATATAGAATTCAACAGAGCTTCAAAAATCTTCAAGATCTTGCCTCTCAATTAACTCGCCTCTCAATCAACTTATATTTCTTATCTTCATTCTCTTTTTCTTTTATTTTTATTTGTCTTCCTTTTTATTCATCTTCTTCCTTTTTCTTTTTCTACTCTTTATTTCCAAAATGCTCTTGATTTTCAACAACTGAATTAACTATTCCATTTCTGGTAAGACCCTCACTACCTCTCTTCCTCCAAGGTCTCAATATCTGATTCTCTTCTCTTCAGCCTGCCTTGACTATCTTCCATGCCTTGTCTTCTAGTCTCTCAGCCGTCCTCATTTTCTAAGTCCCAAAAATCTCCATGGTAAAATCTTGTTCTTGATGTTTCTCTCCTTTCCTTCTTTTCCCAATCTTTCTTTATGTTTCCTTTGTTCATTGATCTGTCTTTGTTTCAGCTCTCTTAAATTTATCATCTCAATTCAATTCAACCAAAACGGTTAAAAGCCAAACTCTCAACAGCTAACCGCAATGGAGGGATCAAGCTCAACTTTGTTTGATGGATTCACTCAAATTATGCTAAAGGCCGCTCTTGAAGATATTCCAATTTTCAAAGAAGAAAACTACTCAATTTGGAAGCACAACTTATCTGCTCTCTTCAAACTAAAGAATTTTAAAGTTGCGCGGAATACAAATCAAAAGAATTAAGCAAGACTGAGGACATGGAATTATGGGTTATTAGATTATCAAAAATCAATTTGGTAATGCACGCAAATGTGGTAAACTCTCTAAACATAAAATTGGCAAAACTACCATGGAAAAGCATCAAGGAACTTTTTGCCTCCTTGCAAACAGCGAATTGTGCAAGAATCTTCAATGAATTTTTGTACCAAGAATTCAGAGACAAAAACATAGCGTCATTCATAACCCAATCAAAAATTTCTATCAAGAAAATGGCAGATGTAGGAATTGACTTACCGGACAATATTGTGGCGTGGTTAATTTTATTCAAATTTCCTTCTCAAATACATCCTCTTTGACAACAAATCATGCACTCCGACAGAGAAATATCAGTACAATTGGTTTTCAATCACCTAACCCTACTAATCAAAAAAAGCAAATCAAAGCAAAGCAATTCAAAACCTCTTGAAACTGCTCTGATTGAGTTGGATTGGAAAAAACAAATTGTTCCAAAAGATCAAAGATGCAAACAAGGATTTCACAATCCTAAATCACAAGATCATCCAGAAGACAGATGTTGGCATAAACACAAACATCTAGCCCCCGAGTGGTGGAAGGAAGCCCAAGCAAAATGGAGAGCTCAATTTGAATCCAAAAACAAGGAGGTGGCACACTATCATGCACTGATCACTACCTGGATTGAAGATATCAGCGCCAAACACCAAATCATCCTGGACTCTGGAGCGTCCTGTCATATGTTTAATTTCAAAGAATATTTCATTGAATTCTTCTACTGCGTAGGCAAATCCATAAGTACTGGGAAAGAAGGATCCAACCTACCTATTCTAGGGAAAGGAAGCGTTAAACTGAATTGGAAATCATCTGAAGTAAAGCTTACAAATGTCTTCTTTGTTCCCAATCTGGTAGTCAATCTAATCAGTCCCGGAAAATTAATAACTAACAAAAACTGTGTTTTGCAGTCCAGAGGACAATCCTTTCAACTTCTCAATGGTAGTAAAGTGGCTTTCACTGGATTTAACAAAAACAACCTCTTTGTCCTCAATCTTCCTAAATCAATTGGTCGCGGATCAAAAATGTTTTACCTTACTCAAAAGGTCTTCCCTGATGAGAGGCTCAAACATCTCCATCTATCTCTCTGCCATGCTAATCCCCGTTGACTCAAGTTTGTATTCCCTGAAATTCCCGGAAAAAAAAATCAAATTGTTTGTTTGCCAAGATTGCGCCTTTGCAAAATTCACCAAATCAACTTTCAAAAAATACAGCTTCAATTTCTTCCAAACCAATGGAAAAGATACACATCAACTTGATGGTTCCAATAAATCCTGCTTCTTTTAAAAATATGAAATATATCCTAACTATAATAGACAAATTCTTGGGTTACTTGTCAGCAATTCCCTTAAAAAAAATTGGATGCTTTCCAGAAACTCATTTCTATTCTCAATTTTGAAAATAAATCTAGAGGCTAATTTCCATCAACTGTTTTTTGAGACGGCGAAGGAGAATTTTGCTCAAATCTATTTTCCAAATTCTTACAGGGCAACCCATCCAACATCTTATTATGGAGCCCTATCATCACAAACATAATGGAAAGGTAGAAAGAGCCAATAGAACTATTGCAGAAGCAATCCAAACCACCCTCAGATCTTCTAAGCTACCTCTTCAACTGTGGGCAGAGATTTCAAAATTGGTCTGTCTTACCATTAATCAAATTCCCAAGGCAAAGGATGCAAAGTCTCCATATCAGCTCTTCACTGGGAAGAATTTCCCAATCAAATTCTTTCAACCTATAGGATTGAATGTAGTCTATCTAGACACAAATATTCCTTGAGGCGAAAAATTCAGAGATAAGGGGAAGACGGGAACCCTTGTGGGTTACAATCATTTCCTTTTATTGTACAGATGCTCACCCCAAATAATTTAATTGTTTGTTCAAAGCATGTCAAGATTTTATCCTCTCCAAACCACTCTCCTTCATCAACCAACAAACTCATGATAGAAAAATAAATTACTCCGTTTTCTGATCTGGATGATGTTCCAATAGTTCAAGCTCTCAATTCAGAGACACTTGCAAGTTCTCAACCTCAATCATCTCCTGAAAGCAAAACCAAAATCTCCTCTCCTAACAAGTTGGAGGTAGAAGAGCAAATTCCTGAAGAACTAGTTCCTCAATTACCTAACAAGTCGGTCCGAGTTCTCAGGGATTGTTCTAAATTAAATAAAGCTCAAAGGTACGGCTTTCATCATTATTTTTTTCCCAAATCATTTGAACAAGCCAAGAAGTGCTCCAATTCCTCTTTTTGGGAATCATCTATGGACGTCGAGATTGACGGAATCAAATCTATGAAGGTGTGGGAAGATTACCTTGGTCCAGAACCCATTAATCCACTAAACACTACATGGGTATATGGAATTAAGGATAACTTCCACGGTGACCCTCTAATATACAAAAGCCGCGTTTACTTTCAAGGATTTGATCAAATTTACGGTCTAAATAATCAAGACACATTCTCACCTACGGGAAAAGCTTCCTTGCTGCAAACAGCCCCCATCTTTGGTCATTCATTCTCTCTTCCAATAACTCAATTCGACGTCAAGTCTGCTTTCCTTCATGCCAATCTTCAAGAAACTGTTATCATAGAAACTCCCAAGGGTTCCAAAAGAACCGCCAAATATCTATTGCTCAAGAAATCTCTCTATTTTTTGAAACAATCTCCGGCTAATTGGTTCAACACATTAACTTCTTGGATTTGTATCCAAGTATTCAAAGAATCCACTGCTGATCCCTGTCTCTATTTACACACCGATTCAAAATCTTTTTTATTCTTCCATGTGGACGACTTAATTTTAGTTGGTAACAGTAACAACTTCAAAGAAGAATTCTTAAAACGCTTTCCCAAATCATCCCATCATGATCCAAACACAATACTTGGAATGAAATACGTTAAAGAAGGAAATAACATTCTTCTCTCTCAGCCTAAATACATAGATCACGGTCTTGAAGAAATAAAGCTTTTGGACTGCAAAGATTCCTCCGTCCCTCTAACTCCCAACGTCAACTTGAAACCTGCATCTGACGAAGAACATGAAGAATTGAAAACCCTTAACATAAATTACAGATCCCCCATTTTTTTATGAACTATATAGCTTGCCTCACTAGACCTGATTTGAGCTTTGAAGTTTCTAATTTAGCTCTTTATTGCAAAAAACCTGGGATCCACCATTGGAGATAGGTTAAACAATGTTGGAAATATCTCAAACACACAAGAAACCTAGCTCTTACGCTGCAAGCTCAAAATGAATCAATTCAACTAATCTGCTATAGTGATGCTACTTGGAGCAACAATCTTATAACTCTACACTCACAATCTGGCCATCTCACTCTTCTTTGCGGCTCAATTATTGCCTGGAGCAGCTACCGAAAACAAAATTTTACTCACTTGACCACTGAAGCCAAACTAAGTCCTTTAGTGGACTCTTTCTTAGAAGCTATCTGGATGAAAAATCTTGTTGCGGAAATGTGGGGAAAAGAACAAGAACCTAGTTTACATCTCATAAACAATAAAGAACTGGACAAAAAACTTAAGAAATTGGGTTGCAATTCAAAGACTGGACACATTGACATAAAAACAAAGGCCCTGCGGGAGGAACTCAAAGCTAATAAATTAGTTGTCAAATTAATCCCTACCTCATCAATGCTTGCTTATGGACTAACCAAAGCTCTTCCCAAAAGTACTCTGTCATCTCTCATCAATCTCATCAATCACACCGGTTCAGTCTTACCAGACACAAGGGGTGTAGAAAATTGACCTTCTCTTTCACTCCAGGTACTCGCGGGGAAGCCTGCTTTTCCTGGTTTTCTTACATAAATGTCACTCGTCTGTCACTGCTCAACCACACGCAAATCAATCTCCAGCGCTCCTGGTCTGTACTGCGAGAGGGTGGTGATTAGAGGACTATCCATTTTTCTTTCCATATCAAATTCAACAGAACTTCAACAATCTTCAAGATCTCGCCTCTCAATCAACTTATATTTCTTATCTTCATTCTCTTTTTTATATATTTTTATTTTTCTTCCTTTTTATTCATCTTCTTGCTTTTTCTTTTTCTACTCTTTATTTTGAAAACACTCTTCATTGTCAACAACTCAAGTAACTCTTCCATGTCTGGTAAGACCGCCACTACCTCTCTTCCTCCAAGGTCTCAATATCTGATTCTCTTCTCTTCAGCCCGCCTTGACTATCTTCCATGCCTTGTCTTCTTGTCTCTCAGCCGTCCTTGTTTTTCAAGTCCCAAAACTCTCTACGTTAAAAGCTCATGCTTGATGTTTGTCTCCTTTCCTTTTTTTCCTGATCTTTCTTTATTTTTCCTTTATTCATTGATCTTTCTTTGTTTCAGCCCTCTTAAATTTATCATCTCAATTCAATTCAACCAAAATAAGTGAGGAACCTCTGGAGGATATAACTCCAGTTGAAAAAAGAGCCTTGGGTTTAATTCCAGAAGTTGATCTCACAGAGGCAGTTTCATATCTCAGAACCCAAGTTTCAAAGCCCTCTAGCTTAATGGAAAACACATAAACATTGTAAATATATTCCAAATAGTGTAATTTTTATAGTATTTTTTTAAAAAAGATAGAGCAGAATGTTTGGATGCAACATTGGCTTTGGTGAAATTTTCCTTGAGTACTACATGTATTTTTATTTTCAGCCCATTCTTATTTTCTCAACCAGAAACTTTCAATTATATGTAAATCTAGATTTCCTTAATGTAAAAAATCCAATGACGTGGGTTCACCCTGACTTGAAGAGGTTAAAAATTTAGGTTACACTCTTAATCTCTTGAAATATTCAAATAAGTAAATCTCTAACAAGTTGTTACATCCAAACAGATATTGAATTAAGAGTGTAAAAAAAAACATCCACATGTGTGCAGAATACACAATCTCATTGAAAAATTCTGAGTAAATTATATTTGATGTACCACCTTTTGAAAAGCTACATGATATCTTTTTTCAATCATAATATCCTGAATACATTTTTTTCCACTGTGCAGCATTCAAGTTGAGATCACCCACTTTTTCACCACTCCTGTTAAGAATGAAGTGGCATGTTGCCTATCCCCCGGGGATTCTTGCTTCCCGCCTGGTCTCCTCCCACCTGTGCACTGGGTCTTCTTGGCTGATGCAGAGGAGCCTTCCTCCTGTCACAAGGGCTGCTGACATGCAAGCAGGGCTTGGCACAGAGGGGTCTCTACCCACAGTAGGCTCGGGGGCAAGGTTACTGAAGGAGGCTAACAGGATCAGAGGAGGATTGGGTTGAATGGTGCTGAATGAAACTTTCTGGGAAAGATCTCCTAGTAAGAAGTAGTAAACTGATTTCTTGGGGGAAGCATCAGGAAGAGGAAAGAGGAGGCTTATTAAATAGACAAGAGGTTGGAACTACAAAAGAGGTACAAGTGATGGGGGCTCAGACTACACACATGATGTCATGGGAACAGTCTAAGTAACAGAGAGGGCTGATCAGGGATGCTACTACATTAGGTTAGGCTGCTTCTACATTGGGAAAAGGTTCCAGGTTTGAGCTGTCTAAGTTGGGATAGTACAGTTGAAGGATGTACAGTGTACATGGGAGTAATGACACTATGTACTAAGTAGAGAGAGTATGTAATACAATCTGCAGGAGGATGTACATAAAGATTCCCAAAGGATAAACCACACAGAGGAGGTATGGGTTAGACAGAGAGATAACCCAAAGAGGTATGGGTTAGACAGAGAGGTAAACCAAAGAGGTATGGGTTAGACAGAGAGGTAGAGTAAAGCCTGGGAGATTGAGTATGTGCAAGCCTATGGAGTCTATCTGTGTATAGTATGAGGTTAGACTATATGTAGATATGTACTGCATGAAGATCCTGAGGTATATAGTTACTGGAGACATATTGATGTAAGTCTCCTGAGCCCTGAGGTTGAAGTTCCTAAGAAAGTAGATCAGGCCTGAGGGTAAGACTTGAGGTTAGACTGAGTTTGGTGTCAGTATGACACCTCCTTCTACTCTCTGACTGTTCCAACTTCACTGTTTGCTTGGTTCCTTGTTTTTCTTTCTTTTCTTTTAACTTCTCTTTCTCTCATACGTCTTTTCTTTTTCAATCTTTGTAATCTTCTTCACTCAACTTGCCTCTTCAAATCCCACAAACATCTTCACCCAAACTCTTCAATCTTCTCAATTTGACCTCCTACTCATGCCGGTTCAGCCTCTCCAACAATTCTCATCTTATCAAGCCTCACTGCCCACAAGTCCCTGCCTGGTTAGAACCCGGTCCTCAAGATTTTCTAGTCGAGAAACCTATGACCCTCTAGTTGCTTTACTTGCAGTCATCCGTCTGCATTTCCTTGCCTCAATTCACTTTCTGTTGTCAGATTCTCTTTCTCCCAACCACATAAAGTCTAAGCTGTTTTTTCCTTCATTTTTCCTTCTTCTTATTCATTCTATTAATGTTTTCTCAACTCTCTAACGCTTTTCCGTAGTGTTCTTGTTTTAAGTTATAAGAAATCACATCTCAATCTTATTACGGTGTGGTGTCAATTTATAGACACGGATTGGGAACTACGTCGCGGCTGCGCGCTCAGCGTTGGGGAAAAGCGGGCTCAGCACTAGGGTATGCGGAGTGCTCAGCAGCGGCAGCTGCTGGATCAGCAGCAGCAGCTGTTTGGCTCTGCATCTGGTGGACGGGTCGTGCTCAGCATCAAATGCAGCGTGGGTGGCAATCCGCCCTGGAGATCGGATTTGGAAGGTAGTGCGCTCAACTAGGTTCGCGGGCGCGCCGGTTTGGATACTTAGGGGCGGAGCAATCCGCGGGCTATGAAGGAACGGATGAAGCGCGTGCGCAAGCGCGCGGATCATGCCGGATATTACCAAACACCCACAACGGGTGCGGACAAACGGATACGGACAGGCGCAGGGGCTCTGAGTAGGGCGCGGTGCAAGGACCGCGTCATGAGAAGGACAAACCGGATGGACGGAACGGCGTACGGACGACGGGGGGAGTTTGGTACGGAGGAGGTGGGAAGAGGAGGCTAGGGTTTCTGTTTTGTGATTGTTTTCTGTTTTGTTGTCATACTGTTATTTGCGCGTGTACTTAGGTTAGGGTTGAGAGGGAGGACTTATCCTCACTCTCAACTCTGGGTTAGGAGGAACAATGGATGCAGAGGAAGAAGAATCACATCACATCATTGGATTGGATCACTCATCTCACCAGGAGATTAAAGGAACTCATACCGGATACACATCCAGGTGGAAAGTTCTTAGGATTGAAGGATTGGCGATCTGTCTCTCTCCCTCTACTTTTCTTTATCTCTTTATCCCTTTATTTCTATTTCTCATTTGAGTGCGACTTTGGACATCCTCATCTCCTTTCAAACGCAGGGAACCGTTAACTTCCAAAACTTGAGACAATTATAGGGGAATAACCTTTATTATTTCCACATATGGGGGTCTGGCCGGGAAGTAACCTTCCTTTTCTTGTCTTCTGGGCGCAATGTCCTATTCATACCTCCCTACAGTCACTCCTTCTTCTTCTTCTCCTTCTCCTTCCGTCTCCGGGTCCGCTACTCAGACCCCACTCTTGTGTTCCATCCCTCCTCCTCCCCCTCCCTACGCTTGACCCAGGATGAGCTATGCCATTCCTCCATCCGTCTCCGGTGACCATGAACCCACTCTCCCGGTTTGCATCAGGCCATGCCACTACCCTCACATCCAATTCAACACCGCGGATGTGGAGCAATTCATCTTGAGATACAAAGGTATTGCAGATGCGGAAGGTGCGTTGGACGCTGATAAGGCCCCGCTTGTCGTCCTGTTCATTATGGACAAAAAGAAGCTCCGGGATGTGGAGGAAATGGAAGGCTACAAGAATCAAGATTGGCCAAAACTGAAGGCGGAGATCCTAACCCGGTGGGGTAGTCCCAAACCTCAATTCCGGGAAAGCAATTTTGACCGCGTGGCCTCGGAGGCAAGCGCCCGCGGAGGAGTCAGAACGCAGGTTGAGCTGGCGGAGTACACCTTGAAATTTGATTGGATCTATTGGTACTTTTCAAAAAACAAGGTGGTGGCGGGACACACGGGGGCCACGAAACGCGCGTTTCTGGGCGGTTTAGGCGCTCAACTCCGGGCAAGGGTGCAGCAGCATCTTTACAATCACAACTTGGTAAAGCGGTCACTGGACGGGAGCATGGCGCTCTTTCCGGAGTTGGCTGTCATTTGCCGGGCTGTGGAGAGTGAGCTCAACTTAGAGGAGCTTATTGAGGACACCGCTAAGTCCTTCCCAGCGGAACCAAAGAAATCCGCCCCCCAGGTTCCGGCTCCAGTTCCACCTACTTCCACGCGCGTTCTGGTTCCTCAACCCGCGCCAGCCCCTCCGGTAAGAGAATTGAAGGAACTCATGAAGGATCTGAAGATCTGCATGAGCCGTATGGGCCAGCAGCAGCCGCAAGGGCCTCCACCTCACATGGTGGAAGGGTTTTGGCCGCCCGGTACCTTCGTGCCGAGGGGGTGCTTGTACTGCGGGGCAAACGGTCATTGGCCATTGGCGTGCGAGGAGCTTACGAAGGATCTCAGCGCGGGATTGGTTCAAACGGCGGGGATGGGGTACATGTTTCCGACGGGCAAACAGATTCCGATGGAGCCAAGCCAGCCAACCGCAATGCAGCAGGTGCGCACATGGGGACAGGAGGCAGGAATGAAGGCGCAAGCGTCACTGGGCATCGTTACTGGTCCCGGATCGTGGCAACCACCTCAGGGGGAAGCTGAGGTAAGGGTAGTGGCAACAGAAGAAAAGGTGGCGGTCTCCGATAAAATGGAGGTAGACGCGAAGGAGAAACCCCCGTTGGCCGTTCCAAAACGGGCCGCGCGCTTGCGTGCAACCAAGGCGCCGGCAGCAAACCCTGTAGGGAAGAAGAAAGCGGCGGGCATTGTGTGAAGGGTGATGGGTAACAAGACTCCGGTTCTGCTGACCTTGCGGGAACTGGCAGCCGTGTCTCTGGTGGTGGTAGACAAGATGGTTCAGGCGTTGTGGGATTGCGGTCAGGGCCGGGTACCTCAGACGGTGCAGCGGGTTCACATGGCGCAGGGAGTGCAAGTCGAAATTGGTTTTGACTCTGCTTGCTTACGTTCCGATGGTCATAGCAGGAAGGAAGGTGTGGGCTATGGTGGACAGCAGTTCAATGGTGAACCTGCTGCCATTGCAGATGGTGGATGATTTGGGGTTGGTTTGGCGAAATGCGCGATGGGTCTCCGTGCGCTTAACGGAGGGGAGTGTTGTGTGGATGGGGTAGTCAAGGAGGAGGATGTCAAGGTTGCAAGGGTCTGTAGGCCCCTTTCTTTTCTTTTGGTTGATTTTGGGGATGTGATTTTGGGAAGGCCTTTCATGTTGAGGCGGGAACGGAGGCGTTAACGGTGGAGGATTCGTCCAGCGGAAGGTTTGAGACGACTATCTGCAATCACAGGCAAGGGAAGCGGAGGAGAGTGTTGGATTATGAGGAGGAACCGGACGCGGAGTTGGTCTGCAATGGGCAACCTTTGAAGGATTTTTTCTAGTTGACCAAGGAGACCGCGCGGAAAAAGCTCCGGATTCGCGCAGGCGGTCAACTAATGAGGAGCAGGGAGGGGGAGGGAGGAAATTGCAGGGCGCGCATGTCGCAGAAGTAAGTCCCTTTTCTCAGTATGCATTGCCCAAGGGTACTACGCTTTGAAAACCCTATCATTGTGCCACACTCGTGAGCGAAGGCAAAAGCCGCGGTTCTGTTCTGTGCAGGACTTACAGCAAAGGATGCGGTGCAACGCGGGCAAGTACAAGCCGGTGTCATGGAAGGTCCGACTGAGGAATGAGCCAATGCCCCAGGAATTGAACGGACAGCTTTGACCGATTGCTTGGTTGCGGGACCCTTGGGTCACGCCAATTAAGACTTTGAAGTGGGTTACTAGTTTGGCGCGGATCACGGAGGAGCGGATTGCAGCTTTCAATTTTGGCCCAACGGGATGTTGAGTACGGAGGAGCGCAAGTTGCTGATTTTGGTTCTGGTTCTTTGGAAAAGAGCGCTTGCTTTCGGACCTGAAGAGCGGGGGCTCCTGAATAACAATATCAGCAACCCCTATGTCATCCCCACAGCGGATCACCAGCCGTGGAAGATCAAGCCAATTCCAATACTGGGGGCGGTCCGGGAGCAGTTTCTGTAGTTGGTGCGGGAGAGGGTGAAGACTGGCCTTTAAGAACAGTCAACGTCTAGTTACTCCAGCCCAATCTTTGCGGTGGTTAAGCAGGACGGAAAGTTGTTGAGGATTGTTCATGATTTACAGCGGCTCAACTCCTTTACAATCAGGGACGCAGGATGGCCCCCTTGCATTGACAAGTTCCTTGAGTCAATGGCGGGGCGCGCTTGTTATGGTTTAGTGGATGTGATGGGGGGATAAAACCAGCGCGAGTTGGATCCTCGCTTGCGGCCTCTAACGGCATTTGAGACTGGGTTGGGAAGAATGCAGCTGACTTGGCTCCCGCAAGGCGCGACCAATTCTGTGGTGGTGTACAATGCGCAAATGGCTTGGATCCTGAAGGATGATCTTCCAGAGGGAGTCCAAATCTTCATTGACAACGCGGGCATCAAAGGTCCAAAATCCAATCACAGGGGAGCCAATCTGGTTGAAGTTCCCGGCATCCAACGTTTTGTGTGGGAATATGCGCAGACATTGGAACGCATCCTGTTTTGCATTGAGGAGGCAGGACTGACGGTGTTGGGGAAGAAGTTGGCGGTTTGTGTCCAGGCGCTTGAAGTCCTTGACCATGTTGTTGCTTCCGATGGCCGGCGCATTGCAGAGAAAAAGCAGAACAAGGTCCTCAAATGGCCGACCCCACGAATGGTGTCGCATATCCTTCAGTTCTTGGGATTATGTAGCTATTTCCATATGTTCATCAAGAGGTTTGTGGAGGTGGCAAGCCCTCTCCAATCACTAACGCGGAAAGGCGCGGAGTGGAAGTGGGGGGAAGAATGCAATCGTGTGTTCCGGATGCTCAAGGAGATTGTGCAACGTGACATTGTGCTCCGCGATCTTGACTAAAACATGGGAGGAATTAGGCTAGCGGTCGATTCCAGCAAATTCGGCGCGGGGGGGGTTCTCACTCAAGAGGACGACAGCAAGGATAGGCCTGTACTTTACGAGTTGGTCACCTTCACTCCAATGGAAAGCCGGTACTCCCAGCCGACATTGGAGTTGTGCGGGGTCACCAAGATCGTGCGTGGGCTCCAGTATGTTTTGTGGGGGGTCCATTTTGAGCTTTTGGTGGACGCGGAGGCGCTGGAGCGGATGATCAATTCCCTGGCGTTGCCAAACGCTCCCATGACCAGGTGGGTGATGTTTCTTCAACTTTTCTCCTTTGCTGTGGTTCATGTTCCGGGGAAAGCGTTCACTATGCCGGACGTGTTGTTGCGGTATTCAAGGGACGACCCGTTCAAGGAGGCGGAACTGCTCAATGTAGAGACCCCGGTTGTCAAGGCAGGCGTCCAGCTGCCGCTCCGGCAGACCGGGCGGTACACAATTCTTTGTGACTCCTTGCGGGACCTTTGTTTTCCCAATGGAGCTACGGAGAAGGACATGCAATGGGCAAAGCGGCGGGCGGGCAATTTCTACGTACAGGAGGGGCAGCTTTGGCGGCAGAAGACTCCAGTTCCTCTTGTGGTTACCACTTCAAGGGCGGATCAGGAAGCTATCCTCCAGAGCCTTCACGACAATCTCAGTCATTGAGGGGAGGTTGAGACGCGGAGGCGGGTAAAGAGCGGTTCTGGTGGCCGGGGGTAGTGCGTGCGGTGCCGGAATGGCTGGCGTCCTGCAAAGCCTGTCAACGGCGGAGCGCAAGACTGCCCAAGGAAGTCGGAAACCCCACAGGGGAAGATGCCCTCCTTGATTGAGTCTTGCTTGATGTTGTCCACATCAAGGCCGGTAAATTTGCCATCTGCTCCTTGCGCGGGACAACCTGTCCCGTTGGGCAGAAGCGCATCCGTTGGTCAAGCTCTCTGTGGACAAAGTTGCTCTATTTCTGGAGGAAGATTGGTTCACGCGGTACGGGTTGCTTTGTCTGGTCACAGTGGACGGAGGGGCTGAGTTTTGCGGCCGTTTTGTCAAGTTGGTGAAGAGTTGCGGAGCCAAGTTCGGCCGAGTAATGGAGTACTATCCTGAGGGGGCCGGCATGATCTAACGCGGGCATCAGCCAATCAAGGAAGCCCTGTTCAAGATGTGTGGGGAGGACGGTAAGTGCTGGCAGGAGACCCTTCCAATGGTTCTGTTCGCAGATCAGATTTTGGTGAAGCAGTTGACAGGCTACTTGCCGTACAAGTTACTTGGGCAGCGCCCAGTGCTTCCGGTGGACATTGAGTTGGAGACTTTCCTGGGGGTTGACTGGTGGAAGGTGAAGACTTCCTCCAAATTGCTTGAGGCTTGCGCCAAACAGCTCCTTTGACGGGACGGAATTCTCGCAAAGGCCGCGGACCGGCTGAACAAGACTTGGACGGCATTGGTGCGCTATTGGGATGAGCGCTGCTTGCATCGTCTCCAGGATCCCCTGCGGAAGGGGGATTTGGTGCTCCTGTACAACCAAAGTCTGGAGTCTCAGTGGGGGAAGTTGTTTTCTAACCGTTGGAACGGCCCGTTCCGCGTGTCGTCCAAGTTTGAGGGCGGCAGCTATCAGTTGGAGGAATTAGACGATACTCTGCTGAAACAGAAGGTGGCAGCTTTGCATGTCAAGCGCTTCTTTGAGCAAGGATCTACCTTGTTTGAAGAAACGGCAGAAGGGGATGAAGGATCTGACGAGGGGAGTGTGGAGCGCGGCAATAATGTAGGAACGCAATCCGGGGATTTGTCTTTGGGTGGAGAAGCGGAGACCGTGCTGTTGCAACGGAGTAGGCGGTTGCGACCAGCTGGGGATAGTTGCAAAGTTGGGGGGGGAGGTAGAGGGAGTAGGGGATAAGCTTTGATTTGGTGAGGGGGTGCTCTAGCCGGTTCACAGCCGGAACTACTAGACACCCCAGAATAGAATCACATCACATCATTGGATTGGATCACTCATCTCACCAGGAGATTAAAGGAACTCATACCGGATACACATCCAGGTGGAAAGTTCGTAGGATTGAAGGATTGGTGATCTCTCTCTCTCTATCTACTTTTCTTTATCTCTTTATCCCTTTATTTCTATTTCTCATTTGAGTGCAACTTTGGACATCCTCATCTCCTTTCAAACGTTTCAAATCCTCCACTTGATCCACTTAATTCATCTCTTAAATGACATTAAACACTGCGTAGTAGCTCCAAATCTCTTCCGTAGCAGCCCCCGACTTTGACTATGGCTGCAATCTCATCCGCTACAACCTGCGCGCTCCCGCGCAGCCATTCGATCTTACTCGACTGCTAGTCTACTCGCGATGGTCTCCATGCTGCAATTGTCCATCGATTCTCATCCTTTAGACTGTTCTTCCATCAATCTCATATTTTCTTTTTCCATTTTATTTCTTCTTTTCTTATTTTCCATTTCTTTTATTCTTTATTTTCTATTTGTATCTGAACACTCAACGACTCCGTACCGCCGTCAATCACTCAACTCCAATCTCATCTTTTGACCATCTCCAACAATCCTGATCCAATTCTCCAATTCTGACTCAAGCCTTTGACTGTCTGGTATGATTTCCTTCTGATTCAACCGCTATCTTATTTTCCTCAGATTTCTCCTCATGATGTTATGCACATCAACTCATGTAATTCTGATCTATCAGAATGTTCCTAGTCCCTTCAATGTGATCAATTATAATCAACTTCAATCCTCCAGTTAAAACAGTTAAAAGCCGAATCGCATAACGACCTAACCACTCAACACCATGGAGGGACCTGGAACTATGGACGGCTTCCAACAGATTATGCTCAAAGCTGCCCTCGAAGCTGTCCCAAACCTGACAGACAAAAACTATTTGATTTGGAAATACAATATCACGATCCTGCTCAAACTCAAAGGAATAAAGAAATTCCTTGAAGACGATGCCAAAACACTAAGCCCTTCTGACGATCTTGAAACTCAAGTCATTATTCTCTCTAAAATTGATACTGTTACTCACAATAATGTAGTAAATTTGGAGAACATTAATTCTGCCAAATGTCTTTGGAAAACCATCAAGGAAAGATTTGCCTCCTCCCAAACGGCAAATCGTGCTTGAGTCTTTAATGACTTCTTGTATCATCCATTCAAACCCGACGCCATCTCCTCATTCATCACTGAAATCAAAATTTCTCTCAAAAAGATGCTTGACGTTGGTATTGAACTTCCCTCAGACATTTTGGCGTATCTTGTCCTTTTCAAGTTCCCTCAATCTCTTCAATCCTTACAACAGCAAATCATGCACTCTGATAAGGATGTCACGGCCAATCTAGTTCTCAACCACTTAACCCAACTGGATAATGAATCAAAATCAAAAATCACTAATGCTCCTGTGAGGGAAACGGCACTCGTAACAAACAACTCTAAACCATCAACCTCTAAGCCTCAACGTTTTTGACAAGGATATCATAATCCTAACGTAAACGACCACTCCAAAGACAGATGCTGGCACAAGCACAAACATTTGGCTCCGGAATGGTTGAAAGAAGCCCAGGCCAAGTGGAGAGCTCAGAGAAAACCTAAAGGAAATGAAATCGCGCATTACCACGCTCTCCTAACCACCTGGATCAGTAAAGTCAACGCTGACCATTGGATTATTCTTGACTCTGGGGCCTTGTGCCATATGTTCAACTCCTCACACTATTTTTCCTCTTTACAAGAATGCAATGGCAAACACATTAGTACTGGAAAAGACCGAGCGAATCTTCCCATGAAAGGAAAAGGCAAAGTAGTACTCACTTGGAGAAATTCACTCATCCGACTTTCAGACTGTCTTTTTGTTCCTGACCTTGTAATTAATCTGATTAGCATTGGTGTCTTAGTTTCTGAAAAACAATGTACCGTTTCCGCCTGTGGTAATTTGTTTCAAGTTCTTCATAATGGCACACTCACTTTCAGTGGCTTCATTCAAGATAATCTTTTCGCCCTCAATCTCCCTCACACCATCAGAAATAATTCCAAAATCAGCTACCTCACTCAAAAATCCATGGATCAGGACAAGCTTCTTTACCTTCATCAATTGCTTGGCCACGCTAGTCCTTACCGATTGAAAAATGTCAAGCCTGATATTCCCAATTCTCTAATTGACAATTTTCAATGTTCCAACTGCGTCTTCTCAAAGATCTCAAAAACTTCATTCAAGAATAAATCTAACCTTGCTTCTAAGCCATTCGAAAATTTGCACATTGACCTAATGGGACCAATCATTCCGGAATCCCGCAATGGGATGAGGTACATAATGACCATCGTTGACAATCACTCCGGATATTTGTCCGCTATTCCACTTCATTCCAAATCTGACGCTTGTCTCCAAATCCTATCCATTCTTAGATTTGAGAAACAAAAGCGAGGCTGCTTCCCCGCCACCATCTGTACTGATGGTGGAGGAGAATTCACTTCCAAAGAATTACGTTCCTTCTTTCAAGACAACTCCATTCAACACATTATAAAGGAGCCCTATCACCATGAGCATAATGGACAAGTGGAACAAGCTAATCAAACCATTGCCGAATCCATCAGAACTCTCCTGCAATCATCCAAACTTCCTCTAAATCTTTGGGCTGAAGTCTCTAAGGCCTCCACCCTAATGCTTAATCAAATTCCTAAACGCCCCAATGAAAAATCCCCCTACGAAGTATTCACAAACAAGACTCTACCCTTGGAATTTTTCCATCCTCTCGGGTCCAAAGTAGTTTACTTAGACCAGAAAATTTCTCGCGGGGATAAATTCAATAATCGAGGCTTAGAAGGCTCTTTAGTGGGCTTCAATGCTGATCTTTTGTCCTATTGTATTCTCAAGCCCGACAACTCTATCATCTCTTCGAAACACATCAAAATTATCAAATCTCTTCCATGCTCTGCCATCAACAAAAATCCTACTGAAAACTCTCCCCCTCTAGACATCGATTTTCCTATTTTACATAATCCTCCAACTCCAAGTGAATCTTCAGTCAACTCAACAAACCTCCCAACTACTCACCTTGACTCATCATTTACTGATGGTACGGGATCTTCTGACAATCAGTCCTCTCAATCATCACGGGAAGTTGCTGGTGATCTAGCTCCCACTCAAATCTTACGTGATTGTTCACTACTTAAACCTCCTGATTGGTATGGATATCACTACTACTTCGTCCCTAAATCATTTGAACAGGCCAAGAAATGTAAAGATTACGAGAACTGGGATCTCTCAATGGATGCGGAATTAGCAGGTATCAAAGAGATGGAAGTTTGGGAAGAATATAACGGTACCAAGCCAGCCAACCCTCTTAACACAACGTGGGTCTACCGACTCAAGGATAACTGTCACGGCGATCCTCTTATTTACAAGAGCCAATTGTGCGTGCAGGGATTTGATCAAGTATACGGTCTCAACTATCAAGATACATTCTCCCCCACAGGTAAAGCTGCATCCCTCCGAATTGCCCTACTCTACGGACTCTACCATTCACTCCCTATCACTCAATTCAACGTGAAGAGTGCTTTCCTTCATGCACCCCTCAAGGAACTAGTCATAATCAAAACACCTAAAGGGTCAAAGAGATAGTTGAAATACCTAAAACTCAATAAATCTCTTTATGGGCTCAAACAAGCACCCCTTAACTGGTTCAACACACTCACAACCTGGCTCTCAAGGCAGGGATTTCATCAATCATCGTCCGATCCCTGTCTCTACCTAAATACCCAATACAAATCAATGATCTTTTTCCACGTCGACGACCTCATTCTGGTCGGTCTTGGGAACAACTTCAAAGATAACTTTCTTCAACAATTTGCAAACTCTACCTCTCACGATCCCAATACAATTCTCCGCATGAAGTACTCCAAATCCGGCAATAAAATATTTCTTTCGCAACCGAATCACATATAACACGGGCTTGAAGAACTCAAACTATCCAATTGTCACCCCTCATCCATACCATTGACGGCAAACCTCAATTTACGACCAGCATCAGATGAAGAACATGAGGAATTCAAGGCACTCAACATGAATTATAGGTCAGCCGTATTCTTAATGAATTATATTGCTTTTTTGACTCAACCAGATATTAGCTATGCCGTTTCAAGTCTGGCTCAATTTTTCAAACGACCTGGAATAAATCACTGGCGCGAGGTCAAACGCTGCTGGAAATACCTCAAAGCCACCAAGGGACTCTCTCTAGTGCTCGAGGTGAAGAATCAAGAGAAACAACTTCAATTTTTCAGTGACGCCACGTGGAACGATGATCTCGAAACCAGACACTCTCAATCCGGACACATAACCATTTTATTTGGATCTCCAGTCGCGTGGAGCAGTTATCGCCAGCGGAATTTTACGCATTCAACCACGGAAGCTGAACTTAATCCGCTGGTCAATTCGTTCCTCGAGTCTATTTGGATGAAGGGCCTTGTGTCTGAAATGTGGGAAAAACCCACTCAACCAAGATTGCATCACATCAACAACAAGGGTTTAGACGATAAGCTAAAGAAATTTGGCTGTAACTCCAAAACCCGCCACATTGATATAAAAACCAAGGCCATTTGAGAAGAGTTTCAAGCAAACAATCTGGAAATAAGACTCATTCCCTCAGATGAAATGATAGCCGACGGGCTAACAAAAGCGCTGCCCCAAGGTCCTTTCTTCAAACTTCTCCTAGTCATAAATCCTTACTTCACATGCCCTGAAATCCTACCAGACACGAGGGGTGTCAAATCCTCCACTTGATCCACTTAATTCATCTCTTAAATGACATTAAACCCTGCGTAGTAGCTCCAAATCTCTTCCGTAGCAGCCCGCGACTTCAACTATGGCTGCAATCTCATCCGCTACGACCTGCACGCCCCCGCGCAGCCATTCGATCTTACTCAACTGCTAGTCTACTCGCGATGGTCTCCATGCTGCAATTGTCCATTGATTCTCATCCTTTAGACTGTTCTTCCATCGATCTCATCTTTTCTTTTTCCATTTTATTTCTTCTTTTCTTATTTTCCATTTCTTTTATTCTTTATTTTCTATTTGTCTCTTAACACTCAACGACTCCTTACCGCCGTCAATCACTCAACTCCAATCTCATCTTTCAACCATCTCCAAAAATCCTGATCCAATTCTCCAATTCTGACTCAAGCCTTCGACTGTCTGGTATGATTTCCTTCTGATTCAACCGCTATCTCATTTTCCTCATATTTCTCCTCATGCTTGTTATGCACATCAACTCATGTAATTCTGATCTATCAGAATGTTCCTAGTCCCTTCAATGTGATCAATTATAATAAACTTCAATCCTCCAGTTAACAAAACGCAGGGAACCTTCAACTTCCAAACCTTGGGAAAATTATAGGGGGATAACCTTTATTCTTTCCACAACGGTTAAAAGCCAAAGGACACTTCTACAAAATCAAAAATGAACAAACCAGTCGGAGCAAATGACTACTTCCACCAGGTTGCACTCAAGGCCTCCTTCAATGCTATTCCCCCTCTAAAAGAAGACAACTATTCCATCTGGAAAGACAAGATGATGATGCTATTTGACCTGAAAGACATAAAAGATGTCATGAACAGAAACTCAGGTCAACTACCTGTAAAGCAGGACAGAGAAATCCAAGCAATCATTTTATCTAAACTTGATAGCACAACACATGCCAATGTGGTCAACAGCTCAAACATAACTTCATCCAAACTACTCTGGGCGGAGATCACTCTCAGATTTTCCTCATCAGAAACCACTAATAGAGCCTGTGTCTTTAATCAATTTCTTCACTCTCCATTCAATGAACACGCTATTGAAGGATTCATAATGGATAATCAAAAAGCTCTCACCCAAAGGGACAATGTTGGAATAGAATTACAAAAGGAAATATTGGTGTATCTAATCCTTTTCAAGTTTCCTCCCATCTTAGAAAACCTGAAACAAAAAATTATTCATGTAGGAAAGTCAATAACATTAGAGGTAGTATTTAATCACTTAACTCAATATAATAATGAGCACAAGGCACAACTCAAAACAAAAAAATCTACTTCCAATGTCTCACTAGTGACTACTAAGAGAAAGCCTGACAAAGAAAACAAAAGGATCCAAATTCAATGCAGGGAAGGCTTCCACAACCCAAATGCGCCTCACCCAGAATTGTCCTGCTTTTACCTATACCCTTAAGTTCCTCCAGGATGGTGGATAGAACAACAGAATGAGTGGAAAAACAGGACCAAGAAGACACCTACCATCAACTATCATGCTGTTCTTACTCTTTGGGTTAATGAAGACAACTCACCTAACCTACTTTTGGACTCGGGCGCCAACATTCACATATCCAACAATTTAAAATACTTCACTTCAATTGATATACAAGACAACCTTCAAGAAATCAAAATAGGAAAGTTAGAAGCTAATCTTAAGATACAAGGAACAGGCACTGTTTGACTTGAATGGAAAGAATCTATCATAACTCACAAGGAATGCATGTACTTTCCCAATATTGTAGTCAACCTGATCAGTCCTGGTCTCCTGCAAAAGAAGGGACGCAACCTCTCACAAGAACAAGATTGATTTTCTATTACCAGAGGTGGTGAGATGGTCCTAAAGGGCTTAATCCGAGACAATCTCTTTGTGATAGAGAAGCCCCAAACTTCTGGAAAAAGTCACTCCGTCAATCTCTCAAATCAATCTCAAATCTTCACAATGACAGAAACTCAATCTCTATTGGACCTCCATAAGATTTATGGACAGGCCTCAATTTCTACCCTTGAAACAATTCTGAAGGATTGATTCTCCAAGGACAAACTAAACAACTTCCAATGCAATGGCTGTGTAAAGAGTAAAATCACAAGAGTTCCCTTCTCAGCTACATTGAAACCCTCATCTTAACCCCTTGAGAGGATACAACTTTACTTGATAGGGCAGATCACTCCCCAATCAAAGCCTGGTTATTGCTATATTTTGACTCTTGTTAACAATTTTACTGGATACATTGCCTCTTTTCCTCTACTATCTAAAGATGAAACTACTGATGTTATCATCAGCATCCTTGAGGCTGAATACAAACTGCTAAACTACTATCCAATAGAAATCTTCCCAGATAAAGGAAATGGATTCACAAATAAGACATTGAAGGACTTTTCTAATTCCAAACACCACAAGCTTCTAACCTCCAAACCCAACCATTCTCAAAAAAATGGTTGAGCCAAACAAGCTAATCAAACCATAATAGAGTCAGCACGTGCAACATTCTCATCCTCCAGACTGACACATTGTGGTCAGAAGCTGTTGTTTTATGCTTAATCAAGTTCCTAGGGAAGGTAATGACCGGTCCCCTTGGGAACTGATGTTCAATAAAAAACTCCCAACTGATTATTCAAAACCCATATGATCCCCTGTTATCTATCTCACAAATTTTCTAAAAAAAGGGAGAAAGTTCAATGAGAAGGGATTGGAAAGGGTCCTATTTGGTTTCAATCCCATTTTTCAATCCTACCTTATCCTTAATTCATCAGGAGCTGTTATTGAAACCAAACACATCCGTTTTTTCAACAATCCTCTTCAAAATTTTCCTCTGCTTGAGTCACCTGGAATAAATTTCTTTGGTCAAATGAACTCCAAGTCACGTGAGTCTGATTTCTCTTTGGTAGAAAAGCAATACACCATCCCAGATTCTCAGAACCATCTCTCCAAATTGGACTTGGACCAGGAATACTCAGCATCTGTAGTCCCATTGGCTTCAGCCCCCAACCCTCTTCCATCACCCTCTCCACTCCTAGAAACTCCTGTCTGATCCATTACTCAAAGAACCAGACAAGAGATTAGGAAGCCTCAAAGATATGGCTTTCATCACTACTACCAACAATCCTCATACAAAGCCGCACGTAAATTTCCTGAGTGGCCCAAGTGGAAAAGTGTAGCGGATGACAAACTGAACTCTATAGAACTTCAAGATGTTTGCAAAGATTACTATTGAACCCCAGAAAAAATTCTAAATACAACATGGGTCTTCAAAATAAAAGAGAAGTTTGACGGTGATCCTGTCAAATACAAAGCTTGACTCTGCGTTGAAGGACTCAATCAAGTCTTAGGAGTTGACTACAATGAAACCTGGGCACCAACTGGAAAACTGGGGTCACTTCAAGTAGCCCTTGTATATGGTCTGAAGGAAAAGATGAAACTAACACAATTCAATGTAAAAGGCACGTTCCTAAATGCTGCTCTTGACAAACATTTCCTCATAAGAACTCCAGAAGGCTCAGATAGGAAGTCTCCATATTTGAAATTAAAACAATCTCTGTGGTCTAAAGCAATCCCCCAGGGATTGGTATGAAACCCTAACCTCATGCATAAAGTCTCAAGGATATCAAGAGTCATCCAGTGACCCCTGTCTTTATCTCAACCTTACAACCCAAGAAATTTTCTACTTTCAAATAGATGATTTAATTCATGTGGGAAATTCCAACATCTTCAAATCTAATTTTCTCAAACTCTTCAAGAACTTCTCATGCCATTCTCCCAACACTATTCTCGGAATGCTCATGGAAATCCAGGACAATAAGATTCTCTTGAGCCAGCGCAATCATATCACTTGTGGTCTGGAAGAGCTTGGACTATCATTGTGCAAGGACACCCATACTCCACTGACTCAAAACTTCAACCTTGAGCCAGCTTCCAATGCTGAACATGCTGAATGTTGCCAACTGAACATCAACTACAGATCAGCTATTGGAACTCTCAATCATCTAGCTCAATAAAATCAACCAGATATCTCTCTCTCTGAATCTAGCTTGGCTAGGTTCAATACCAAACCCGGCATGGATTACTGGAGAGAGATTCCAAAGGTGTGGAAATACCTCAAAAAAACCAAAAATTTCAAACTTTTTATCAACGGCAGCCCTTAAAAAGACGCTCTCTCAAGCTTTTGTGAAGCCACATGGGTAGATGATCTTAATTTCCGTAAGTTTCAAAATGGGTAAATTTTTATTCACTATGGGAGCCCAGTTATTTGGAACTCCACTAGAAAAAGGAATATTAGCTACTCTTCCACCAAACCCAAATTGAATGCACAACTCAATTGCTATCTCAAACTCAAATGGATCAAGCATCTTTTTGGTGAAATGTATCAACTTCATGAGCCCAAGCACACCTCTTACATTGACAAAAAGGGTTTAGATGACAAGATAAAGAATTTTGGATGGCACTTGAAGTCTAGATATATAGATATCAAAACAAAGGGATTACTCGAAGACTTTTGTAATCATGAGTTTACTCTTAGTCTGATTCAAAGTCACTCTATGATTTCAGATTCTCTCACGACAGCTTTTTCATTAAGCTCCTTACAACTTCTTCAGAAAAAGATCTTTGCCGTGCCAGACAAATAATCTATTGGACCATCTCCTTACAATTCACGTGGGGTGTTAAGAATGAAGTGGCATGTTGCCTATCCCGCAGGGAGTCTTGCTCCCTGCAGGGTGTCCTCACACCTGGGCACTGGGTCTCCTTGGCTGATGGAGAGGACCCTTTCTCCTTCAGCTCTCTGACTTTTCCAACTTAAATTTTGCTTGGTTCCTGGTTTTTCTCTATTTTCTTTTAACTTCTCTTTCTCTTATACATCTTGTCTTTTTCAATATTTGTCAACTTCTTCACTCAACTTGCCTCTTCATATCCCTCAAAAGTCTTCACCCAGACTCTGCAATCTTCTCAATTCAACCTCCTACTCATGCCGGTTCAGCCTCTCCAACAACTCTCATCTGATCAAGCCTCACTGCCTAAAAGTCCCTGCCTGGTAAGAACTTGGTCCTCAAGATTATCTATTCTAGAAATCTCTGACCCTCTAGTTGTTTTAATTGCAGTCATCTGTCTGCATCTCCTTGCCTCAATTCACTTTCTATCTTCAGATTCTCCTTCTCCTGCCCACATAAAGTCTAAGCTGTTTGTTTCTTCATTTTTTCTTCTTCGTATTCATTCTATTAATGGTTTCTCAACTCTCTAAAACTTTTTTTTAGTCTTCTTGTTTTCAGTTCTAAGAAATCACATTTCAATTATATTCATTCCCAAATATCTTTTTATGAAAGAAATATATATGAAATACAAATTCCCAGATGCGAATTGTCAGCTTGCTACTATTGCAGAGCAAGCAGCAAAAGTAACAAAAATAACATAAAAATAATTATAATAAAATTAACCTAAGAAGGATTAGGAAAACCATAAATATTATTACAGAAATGGGTTCTCCACCCAAAATTAGGTATGCTCACTCACTGACCCCACCCTTGAAATCCAACTCCTTATATTTTTAAATTATTAAGGAAAGAACAACCAAAATAATAAGGCTCCATTATCAAGCTTTTTGACCAATTAAATATTTCACACACATTTTCACGTATAGTTTTCACACCTATAATTCAGCCAGAATTGAGGTGTTGTGTATATTTTAGGAGTTACGGGCAGAAATGTGTTTTGTCACAATTCCTGCACGCAGCCGCGGCAGCCAATGCACCCGCGCGCAGCTGAGATAAAGCCCTGTCACTCCGTTGAGGTCGTGTACGAAGCCCTGAGCCTCTGACAAGTATGCAGCCGCGGGACTACGGGTTGACAGAGTGACAGGCTGCCTGAGAGGCTCAGGTACTGCGTAAACATGCTACAACCTACACGGGAACATTCTACAGATGTAAGAAATGTTCCCGTGGATAGTAGACAGTCTAAAAATATATAATATTATATTAAAATACATAAATAATGCTTATACGTATTTTTTATTTAATATAGTTCAAAGTACCAAGAATGTCAAAAATAAGACAATGACAGCTTCTAAAAATATATTAAAATACTTTAATATACTTTTATGAGAATTTCTAGACATCAATATCTTTGTGACATAATAAGAAAACTAATGATGTAAAAATACTACATGAATTCACATGAATTATATTTTTAATTAATTATCTTAGTAAATCAACTGGAACTCGAAAATAAGGAGTAAAATCAATATTATGACTTTTACTCCAGTTATAAAATACATAATGAGAACTTACCTGACATCAAGATGTCCTTATAAATGTCTATTTATATAATTATGAAATTACTGGGAACATTTACTAAGGATAATTAATTAAATAATACGTAAATAGGACAGATTAATGTTATTCACACGTCCTAATGTCTATTATAAATTGGAATAATTCCCATACCCTGAGGAATTAGATGCTACCCGTGCTATAGCACCAAAAACACATGCCAGGCTACCCCTGGTTACCCTGCTAGCCTTATTATCTGTCCCTTTGAGCACCTAAAACCCTCAGAAGGACAATATTGGGACTCCAAAATCTATAAATAAAGAGCTCTTTTGAGGATATTGATGGGCAGAGACCCAGTTATATTCATATCCAGACACCGTGCCAAGCTAATAAAGTACTTATATAAGATAATTAAGTGATTTATGGCAATGTCTGATCATTAATATCCGTCCTCAACCTCTTTTATATCAATTAAAACTGCTGAACAACCTTATAACCCCAGTATACTGGTTTAACCCATCAGTACATGTCTCAAACAGATACCCAAAGGATTTAATAATATATCAGTAAGTTTTATTATCCTTTCTCTGTCGTGGTAGCTTGGCTACAGGGCCCTGCCACTCCAGTGTGTATTTTATATACATATTATCTTTGGGTAAAATATTCTTTAAACTAAAGAGCCCAAAGTAACCAGGACTACGTGTTTTCATACTGAAATCCCTGAAGAGAGGTGTTAAAGATCCCCAATAAAATTTTGGCCCCTCTATAAAAATATTTAATAATCACTCTATTCATATTGATTTAAAACAACAAACAATAACCAAACCACTTAACCTTGCAATAAGCTTAATTGAAATATTTTATGGATTTTTGCTGCATTTATTAAATGATATATTTATTATTTACTCTATCACCTCTGGAAGCTAAAGGATAGCAAGGGTCTTGGAATCCAGGAGGATGACATTAATTGTGTAATTTAAGAAAAGCCCACTAATTCTAGGCATTGGGATTTCCCTTGTCAAATGGTGCATCATTAATATTTTTTAACACAGGAAGGTGATTGGAAATCATGGTTTTTTAATAAGATAATTACTTTGAAGATAGAATATGTGATGTTCCATCAAGGAAATTGAACTTAAATTTGAATTCAAACACCATGGGATAGGCTAAATCTTTTAGGTGGGCTAACCATGAGTAGTTGATATGATGTATTGATTTGAAACCTTTTTCAAAATACACAATCAACTGTTCAATTCCTTGCCCATTGAGGTGAATATGAATATTCAAAATAGAAGAATTTTTTTTTTTGTTGGAATACTTAATCTCACCAGGAGGTATAAGATCAAATCAAAATTTCCATTCAGATTCATTTCAATTTCTCTTTGATATGTTAAATCTCAGACAACCTCCAACAATCTGATTACCACAACATTCAAATCAATTGAAACAATTGAGAAAACTACCAGAGTTGGAAACATTTAGACATGCAAATGTCCTAAATGTTCTCAAAGGAATTTTTAAAATGGAAGGAATATGTACAATGGTATTGGAAGGTCCAAGAAAGCACATCAAACCCATATCATGCAATCAAATTATTCTAAAAATGTATGTAACTGAATTTTTACTGCATTTTATCAATATTATTAGGCTCATTGATGAATTGTTATTGTTGCAAAAAATAAACCCCAAAGACACCAAACATTTTCCAATCCACTACCAGAAGAAACCCTACCAGGGATCCAATAGAAGCAAACATCAGGGCTGTAAGTGAAAATCTTGCACAAGAGTACATTCCTTGATGTATGCTTCAATTGGTGCCCAATCTCTTATTTATCCTATCATTTTTCACATTCAAGCCATTAATTGATGATTACAATGTGCAGAAAAACCATGAAAGGGATCCTTGCCATGGTGAAACATAACAATAATCCCCACCAGCAAATATGGAAATTTACAGTACCTCTGAGGTGAGGCCTCCTCAATTTCTCTATCACACTCAAAGATCCCTGATCTCATCACTCCAAATCCTTCATCAAAGTATTAAGGAAAAAATTGGAGAACATGCTTGTCAGAAATAAATCAACATGGAACAAGAGAAAAACTGCATGAACTCAATTATCAGTGGCCAGCCCAACTATTCAGCAGAAATACCCAAAAGTCTTTCAACATTGAAAAAAAGATTTTAAATTACAAATGATGTAGCCAAAAATGTCTTTTGTGAAAATTGTTACCAACTTTATCCTTTGAATGAAGTAATTTCTTCTTCAGAATCCTAAACGCATGAAGAAAGTGAACAACACAGGCATTATCCAATGTTCCATAATATAGGTAATTAAATAGCTGGGGAGCCTGTCACATGTGGATCAAAACTTTGGAAACAAGACAACGACAAATCTAAATTTTATCCTCTGAAGCAGTTTGGTTACAAATTGCTCAAGAAATGGATTGTCAGGAAATTTCTGCTCCCTTATTTTGAAGAATTACTCAGTGCACCTCAAGAGCATCAAGCCAGTAAACCTACTAAACTTTGTGATATTTGGGATGGAACCATGTGGAAATAATTCAAGGATCAAACCAATCAGGTTTACAAAGCAGAACCAGGGAACCTTGTCTTTGGAATTTACATTTATTGTATGAATCCCCATGGATTCAATACCAGTGGAAAAGCATCTCTCTTGGTGTAATATTCTTAATATGTTTTAATCTTCCAACTAGTGAACATTACAAGCCACACAATATTTTTGTGTATGGCATCACACCAACACCCAAGGAGTGAACCTCATTCCAACTGAATAATCTAATCAAGCCTATTTTATCTGAGCTACTGGATCTTTAGAAAGTAGTATTCTTCACAAAAACTAACAAATATCTAGACAGAAGAGTAATATGTGCTTTCATATTACCACTGATTGGTGATACGCCTGCCTTACGTAAAATTGGTGGATTTGCATCCCACTCAGAAACAATCTTCTGCGCCCACTGTAAAATCAGGCTAAATGATATCTGGAACACCAAAAAGGAGACTAGGCCATAAAAAAATAATCAAGATCACATCAATTGGGCAGAGAATTGGAATAATGTGCAATCATTCAATGAGAAAACAAACATTCTTAAGCTAAATGGTGCCCGCTACACAATTTTCCAGACTTTTTGATACTTGGAACCAAAAAACATGACAAGAATAGATTCAATGCATACCTTCATCTTGTGAATGCTAAGGGATTAAAGCATCAACTAACTTGGAATAATCAAGGCTGGCCAAAGTCTTCAAAATTTGGAAAGGAGGAAAAACACTTACTCAAGAAGTATAACAATTATTCAGGTCAGCAGCCTCAAATCTGGATCCAAACAAAAGCGCTATTTATCACCAGAAAATACCAAAAGAGTCACCAGGAGGAGAGTTCAATCATTCCTAGATAGCTCCTTAAAAAACATTGAAGATATTTCTCCAAATCAAATTGAAAAGGTTCAACATTGGGCAAATCAGCAGCAAGAAGGCTCATCAAATTTTCAGCATAGAATTTCTGTACCAATTGTTGTAGTCCAGAAAATCCCAGGGCTCCATCCTCGCACCTTGTCAAGAAGTTGGGAAAATTCTGCATCTGAACATCTTCAACCAACTTTAAAAAGTTCTCCAAGGCTTCTTGAGAATGAATCCACAAGCAGCTCATGCAAATTTGGGCCTCAATAAAAGGAAAAAGGAGGGCAGAAAGATACCTCACCAGGAAAAAATCCCAGTAGATCTATTGGAAGCAAATCAGGAAGCCAAAATGAATCTTGGAAGAGAAATCAAAGCCCCCTGCAGGAAATCTCCTACCACTCTTTTGAAGATCAAAGACAACCACATCAAGAATGTTCATTGATAGAATAGACAAGTATTGCATCAAATGAATTTTGCCTTACTACTCAAGAGCTCAGAAGTCTTCAAGAGGTTACCAATCCAATCAAATTTTGATCTTGGATTACTAGTTTTGCCAGAAACATAGTTTTGCCTGATTCTGGTACTCCTAAGGCTGCTGAATGGTTGATTTTTTACACCATTCATGTAGTGCTTGTTATAATTATGGCCAGCAATTAGCTTAGGAAAATGAGCAGTATTTAAAGCAAAAGAAATGCTGGACACTGTGTGTCAATAATGGCTAATGGGGCTCTCACAATGGGGCAATATGTTGGATGAATTCGATTGGATGATGAATGAATGATGGAAAACAGCAGGGAGAAGAGCTCCTTAAGTACAAAAGATTGGCCTCTTGTGAGCCCATGATACAACAAGCCAAAGGGCAAATTTTCCGCCCCAAAAGAGCTCTACAGGCTCTACAGGCCTTGTTACTTGGTTTGGACTGCATCAGCCCACATGGCATTAGTCCCTGAACCCTTACAACCAGACTATTCCGGTCCATTCTTGTGTTTCCACCGTTACGGGGCTGAACCAGCCCATTGCTGTTCAGTCCCTTAGTTGGTTGTCTATTACAACCGGCCCTGATGGCATCATTACCCCTGTTACGGGCTGGTTGCCTCATGCATCCAGCCCCTGGCCCCTGAAATGGGCCAGGTGGGACCCAGGGCTCACCTGGGTCCGGTTTCAACCTCACATGGGGGGGTGTGACCAGCGGACATGCTGTCCCCCCCTCTATCTCTTACAAATCCCTGGTGGGGGCGGTCAAATCCCCTCACCAGGGGCCCTGGGGGTCGATACCCCCCAGGGCGTCGTCACAGAAAGTTGGCCTGGGAGGTGGTCAGGTCCCCCCAGGCCCATCGCTCCTCCCCCTTGGTAAAGGGGGGGGGAGAGCGCCCCTTTGCGCTTAGTTCGCTACGATGGCGGGGGGGTGATGAAATCCCCCCCACCTGCCGGTCGCATACCATGCGGCCGGCGCCGCCACCTCCTGGGGCAAGGGGGTGGTCAGGTCCCCCCTGCCCTGACCGACCGCCTTGTTGCGGCCGGTTGCTGGCTGGTTCAACCCAGCCAGCCTGCCCTCTCCCCCTCGGGACGGCGAGCGAGGGGAGGGGGAGCAAGCCAGGGCCACGAGCCCTGGCTCCGCGGCGCTGGTCGCCGGTCGCGACCAGCCGGGCCCGCGCGGCATCGCACCGCGCGGGATCCCTCGGCCGCGCAACAGCCCCACGCGGGCCGTCGGGCCCCGCGTGGGCCGTGCCGAGGAACACAGGCGGCCCAGAACGGGCCGCGACGCGAGCAGCGGCCCCGAGCGGGCCGCGACACGGGCGGCAACCCTAATGGGCCGCCCCAAGCCCGAATTGTGAGAAAAAACTACTTTTGCGGGCCAGCCCGTCTGGCCAAGTATGTCTAAATTAAACCTTGGGCCCAATTATGCCCATACAAGCCCATCTGGCCGTATTTTCCCATATACCCCATCGGGCCCGTTAGGGCCCGTGTACCAATGGGTCTATTTCACGCGTTTTGAGGCCAGTTTCCCCAACTCTGTACCATCCACATGGGCCCGTATGGTCCGTGTGTGTGTCCAATGGGCCTCAGAGGCCCATTTGTGCATCCCATTTGGATTACACTTATACGTAGCACCCGCGTAAGTGCGTACGTATTTTAACACACCCCCTTAATCCAAAAGGGGTGACATCCGCATATTAGTCACAAAGCCTTGATGCTTGTTTCTGTCTAATGCCTTAGTCAAGATATCTGCAATCATTGCTCCAGTGGGCATGTACCTCAACACAATCTCATTGCAGTTAACTGCGTCGCGAATATAGTTATAGTGAACATCAATATGTTTTGTTCTTGAATGGAACACTTGGTTTTGTGCCAACGCAATGGCACTCTGGTTATCGGAATACAACAACGCAAACCCTTGTGGTTTATGTGTATCCTCTAAGACTTTTCTCAACCATTTTGCTTCCTGTGAAGCTGCTAAGTAAGCTCTATACTCAGCCTCTGTTGATGAAAGACTTATTGCCGACACCTTCTTGGACATCCATGACACCAGATTCTTACCTAAAAAGAATACAAAACCACTTGTTGATTCCCTAGTGTTACCATCTGCCCAACTTGCATCGGAATAACCAACCAAATCAAAGTTTGCTGACTTTGTAAACAACAGTCCCAGACTGTGTGTTCCTTTAAGATACCTCATAACTCTCTTAAACGCTGACCAATGCCTCATGCTTGGCTTCTCTAAGTGTTGCGACAAGACCCCAATTGCAAACGCAATATCGGGCCTTGTACACTTCCCCAAATAATTAAGCGATCTGACAGCTGACCTGTAGTCATTCCCTGATTGAACAAACTCCAGATACTCCTCATCTGTAGACTTCTCTAAACGAATTTTTGACTGCATGGGAGTACCAAACTCCTTTTCATCCTCTAAGCCATACTGCTTAAGAAGAGCTTCAACCTAATGGCTTTGGTCTAACTTAATACCATTCTTGCCCTTACTAACTTTCATTCCTAGCACCTGTTGTGCCAGACCAAGATCTTTTATCTTGAACTCCTTTTTGAGTGTCTCCATGACTCTCTCTTTACCATCACCAATAATGATAATGTCATCGACCCATACAAACAAAATTGCATCCTTTCTCACAAAAAGGCAAGGATCGGCCTCAGACGTCTTAAAACCAATCTCTATCAGTTTCTCACTCATGGTGTTATGCCATGACCTAGCTGCTTGCTTCAATCCATACAGGGATCTACACAGCTTGAGGACATATTCCCCTTTATCTGCCGAAAGAAAAGTTCTAACACAGATTTTCTTCATGGTTTCTGGTTTAGTCTCTACTAACCATTCACGAAAACCATCAGGAATCAACATATAAACAGTCTCCTCCTCTCCAAGTTTTGCATTCAAGTATGCTGTTACAAAATCAGCTTGTCTGATTTCTTCACCCAACTCCACTGCCAGAGCAATGATGTACCTGAAGGTGGACAGCCTTCCAGTTGGTGAGAAAGTTTCTTGGTAATCAATACCCTCTCTCTGCTTGAAGCCCTGTGCAACACATCTAGCCTTGAACCTTTTCAAAACTCCATTTGTGTCAAACTTCTTGTTTAAAACCAATTGAGACCCCACAATGGTCTTTCCTTTTGGAACAGAATCCCGCTTAACCACTTCAAAGACACTATTATTCTCTAGAGAATCAAATTCCTCAAAAATAGCACTCTTCCAGTTGGCTCTCTCATCAGAATTCATAGCTTGGCCAAAGCTATTTGGGTTAACCCTGTTACCCATTTCTGAACTCAACTCCAGGACTTCATTGAGCATACACTGTTCCTGAAATGTATCTTCCTCATATCCTGCGGCAGCATAATGGGATCTCCACTCCCCGTACCTGTCAACCGGTACTCTAACCCTACCACTCCTTCTAACCGGAGGTGGAGGCTCATCAGGTTCTGATTCCACAGAATCACCTGGAGCGGGTACTGAACCCTCTTGTGGCACGTCTGCCACCTCTTCATCTTCTGGAACCACATGTTCCACAGCTTTTGCTGGTGAAATAGGTGCTAATTGTATTTCTTGTTGTGGCTTAATCACAACGACATCTTCACTCCTTTTGAGTGGAAAGGTACTTTCGTCAAATTTTACATCCCTGCTACGGATAACCTTTCTTGTCCCTGGACAATAGATCCTATAAGATTTACTTATTAAATCATAGCCTACAAGTGCCCCTGTTCTGGCTCTAGGGTCTAATTTTCCGACCATTTCATTATGGTGGACACTATAATACACCAAGCAACCAATTGTTCTTAGGTGTGATGTTTTGGGGTACAACTTCCAAAATTGATAATGGGGACACTTCCCATTAACACTTACAATGTTGTGCAACAGACACACCGTGCACATCAACTCAGCCCATAAGAACTTTGGCAGACCAGATTGAGACATAATAGTTCTGACATTGTCCAGTAAAGTCCTATTCATTCTCTCAACTATTCCATTATTTTGTGGAGTACTTGCAGTAGTGACTATATGAATGATACCATAATCTTTCAACAGCCTCCCAAAATCTTTACTCACGAATTCACCCCCTCCATCGGTAATAACCCTCTTGATCTCCTTCATCAGACCATTCTGTTTCCAGACTTTGAAGATTACAGAAACCTCCTCTGTGGTCTGATCCTTAGATCGAATTGGTTTAACCCAAACATAATTAGTTGCAGTATCAACTAAATTGATGAAGTATCTTGCCCCACCAAGGGACTCTGGAGTGAATGGCCCTGCCAAATCAATGGAAAATTCCTCTCTAGGAACATCTGTGTGATCTCTACTCTTAGAGAACACATTTCTAGTCTTAGCCCCCAAGGTACAACTCTCACAGTTGCTGTCCTTTACCTTATGGCCACTTCTATTGTGAGAAACAGTGCTCAGAGCTGAGAATTTGAACAAGCTTGCACACAGAAGCTTATTCCGAACTTGTCCACTAAGAACAGTTCTCCCATTCATATCAATAACAAACCTATCTCCTTTAAGATAACGAATTTGGAAACCTTTTTTCCATAACACCCCAAGAGACACAAGGTTGTAAGGCAACTCTGGTACATAGAACACTTTATCAAAAGTAATTTGGAAACCCAGTTGATTTGCAAGAATAACTTTTCCAATTCCTTTAATCTGAATTGTTCTGCCTTTCTGACCAATATTGACAACCCCATCATAATCACTAAGATTTGAAAATAAATTTGGTTCAAAAAACATGTGATCTGTACAACCAGAATCAATCAAAACAAGAACATCCTCCTTCAATCCTCCTAGTAGGAAAGAAGCTTTATCAGTCACTGATAAGTTCTTATCTTTGAGGTTAAGATTACTCACTTCATAATCAATCAAGTCCATTTCTTGATCCTCATCGATTTTGGCCTTCTTGTTGGGACCTTCTTCCACAACAGCCTCTTCAATTGGAGCATCCAACGCCACCATTGCAACGTTTTCAGTTGTGAGATTGACCTCCTTGTCATTCCCTTCGGACTTCTTCCTTTTCTTGGCCTCCTTGCAGTCCTTAGCATAGTGACCCTTATTCTGACAATTGTAACATAAGACCTTGGACAAATCCTTTTTCGCCTTCTTGCGAGATTTTCCAGTCTTTCCAACTAGGGCTGTTCCAGAACCCCCCTTCATCTTGAATTGAAGGTCATCCTTTTCAATCCTTTTAAGCACATCCTCCTCCCCAGGAAGAGGATCCAATTGAGGAATGATTCTGACTAAGGAATCAAACTCTTTTGGCAGCTTTTGAAGGATTAAGAGTGACAAACACTCTGGATCCATGTTAAGTCCAGATGACTTGAACTTGGCTATACTAGACCTAGCCTCTGCCACAAACTGTTTACAATTCGAATATTGTAACTTGAACAGTTTATTAAAGGCTATACCCTTCTGGTGAACAGAATCACCAGCATACTTGGACTTAAGCAGCTTCCAAAGGATGCTGCCCCTCCTCCTCTCATCTTCCCTAAGAGTATCAGCAACCCATGTCACATGATTCTCATCAAGATGCCTAAGGATCAGATTGTAAGACTTCTTCTCCACTTCTGAACTGATCAGAGTGTCATCTGCATCCATAATTTCCCCACAGCAGATGTTATCCAGCTCACTATCCATAAGGACAGCCCAAGCATTATAGTTCTGACTATTCAGAACTATTTTGGTAGAGCTAACATCAGGGATATAGGACATCTTCTTGGAAAACTTGAGGTCTTTGAGGTTCTCCAAAGTAAGGTACAAAGGTCTAGATGGCTTGGAAGTAATGATGATGTTGGTACTGATAATGTGTTATAATTATGGCCAGCAATTAGCTTAGGCAAATGAGCAGTATTTAAAGCAAAAGAAATGCTGGACACTGTGTGTCAATAATGGCTAATGGGGCTCTCACAATGGGGCAATATGTTGGATGAATTCGATTGGATGATGAATGAATGATGGAAAACAGCAGGGAGAAGAGCTCCTTAAGTACAAAAGATTGGCCTCTTGTGAGCCCATGATACAACAAGCCAAAGGGCAAATTTTCCGCCCCAAAAGAGCTCTACAGGCTCTACAGGCCTTGTTACTTGGTTTGGACTGCATCAGCCCACATGGCATTAGTCCCTGAACCCTTACAACCAGACTATTCCGGTCCATTCTTGTGTTTCCACCGTTACGGGGCTGAACCAGCCCATTGCTGTTCAGTCCCTTAGTTGGTTGTCTATTACAACCGGCCCTGATGGCATCATTACCCCTGTTACGGGCTGGTTGCCTCATGCATCCAGCCCCTGGCCCCTGAAATGGGCCAGGTGGGACCCAGGGCTCACCTGGGTCCGGTTTCAACCTCACATGGGGGGGTGTGACCAGCGGACATGCTGTCCCCCCCTCTATCTCTTACAAATCCCTGGTGGGGGCGGTCAAATCCCCTCACCAGGGGCCCTGGGGGTCGATACCCCCCAGGGCGTCGTCACAGAAAGTTGGCCTGGGAGGTGGTCAGGTCCCCTCAGGCCCATCGCTCCTCCCCCTTGGTAAAGGGGGGGGGAGAGCGCCCCTTTGCGCTTAGTTCGCTACGATGGCGGGGGGGGTGATGAAATCCCCCCCACCTGCCGGTCGCATACCATGCGGCCGGCGCCACCACCTCCTGGGGCAAGGGGGTGGTCAGGTCCCCCCTGCCCTGACCGACTGCCTTGTTGCGGCCGGTCGCTGGCTGGTTCAACCCAGCCAGCCTGCCCTCTCCCCCTCGCGACGGCGAGCGAGGGGAGGGGGAGCGAGCCAGGGCCGCGAGCCCCGGCTCCGCGGCGCTGGTCGCTGGTCGCGACCAGCCGGGCCCGCGCGGCATCGCACCGTGCGGGATCCCTCGGCCGCACAACAGCCCCACGCGGGCCGTCGGGCCCCGCGTGGGCCGTGCCGAGGAACACAGGCAGCCCCGAACGGGCCGCGACGCGAGCAGCGGGCCGCGACACGGGTGGCAACCCTAATGGGCCGCCCCAAGCCCGAATTGTGAGAAAAAACTACTTTTGCGGGCCAGCCCGTCTGGCCAAGTATGTCTAAAATAAACCTTGGGCCCAATTATGCCCATACAAGCCCATCTGGCCGTATTTGCCCATATACCCCATCGGGCCCGTTAGGGCCCGTGTACCAATGGGTCTATTTCACGCGTTTTGAGGCCAGTTTCCCCAACTCTGTAACATCCACATGGGCCCGTATGGTCCGTGTGTGTGTCCAATGGGCCTCAGAGGCCCATTTGTGCATCCCATTTGGATTACACTTATACGTAGCACCCGCGTAAGTGCATACGTATTTTAACAGTGCTTTTTTTGGTTCCAGGATGGAATTGGAACTCATCCAACACCCTTCAGGAGCAAAGGCTTACCTCCACTACTTCCAAAATTATTGGTATCATCAACTTAGTAATGTCTCATCTACTTAAAGATTACCATTTGTGCAAATTGGATGAATTATTTCTGGCTAACCAGGAGGAATTATTGCTGCATTGGGGATCTGAAATCAAACCGAAGCCAAAAATCCATTTTGCTCAGCATATGACTAATATGATCAAGCTCTATGGTCCTCCCTCAATATTTTTGTGTTGGTCAGGAGAAGGGCTGAATCAAATCTTGACCTTGGTTAAAAAAATAAAGATACTTGTAAGTAGCCCAGATTTCTGAAAATTATATTCTTGGTGGCACACTTTGAATTGATTTTTTTTTAAATTTAACGTTTCCTTGATAAGTCCCTCTTGAATTGATTCCTTTAAGGGGCCAAACTTCAAGGCTTGATTTACCAAATTGGATCCAGCTGGAATTTTTTGGGGATCAATTCTGACCAACTCCCAGATCTGAGAAGTTTTCTCTACCCTTCCACACAGCTGATGTTTCAAGGGCTAAAAAAGACATGAATTTTTTGGAAGAAGAAAAATTAAAAAAATTCATTGAAAATAACTCAAAATACAATGTCTTGCCATGGAAGAAGCTGGAAGGGTTGCCTTACAAATCAATTCTCTTCCATGGTCATCAAATAACACCCCATTGTTACAAAAAAGTAATTCTCAGATTTCCTTTTCATCCACATCAAATCAAAGCCCTTGTGAGATTTTGAAGGTATTTTCCATCTTTCATGAAAAAAACTGTGCACAATTTTTCCTCATTGTTGAAAACTTTTCTCCTTTGCAAAAAATTGATACTTCCAAAAATCCCTACCTTGGCCTCAATTATATCAATGCTTAAATGGTTTATCAAGAAGGTGGATCAATATCTGTGATAAATCAAGATAAAATATTAGGTTTTGTGGCAAGCATGGCTTATGAAGCAAAAAAAGCACAAACTTCCAAGGATGTCCATTGTGTTGTTGGAATTAACTCTGTGGTAAGTTGATATCAAAAATACTAATTTCTAAAGGAATGTCATCATTGATTTTTCTGACTGGCGATTCCTTAAAAAAAAGGAGGAAATATGAAAACACACATGGACTAATTTTTTGTTTTAATAGATATTTTTAAAAGATGAAATCAGAGGAATCAGTATTTTGTCACATATCTATCTAAAACATGTGTACAAGGTACATAATTCAAAAATAGAAATTAAATTTAATCTCAGAAAACTGAAGCATTAATCCTAAAAGCAAATTGGAAATCTTTGTTTGCACCATTTATTTGAAATGATCATTATCTAAAAATTTGATTCTTCTCATTTTGGAAATTTGTTCCGTTGGAAATCATGGCTAATGATGTAAAAGTCCATTCATAACCATTGTACATTTGTTCAATCAAAATATGGTCTTACAGTTAAATGAAGAATTCTCAATCCTTCCTTTTATGTAATGAATTTCAATTTAATCTATGCATTGCCTGAATATTCTGCATGAATCTTCTGAGTTGATCCAGAAATCAATTTGATTTTTGAATCCAAAACCTCAAAAAAGCCAAAAAAGGTTTCAATCACAAACCCAGGTGCTACACCCGTCGGCAGGTGCCGCCTTTTTTCATGGTGAATGCTACCCAACCTTCATATTCCATCATAAATATCCACAATATTCATGACAGTTCATGTTGGTTCAAACTCCGCTTAAGATAGAGTGGAAAGAAAGATGAGGATGCAGCAAGCCATACAGAGAGTGTGTCAGAGCCTGGGAGATTGTCTAGCACCTGCAGGCAATGGAGGAGGATACTTTAGGAGGTGAAGCATTTAGATCAAGGGGTAGAAGGTGGATTGTACTGAGGGTTGAGTATGGCTGAGGAAATTGAGTCAATTTGTGGTCATGGAAGCAATGGCGGTACTGGAGGCCTCTTACTGGGTGGCCATCCTACCCATTTCTGCTTCTCTCCTCTGGTATTTTTTGGGTAAGTGTTGTTGAAAGTTTACTCATCCCAAATCACCTGGTTATTTTTTTCAATATCATTGATCCTCCTATTCATTGTCTCCAACAGACCCACAAGTTGGTCAATCTTTACCTAGCCCATTTAAGCTTGAATAGACAGTCCCAATGAAATAAAACATCAATTTCTAGACCATTGGTCCTCCAGCTGGAACTTTAGGCCTACATGGACAACTTTCTCAGCGGCACTTAAGCCCCACCAAGCTTGTTACCTCATTCCTCAAACTTGGGATCGTAGCCCCTTATTTTTTCAAGTGTTGCCTCCAGTGCCTCAAATCACCATTTGAATTTTACTTTTGTTAGGAGTGAGATTGAAGTAAACCTTTGCATTATATTTCTTATGCCGGCATGGCTAGATATACTATGTAAAAGTGTCACAGAGGGTGATATTTTTTGTGAAAACTACAGGTGTATGGTATTTATATAGCAAATATGTAGTGTGTATATGACAGGATATTTTTGCATTTACAACAGCACCCCACCAACTTATCATTGAGTGATTGGCAGGATTATATTTCAGAAATGTTATTTTTCATTTAGTTAAAGCCATTTTTTGAGTATGCTGACCAGTTGGTAATTAGTCAAGAACCATTTCAGGTGTTTTTTAAGTTTTCCAATTAGATTTTTAATGAAGAAAAAATTTTGAGAAATCTGTTTCATACAGGAGAGGGACCTGTTTTCAGTAGCAGTAAGTACTTCTGCCTGCTTATCACAAAAGACATGAGAGGCAATTAGAAATAAAAATCATGAAAAAAATCATGTAAAGAAAAAAAAACTCCATTTCCATCCCCAATGCTACAAATTCAGCATTCAAAGTTGAATTTTCCACTGTCTTCCGGCTTTTGGAGGCCCAAGACACTGGTCAATTATTTAGATGCATCAGGAATCTGGAAGTTGATTAGTGGAATTCACTGCCCCAGTCTGCATCAAGCCATAGCAGTAAGCCACTTGTGTCAGTTTTGGAAACTAGCTGATGGTTTTTTGATGTTGGAATGTAGCCAATCAGGTGTTGCAAGGCAAGCCAGTTTTTGCTTTGAAGCATTTTCTTGAGCAAGAGAGCTCATTTATTGCAAAAGAGATATCAGACTGTGTACCCAAGGCAAACTACTTCAAAGAGCCTACATACAATTGGAAAAGGTAAGATTTGATTGCTATGCCATTTTTGGGTGTGGTTAGGGTGTTTTCTGGGAGGACAAACGTGGAAGTTAAGAAGGTAGGGCCATTTTCAGAGTTCCATTTTGTTACAATTTGGTGAATGAGAAGTGTTTGATTTAGATGGAGGGTGTTTCCATCAGGGAATAGGTTGATCCCCAAAATGCGGTTGCATGAGTCCTGCAAGTTGATCTTCAAACCAGGCAAAACCCTTAGTGATTTTAGTTCATCCAGGCTTTTTCCAAAAACTATTCTTTTTTCAAAATGGAGTCAAATAGCAATGTTTGCAGCCTCTTTGCAGTATAGCTATACATTTTTTTTGATGGATTTTAAAGTAAAAATTGATTCTTCCAACAATTTTTTGAATAAAAACCACCAGCACCAGTCCTACTGGCGTGTCACATAGAGTGATTTAAACAGCCACATCTCTTTGCCTTTAAGTTTGGGTTGGATTTGTGTGTGTGTTTCAACGTAGAAAGTTTTGTGGATGGGAAAATTAAGATAGTGCGTGGAGATATCAAAGCTCTGGATAAACTCTTTAAATGATACCGCTATTGCAAGGATGAGACAGAGGGAAGATAAGGAATCTAGGGGCAAATTTTTTGTAACAGGTGACACCAAGTTTATTTTGGAAACCCTTGGAAACATTTTTTGCCTTGGGTATGTTGAATGAGCAGTCTGGGTGTTGCTTGATTGCAAATACATATTTTGAACCAATGAATTCCATTTTAGGGGTGCAGTCAACAGGTTCCCATATGCCCATGTTGAAGAGTGGATAATTACTATATTGCCATGAGGGATGAAAAGGTAATGGTAGGCTATGGAGGAGCCTGATGAGGAGGAATAATAAGGCCACAAAGAGCCAATAGATAGGGGATATATTTTGTACAGTCAAGAGGAACTGATCTGATGAGGAGGAAGGGGCACTCCAGTATTCTTGACTTGTAATCAGATATTTTTTCATTCATGGTCCAAGGGAAGGACCAGTATTTATGGACAACCAGAGAACCCCCAAAAGGGGCCTAAGACAGCAGGTTAGTGACAACTAGAGAGCCCCAGAGGGGGCCTGAGACATGAGTAGTTATTTAATGGAAAAAGTAAGTTGGAGATAAAGGTAACTAAATTTGTTAGTTACAGAATATGAAAAGAAAAAACAACACACCACCTTAACTGACAAATTTAGGAACCAATTTAAGACCAGCAAACATTCCAGAGATTGATGAGAAATGAGAGGAGAATATGAGAATGATAGAGATATGAGAGTTGAGTAATAAATGACAAGACACCACCTTGTCAGGATATGAGATGGGGAAATGATAGCCTATTTTGAGAGGAGCAACAAGGACCTCAGGCATAGTTGCCTAGCATGATATGGGGAATGATAGCCTATTTTAAGAGGAGTAACAAGGACCTCAGGAATAGTTGCCTAGCTTAATGGGGAAGAATGGTATGATGATGATGATGATGGTGATGAGGGTAATGGTATAGCTTAATGGGTGAGAATGATATGATGATGATAGTGATGGTGATGGTGATAATGATGGTGATGGTGATGGTGATGGTGATGGTGATGGTGATGGTGATGGTGATGGTGATGGTGATGGTGATGGTAATGGTGATAATGATGGTAATGGTGATGGTGATGGTGATGGTTTTAGAGATGAAGTTGGAATGGAGTGGCGACAGTTATTTTATGATGGTGGGTGAAGACAGTATTGAATGGTAATGAATATTGTTATGGTAATGAGAGAGGGTGGATGATAGGGAGATATGAAGATAGTATTGAACAAAAAGAGGGAAGGATTCCAACACACCAGCCTGTTCAATACTAGATGAAAAGGAATATAGATATGTTGTTGAAGTTTAATTGAATGTTGTTGATGGTGATTAGAGTTGTATGTTGTTGATATGATTTATGGATGGAATTATGATTGAATTGTATTGATGATGGGTGTATTGATGTTGGAGATTGAGCAAGTAAAGAAGTAGCGGGCGGAGCAATGGGAGAATGGTTTGGTGATGTAACAGGTGGAGCGGAGGAGATGGATGGCAGCAAGAAAGTGGTTGAGATGGAGCAATGGAGCAATATGGGGATGAGAAGCGACGAGAAAGATTGAGAGGTGGAAGAGCAAGGTTGCAAGGGAGGAAGCAAGTGATGGAGCAATTTGCTGATTTAGCTTATGAAGCGGAGGAGATGGATGGTAGCAAGAATGACAAGGGTGACAGGACGGGCCAAATGAATGCACCACCCCTTGGAATGATGGAGATTTGATTGATGAATGAAGAGCGGAGGTTAGAATCAATTGGAAAGTTTGATGTGCTAAATGGGATTGATTGATTTGATGTTTTGAGCCAAAGGTTGGGATGCTTGTTGGATTGATTGCTGGGCTCAATTGAAGCCTGGCTTGGATCAGTTTGAGTGGTGAGAAGAGGATGGAAATGGAGGATTGAGAGATGGCACCGGAGATGAGGGGAATCAAGGTATCACGATTGAAGGATAACAAGTTGGATTCTGAGTCATCAAATCTTGATTGAGGGGGTAGCGAGTTGAGGAGTGAGGAATAGAGTGAGCGAGTAGAAGTGTGCAAACAATTTTGCAAGCAATTTTGGAGGAAGCAAGCAAGGTTAAAGAGCAATTGAGGTGGCGCAAGCAAACAGTTGAGATGGAGCAATGGAGAAATGTGTGATAATGAGCAAGCAAAGGCAAAGGTGAGCGGCAATTTAGGTCGCCATTGAGGTTGCCATTGATTTAGCGAGACAAGTGGTGGACAAGCAAGGAGAGGAGCGCAAAGGTGGAGGTGCAAGTTAGGGGTAATGGATGAAACGAAGGGGTGAATAGATACCTTGTTGGACGGGTTCGGTGAGTAAGAAGTCAAAGGGATGATGAGGGGATTGATGAAACCAATTGGCTTGTTGGATGATTTGAGATTGAGTGAGGGTTTCAATGATTTGGTCTTGATGATGATTTGGTTGATGAATGGATCTGATGATGATGGATGATAGGATGATAGGATGATGGATTGACGATGGATTGAGAATCAGATGGAGTTGGTTGGGATGGGATGGAAGATGGTCTAGATTGAGTTTGGATTGAATGAGTTGAAAGTACGAAACCAAACTTGAGACCAGTTTGAATGAGTTTAGTGACTTTGGGATTGACAATTTCACCCAACAATCCATCCTTGATCAGTTTGTTGACTCGTTGGAGATGACGGATTGGGATCTCATCGAGGGCTTGGTCTGTGGTAGAGCAGAGTTCAAGGTTGGATACTTTGAAAGTGGATGATTGTGGTCAGATTGGAGGTGATGGTAGATGGTAAGACCTGCTCTGGATCTAGTTCATCTGATGAGGGATTGTATACGTTGGTGAACCAAGTAACAATCTGATTGATTGGAATGGGGATCAGATTGTGGGGGAGAAGTGGACAAGGATGGGATTCAAAGAATTGCCTGAGGGCTCATAGGGATTGAGGTTGGTTTGACTTGATGAGAGCTTGAGGGGAGGACAATCGAGCTAGGGTAAGGGATCTGATGGTGGGTAAGATCTGATCAAGCCTTAGTTTGGGGTTGAGAGCGGTGGGGGAGATGGAGATCAGAAGAGGAGCAGGATGAGGATGAGGATGAGGATGAGGAGGATAGACTTGGTTGAGTTGTTGATCTTCTCTCAAGGTTTATTTGGGAGACAACACAATTGAAGACTTTGATAGAATCCAAGTTGATGAGAAGTGCACTTAATTTGGGAGGTAGACCGGAGCGGAGGTCAAGGGTGAGTTCAAAGTGAGCTCTTGAACGACAGGCCAATATGGATGTGGATGTGGATGCGGATGGGTTAACTTGAGGATGATGGGCAGATGGATGAGTGGGGTTGAGGATTGAGGCGTAGAGCGGGGATGAATATGGAATGGATGATGAATGATCCAATGAGAAATGCAGTAATAGGAGTTGCAAGGCTGAGCAGCAAATTGGCAAAGGGGCAAGATGGGTTGAGAAGATAATGATAAGTAAACCAGTTGGAACAATGAAGTTGACTGGATAGCTTAGTGGGATGAGACTTTGTCTTTTAACCGTGAAGAGTGAATAATGACTATATTGTCATGAGGGATGAAAAGGTAATGGTAGGCTATGGAGGAGCCTGATGAGGACGAATAATAAGGCCAAAAAGAGCCAATAGAGAGGGGATAATTCTTGTACAGTCAAGAGGAACTGATCTGATGAGGAGGAAGGGGCACTCCGGTATTCTTGACTGGTAATCAGATATTTTTTCATTCATGGTCCAAGGGAAGGACCAGTATTTATGGACAACCAGAGAACCCCCAAAAGGGGCCTAAGACAGCAGGTTAGTGACAACTAGAGAGCCCCAGAGGGGGCCTGAGACATGAGTAGTTATTTAATGGAAAAAGTAAGTTGGAGAAAAAGGTAACTAAATTTGTTAGTTACAGAATATGAACAGAAAAAGACAACACATGTTGAATGGCTGGTTGATTTCTTTTTGTAGGGGAGGTTCCCATATTGGGAGCATTGTGCGGCACAGCGCATGCTTGATGAATTGTGGGGGCTCAATTTCTTCTACAAAAGGGATGGTCTTGATGTGCAAGTCCTGGGCCCAATAGATGTCATTGGAAGGGAATTCACCCAAAAAATAAGCAATTCTACCGAACTTTGGGTTGATGATGTTGGGCTGGATGGGGGTGAGTACAAATTTTTTTGGGTTTTTGTCAAGGAAATTTGCAAAATTGGTGTAGAACCAAGAGTGTTGAAAATTGTCCCAGAACACAGAACCACTGGAGTTGTCCTGAAAGCCTTGGAAGAACATTTTTTCAGCGGAATCATCAAATTTCTTTTGCTTCTCATTTGTTATTTGTAAACATGCAACAGAGCCAAATGGGTGAAGGGGAACTTTCTTGATTGGTTGATCAATTAAAATTTCAGTTGGGGTCTTCATACCAGTGGGGGTGTTTGGGAAACAATTTTAGAGGAAGCAGGTGTGCCTTTAAGCAGACAACCAGAAGTTTTTGGGGGTTCTTGCGTACTTAAGAATAGCCCAAGCCATATTTCCTATTGTTTGGTTGAACTTCTTGGCTTCATCGTTTTCCTCAGGGGTGCAGGGGAAGGTGAACACAATTTTTTGTACCCAAATTGCTCAGTTTTTTTGTGTAATATCAGGAGTGGTACTCCTTTGCTTGATTGCACTGTAGGAGTAGGTGTGTTTCCTGGAGGCAATTCTTCAGGAAGGAGATGGTTTGGATGATGACCTTTGGGACCTCTGATTGGTTTTTTATGGTATAGAAAAAAATGAATGTGGAAAAATGGTTTCAGAGTTTCATAAGATAGTGGTTTCCCAATACATTGGTTGGTAGGGGTTTTAAGAATTTGGATAGAAGTAAGTCTAGGCGCATTGCACCATTGAGTCAATTTAACTGTTTTGCAAGGCTTGCATACAAAACTTGAGCATGATTTTGATCAAAGGATGGTACATTTGTGCAGAAATAGGCTTTGAGAATTTCATTGGAAACTTGCCCAAGAGAGAAATGGTAGAAATAGGAAAGTCAAACAAAGGGAAGGGGATGGAGACATAGAAATAGGTAATGGACAGGGAAAAAGATAGTGTGGGGATTGAATGGGGTATGAAATAGGTAAAATTACAATAAGAAGTGATAATATTGAAGGAATCAGAAAATAATATGATCTTACAATTGTGGAAGTGGGGCCGGTAGCCAGAGTTGATGATATTTCCTAAAAAGACAAGGGTTACATGAATTGTTGGACATTATGGGACGTTAGTCAGAACTGGCGCCCCCGGGACCCCAGAGCTGTCCTTTTTAAGTGGAATTGTTCCGCTGCCAACGGTTTTCATGAAGCTTTTAGGGTCCACCAACCAAAGATTAACAGGGGAATGGAATGGGGAGTAAGATAGAAAACAGTCCAGATCACCCCTCACCAAGGAGGTTTCCCCAGAGTCAATTACAATTTTGCTAGGACCACCAACAGAACGTATAGTATTGTTCTTGAGGAGCCCCTGTGAATTGGTTTTTGGCTGGCAGAAGTTGACTGGGTTTTAGAGACTCCTGTGGGCTTATATAAATAATTTAGCAAATATCTTGCTGGAATTCCTTGAATGGGAATTTGGTATTACTTCTACTCCTTTAGATTATTAGTAATGCTGAGTGTGATTTTGAATTGCCTTCCCTTTAGTACTATAGTAATTTTGCACAATAATTTCTTTAAATTGATGGCTTGTTTCTTTCAGACTTGAGATAGGTCTCAGATCAGACCTAGATTATTTATTAACTTTTATTGGTAGGATTTTGTTGAAGAATGGACCAGATGTATTGTATTATTGGTTTTGATTGATTAGATATATTTTATCTTAACCAACATCCCAATTTTAAATGGTTGAAGGGTTTATCAAAGGGGTGATTCAGGATAGGACCCAAGGATTGTTTTAACCACAGGGGGATGGGTAGAGGAAAGTTTGGTAGTTTCTTTTTGTTTTTCTCCCTTTCTTTTAAAGCGTTATTTATTGATTAATGGTTGGTTTTTCTTTAATTTGGTGCTTAATTTTTAGGTCACAGAAGAATCCTTATTCAAGCACCTGTTTGGTTTTATAATTGGCTAAAGATGGGTAAAAACTTGGTTTCTGATGAGATTTAAATAGAATTTCTCAGAACTAGAACCAGCAGACTATAAACAAAAATTAGAATCTGAGAAGATTAGACAAGGCGTAAGAAAAGAAAGAAAAAGAATACCAACAGCTTATAAAGATTTATCACTTAGAAAAGAGATGAGATGGCACGAGGTTTAGATATTGTGGAGGTTGATGAAATTCAGACAATGGAGATGAAAGACAGGGCGTAGATAGATGGAAGACTATCAGGAAAAAGCTGAATGGTTAGAGTGCTCAAGTGAGAGTGATCTTGAGGATTCAGCTCTTACCAGGTATAGGTTCAAGGGCAGATTGATGAGGCTGACCAGAATAGGAATCTTGAGTTGGTGAGAGACATTGGGCAAGAGGACATAGACAAGATAAGAAGGGATGGGAGATAGGAGGATGAGGAAGATCACAAAAGAGAACCAAGAGATAGAATTGAAGAATTAGTAGCTGAGAGAGAAGCGGAGACCATGAGATGTTCACCCGGGTCAAATGGCAGAGCCGGAAGTCCCGGTTAATACAGATATGTCACATGATTTGCCTCAGTTCACAGAACTACTGAGGCGGAGACAGACAGAGTAAGAGAAAGAAACAGAATACGGAAATGAAACATAAGAAAAAAACATAATAAATAAAAATAAATAATGATAATCTCAACAGTTTCTGATTCATTTTTTCATTTATAACTGGTTCACTAATAATATTTTTCTGGGTAGGTACCACAGATGACTACTGAGAGGTTTGGTGATGAGTGGCAATTAAGCCAGATGGCATACTGGGGTGAGTCCTGATAGAACTTGTATAGGGCAGAAACGCCCTCCTTAAATACAAAATTCCTGCCCCAAGGGGTGCTCAATGCTGCCCCTGAGGGTTCTCCCTGTTCTGATGAGGAACAGTGAGATACAGTGACATGTGGCATTTCTTCTGGTCGGAAAAGGGTTTTACAGTTACATGAGGCATTTTTGCTGGTTTTAAAAAGCTTCTACAGGGCTTTCATGCATGCACAGCCCTGCATAAGCTGCTGTTTATTTCAGATAAACTCCATTCCTATTCAGTACTTGTGGAGGGTTTATTGCTACTTGATTCTACCTACATGTGTTGCTGCGCTATCACAGGTCGTTTGTTTGGTGCTACTTGCTTCTACCTTCATGTATTTCTGTGCATTACTGGTGGTTTTTTTGGTGCTTCATGATCTTGATTGCATGCATACATTCCTGGTTAGTCATAGGTTGAACTTGTACTGGTGTGTTGTTTGGTATCACATGCTTCTTACTACATAAATTTCTGTGTGGTGCTGGGTTTGTTTGGTACTGCATGGTTCTAGCCACCTGCATATATTGATGGGTAGGCCTAGGTTGAACTTTTACTGGTGGATTTTTTGGTATCACATACTTCTGACTACATAAGTTTCTGTGTGGTGCTGGGGCGGTTTGGTGCTGGTAGTTTTTTTGGTTCTGGTTGAGACTGGTTTCACTCCCTGCTGCCTATAACTTTCCTGTATAATTCTGCACTGCCTTCTGTATGTGTATTTGCTTGTTTTTTTGGTTCTTGTTGAGATTTCCTTCACTTCCTCCTTCCTATACTGTTCCTGTATACTTCTGCACAGCCTCCTGTATGTATATTGGAACGCATTCTGGGTGAGGTGACAGGAGCTGAACTAGTTGCACTGCCTCTTATATCTGTATTTTTGTATCCTGGATGAGGTGACAGGGTGTTGTATGGCCCTGGTGTTGAGGGGAATCTGTTACTTTTCTGTACTTGAGGTTTCCCAAGGTATTTCTTTATGCCTTCCACAGATCTGTGGAACTTGTTTGGGTATCAGTTTGCCACAGTTGAAGGTTTGTTGGGCTGTATCTTCTAATCCATGAAGGATAGGGGGGTACTTTTGCTGAGTGACTATAGTTTTTTTCTGATGTAGAATCTATTTCTGATGTTAATTTGGAGGTTTGAGCTGTTTTTATACCATAAAATTGTTTCTGATACCTATAACAGGTTTGGTCTACCACAGTGTGAATCCAATTTGGAGCTGGGTTATGGTGCCTAGATGGTTGGTTAGCTAATGGCTGGAAATGGGGTGGGTCTTCTTAATATGCTGTGTCAGGGGGTGGAAGTTTAGCATTGGATTTTAGGGTTTTGCACCATCCACGCCAATTTTTAGAGGAGTTACAGTAGTTTCATTGGCCCCCTTGTTGTAAACAAATTTTGTTGGGCAAAGGGACATGTCCAACGGCAATTTCTGCTTGGGCAGCGTAGATGTTGCTTTGGCGTGGTCATTTTACATTCAATGTGGGCCCATGTTCACAATTTCTATTTTGGAGGGATTATTTTGGGCCATTTTCAAGTGTTCATGGGGTTTATGGCGCCAATTTTGAAGGGTTTTGGATGGAGCTCCCTTGGGTGCATTTGCTGCAGTATGATGAGATGATGGATTGTGCGTTGGCCATGGTTGACACTTTGATTTAGTTGAGCTGTGGGGAAATTTTTTGACACATTTGGGACTTTGTGGTGCTGGGTGGTGGTGGGGTTGAAGCTTCAATCAGGGTTGATACCATTTTTTCTGGGACATTTTGGTCAAGGCTTTGAATCTCTGCGCAGATATTTTTTATGCGGGTGAGATGGGAAGAAACCAAATGTTCCATTTTTGTCATCTTTTAAAGCAACTTGTCCCACAATTCAGCTTTTTGCATTTGGGTTGACAGTTAAAAATTCTTTTGTATGATTTCAAACGCATCATCAGTGTTAGGCCTCTGTTTTATCAAAATTCAGAGTTCCTGGTTGATGGTCAAGGAGAAAAAAACTTTCAGGGCAAGCTCTCAAATTGGAATAGGTTTTTTAGGTTTGATGGTTCCGTGGAAAATTCAGGGATGCTAAAGACTAGGAGCCCAATTTTATTGATGCTTTAAATCCACTCATTTATGTTGCTGCTGTCGCGTCAAAGTGGTTTGACTGATTTGATGCATTTGCCCAGGTTTGATCAGTACTTTGCTTTAGGGCTTTTCTCAAAGCCGCTTGGTTTGTTTGCAGGGGATTTGTTTTCCATGGCCAGAGAAGTCACATGGTTGAGGTTTTAGGCTGGATTTTTGGGTCCTTTGCTTGAATTTTCATTCAATAGTGAATATGGTGTTGTTGGTTGTCCCTTTTTTTTTGGTTTATGCCTCAATAGCATACAATTTTTGTTTTCAAGCTGGCCTTTAACCTGTTAGAAGTGAAATTGCAGAAATCATTGGGTTTATATTTCTGATGACTGCGCAGCTATATATACTATACACAAGTGTCATAAAGTGTGATATTTTGTGTGAAATTTATAGCATTTATGGTATGTATATAGGGAATATGCAGTATGTATATGATAGGCTATGTTTGCATGTAAAAAACCTTTTGATACCAATCCCGCTGATGATGATGCTTGGTCCCCAATTGCATGATCCCCTGTCTCTGTATTTACTTTCCCTTCTTTGGTGTTGGTTTACCTTTGCTTTCCTGTTTTGTTTTTCATCCGATCTTCCTTTTGTTTTTGAAACCTATTATCCATTGATTTTTTTCAGTTGGCTCATTGAATTTTAAACTGTTAAGTTTTGCAATCTGACAATCCACCAAGTTAGCCACTGGCCTCAATTCTAGTTTTATCCTAGATCCAACCCAATCTTGGTGAGCAGAGAGAAGGATTTGGGCCTACATACATGCTAGAGTACTGCCTCCAAATTTGGGGATTGATTGAGATTTAAATGTTTCAAATAATTATAATCAAGTATTAAATCTGTGGAATTAATTAAAAAAATTGAACCTTTTTAAATCTTAAAATTTGATGAATTAAAAAAATTGACCCTGGTTTAATTTCAAGATGTGATATTTTTTAAATAATTTCAATCAAATTGGAAATCTAGGGAATGGATTAAACATATTGGCTGCAACATATTGCCCACAAATCTGGGTAATGGATTGAATAAAAAAAATTGATTTGAAAAAATTGGATGCTATTTAAATGTGGGAAATCTGCGGAATGTGTTTTAAAAAAAATCAAATGAAAAAATCCTCAATTATTTTGACAGGTAATTAATTAAAACAAATCATATATATCATTAAAATATCAGAATTTAATTTCAGTGATGGATTTCATTCAAGAATTTGTGATAGAGAATTTTTTCAGTTTCAAATAAAACCTTTTTTCCAGGATGAAACCATTTCCTTTGTAAAATTCTTGGATCTACACCTCAAAAATTCAAACAATAACTAACCATGGGAGGGAACTGGATCTTGCATATAAACACCAAAATTTGACATTTTATAACCTTTTTGTTTGTTATTTTTCAATGAGAACTCCAAATTGAATGGGAATTGTTTCAAAATCATCATTAAAGTTAGAAAAAATTCATCTGGGTCAGAAATCAAGGTTACCCATAGAATTTCCATCACTCTCCCTAAAGAATCCACAACCTGTAGCTATCTTGGCAAATATCACCTCTGTTCCCAATCTGATGTCACGCTTTGCACTTAAGGATTATTGTCTTCACCACTTTGACATGTCCTCTCCTCAGTACCATCTAACTCAGTCTAAAAGCGTGACACAAATAAAAGCACAACATCAATGGTGCAATCCGCTATTTCCTCTGGCTCGCGCTGACCTTCCAATCTCGGCGACCAACTCAGTATATACTTGCAAACTTTGCGATTAACTCCATACCGGTCGGCCATCCATTATGAGATCCAATCTCCTTCCCTGGCCAATCAACAGCCTTGGACTTCCATCTTCGGTCATGCATTGTTTGTTAGTTCGCATCTACGTCTAACCAAGCCATCACTACTGTATAGTTTGCAATTTGACTAGTCCCTACCCTGCATACACTATTACCTCTCATTCGCATTACCTTCAACGTCACTTGCTCCTATCCCAATTTGTCATGCAATTGTATGCTCAGATTCTGTTGTCTTGCACTTACGCTAAGACCTTGGATCTATACTACTGCTTCATTTCCTATTCCGTTCCTGTCATTCATTGGCTCACCCCTTCACCTGTAGTTAGCTCATCACCAGGTTTTATCTAATCACTTTGGATTACCTTATAAGGGCTATCCCCTTGCCTGATGATTGTCTCCTCAGTTAGTTAATTTCATATGTTCTCGCATTTTGCTGCAACCTAGTTATCACATTGGACTCAGGTTGAGTTTCCTTCTTTGGAACACATCCCATTCATCTCGCCGTTTGTTGAGTGGCATAAACAAGTTTGCACTTCGCAAATGGGTCTCGCTATTCGCACTTGCCCTCGCACTTGGTATTCCTTTGCGCTCACAATCATCTAAGAATTGCCCTATAGTACGTGGGGTGGTCTTGTGACAGTAAATTAACTAACTCAACTCATCTATTGTAGCCTGCCAACCTATAGTAGACTTCTTCTTTCTCGATGTCAAGTACTCCCTCAACCGGGAATGCTTCCCTTGCCCCTTACAATGATGAGATCCATCCGGTAGGGAGAACCAGCGCTCCTCGGGCCCAACAACCCTTAGATCCAGTTCCTCCTTCCAAATCGCCATCTGTGGAACCTCTTGATGATCCTTGGCTCCTCCACGGGATGCTCCAACAGATCCTCTCACGAAATTCGCAAACTCTGACCATTCTTCTGATGAAACCTTGACTCGTGGTAGACCAGGGGTTCGCACTACTGCTCTCGAGCACGATGCTCCAACCCTGCTTTCAACATTGATCCAGGCCCTCACTCATGGTGCCCAGCGATCTAGTCCAAGCACTCCTAGTTTTTGCACTGCGGGCATGAAACAACCCTATCAATTTACAGGAGAACACCCTCATAAGCTTAGATCCTACCTACAGTCTTGTAAAATCATCTTTTCAAACAACTCCAACAATCTCCCTTCCAATAGACATAAAGTTATGTATGCTTCGTCCTTCTTAGGAGGTAGAGCCTTGCAGTGGTTCAAACCGTACCTCAAACTTTTGTCCAACGAAAGGCCAACTTGTATTCTCAACAACTGGGACAAGTTCGAGCAACGATTTCTCACCCTGTTTGGCAATCCCAATGAATTTCAAAACGCTGAATACAAACTTAATAGTATAGTTATGGAGGAGAATAGTAGAGCTTCCGTTTATATTTCTCATTTTCGAACCTTGCAGTCTTGCATCCAGTGGAAAAAGGCCGCTCTTCTATTCCATTTCCAAAAGTGTTTACCGGCATGCTTAATTGAACAGCTCGCAGTTGGGGGTCATAAGACAACCTTGCTTCAGCAGCTAATCGATTGAGTGATTGAGCTTGATAATGGCTATCATGACAAGAATTGCTCTTGGCGAAACAACCATGGAGCATCCACCTCGGCTCCAAAGGTGGAGGACTCCTCAAAGCAAAACAGGAGGAACCCAAAACCATCCAAACCAACTCCGACTTTGAACTCCAACTCAAAAGGGAAAGCTGTCTCTGAAACTCCAAAGTTCTTGGACAAGGAAACCGGGATGCTTCAAAGTGAGGAACGGCTGCAAAGGGAAAAGAACGGGCTGTGTATGTATTGTGGAGGTAAACATGATGTTGACAGCTGTGCAAAGCAGTTAGTGCGTGAAGCGGCTAAGAAGTCAAAAAATTAGCTTGTAGTTTTTCTGATACTTGCAAGGAAAACTACACATTATCTAAATCACCGCGAGTAAATCTTTGCACTTGCCAGTCACTAGGTGCTCCAAGTTCGAGATTTATCCTATTTCATTCTGACAACACTCCTTATCAAGAATTACTTGATTCTGGCGCTAATGTTTCCTTCATCAGTGAATCTTTTGCCACTTGCAAAAATCTTATGCGTTCCGAGATAGATAAATTTCCCATCTATCTAGTAAGTAGTGCAACTGAACCATCTTATTGGGTTTCCCAAATAGCAAAATGGACCTTTGCATTTTCCAATTTCCCCAGCTTCAAATGGGATTTATTTTTCTTGGCTATACCCAGAATGGATGATACCATTCTAGGCCATTATTTCCTAGTTTACTGGAATTGGGATGTGAATTGGCAAGAAGGAGTAATTAACCTTTGAACCTCGCACCCCCAGAACGCTAACCTTTCCTTCAATCAGGAATTAAACAGCCTACCTGGCACTGTCATTGAGTTGGATGACACTTTTCCGCCAGGAGATTTGCAATATCCTGACCTTCATTCTCAAATTCCCTCTTCAGATTTAGGAGTTATTGCTTACCTATCCAGCTTACCTCTTTCCTGTTCCTTCAAAGAGAAAAAAACACCAACCAAAAGGTGTATTTTGAGCTCCCTAATCCTCTTGCACCATGTGAGCACCTCAAACCCGGTGCTTGAAGATGACAAGATTGAAGATTTAGAAATCATTCAAGAGTCTTAACCTTTGGTTTATCATGAATTCGCTGACGTCTTTTCAGCTGCAAAAGCAGATAAACTGCCTCCATCCCGTCCTTACAATCACAAGATCAAACTTACTGGCCCACCTCCCGAACCAGGACCCGTTAACTCTCTCTCAATGCAAGAATCAATTGCGCTTCAAGACTACATTGCCGAAAATGAAGCAAAAGGATTTCTTCAACCAAGCAATTTGAACACCGGTTCCCCTGTCCTATTTGTACCAAAAAAGGACGGCGGACTTTGCCTTTGTGTTGACCACAGGAAACTGGACCAGGTAACCCGGAAGAATGCCTATCCAGTACCGCCTATGTCACATCTTCTTACCCTCTTCCATGGAGCTACTTATTTCTCAAAGTTAGACCTTTAAGGTGCCTATAACCTAATTCGCATTAAGGAAGGTCATGAGTATTTGACTGCAATGAGAACCTAGTTTGGCAGTTATGAGTATACCGTCATGCCTTTTGGCCTCTGCAATGCTCCATCCACTTTTCAACATTTTGTCAACAACATTTTCTTTGATCTCGTAGGTAAATACCTCATGGTATATCTCGATGATATACTAGTCTACTCAAGAAACCTCGAAGATCACATTGCACATGTGCGAGAGGTGCTACAGCAACTTTGAAAGAATGACCTGTTTGCAAAAGCCTCTAAGTGCAACTTCCATTCCTCTTCTCTTCATTTTCTAGGTTTTGTAGTCTGGCAGCAAGGGCTATCGATGGACCCAGCCAAGAGCGAACGCATATTGGACTGGCCCCCACCTTCTTTGGTCAAATCTCCTCAAGTTTTTCTTGGTTTCAGTAATTTCTATAGAAGGTTTATTGCGCGTTACGCTGAAGAAACAGTGAATCTTACTAACCTTCTTCAAAAAGACACTCCCTTTATTTTCACCAAACAAGCTGCTTTGGAGTTTGAAGCTCTGAAGAAAGCGTTCACCACTGCTCCAATACTTTCTCACTTCAACAAGCTAGCTTGCACTATTGTCGAAACAGACGCAAGGGACTATGCAATTGCAGGAGTCATGTTGCAGTTTCCTTCTTCCACTTCTCTCTTTCACCCTGTAGCTTTCGAGTCTTGCAAGTTGCTTGCTGCAGAGCTTAACTATGAGATTCATGACAAGGAACTTCTCGCAATTGTTTATTGCTTGAAGAAATGGCGTTCATACCTTTTGAGTCTTAGGGAATCCTTTGAGGTTTTAACTGATCATAATTCTTTGAAGTATTTCATGAGCTCAAAAGTCCTTACACATAGACAGGCATGTTGGGCCAAATACCTCTCCGAGTTCCACTTTACAATCACGTACCGTCCTGGGAAACAAGCGGTAGTTCTTGATGCTTTATCACGTTGGGACAACGTTTACCCAGGGTGGGGGAGCACCTTTGCCAAAAACAACCCTGAAAACGTTAGGAAACTCTTCTCAACCCAATCTTCCCAACTCAGTTCAATTATTGCTTGCTTACAAGATTTGGCTGCCAAACTACAACAAGCTCAACGCGACGACCCCAAGTGCATTGAACTTTGCAAAAGTGCAAACTTATTAGATAGTAGTTACAGTATAGATGATAATGACTTTTTAGTTTAGGATGATTGTATAGTAGTACCAGATAATTCTTGCATTAAGTTAGATATCTTCAATTCACGGCATGATTCTCCGCTTGCTGGTCATTATGGGCAGGATAAAACCTACCAATTGATCGCACAAGACTTCTACTGGCCTGGTATGACCAAAGAAGTAAAAGACTATGTTAGCGCGTGCTATATTTGCAATCGTAACAAGTCCTTGAAACACTGGAAGTATGGGCTGCTCCAGCCACTTCCAATTCCGCCTTGTCCTTGGCACTTGCTGTCTATGGATTTCATCTCTCAATTACCTTCTTCTAGTGGATATGATGCTATTCTAGTAATAGTAGATCGCTTCTCAAAGATGGCTTTATTTTTACGCAGTAATGTGACGGCCTCTTCAGAAGACTTGGCTAACTTGTTCATAGAATATGTATTTTCAAAACATGGCCTCCCTGATAAAATAGTTAGTGATTGTGGATCTCTGTTTGTCTCAAGCTTCTGGACCTTGCTATGCCAACATTTGAAGATCACTCCCAATTTATCAACGGCTTACCATCCGGAAATGGAGGGGCAAACCGAGCAAGTTAATCAGATCCTCGAACCATATCTTTGAATGTATGTTGCTTATCAACAAGACGACTGGTCGCAATGGCTCCCACTAGCCAAATTTGCCTACAACAACTCCACTCATTCCTCCACCAAACAGTCACCCTTCCAAACTCTTTATGGTAGAAACCTGACTTTCTCTTCCCTTCACGTAGCACCTTCTCAACCTGCTACCAATTACCTTGAACAAATTCAATCCCTTCAATCCCAACTTCAAACCAACCTTGAAGAAGCTAACCAGTGCCATAAGGAGCAAGCATACTGATCTCGCACTTTGGCTCCAACCTTCGCAGTAGGAGATCAAGTATGGCTCAATGCTCGCAAAATTTGCAGCACTTGCCCAACTCGCAAACTCTCCAAAAGAAAGCTTGGCCCCTTTAAAGTAGAATCAGTCATCTCCCCTAACGCTTTTAAACTTGCTTTACCTGCAAAATGGCAAGGTATCCACCAGGTCTTTCATGTGTCTCTCCTAGAGCCAGCTCAAGTCCTATACCCGGGCAAGACTCATCCCCCTCCTGAACCGCTCACTGTCCTCAATCATCAAGAGTGGGAAGTAAGCCGTATTCTGGATTCCAGGTTACGCAAAGGAAAACTTCAATACCTTGTTGAATGGTCTGGCTTCCAGTGCGACAAAGATCGCACCTCGTGGGAACCAGCCCATCACCTTTGCAATTCACCCAATCTGATTTGAGAATTCCATGCAAGCTACCCTTGCAAACCTCGGCGATCATGATTCTTTCCCATCCAATTCCATTTCATTTCATTCCACATTTCATCCCATCCAATTCCATTCCATTCTATTCCACATTTCATCCCATCCAATCCCATTTCATTCCATTCTAAATTTATCTTACTCAATCACATTCCATTCCATATTCCATCCCATTAAAACCCATCTTATTTCACCATCATTTCATCAGTTAATTTCTCCATCTCACTGTTTTATTCTTTTCTCATTTTCCCTTCATTTCCACTTATTATTAAAAAAAATAAATAATAATAATAATAATTCTGTTTTTTAATATATATAATATATATATATATATATATATATTTATATATAATATATATATATATATTAAATTACAAAGTTTCTTTTATTTCTTTTTCGGCATCCTCCCAATTTGCTGTCAATTCCGCAACCATGGACCAAAAGTTATCAAGGTCTTCATTGTTGATCAATGCGGACATTCTTTGAAGTACCAGCACTTCCGTTACGATGCGCCTCTCAAAAATCTCCTCGCATCTCGCAACCCAAGCTCGCTTTGGCCAAGAATTCCATCCACCTTCTTCCAAGAGCTCTTCATACGCTCTCTTCCTTTGGCCACCCAACGTTCCTTCTCCAATATTGTCTGTCAGGCGCCTTGCATCCGTTTTGACCGGCAATACGATTTGCACCAGATCAGCTTTGCCTTGGCCCTCCATCCCTTCCGTCCCAGCCACTTCATCCCTTCCATCTCCTTCATTCCCTAATTCTATTTCACCCGCTCCATCTTTGTTCTCTCCACTTCCGTTTCCTCCATCTTCCGCTTCTCTTTCCGCTGTGTTTTCTTCCCCCTCCCTTGCTTCCTCGGTTATAACTCCTACCGGTTCCGCACCGGATACCTTGCCTTGCACCTCGGCATTCATCTGGGTCCCCGGGATTTTAGTCGGCGGTCCCCAGTAAGGTGGTGTGTTGCTAGTATATCTTTGAAAACAAGGCAACACTAGCAAACAAGCAAAAAATTAGTTGCTATTTCAAGTTCATTAGTTAGTCCTGATTAATACTCACCAGGTACTCGAGTCCCCAAGAATTCGATCTCCGGCAATGGTGGTATCTTGTAATTAACCCTTGGCGCGGACCTAGAACTTCGCATCTCCCTTGATGATTCCAAAGGACCCTTGAAAGTTGACTTGAAATTTATAGGAAAGTTGCACGCCACCTTGCAAAGGCAACATTGCTTGCATTTACCTCGGAGACCTCAGACGGCAGTACTGGGAATACATTGCTCGTTGCGGCAAATACAGTTTTTGCAACGGCGGGATGACAATGACAAAATTCTTACAAAATTTATAAAAATCTATTGGGTAATGAATTAAGTAAAGTATAAGGGTATACAGTGATAATTAAACAACTTGAAATTGATGGGAAAATTCACCTGAACGTTTGCAGGAGCTTGCGTTTTTATACCGGGGCAACTGTCACGCTTCGCACTTAAGGATTATTGTCTTCACCACTTTGAAATGTCCTCTCCTCAGTACCATCTACCTCAGTCTAAAAGCGTGACACAAATAAAAGAACAACATCAATGGTGTGATCCGCTATTTCCTCTGGCTTGCGCTGACCTTCCAATCTTGGCGACCAACTCAGTATATACTTGCAAACTTTGCGATTAACTACATACCGGTTGGCCATCCATTATGAGATCCAATCTTCTTCCCTGGCCAATCAACAGCCTCGGACTTCCATCTTCGGTCATGCATTGTTTGTTAGTTTGCATCTACGTCTAACCAAGCCATCACTACTGTATAGTTTGCAATTGGACTAGTCCCTACCCTGCATACAACATTACCTCTCATTTGCATTACCTTCAACATCACTTGCTCCTATCCCAATTCGTCATGCAATTGTACGCTCAGATTCTGTTGTCTTGCAATTACGCTAAGACCTTGGATCTATACTACTGCTTCATTTCCTATTCCGTTCCTGTCATTCATTGCCTCACCGCTTCACCTGTAGTTAGCTCATCACCAGGTTGTATCTAATCACTTTGGATTACCTTATAAGGGCTATCCCCTTGCCTGATGATTGTCTCCTCAGTTATTTAATTTCATATGTTCTTGCATTTTGCTGCAACCTAGCTATCACATTGGACTCAGGTTGAGTTTCCTTCTTTGGAACACATCCCATTCATCTCACCATTTGTTTAGTGGCATAACCAAGTTTGCACTTCGCAACTGGGTCTTGCTATTTGCACTTGGTATTCCTTTGCGCTCACAATCATCTTAGAATTTCCCTATAGTACGTGGGGTGGTCGTGTGACATCTGACCACAATAAAGCAATTTCAATTTCAAAGACCAACTTTGCTATTTTTGAAACATAGAACAACACAATCAATTAGTTAACTGTTCCCAAGGTAGTGGTTTTGTAATTTTGGGGATAAAATATTCATTAATCTTTCTCAAGAATGATATCCCTTATCCACCAGGAAAAATGAGGCATCTCTGGCTGACGAGTGACTTCACTTTGTTAAAATACCTAAGCTCTTACTTGTGTGCTACATATGATTGTAATCCAAATGGGATGTACATGAGGACCTCTGCGGCCCATTAGAAACACACATGGACCATATGTGCCTGCGTGGATGTCACGGATTTGGGGAAACTGGCCTCAAAACGCGTAAAACAGGCCTATTGGTACACGGGCCCTAACAGGCCCAGTGGGGTATATGGGCAAATACAGCCAGATGGGCTTGCATGGGGATAATTGGGCCCAAGGTTTATTTTGGACATACTTCGCCAGACGGGCTGGCCCGCCAAAGTATGTTAAATTCACCTTTTGGGCTTGGGGGCGGCCCATTGGGGCCGTCGCCCGTGTTGCAGCCATTTGGGGCTGCCGCCCGTGTTGCGGCCCACTTGGGGCCACTGTTTTTGCTTATGGCCCATTTATGGGGCCTGACGGCCCGCGTGCGGCCGTTGTAGGGGGCAGGGGGACTCAAAATGGAGCCCCCTCACCCGGTTTGCGGCTGTTGAGCCCGTCAGGGCTGCGGCAGGGCTGGTGGCCCCAGATCCTCCCCCTCCCCTCGCTTGCCATTGCAAGGAGGAGGGGGAGGGCTGGCTGGATGGAACCAGCCAGCGACCGGTTGCAAGGGGAAATCAGTCATGGTGGGGGGGACTTGATTGACCCGCCACCAAAAGTGGTGGCTAGGCCGGTCCCATTGAGGCAACCGGTGGTGGGGGGAATTGACCTCCCCCCCACCATTGAAGGGGCGCTCTCCCTCCCCCTTTACCAAGGGGGAGGAGCAATGGGCTGGAGGGGACCTGACCACCCCCCAGCCCACCTAGCATCACAACGCCCTTGGGGCATTGACCTCCAGGGCCCCTGGTAGGGGGATTTGACTTCCCCCCCAGGGATTTGAGAGAAACAGGGGGGGCATGTCCGCTGGTTACACCCCCCCATGTGTGTCTGAGACTGTACCCAGGTGTATCCTGGGTCCCTCCTGCCCATTTTTATGACCAGGGGCTGGTTGCATGAGGCAACCAGCCAGCATGAGAGGTAAAAAGCCGGTTTTAATGGACAACTGGCTAGGGCCTTGAGCAGCTAAGGGGCTGGTTCAGCCCCATTGAGGTGGAAACACCAGAAATAACCGGAATAGGCTGGTTGTAAGGGTACAGGGACTGATGCCATGCGGTATGATGTAGCCCAAACCAAGTAACAAGGCCTGTAGAGCCTGTAGAGCTATTTTGGAGCGGAAAATTTGCCTTTTGGCTTGTTGTATCATGGGCTCACAAGAGGCCAATCTTTTGTAATTAAGGAGCTCTTCTCCCTGCTGTTTTCCATCATCCATTCATCATTCAATTGAATTAATCACCAATATCATCCAAAGTTGTGGTGACCAATCCAGGACACCACGGAAAAAAAAAAAAAAAAAAAAAAAAAAAAAAAAAAAAATATCTTTTTCGGTTGTACCCCTATGGGTAACTTCATTTCCCCCCATCTCTCAACTTCTCCCTGTCCTAGCGGTCTAGGACAGGTCTCTTGCCTGTCTCTCCGCTTTGATCCCCCCCTTCTATGTTCAACTCCTACTTGTTGCTCTTGCGGCCCTGGCTTTTGGCAATGCAAGCAATCATTGAACCACTTTTGACAATCTCTCCAATCCTTCCCAATCCTCTCATCCAACCAATGCCGTCGCTTGTCGCAATGGTCGTCAACCCTCATCTGAGTCATCATCATCATCACCACCCCCCATGACCCCTACCGATCACTCCTTCCAGCGATCCACCTCCCTTCATCCTCATCAATCCTCTCCATCCCTCTAATCCTATTAACTCATACCATCCTTACCCTCCATCATCCAATCTCGTCCCCATGCCCGCCTTGGGATCCGATTGGCTTGTTAACAAATCCAAACGTGATAAGGATTGGGAGGGTAAGGATAAACTGATTGATAAGGCAAAGTGGTCCGATTGCACCAAAAAAAAAAAGTCCTAGATTGTACCTCTAACGTTGATCATCATTGTCAAGACTTCTTTGCCGGTCGTCTCATCCTCGCCAGTTGGTTCAACTGTTGGATTGCCCTTGGTCTCACAATCTTCCTCATCATCTCCGCCGCCTTACTCTCCTTCTTCTTAGTCCCAAGGCTACCGAGGATAGCCTAAAACAATCAGACAACCCTCCTAGGTGATAGCTCGAACGGCCTGAGCTTCGAAGCTTAAGAACCCGTCAACTTTTGCTTCAATGCTAACATCAACCTTGCCATGGAGGCTCACAAGTCTTACGTGAGACCCAAGATATCCTCCCTGGACGTCATCATCAAGGATCTCTCATCCTCTAGTTCGGCCATCGGAACCTTTACCCCACTGCTGCCGCCGATCGAGCAACGACAGCCGTTGTCGACACCCGCGACTGCTGTCGCGGGTGTCTATCTGGTTGCCCGCGGTCATTCTCGACGCGGGCAACATTTCTTTTTTTTTTTTTCCCCTCATGTCATCTTTTTTTTTTTTTTATGTTTTCATTTTCCCGCACCTATTTGTAGTATCTCTTGTACATAGTATACAGGGCCTCATGTCTATAAAAGGAGGGGCTCTCCCCTGCCTTTTGGCCCAGCATCCATCAGACCATCATCATATCATCTCATCTGTCTCCCTCATCATCAGAAATCAACTTATCCGTGGGCATCCTTCCCCACTTATCTGAGCAATTTATCCGGGTATATCCATGATTGCCCCTTGATCCTTTGAGCCTCCATACTCAAACTCTGTCCCTTGTGACCTTGATCCTTATCACCAACCAATAGCCTTGCTGGTTGAAGAAGAATTCCTGTCTGAATTCTTGGGTGTGTTATACCACTCTGATCCCTTTTTCCGACCATACTGGTCTTGATCTCTCCTTGATCATCTTGCTGGAGCCAATCAAGTTTGATTGAAGAGGTTTTATTAAGCTTAAAACCTGGAGTGTTATACCTCCCTTCTTCTTTAAGGTTGAATTTTGCGACGCTTTTCTTGAGTCCCTTGAGAATTGTTGGGATATTCTTGCTCAAATTCGTTATTGATTTGCTTCTAGAGCTTCATAAACCAATTGCTTTTGTTTTGTTCAGCCTCCCACAGTTATCTGGTACCCTTCAAGCGCTTGATTGCGGAGAGTTGGGCAGGTTCATTGAGAACCTGGAGGTTGGTTGGGATTGAGTTGATCTTTCCTAATCAGATGCTGACGACCAGAGTTATTAGCTTGTGGGCGTTGTTACTTACAACTGCCTTGTTCTATTGAACTCTGAACAAACCTCAACTTATTTGTTTAAGTCTTTACCTGCACCATCTTGCCTCGGATAGTGTTGTTTCCATTGCTACCAACAACTCTTATCCTCTTCCCTTACTTTGATTTCTCATCCATAAGGTTCTGGACCTTGATTCCGGTTACATTTAAATATTATTGTAACTCCTAGGAGGGCAGCCTAAACAGCACCTTTCCCCTCCACAGAATTGCCACGGCTTAGCACCGTTTGGAGTCTTACATTTAGTCCCCCGGGCCGGGATCGAACCAGCAACCTTGGGATTTACAGTCCCAAGATATTTAAAATCAACCTTGAAATCCAATCTTTTTTTCTTTCTCCTATTTTTTTTTTCTCTTCTTAAATCTGATCCGTGGAGGCAACTTATCCTAGAAGTAAGTCCTCCCAATTTGTGTGCACCGCTTGGGCAAGATACTTGTTGTTTTTGGCGAAACCCTACTCTTGCCACACTCATGAGCCACTTTGGAAATCTGCTCTTTGGATCCCCTAGGAACTCTGTTATTCAATATGGCATCTCCGGCTACTCCAACCACCTCTGTCCAACCTAAGATGGTAAAGATCAAACCTCAGAACAAGAACTTAGGCTTCAACGGTACAAATGTTGAGCGATTCTTGGACTCCTACAAAATGGCTGCTGAAGTGGATGGAGCTAGTGAATTTGATATGGCTTATCAGTTGCAATTCTTTATCTCCTCTGATGAAGTTATGGAGGTAATTGAGTCTTTTGAGGGATTTGAATCCCATAACTGGACGCTTCTCAGGGAGGCTATGTTGGCATACCGGGGAAAAATAGATGTGGCTAGGTGTACTCTGCAGGATTAGGATGCTCTGTTTTCTCAGTGGATCTCCAATGGTGGTATTTCTTCAGCCTCTGACTATCAGATTTTTAGGAAGTCCTGGGATCCCACGCAAAACTATCTTATCCAAAACGATCACATTGACACAGTGGACAAAATTTGAGCAAAGTTCTTCCAATCTTTTTCGTTGGCTGTGCAGGAAAGGATTAAAGAAGAACTGGTCAAATCTGAATCCATGATTACCACCAGGGATAATCAATTCAAGCTCCCTGTTTTTCTCACCCTTAGGAGAACTGTGGATAAATTCATGAAAGGTCAAACTGCTCTTACCTTTGAAAAACCTAGAACTACTGAACCGGTCCATGCTCCTTCTTTTAAAGAGTCAAACAATATTATGATTAAAATGGAGGCATATTGTAGGCCTAAAGCAGATCCTAATTCCAATCAAGAACCTATTATTATAGATGAAATCACCAATTTACTTAGGCCTTTGAGAACAAAATAGATCAAAAGATTTCTTCGCTAGCTACTCCTAAAACTCCTTCTTCTGTCCCCAAATCAACTCTGGTCTGTTACTACTGTCATAGGGAAGGCCATGGAACCGGACGATGCCAAGAACTTCAGAAGGACCTAAAGGAAAAGTTGGTAGAGCAGAGGGGGAACAATTAATTCCTCCCTAATGGTGCCCTAATCCCTTTTGACTCGTCTCGTCCTATCCGACATGTGGTGGCCTCTTACCAGCCATCACCTCCTGTGAAAGCATCTCTTGCTTCCTTTGAATTTCTATCATCCTGTGGTACCCTCCAACCTTGGTATCCTCCAGCTATTTCTTCCTCTAGTCTTGCTGGGACTACTTATCAATCTGATCCAGCCAGGAAACAACATGAGGAACCTAAACCTCATAAGGCTCCTTCCTTGCCAACTTCAATCCTTCAAAAACCGTTAAACGTCAATCATCACTTGAGCCTCCTTCCTCTGATGTAGAAGACATGGAGGTGGAAAAGGAACCACTCATGGAAAGGTTCCCAGATCACCCTGATCCTTCTCCCTCACCTCAACCTTCTAATCCTATATTAGATTCTGCGTCACCTGAACTTCCTCCCTCCACCCAGCCCAAAGTTTGATTTGAAAGGGGCATCTCCAAGGATCACCCCAATGCTGTGGAGGGAGTATTAAAGAAAATTTCTGATCTCAAAATTCCTGATCTATCTGTGGCTGAACTCCTATCAATCTCTCCATCTTTTGCTGAAGGAATGAAGAAATGGGTCTCTCATCGACGTGTGGAAATTGGCCCTGAAGAACTCAAAGTCTCCTCTGGCACTTTAATGGAGGACTCTGGTGGAACCAGCCCTTCTTTAGACTCCAACCTTTATTCCTGTCCCCTTGGCTTCCTTCCTTGTTATCTTGGTGACTCAGCTAAAACTGTTTCTCCTCTTGTGGATTCTGGATCTCAGCTTAACTTAATCTCAGATGCTATGGCCTGCAAGCTCAAACTTAGTCCTAGGGTCAGCTTCAACTCTGCAGTGTATGGGATAGGAAATCAAGCTTGTGAACTGGTTGGTATTGCTGAAGATGTACCGATCAGGATTGGTGGAAATATTGTTGGAACCTGCCACTTTTGGATCACTCGTTTGGAGAGTCCTATGATCTTGGGACAACCCTTCTTAATGGATTTTGGTGCAACCGTGATGTTTTCTGATCAAGTTGGGGAGAGAATTCCTTTCCCTGATGCTGATGGCAGGAAAATTGAAGTTCCTCTTTGCTCTTTGGATTCTGGTCATTGGGAAAGAGATTTTCCTGGTCATTCTCCCAAATCATCTTTTAAGGGGAAGCAGAAGGATAACTCTAGTTCCTCTCATTTTTTAAGGGAATAGTTGATCCTACTAATGGTTGTAGTTCTTTTCAGCCTCAGACTGCAACTCAAGGGTCAACTCTCATCCCTCAGGCTTATTTTTCATTCCTTTCATCATCCTCTTCTGAGCTCAAGAATATTAAAAAACAAAAACATATCAAAATAGAAAAATCCAAAAATATTTCTTCTCCATCTCCTTCTCTCTCTGGATCTGTTGTGTCTTCTTTTCCTTCTACTTTTGAGTATGATCAATCTTCTCTCAGTTCCGGTTTGAATCTCCGCAATGAGTCTAAACTAGATCCTAATTGCAATTCCGTTTTTGGTGATTTTGGTATGAAGGAATATGGGCTTCAGTGGAGGCAATTTGGGGTACAAGTAAGTCCTCCCAATTGTGCACTGCCAGGGCAATCTTTTACTTTCATTTTTGAAACCCTACCTTGTGCCACACATGTGAGAAACGTATTATCTCCTGGTCCTCCTTTTATGGAAAAGGCACCCTTCAAGGATATTGCAGAACATCGGACTTGGAAGATGTTGGAACTTGGACTCAGCTTTTGTAATCAAGTCTCTCTGGTCAACTCTTGGAGGAAACAAGAACTTCTCTCTTTTGCCACTAATTATAAACCAGTTGCTAAGAAGATCCAACCAGTCAACCAGCCTATGCCTCTCAACCTCAATCCTCCCCTTATGCGTCCTCCTCTATCTTGCGATCCTTACTGTGGTCTTCCTCAATCTCTTACTGGTCCCTTTGTGCCTAATGGACGGGTCACTGAACAACGTCTGAAGGTGGTCAACTTTGGTCTGGATGGATGGCTTCTTCCTGATGAGTTAAATTTAATCAAAAATGTCTTATCTCTAAGGGAAAAATTTATTGCCTTGTGTGAAGAAGAGAGAGGTCTCTTGCGGGAATCCTATGGCCTCCCTTATATCATCCCTGTAGTTGAACATGATCCTTGGAAAAAGAAAAAGATCCCTATCCCTGCTGCTAAAGTTGAAGAATTCGTCAAGTTGGTCCGGGAACTAGTTCAAACTGGCCTGTATGAACAGTCAACTTCTAGTTACTCCAGCCCCGTCTTCTGTGTCCTCAAGAGTAATGGTAAACTTAGAATAGTTTGTGATCTTCAACCTCTTAATAAAGTTACTATTAAAGACTCTGGTATCCCTCCTGCTACTGAAGAATTTGTTGAATCCTTTGCGGGGAGAGCTTGCTATGGTCTAGGGGATATTATGGGTGGCTATGACAAACAATCCTTACATCCTATTTCTCGTCCTCTCACTACTTTCAATACTCCTCTTGGTCGATTTCAACTTACTCGATTGCCTCAAGGAGCCACCAACTCAGTTGCAGTCTATCAGGCTCAGATGATGTGGATCCTCCAGGATGAAATCCCTGATCATGCTGGTATCTTTATTGAATATGGAGGAATTAAAGGTCCAGTATCTGACTATGATAATGAGCTCTTACCTTGGCATTCAGGAATTCGTTGTTTTATCTGGGAATATGCTACTACCTTGGAGAGGATTCTGTTTCGAATTGAGGAATCTGGCCTTACTGTCTCTGGATCCAAACTGGCGGCTTGTGTCCCTGCTCTGGAAATTGTTGGTCATGTGGTCTGCAAGGAAGGAAGAAGGATGGCACCAGCCAAAGTCAACAAGATCATCTCTTGGCCTACCCCAATCAATCCAACTGAAGTTAGGGGCTTTCTAGGTGTTTTCACTTATGTTAGAATCTTTATCCCATCTTTATCCAAAATCTGTGCACCCTTGCGTCGTCTAACCAGAAAAGATGCTGAATGGATTTGGAACCAAGATTGTGAATGTGCTTTCCAGCTACTCAAAAGGATAGTTGGTAAAGACATAGTTTTGAAAAAGATCTCTTATGGACCTGGAGCTGGCAAGATCAAGCTGGCTGTCAATTCTAGTTATCAATCTGTTGGGGCCGTCCTTACTCAGGAAGATGAAAATGGTTGGGACCGTCCTGCTCTTTATGAATCTTTTTTGTTTTCAGATTTAGAATCTAGGTACTCCCAGCCCAAACTGGAACTCTGTGGTGTGGCTCGAATGATGAAGAAACTTCAAACCGTTCTCTGGGGCCAACATTTCAAATTACAAGTTGATGCTTGATCCATCATTGAAATTATCAACGCTCCCAGTCTTCCCAATGCTCCTATGACTCGTTGGGTGGCCTTTATCCAGCTTTTCTTCTTTGATATTTTTCACAGGCCGGGGAAATCTTTCACCATGCCTGACGGTTTATCTGGACAACCTCTTGGGGACAACAAATCTGATGTTGGAACCAATTTAAATGAAGAGGAACCTTTAATCCAACCTATTTTCTCTTTTTCTTCTCAAAATTATTCTGGCTTTCAACAAGGCTTCTGGCTTAAATTAGAGCAGTACCTTTCAACTCTTCAAAAACCTCCTGATCTCTCTGCTAAGGAATTTCGATCTCTTAAACAAAAGTCTTCTACTTTTTTTGTTCAAGGCTCTAGACTTATGAAGAGAGGCAATCCTTGTGCTCTTATTGTTGTTACTATTCCCTCTAAACAAGATTCTATCCTTGAAAGTCTCTATGAAGGCCTTGGTCATCGTGGGGAAACCAAAACTTATCGACGATTATCCGAACAATTCTGGTGGCCATCTTTGAAGAAATCCGTCTCCCAATGGTGCAAGAGTTGTGAAGTTTGTCAAAAATGTGATCTTAGGCGCCCAGCTGAAATTTGTTATCCTACTGGGGAGTCCACTGTCTTTGGAAGGATTGCTATGGATGTGGTTCATATTAAGGCAGGTGGTGCTAAGTACCTCATTGTGGCTAGAGATGATTTTTCCGGATGGGTTGAAGCAAAATTTCTTAAGAACCTTAGCTCTGAATCAGTGGCAGCTTTCCTCTACAAGACCTGGACAATGCGTTATGGCCTGGCTTGATCTTACTCTACTGATGGTGGCTCTGAATTTGGGGGCAAGCTTGCTGAAATGATCCAATCCCTTCCTGGACAACATAGAGTTACTACTCCTTATTATCCTGAAGGCCAAGGCATGGTGGAACGAGGCCATGCCCCTTTGAAGGCTGCACTTGTTAAACTGGCTGGTGAAAGTGGCAAGAATTGTTGCAAATTCCTTCCTGTTGTTCTCTTCTCTGATTGAATCTCAACCAAAAGGACTACTGGCTACTCACCTTATGAAATCATCTTTGGTCAAAGAGCAGTCCTTCCTTTGGATCTGGAAATGGAATTTTTCTTGGGTATCTCTTGGGAAGAGGTGTCCTCAACCACTGATCTGTTAGTTGCTAGATCCAAGCAACTGGAGCAAAGTGAAGACGTTCGTGATGAAGCTTATCAAAAGATGATGGAGTCCAGAGAAAAATCCGTCCAGTATTGGGAGGACAAGCACTCTCATCGAGTCAGGGAGCCCTTGAACCCTGGTGACCTAGTTTTAGCTTATAATTGATCTTTGGAGACCAAGTGGGGCAAGCTTTTCTCTAATTGTTGGAATGGCCCTTATCGAGTGGTTCATCAAGTTAGAGGTGGATCTTATGTTTTGGAGGAGCTGGATGGTACTTGGTTGGCCAGAAGGTTCTCTGCTGATCAAGTCAAGAAATTTCATTGTTGTGGGGGCAACTTATCTCAGAAGTAAGTCCTCCCAATTGTGCACCACCAGGGTCATTTGCTGCGTTTTTGTTGTAAAACTCTACTGTATGCCACATATGTGAGCACCTGGGACGCCCTCCTTGTTCTATTCCTGCCGCTTCTAGGGCTCATTTGGAAGAATCAAGATATTTTCCTCAACTCTTCAATTGCTCTCAAGATCAAGAAATGGCCAATCTTTGCTTCAATTTCTTTGTTCCCTGCCTTTTTTTTTTTTTTTTTAATCCCTTCAAATTTTAGATGCAGACTAGGGACAGTCTGTAAGTTGAGGAGAGATGTGGTGACCAATCCGGGACACCACGGAAAAAAAAAAAAAAAAAAAAATCTTTTTTGGTTGTACCCCTATGGGTACCTTCATTTCCCCCCATCTCTCAACTTCTCCCTGTCCTAGCGGTCTAGGACAGGTCTCTTGCCTGTCTCTCCGCTTCAATCCCCCCCTTCTATGTTCAACTCCTACTTGTTGCTCTTGTGGCCCTGGCTTTTGGCGACGCGAGCAATTGTCAATCCACTTTTGAGGATCTCTCCGATCCTTCCCAATCCTCTCATCCAACCGACGCCGTCGCTTGTCGCGACGGTTGTCAACCCTCATCCGAGTCATCATCATCATCACCACCCTCCATGACCCCTACCAATCACTCCTTCCAGCCATCCACCTCCCTTCATCCTCATCAATCCTCTCCATCCCTCCAATCCTATTAACTCCTACCATCCTTACCCTCCATCATCCAATCTTGTCCCCATGCCCGCCTTGGGATCTAATTGGCTTGTTAACAAATCCAAACGTGATAAGGATTGGGAGGGTAAGGATAAACTGATTGATAAGGCAAAGTGGTCCGATCGCACCAAAAAAAAAAAGTCCTAAATCGTACCTCCAACGTCGATCATCGTTGTCAAGACTTCTTCGCCGGTTGTCTCATCCTCGCCGGTTGGTTCAACCGTTGGATCGCCCTTGGTCTCGCGATCTTCCTCATCATCTCCGCCGCCTTACTCTCCTTCTTCTTAGTCCCAAGGCTACCGACGATAGCCTACAACAATCAGACGACCCTCCTAGGTGATAGCTCAAACGGCCTGAGCTTCGAAGCTCAAGAACCCATCAACTTTTGCTTCAATGCTAACATCAACCTTGCCATGGAGGCTCACAAGTCTTACGTGAGACCCAAGATATCCTCCCTGGACGTCATCATCAAGGATCTCTCATCCTCTAGTTCGGCCATTGGAACCTTTACCCCGCTGCCGCCGCCGATCGGGCAACAACAGCCGTTGTTGACACCCGCGACCGCTGTCGCGGGTGTCCATCTGGTTGCCCGCGGTCATTCTCGACGCGGGCGAGATTTCTTTTTTTTTTTCCCCTCATGTCATCTTTTTTTTTTTTTTTTTTTATGTTTTCATTTTCCCGCACCTATTTGTATTATCTCTTGTACATAGTATACAGGGCCTTATGTCTATAAAAGGAGGGGCTCTCCCCTGCCTTTTGGCCCAGCATCCACCAGACCATCATCATATCATCTCATCTGTCTCCCTAATCATCAGAAATCAACTCTTATCCGTGGGCATCCTTCCCCACTTATCTGAGCAATTTATCCGGGTATATCCATGATTGCCCCTTGATCCTTTGAGCCTCCATACTCAAACTCTGTTCCTTGTGACCTTGATCCTTATCACCAACCAATAGCCTTGCTGGTTGAAGAAGAATTCCTGTCTGAATTCTTGGGTGTGTTATACCACTCTGATCCCTTTTTCCGACCATACTGGTCTTGATCTCTCCTTGATCATCTTGCTGGAGCCAATCACGTTTGATTGAAGAGGTTTTATTAAGCTTAAAACCTGGAGTGTTATACCTCCCTTCTTCTTTAAGGTTGAATTTTGCGACGCTTTTCTTGAGTCCCTTGAGAAGTTTTGGGATATTCTTGCTCAAATTTGTTATTGATTTGCTTCTAGAGCTTCATAAACCAATTGCTTTTGTTTTGTTCAGCCTCCCACAGTTATCTGGTACCCTTCAAGCGCTTGATTGCGGAGAGTTGGGCAGGTTCATTGAGAACCTGGAGGTTGGTTGGGATTGAGTTGATCTTTCCTAATCAGATGCTGACGACCAGAGTTATTAGCTTGTGGGCATTGTTACTTACAACTGCCTTGTTCTATTGAACTCTGAACAAACCTCAACTTATTTGTTTAAGTCTTTACCTGCACCATCTTGCCTCGGATAGTGTTGTTTCCATTGCTACCAACAACTCTTATCCTCTTCCCTTACTTTGATTTCTCATCCATAAGGTTCTGGACCTTGATTCCGGTTACATTTAAATATTATTGTAACTCCTAGGAGGGCAGCCTAAACAGCACCTTTCCCATCCACAGAACTGCCACGGCTTAGCACTGTTTGGAGTCTTACAACGTATGACCCCATTTTGAGAGCCCATCAGCAATTATTGACACAAGGTGTCCATCATTTCTTTTGCTTTAAATACTGCTCATTTGCCTAATCTAATTGCTGGCCATAATTATAATACACTTCACCATGATGTTTACCCCAATTGCTTCACAGTTTATTATCAATTTCCAGAGAAAATCACCATGAAATATGTTTGTTTTCTTGTAGAGTTCCCAAAGATGGAAAAAGGGTTGATCCATGATTGATTCTGAGTATCCTCTTAAATTATCCAAAAGTGAAAAATGAATTCTTATCTGATTCTTCCAAATTTCCACTGTGTTTCTAATTGATTTCTCCTGGACTTATCAAAGGTGTCTTTTGATTTTCTATTATTTTTCCCCCAAGAGTCCCCTTGATTTCTCCCCGGTTTCTCTTTGAATTTCTTCAGATAAATTTTTGATTTTGTTGAGATATGTATGATTTTTGAATGATTTAACCCCATTTGATCCCTTCCAAGTAAATATTTCTTCAAATTCTCAACTTTTTTTCTTCTAATTTGATTCATAAATTTTCAAATGAATTACCTACAATTAAATATGGTCCAGAAACCAGGAAATTCATTTTTGCAATGGATCATTTAATATTGAAGTAAAAACAGGTGAGATTAATTTTTTTTCTATAAGGATAACGGGAAAAGCTGAAATTATCTCCCATGACCATTTTGAAGAGTTTAAGAAAGGCTATAAAGCCATGGAGAGATGAATGGGAAATGATGAGGCTACAAAGAGCCAAAGGGGCAGAGATAATACCTTTTCATTCAAATGGAACTGGTCTGAAGAGGAGGATGAGACACTCAGGTTTAGTTGTCTGGTATGCCAACTTGGAAAATCAAGCTGATCTTCCCAGGATCATCAAATCCAGCCAATTATCTGAGGGATGTGATGATTCTATGGATCAAAAACCAAGAATAAGTCAATGAGAGCCTTGAAGGAGGTTGATCTAGACCAAAAACTTTGGGTTTGATGATCATCCTGTGGAACTAGTGATTAGTTTTGATGGCTTTGTTTGAGTTCTTGTCATTATTTCTTCTGGAGATTCTTTCAAGATTATGGGATCCAGATCCTTGAATTCCAATTCCATATTGAAGACAATGACCACTTATTCACCAAAGAGCCTTGTATTTGTTTTGGAACCATACTCCTGAGTGATGGCGATGCTGGAACCTGGAGTGATCTTAATTTATTTAATTCCTTAATTGTCTTGATTTTTGGGGTCCTCATGATGCTGATCTTGGTCTCCTCTGAACTCAATCAGCTTGATAGCTGATAGGATTGAGGCGGCACAGGCATGAGTGATTACAAGATTTGCAGGGGATAGGAGCCTGTTGATTGAGGATGAGAATTTGAAGGATCTGAATGGGAGATAGGAATCTTTTTTCTTACAGTCTGAGCAGTTCTTGAATTGGGTAAGGATGATTGACCAAGGGGCTGAGGGTGATCTTGAGAAGCTGGTCTATTTTTATTGATTTTTCAGTCTAATTTCTTGGTCTTACCAGTTGATGACTATATGAGGAGAGATGGTGGTTGATTTATGATCACCATTTATTAATGGATTGTAACTGATCAGACAAGATCAGGTTGGACAGCTGTTCAGGCAAGTTTTTTGGTATTCCTTCCCTATTGGATGGGTCATCTTGATGTTGCTATTGAATCCATCCCCAACGTGATGCTGGTCTTGGTGCGGATGGTTGAAGTGGATTGGTTTTGATTGTATTCAAGTGATTGGTGTTGTGTTTTATTGTCAGGCCAACCAACCTCAACAATTTTTTGTCTCAATTGATTTGATTGTGGCTAGGCTTGGCTTGGTGATCCTTCTAGCTCCTTCTTTTGATTTCATTGGACTTGTTTGAATTGTAGAGATGAAAGTAAGTGGTAAATGTTTGAAATCAAATAGTATAGTCTATCAAGTGCATTTGGGCGCCTTGTAAAATTACGTGATTTTTTTATAAAGCGCAATTGGTGCCAAAATAATCAATATTGGCGCCTGGCAAAAAAGTTTGGGCACCATTGCAAACAAAACTTGGCTCCAAGTCACATTCAATTTGCGCCATGTCAAACTGTTTTGGGCGCCAATCAAAGCTTTGCGCATCAGCAGAAATTGACCTTAACTTCAATGAAAAAATTAAATTTCAAACCTTTTTTTTCAGTTTTATGTTTTTAATTTTTTTCACATGCAATATCCTTTTTTTAAAAAAAAATTCTACATACATAATTGTTTTTTTTTAAAAAAAAATAATAAAAGAAATGGAAAGATAAAAAAGAAAGATAACTGATGCAAAAATATTCAGGGATCTGCCAACACAGAGCCTGTAATAGGCTGCATTTCAACATAGCATCTATAGTATTTTTTAACATGGGAGAAGAAATTTTAACTTTTTTCTTAATTTAAAAATTCCATTCACCTGACTAGGTATTTCCATGTAAATTTATCATTGAATTTACAATGGGTGTTTGGGCCCAATGCAATAGGATGAGGTGATCACTGGTGGATCATCTGCACGCCATGCAGAATTAAGAAGTTGATAACCACATTGTATGTAAACAGATTGATCTGCAGACCACATCTCCTCCCTCATAGTATATCCAGTCTCTGTACTGGGTATTTTGTTTATACGTGTTCTGTCTGCTATATAGACGCACCACCATCAAAAAATGAATATACTCTAATAGAAATTGTTGCAGGCTTATGAAGGACCTTTGATCAGTTCTTTCATCCCATGTTTCCATAGAAAATAAATTCAAGATCCCCCAGCACCATTATATAAAGATCATATTTACCTGTTCTTTTCCCCCCTCATCATCCACTAAATCTTTCTTCACTACACTACTGTTTCATCCACAGCTCCTACATACTACTTTCCATTCTTATCATACTCTTTTAAAATTATATATCTGATCATAGTTAATACTCAATATTCTTGCAATTGCCTTGGGAATGATACTCCTGCGCCACTTGCATCAACAGAAAATACAACTGCCCAGGTAAATACCCAAACTTTACCTGATAGCTTGTAGCCTGCAGCAACCAATTCCCCTCCTGCCCCTAGCTCAAACCTGCCAAAATATCCTGATTGGAACAAAGTTTTTGGTGAAAAATACAATGCATCCAAAACACTCCCACCCACTCCTTCATTCAAGACTGGTGGATTCCTCAAGAATTAAGACGTATCTCTCATATCATGCCAGGAATTCTTCTCCAGTAACAAAAAAAAACGTCAACAATTGGAAAAATTTAAAATTACAAAACAGCCACCTTCTCTCTTTTTGATATTGCTTGTCAAAGAATTGAAGCCTGTGAAAAATATGATTCCAGTAAGTCATTCCAACTAAGCTTTATACTTGACCCCTGTTTACCATTGTGTTTTGTATCATTCATATCAAAGGGTGAAGAATTACCTGAAGAAGAAGAGGTCATAATTGGTAGTGGCAACCTCCTCAAAAGGTAATCTGCCTCTCAATCATCCTCCCAAAGACCTTCCATAAAACAGCATGTATTTTTTTGAGAAAGTGATGAGGAAAAAGATGAACTAAATATGTCTGCACCACCCAATACAGAAAAACAAGATAAACCTGCTGCAGTCCCCAAGAATGAAACCAGTAACAATCCAGCAGGGGATAAAATCTCAAATATTTGCTCCTGTTAACAAACACCTGCTCAATCAACTCAAAATCTCCATCTCTCTAAGAAACTCCAAAACCCAGCTCCTGGTAAGGAACATGTATTTATTTATTATTTATTGATTTATAGAAAAACTAACTTTTAAATTCTTTTCGTTTCATTCAATATGGGGTGCCTTTTCTCAAAAAGTATCATTCAGAAACTCAGCCAATTCTCAAATTACTCTCTACCCCCTCACCCTTTCAGCATATGAGTTGGAAGTTTCATCAAGGCATAAAATTTACCCCTTCTGGATATGCTAAGCATCAAAGAAATCACCAAAGGTTTTCTTTCCACTCAAGTTTCTCCACAAAAACTAGTTGCTCCACAAGCACTGTTCCCAAAATCACCAAAAAAAAACAATAGGTATCCATTAGATAATAACTGTGCAAATGTGACCCAATCTCAAGATGATACCACTTCAATTTCACCTCCAGGTGAATTTCCCATATTTGACACTCAAGACTTTTTCCTATTGCCCTGGATAAAAAAACAAAACCATATCAGCCTTCCAATGGTTATCACAGCCATCATGAATGTGCATCATCAAATTATTACAGAGGCATCAAGGTTCCTTCTTTGTGCTTTCAATATTTAAAATTAAACAATTTTTTAAAATCCTTTTCAAAACCCTCAGCCCAACAACAGCTCAAAGATTCCCCTCAGAATTTTGACCATCTTCAAGCATCTCAATCTGGATGCATCACTGGAGATATATTTCTGTTTTCCAGAGTACCTCCACTTGGTTGACCAAGAAAAAAATGTCACAGACCCTAATATCAAATGCACACAAAATTTAAAATTTTTTGTTTGGGTTCCACCTTGGGATCTAAGAATACTTCCATTAACTCCATTCCTAGCAGAAAAAATTTACAAAAATCAAAATTCTCCGTAAGCAAAAATTTCATTTACCAACCATTCCAACAACTAATGGAAAGATTTTCAAACCTCCAGGTATTGAGGAAGAACTTCTCAAACATCTCCAAAAAAAACTCTCCGAGATAATGAAAGATATCTGGGAGGGGATTTTTTGGAAAAGATTCAAAGGCCCAAATGAAACTTCCACCTTTTTTTCAAAGCCTGGGAACTTGTCATTCACCCTATATGTTTACTGGCTTAATGCTTCTGGAAATTCTAGTTTTCATGCCTCTCTTGGAACCTTTTCCATGGTATGACTGAATCTTCCAACAGAAATACGTCTGAAATCAGAAAACATTTATTTTGTAGGAATCATACCTGGCCCCAAGGAGCCTACTGGTCCTCAACTGAATAATATACATACTCTCCTAGTCAGATAACTTCAGAAACCTTTGAATGGTTTAAACTTCTCCAAGACCTATCATAATCCTTCAGGAGTTACCATCAGAGGTGCTATACTCACTGTCATAGCAGATGTTGTTTCAATTTGCAAGAGTATGGGATTTACCAGTCATTCAGGAAGAAATTTTTGCAACTTCTGTACCATTGAAAGTCTGAGATAAATGAAATTGAGCCTCTGAATTGGGCCCCAAGAAATTTATCAGCGCAAAAAATCAAGTAATTTCATGGTTACATGCAACTCAATCACACAGAGATCATCTCTTCAAAGACAATGGTTTCCATTACTCAATATTGGAAGAACACCCTTATTGGGATGCCACAAAAATGGCCAACCTTGACATAATGTAAAATATGATTCTTGGAGCCTTGAAAGATCATGCTGTTACCTTATTAAAAGTTCCAAAATCCTCTTGGAAACAGATACAGAAAAAGGCACCAGAATCATCAGATGATGAATCAAATTATGATGGAGATGAAATTGGAGACAATGAAGATCCAAGTGAAAAAAAATTGATTCTAGAGAATTGTGTTACTCAAAAAGAGATGCCCAGAAATATATTCAAAATATACAAAAATCCAAAGGCAAATGGAGAGAACAACATCTGGCTCAAACTAATGAAGAATTCATGTGGGAATCTTCTTCATTCTATGATAAGATTATTTACCTGTTTCATTTTTGGATCTAAGCACTACTAATATCCCCAAGCAAAGCCCTTCAATTTTATCGAAATTCAACTTTGATTCTTTTCTGCTTAAAACACTTCAATAAGTCATCAAGATTCCTCTAATCTAATCTGATTGAACAAGAGTACAAAAATAACTTGGAGAAAAAATCCATGGAATTCTCCAGGCTGCAGAGTGGTCTCTTCTTTATAAAGTCTAAATTAAAACTTTCATCATAGCAATGCAATTTGAAGAATGTCCATTCCCAGAAACAGTTGTTGAAAATACCTTCCACTTATCGACTTGTTTTCAAATTGCCACTAGTTGGAATACCAGCTCCCAAAATGTTTCTGATTTCACCAGGCAGTGGGAAAATGAACCCCACCTTTTTAGTAAGCTCTTTCCAGAGAAAAATCAAAAGCCAAATCATCATCTTGCATCCCATATCCCTGAGCTTTTAAAAATTTGGGGGCCTGGCCCCACATGTGCTACGTGGGCTTATGAGTGCTTGAATGGGCTATTTTCCAAGTTAAAAAGAAACAATGTTTTTGGTGTGTGAATTATTTTCAATCAAAGATATACAGAATACAAAAATACTTACTATGATTTACATTAAACTCAGATGAAGTAACACTCACTATAGCTCAAAGGTTCTACAGACTTTCAAATTTGAAGTCCCTGATAAACTCACCAGTTGCACCACCAGAGATAAATCAACTTTCAAGAATTCTTGAATGATACCCCAGTTGAAATTCAATCCTACGCCTAAATACGTTCCATGCAAATCCAGAATCTTCTTAAAAATTCCTCAATTATCTCAGTAATTCCATCTCTTCTACAAATTTGAAATATTTAAATCAAATCAATAGTTTTAATGAATAAAACCCTGTTACTCTCTCACCATGGTGGAACTATCAGAATCATCTCCATTGGAATAAAATGGCATTATCAAAAGCAGAATTGAATTCTGGAGATAGTAATTTGTCATATAATCTGTGTAAAGTCTCCTTCTTGGGTCAGATAAAAACCATATTTAGTGTGGTGGATCCATATGGGAGCATACCAGGTTACATCTAGGAAGTGACTCCATTTCAAATTGACAGGGATTTTTTAGTTGATTGGAAGCATCTCAAGGTTTAAAAAGTTAAACATTTGATTTAACAAAAAAGGATTTCTTGTGATGCTGTTGATAGCCAGTGTGCATATTTCTCTCAAAATTGAATCATACTAGTAACAAAATTATATTTTCCTGAAAGTGAAATTCAAAAATTATGGAATATTCCAAGTGTTATTAATTGTTTCCATTTTTTCTATTTGAATTATTTTTGGAGTTAATTCCAATTAAATATATCAACCATTACCTGAAGATAGAACAGAAATTTCATGTGAGAATGAATTTTATGAATGATGAGGATAAATTTTGTTCAAAAAATTCTTTTATTTCATTTCCAAAAATTTGGAGGGATTATCCTTATAGGTGAAAAAAGGAAACATGTGGGAAATCAGGGAGAGATCAGGGAGAAATCAGGGAGAAATCAGGAAGAATTCAGGGAGAAATCAAGGAGTAAAAAATTGGAAACCACATGGAATCTGGGAGGAAGTCAAATAGAAACCTTGGGGAACACCAATTTAAATCATGAGTAAGACAAGAAGGAAAGAAGGAGAAAGCTGGGATATCAAATGGGGAAACAAAATGGACTGAAATCAGAAAAAGAAGTGAATTATTGATGAAATTGCGAAGCAACTAATTGTAAACTGAGGATAAGCTGTGTTTTCAAATGATGGAAACATTCTAGAAATCAATTGGATGCAACCATCTCATTGAAAGGATGTGATTTAACTGGCTGACCAGATCCAGAAGATTTTTCCTGGTGATTTTAATGGATAATTTTGTACTTAGGGAGAAGTATTCTATTTGAAACTTTTATAAAATTGATAAAATCCCCAAAAGAAATTGGATAATTTTAAAAATAAGGGTAACCCGCCACGCAAAAATTTGAAGCAAGTTTCAAAATTTGGAAATATCACCAGCATGCAGAATTTTCCAAATTTTCATCAAGTAATTGAGGATGTGTCACCTTTTGAAAAACATAAAAACGTTTCCTAAATTCACCACCAAGAACCATTAAATTTTCCTTAAAAGGTATAATAGAATCCATTAAATCATGAATTAAGGTGTCAGGCAACTAAAGAGTATACATATGATTAAAAGGTGCTCCATCAAATATGATCAAATAATATTTTTTGAGATATTAATCTTTTTTGGAATGCTTTTGTATTTTTGAGGCTTAGTTTTGATCTCAAAAGCAATTCCAAAGGTAAGATTATTTGTTCTTCCATTTGGTAGATTCATGGCTGCCATTCCATTTCTAGCACATACAAAAAGATTTTTACTGACCCACTGGGCCATGAATAAATGATGAAGAGGGTTTAGAGTAATTTTATGCATGAAACAATTTGCTTCTTCTGACTATTAAAAACATATATTTTATGCATATCTTATTGATTTATAGCAGGATTTTATTCTTCAGAAAAGATACATTCCCTGTGGAATCTTTTAAATTCCTGTGTTTGATCAAATCTTGGAAAATCTTATTCAATAGTTTTTCCAGATGTTTGAAATATAATTTTGGTCATTCATGTTGATATTTTATTTGAGAACTCTTAAATCAGGAATCCCTGGGTGAATTAAATCTTCCAATTTGAAATTGAAGCAACAATTTCAAATTAAAAGTAAGTTTTCTGCCTGAAAAATTTCCAATGACATTCTGAAAAACTTCCTTAGTTTGAAAGGATGAATATTGTCATTGGCTTGTTGCATTTTCCTTTTTGAAATTTTGACCAAACAGAAGTAAGCCCATGGCCAAATCTACCTCTCTGAAAGTTGGATAAGCAATTTTATTGACTTTCTTTGGGTTTTCATATGGATTATCCCCAACAAAACTATTCAAAAACAACCTAAGAAACCACCATTCTAAATATTAATGATTAAAATTGTAAATTCTCACAATTGAACAATCACCCTGACAGTGAATTTCTTCTATTATGATTGAATGGAATGTGAATTATTGTTGAAATTCAGAATATTTGATTCTCCTTTCAAAAACATGAATTGGATTCTTTTGAAATATCATGTGAGTGTAGTTTTTCCTTGGGTTAATCTTTGAATAAATTCATTCATGACTTCACCTGACTCAAAAAAACTTTTTGATGGTCAGGAAGATGAAAATCAAACCTTTACCTGAACATATCTTAAAATTGATGCAGGGAATTGGTACTTTGCTAAAAGGTAAGGATTGTAAGGAAAAACACAGGAATTACAAAGGAGGAAGTTTGTATTATTCCTCCTTGATAGAAAGATCCTAAATTTCTGAATGACTTAAAACCAGCATAGGCTATGAAAGAAATAGAAGAGTATGAGAAACACACAACCAAAAAAGGGAGAGCAGTAAAGGAAAGATACAAGATGGAAAGAAGTCCTACAGTTTGAGCCTTGTGAGTATTGAGATAGGTGGCGTTGTTAGAATAGAAAAGAAAATAGACAGCAGAGGTTGGGTGAAGAGAACACAAGTGATGATCTTGGAGTAGAGGACTGAATGAATGAGAAGATCAGATCATGGATGATCCTATCAAGACCTTGAAGGATCTGAGTCTTACCAGTCAGGGACTTGTCGGTAGGGCAATAGCTGAAGTGAGAGTGAAACAATGGTTGTGCCGGGGTAGATTGAGGAGTTGGTTGGTTGAGGATCAAGACAAAAAGGAAAAGGAGAAAAGAGAAGAAAAAAATATTGAAAGGTGAGAGTCAAAAGTAAAAGAAAAAAAAGGAGGTGCCTGAAGAAAAGAAGAAGGTTGGAGAGGAAGTGGAGAGGAAAGAGAAGAGTCTCCAAGATTGGATCTGGGGATACCCAGGATAGGGGGGGAGGCGCGCGGAAGGTGAGAGCGCGCAGAGAGTGAGATAGTTTTGAGGGAGTCTTAACACCCCTGGTGACTGGTAAGAGGAAGAGAGGATTTTTCATGGTCAACTTCAGGAGAAGACCTTCTTTTGGAGAAGCTTGACAGAGGGGAGAGAGGAGGCCTTCAGGAGGGAGTCCGCAATAATGGTATTGTTTGGAATAAGAATCTGATTGTACTTGGAGAGAGAGATGTCTTCTCACAGGCCTTTTGTTTTTATGTCCATATTTCATGACTTAGAATGAGATCCAAATCTCTTTATTTTGTCTTCTAGCCCTTTGTTGTCAATGTATATTGTTGGTTTGCATTTGGGAGATAGGTAAATTTCTCCAATAAGGTGTGTAACCCATTTGAGCTTGAGGTAGCAGTCCAGGAGGGCATTGAGTTCATATTCTGTCAAGGAGTACGTGAAGTTTCTCTGCCTTGAAGAATTCCAGACAATTGGGCCGCCGTAATGGCAAATAATATAGCCTGTTTGTGACTTACGGAATGTAGGATTGTCCCCCCAAGTAGCATCACTTTATCCGGAGAGTATGTCTTGCGCGGGGTCGAATTTAAGTGTGAACTTTAAGTCTCTAGTGGTCTTCAAGTACTTCCAGACTTTTTGCACTTCCCTCCAATGGGTCAGTCCAGGCTTTGTTTTGAACCTAGCAAGGCTTGAGACGGCAAAGGATATATTGGGCCGAGTGTATTGGGAGAGATGGTTTAGAAGTCCAATTGCAGATTGGTAATTTATCTTCAGTAGAGCAAACTCAGCATGATCTTCATCCAACGCGGGTTTGAGGTGAAAGTTCTGAGTTAGAGATGTGTTTGTGTCTTTGCAGTCAGAAAGGCCAAGCTCCTCTAATCCTTGGTTGATATGGTTTGGTTGACTGATAAGAGTTTTGTCTTCATCAATTTCCATCAGCATGCCGAGCATTGTGTTGGGGGAATGACAGGAGGAGTTTGGAAACTTTCTTAGGAAGTTTTTGGCAAATTCATTAGATTTCCTGACCAGGATGAGTTTGTCAACATGGAATTAGATGACCTCCATCGATTTTGAGTTGAAGTATAGGCACAGGTTTCTAGTTGATTTGTTGAATCCTTGAGATTTCATCCAGGTAGTGAGGGTTTCGTACCAGTTCTTAGGTTACTTGCGGAGACCATAGAGAGATTTTGTTAATTTTAGATAGGGATATTTTCTTTGCAATCCTTTTGGGGCCCTGATGATGACTTTCTCTGAGAGGTGCATGAAGAAAAGCCCCTTTCACATTGAATTGAGTGATATTCAATTTATTTTTGAGGCCATAGAGCAGTGCAAGAAGGAGAGACCCTATCTTTCCTGTTGGGGCCCAGGTTTCATCAAAATTGACACCCTGAATCTGATTGAATCCTGGTACGCATAATTGGGCTTTGTATTTTATGGGTTCCCCATGGCAGTTTTCTTTCACCTTGAATACCCAGGTGGTGTTCAGGACATTATTTGGTATGTCCTAATACCCCTCCCAAACATTTTGGGATTTGATGGAGCTTAACTCATCTTCCAAAGCTTTCCTCCACTTGGGCCATTTGGGGGTTTTTGGGCGACCTTATATGATGGTGGCTCGTAATAGTGGTGGAAGCTGTATTGTTGCGGTTTCCTAATTTTGTTTTGTGGTCTTAGGTTAGATCTTTGGGTGCTGGATTCCGGAACTAGTTGAGGCAGAGAGTCAGGAGAATCAGGAGGAGAAAGATTGAGAGAGTTATCCTGGGAACTGGTATCCTCCGCGACAGATTCAGATTCTAGACATTAAGAAGTAGGTTCCCGGATATAGTACTGCTTGTCGTTTGAGGAGAAATCTGTTTTGTAGATGTCTGGAGCAGGTCTTGAGAATAATTCAATACCAGGGGATTCAAGAAGTGGAAATGTGTCTGATTGAGTTTTGAGGAATCTCATGTGTTTGGTTTTGATAACCGCACCAAGTGAGTTGAGGATGAGGTACGAGTGGAAAGTGGGGTTAAACCCAATCAGGATACCCCTGAGTCCTTTTTCATCAAACTTGAAACCTTTTTGATAGCGGTTCCCGAGGTATACAACAGAGATACCTACAGGTTTCAATTAATTAGTGGGGAGACTCTTACCAAACATGAGTTCCCAAGGAGAAAGGTGATTACCTTCTCGGGGAATCTGATTGAGCATGAAGCAGCAGCTTTGTGTTACTATATGCCAGTGGTTTTTGGGCAGTCGAGTGAATGAAAATGTGGCTAAAGCGGATTCAATAATTGTTCTTTTGGCTCTCTCTGCTTGATCATTGTGTTGAGAATGGTAGGTTTTCAAGGTTTGTAATTTTATGTGATTGGTTTTTGCAAATTCCTTGAGTGTGGAGTTTATGAATTTGGTACCTTTATTGGAGAAGATTTCAGACGGTTAGTGATTCAGTCTCTTTTATTCAATCTCGAGTATTTTTATAATTGTTTCAGCAGTTTCATCTTTGGAGGTAAGTGGAAAAGCCGCTAAGTAACCTGAGTAATTATCCACCAGGGTGAGAATGTAGTGATGGCCAGCTTTGGATTGGGGTGAGATTGGACCAACGACATCAAGATGAATTTGGTCCAGAGGTTTATTGGAGGGAGTGGATATACAGGAGAACGGAGATTGAGTAATCTTACTCTTCAAGCAGCTGTCACATTGAAATCTGGTGAGTTCTTCTTTGGTGAAAAGGTCTTTAATGATTGGCTTGAGGGTGGAGACGGAGGCTTTTCCATATATTTTTTGGATGTCAAGCAGTGAGGGACGGTTGGAGAAGGACTGATTTGGGGGAACATTTGAAAGATGCACAGGTTGATTTTGTCCAGTTGAGCAAGGTTTTTCAATGAAAAATAAATTATTGCAAATTAAACCTTGAAGTACTGGTCAACCTCCATGAGTGATGGAAAATTTGTCTGAAGTTTGATTGAGGCAGCAACCTTTCCGGGCAAGAAGGCCGGGACTAATGAGATTGACAACAATGTCGGGTACATAGATGCAGTCCTCAAGATTAATTGTCAAGTCTTTCCACTCTAGTTTGACAGTTCCAGTGCCGCATATTTTGAGGTTTTCTTCCAGTTTACCTGTCTTGATCTCCTCAGATTCTTCTTGTAGATTGATGGATGTGAAGTATTTGAGATTGTTGAAAATGTGGACATTGGCTCCCAAGTCTAGAAGAACGTTAAGGTTGTTGTCAGCGTTGATCCAGAGGGTAAGTAAGGTGTGGTAATTGATGGTAGGAGTCTTTTTTGTTTTATTTTTCCACTCATTTTGTTGTTCAATCCACCATTGGGGTGCAATCTGAGGATATAGATGGAAACAAGAAGATTCCAAGTGAGGGGCTTTAGGGTTGTGATAGCCTTCTTGGCATCTCATCTTTGACTTCTTTTCTTCCCTATGGATCTTTGTCTTAGTTGACACAAGAGAAATGTCCGCCGCGGGTTTGACTGGATTTGATTGAGCCTTCCTTTCATTATCATATTGAATGAGATGGTTAAATACTACGTCCACTGTCAGGTTCTTTTTGATGTGCATGATCTGCTGCTTGAGGTTTTTGAGAATGGGTGGAAACTTGAAGAGTATAAGGTACGCAAGTATGTCCTTGGGAAATTTGATTCCTACGTCTTTCATCCTAGTGATTGACTTTTGCATCTTGGTGATGAATCCTTTGATGGCTTGCTTGTGGAAAATTGAATGCAGGAAATGGTTGAAAACCCTCACCCTGTTCGCTGTCTCAGAAGATGAAAATCTTCGCGTGATTTTGGCCCATAGGAGTTTTAATTAGGATACGTTGGAAGAGTTGACCACGTTTTCATGAGTTGTGCTGTGAAGTTTTGATAGGATTATGCCTCCTATTTCTCGGTCCTGTTTGGAGGATAGGGGTCCAGAATTTCGAGTTATAGCTTCCTTGATGTCCTTCAGATCAAACAGCATCAACATCTGATCTTTCCATATCAAATAGTTCGCTTTGTTCAAAGGGGGAATTGCATCAACCGAGGACTTCAAGGCCACCTGATGGAAGTAATTGGCCACTCCCACTGGTTTGGTCATGGTTGAGTTGGTTTGGTTTGATTTTAGAGCTTTTTGCTTTTAACCATGATAGAAAGATCCTAAATTTCTGAATGACTTAAAACCAGCATAGGCTATGGAAGAAATAGAAGAGTATGAGAAGCACACAACCAAAAAAGGGAGAGCGGTTAGAGGAAAGAAACAAGATGGAAAGAAGTCCTACAGTTTGATCCTTGTGAGTATTGAGATAGGTGGCGTCGTTAGAATAGAAAAGAAAATAGAAAGCAGAGGTTGGGTGAAGAGAACACGAGTGATGATCTTGGAGTAGAGGACTGAGTGGATGAGAAGACTAGATCAGGGATGATCCTATCAAGACCTTGAAGGATCTGAGTCTTCCCAGTCAGGGACTCGTCGGCGGGGCAATTGCTGAAGTGAGAGTGAAACAGGGGTTATGCCGGGGTAGATTGAGGAGTTTGTTGGTTGAGGATAGAGACAAAAAGGAAAAGGAGAAAAGAGAAGAAAAAAAGATTGAAAGGTGAGACTCAAAAGTAAAAGAAATAAAAGGAGGTGCGTGAAGAAAAGTAGAAGGTCGGAGAGGAAGTGGAGAGGAAAGAGAAGAGTCTCTGAGATTGGATCCGGGGATACCCAGGATAGGGGGGGGAGGCGCGCGGAAGGCAAGAGTGTGCAGAGAGTGAGATAGTCGTGAGGGAGTCTTAACACTCCTTGGTGAAATGGTAGTTCCATTCTGGTGTTTTTTATATATGAGATGAATGATTTAACCCCCAATTGTAAACAACGTGTAGAAAATTTGGAACCAAAAAGTAAGGGGAGGAGAGCATTCTTCTTATTAATGAGTTTTGGAAGTTTCAAAGCCTTATTGAATTTATCAGTGAAAAAACGGAAGTGCATTAATTTCTGGGTTGTGGGAGAAGTACACCAAATCAAGGTTGAATAGAAGGGGGTTTATATAAATGTTCAATGTTCCAAAAAGAATCTTGAACTTAATGAGCGATTAGTGTTTATTACATATTTCGTCAATGTTCTCAGTTACAGTCATCATGTCCTTGTTAAATTTGTTTCCCTGCATGTTTTTAATAGTACAAAACAAAACTAAAAAAAAAGCTTGAACTACATGAGGAATTAGTTTTTATTACATGTGTTGTCAATGACCTCTGTTACATGTCCTCTGTCACAATCCTTGTGTCCTTGTTACATTTTTTGGCCCTTTATGTGTGTGATAGTACAAGATAAAACCTATATATTTATACAAAAAACCAATATATACATAAAAACATAAAAAAATAAATACATAAAACCAATATATGCATAAAAGTAATATATACATAAAACTAATTTATACATACAAAGAGATAGTTGAAAATTATTAAAAAGAAATAAACACAAAACTTACATATGTACATACATCACGCACAACTAAATACATAAAAACAGGTGGTTGAAAAGTATTAAAAAGAAGTAAACCCTTACCTTACATGTTTACAAAAATCACACAAACCTAAATTCATAAAAAGTTGTAGTTGAAAAGTATTGAAAAGAAATAAACACAAACCTTACATACGTATATACATCACACAAACCCAAACACAGCAGTTGAAAAGTATCAAACCTTACAATCTATGTACATACATTAGTTCAAAAAAGCAGACAGAAAAAAAACAGACAGAGAAAAAAAATCAGACAGAGAAAGAAAAAAAGCGGACAGAGAAAAAAATAGTGGACAGAGAAAAAAAAAGCAGCTGAAAAAAAGCGGCTGAAAACAAAAGCGGCTGAAAACAAAAGCAACTGAAAAAAAAGTGGCCGAAAAAAATTGGCTGAAAAAAAGCGGCTAAAAAAAAGCAGCTAAAAAAATTGGACCAACAAAATGAAAAAATCTCACTGAACTGGATGAAAGAGGTGCACCCTACAATTGCAGAGAACAACAGTGGCTATTCAATGAGTTTTTAAGGGAGGTTTCCCAAGGAGGCCAAAATTTGTATATGCAGACCCTCAAAACAACAATCTTTTAATATTTATAGAACTCGTCTTCTGCCCCCAAACTAGGGGATGGATTGAATCAAAAGTAATTAATATGAACAGATGTGATATTTTTCAATTAATAGATTATTTAAATAAGTTTCAAATCAGGGTAATGGATTAAAAAATTATAAGACAAACAATTTTTCAATTATTTTTAACATATAAGCAATTAAAAAAATCATGGTATGTGATCTCAGTGGGTGAAAGAATTCAACACCTCATGCTAAAAAAAACCAATTTCCTGATAATTTTTGTAAACTCTGCTGTTTGATCAAATTTTAGAAAATCAGGAAAGGCTTTTCCAATTGCTGTTCCATGGTTTTGAAACATAACAAGGACCCTGTGATCTGTGAGCCAATAATGGATCAAAGCTCCCGCCATGAAATTGATGCAAGAATTACATGGGAAAAGTTGGATTTTTGGCTGAAAAGATGCCAATATCAAACAAATTTCTTAGCTTCAAAGGGTGAACCTAACTACCAGTTTCTTGAACTTTCATACCTAAATGATTTTATTCCCCAATTAAATACTTGGAGAAAAATTAATCTTAATTTTTCATATGAAATCCCATTACTTGATTTAGGTTGTGAAATGATGTAGAATAAACATAACTATTCAAAAAAAATATTACAAACTATGTTTCTGAATCTGAAAGACAAAAATTATGAATTCTCCTTATCCACTAAACAATCTCAAAGTGCCTGAAATTTTTTCTGAGTTGATGGAATGTAAAATATTATTTGAAGTATGAATATTTCACTGTAGTTGAAAAATTATCAATTTAATTTATTTTGGAAAATTGTGTAAGAATATTTTTTCCTTGCATGGATATTTGAAAAACTTCAACCAGGGCTTCATCTGGTTAACAAAAACCCTGTTTTTGGCAAAGAAGATTAATAGAAAGCCTTAAAAAATAAGGTGAAGTAGCAAAAAAATTCAAAGAAAAAACTCTTCAACATGTCTCAGGAACACCTACCCACCTTGAATCTTTAAATTATTAAATATTATCCAAATAAGCACCAACATCAACATTACAAATATTATATCGCTTATAAATTTTACTTTTGGGGTATTCAAAAACCAAGATACCTGAATATATCTCTGCATTTAAGTGAAATTGGTACTTTTTCAAAATTTAAGGATTGTAAGGAACCCCACAGAAATCATTAAGTTCAACGTTTGTATGATTCCTCCTTATTGAACTCTTTCTTCCATTCTGGTGTCTCCTATATTTGGAATAACTGTTTTAAATGAAAATGAAGGCTGGATAGAAAAAAAATTGAATGGGAAAACCCCAAGAAATTCTGATGAATTACTGTGAAAGACTTGAATGAATTAAGAACCAAGAGGGCTGAATCATAAAATAAATTAGTTAAGAATAAAACAAAGATCTTGAAGAAAAATAGTGAAGAAAAAGAAAGATTAAAGGAAGAAAAACAAACATCAAGCAACGGTGTAGAATTGAGAACTTGACAAGTTCGAGAGTGTGAGTGTTTGAGGAAGAGAGGTGAAGGTGACGATAAAAGACTTGAAAGAGAAAGTTATTATAAGTAAATTGATGTGAGTTGAATGGCAGACAAGGCGGGTTGAGTTCTTACCAGTCAGAACTTGACAAGGTGGAGGATTTGATTAAGAGAATTGATGAAGAGATAATAGTAGAGTCATGGTTAAGAAAGAATTAAGAGAGAAGGAAAGATTGAGGATGACAAGAAGAGAGCGCTGAAGGATGAAGGAAAAGATTCGAGTCAGAGAGGTTGTTGCTGAGGGACGATTGATTAAGTTGAGTCGAAGGAGTGGTTCTGGAAGGATGAGGAGGAGAGCCTCCATGAAGCTTCCTTAAGTATTGTAGATGAGAGGATCGTGAGAAGAGAAAGATCGAGCAACACAAATGTGAAATATGGAAGTTGACAAGTGACAGTGGTCAGAGACCCGCGGATGTGACACTTAACCATTGACTCTTGACAGGGACAGATTGTGAACAGAGACTGAAGGAAATGAAAATAAAAGGGATAAAGAAAAAAAAGGAATACGAGGGAAGGTGATTTGTAGTGCTTTATTTGACAAATTCCTCCAAAGGAGTTTACACTCTTGAATCCCTATAATTTTCTATTTCATCCAAATCTGCACCAAGATCACCATTAAAAAAATCATGGGACTTATAAATGTATTTTCAGGGGTATTCCAAAGCCATGATAACTTCGCATATCTTCAAACATGTGTGGCATTGGTTTTATTCCAAAAGGTAAGGATTTCAAGGAACAATCCATGAATTATCAATGAGGAAATTTGTATGATTCCTGCTCAGTGAAATGTTAGGTACATTCTGGCATCTATTTTATATGTTTAAAAACTGCTTTCACCCACAATTGTTTCAGGATAGAAGTTTTTGCAGTATTTCTTCTTGCATCTGCCATTATCCATGCATGGTGATTTTATTTTTGAAGTACCACATGGCCCAGGTCTCATGTGCTGTTTAACTGCTTGAAAAAATTTTTATCTCTTTGAATTGATGAGGTCTCTACCCCAAAAAGCATTTCAATTTTTTCAGGGTCAATTTCTTAAAATGTTTTTGGTTTGTGATCATGGTAAAGAATTACTAAGATGTGAGAATGAGGCAAACATCTCTTCTGGAATTATATAAAATGAGTTCTTCCCATTTTCAATCCAAATATTTGTTAAATGGACCTTGATTTGCAAACCTGTGTTACCATATCAGGATATTGTATGGAGAAGTTTTTCCTTTTACCTGATGAGACAGATGATTGGTCCACTACTGATAATGTATGGATGTGCAATTCTGTATCAAATAATTATGTCTTCTATTTTGAGCATGTTTGGAACAGATATTATATTTTTTTAGTATTTAATAATTCTTATCAATTGGGAAATCAGGGGAATGGATAAAAAAAGAATGATGTGAATAATTTTTCAAGTATTTTAACCAATAATCATTTAAAACAAATCTTATAGTGTGGAAATCTTGGTGTGTTATTTCAGTGATGGATAGAATTCAACACCTCATGATAAACCAATTAAATCAATAAAATTGACATTAAAAAATAAGATAAATTTGAGATAACTTTAATCCAGTGGAAAATTTGGGAGATGGATTAAAAAAATGATGAAATTATAAATTTTTCAGGTATTTCAATGGTCAAGCAATTCAAAAAAAGTACAAATAATGGAAATCTTGGAATTCAATTTCAGTTCTGGCTGATGTTCCATACCTAATGTTCAACCATTTTTTCAGTTTAAGATGAGATATTTGTTTCAGTTTTTGTTTCAACAACTACCCACATTGAACTTCCGCATCAAAAACTTGAAAATACAACACATAACTGCCCATTGGTGAAAGCTTGATCTTTAAGAAATTCAAAATATAACCTCCCATGGGTTAATTCTTGATCCTCAAGATAAATACTAATATTTTAAATTTGCTGAAATTTGGTTTTTTGAGTTATTAGGAGAAACCTTTGGAAGAAATATTGAATTAGGAGACTCTTGTTGGTGTAAATTTTGAGTGTTTGCATTAATATAACCATTTTATAATTCCCAAAGCTTTCATAAACTATTTGAGGATGTGTAAAATTTGGAGAAACAGATATAATTTGCCAAACATCCCCACCATTGACTCTTGATTTTCCTCAAAATGGTAAATCACAATCCATTAGGTCTTGAAGGATTCTTTCAACCAACTCAAGAGTATGCTTATGAGTCAAAGTTTCTTCATCTTACTCACCAGGGTCATCAATAAAAAATTAAGAGGTCTGAGATGAATTGCATGCATTTAATATGAGCTCAAATATATTCCTCTTTCCACTATTCAGAAGATGAACCTTTTCCAAATCTAATTCATTTATAGCAGCATTTTTTCTTATTCAAGAATTTATTTCCTGTTTATTCTTGTAACCTATACTAATTTATCACATTTTGGATAATGCAGAAAGTTTTTTCCAATTGTTGTTCTGTCATTTTGAAATATGATTTAGTTGATACATCTTATATTTTATTGTGTAAGGATCCTTTGATCTGTGATCCAAGAACAAGTTAAAGCCTCCACTGCGAAATTGAAGCATGAATTCCATGGGAAAAGTGAGATTTCTGGCATAAAAGGTGCCATAGAATTCCAAATAACTTTTTTTGGCTTGAGACAGTGAATCTCCTCATCAGAATTTTGCATTTTTTCTTCTATACAATGATTTTTCTCAAGTGAAAACTTGGACAATGATTCATCTCTGAAAATTTCATAAGAAATTCTGTTGAATTGCTTTAGTTTATTGAATGAAGCAGCAGCAACAGAATTATTCCTGAAAAATCTGAGAACCTAACTTTTTTAATCTTCAGGTTGAATTGTCTAAATTCTCTTGATACAATAATCAATCTGACAGTGCCTGAAATCTTTTCTGAGTTGATGAAATGTGAAGTATGATGAAAAGTCTAAATATTCCATAGTACTTGCAATACAATCAATTTTGTTTATTTTAGATTATTGTGTAAGGATATTTTTTACTTTTTTTGATGTTTGAAGAACTTCATTCATGACTTCATCTGGTTCAATTAAAAAATGTTTTAGGCAGGAATATGGATATTCAGCCTTAAAACAGAATTTTAATTCAAAAAAAAAAGCTTAAAATTGAAAACCCAATATTTGTCTCTGGAGGAGCTACTCATCTTCTGCTGAATTAGTCTATTTAAGCCAAATTTGCATCAACATCAACAGTAAGAATAGAATAGCCCTTATGAATTTACTTGTAGAGGTATTTAACAGCCATTATTCCTTCACATATCTCTGAATTTATGTGTCATTGGTAATTTTCCAAAATTTAAGGATTGTGAGGAACCTCAAAGTAGTTATGAATGAAAAGTTTTTTATGATTCCTCCTCAGTGAAGAAATTGGTCCATTCTGGTTTCTTCTATACTTTGCATAACTGTTTTTACTGACAATGAAGGTGGGATAGAAAAAAAAATTGAAAGAAAAAATCTTCCAACATTCCTCTGGAGGAGCTTCCCATCTTTAGATTTTCATGCTTTCTTTTATTCTATTTATTATTAGATCATTAGAAGAGGTTTGAGGGTCTTTTTTTTCTTTTTTTTACTCTGTGTTTGAAAAAAATTGTATTTTTTGAAAGGATTAAATTTTTTTTTTAATATCTTCTTTTTCTTTTTGTGAAATTTAATAAATCTTAATTTGATGTAGGAAATTTAAATGTCAAATCAAATTTTAACTGAAGATTCAAAAATCTGCTTAGATATGTTGGAAATATTGTACCACATAGAAATTGAGTTCATTTATATATTTCAAATGAATCAATTTGACAAGAAATAATTGGGGAGGTTCAAATTTTATTTTTCAGAATGAATGAATTTACAAAAAGGAAACTGTTTCCTTGAATGATTTTATTTGTCCAATATCTTTTGGCAGAAACTGTGTTTTAAATATTTCATGAAATATTTGAAGCTCATGAGAAGTAATCTAGTGCTATTCAATTTTTTCTACTTAGCAGGAATTGATTAATAAATAAAAATTTCGTAAAATTAAGAGCTTTTGATACTGTTTTCTTGGAAACAAAAGAGGAAATATAGAACTACATGGAAACAAATTAATTCAAACCAACATGAGGTTTCAAGTTATTTTGCTAATCTTTCTATTTTATCCTCTACTGGCTTCATCTCAAAAACCAATTTCTCTTTCCAATTTAACGTGGAAAGACATAGAGGGCATTAAAAATGAGAAGGGAGTGCTTCACATGGTTTCATCTGATAATTTGGGACTATTTCATCATATGTTCTTCCATATTCTACTTGTTTTTTTAGCTTGAAGTTCACATTTTATCACAGATAAATAGTTGAGAGTGTTGTTATCAAGATTATGAAAAATTGTGAATAAATTTTGCTTCTCCAATACACTTGGACAGAGTAATATTTCCCATAATTTTCTTCTTCTGTATCTGGGAAGAATTCTGCAATAGGGAAAAGGTGTTTTTCCAAATACTTTCCCATATGGTTCTCTGCAGTGGCCAGGCGGTTTCTATATACCTTGCAGATTGAAGACCAAAATTTCAGCTAAAAGGGTTCCAAAAATGGAGAGCAATCTTAAGCTTACTCTTTGTATAAATCTAGATCTAGGCTTCTTTTGACGTGTTCTAGGCTTCATGTGATTATCCTTCTTTTCACATAGCCAATGTTCCAGTAGGGCAAAGAGTATGTCCTTCTTGCAAAACTCAATATAAAGTAGATAATTGGGAAATGCATCATTGTCCTTAGCATTTAAAAAATGTTTTATTAAAAATTCTGAATATATTTGGTCCCACTTTGTTGAATTATGATGGTCCCATTGTTATTGTTGGAAAATTTACGCCATAGCTCTCTAATTCTTTCCGGAATTTCTCTTTGAATTTTCCAGGAATGCTCTTCTTCCCTCCATAGAGTTTTTCATTGGTTTTTTCCAAGTTTAAAACTTTGTTGTTTGGGTCACTTGTATTAATGATTTTTGAGTTTAAAGCTTGTACTTGATCTTCAGTGGGCGGAGGAGGAACCCTTTCTCCTTGAGATTTTATGTTTAAAATAGTCTTGACATAGTCACATAGGCATAGACTTATGGGGTCATTGGAATTTGGCAAATTTTCTGCTACTTCCTTTTTTAATGTGCAACTTTTGGTGGATTTAAAAGTATGAGGATGTCTAGAGTCCATATTATAATATAGGGAAGCCTTTAAGTAGCGCTTAAAAAGGTTGTGTAATTTTTTGAAGTGGAGATTTATGGAGGGATAGAATTTGCAGACAGTTGAATCTGAAAGTATCAGCTATTGAATGTGATGAATTTTGAGATATTATAAAGGGTTCATTTACAAATTTAATATCTCAAATTACTTTGCATCTACTCCATAATTCATTTGAAACATTTGAGCCAAATTATAAATTTTATAATGGAAAAAAAATATTTTCAGAAGGAAGAAATGCTTTGGAACTAACACTTGGATTTTGATAAAAAAGACTACATTTTTTATTCATTTTTTGCTTTACCATGGACCTTGATTGAGATGATGATTTTTTATTGTTTTGAATTATTTCGAGAATAATACTCTTTCTGTTCCCTTGACAGGGAAACAGAATAAAATCTAAATATAGATTGAAAGTTTTCATTAAATTTTACAGTTGAAAAATTTTTAGAGATTTTACAATAAAATTCAAAAGCTCTCTGTTGCAAACCAATTATTTCCTTGGTACATTTATTTAAAATCAAGAATAAGCCTATGACCAAAGATATAAATTTTCAAAAATTATTGGTATGAGCACTTAAGTTATTGCAAATTTAAAATTAGAATTTTTCTCAAATTACTGGGATGAGGACTTAATTTGTTTCATATTTCACTTCCATTTTTCAATTCCACAGTATGATTAAGATGATCAATTTGACCCAGGTTTAGCATTGAAATACATGAAATGCTTCTATGATTTTTTACATGGGGAGTCAAATTTCAATTTTTAGTTGGTATGAAAATTCTTGAAAAAAAGGATTCCTCTAATGCAATTAAGAGGTTCAATTTTGATCCAACTTGTAGTAAATTCTGACTTTGAATCTGTTTTTATATCTGCTACAGGTAAATAAAATATTGTAAGGTTTTGTAGCAACTGAATATTTCTGGTGTTGAATGAAAATTTACAAGGATTCATCTGAAATTTTGAGTGCTGAAATTCTTCCTAATTGAAAAAAGGGTCAAGTTTTTATGCTTTAAAAGGAAATTGGTATGAAAACCTCATTTCTTGGTCATTCAACACATTTTAGTTAAAATTTTTGGTTTTAAATTTAATTTTTTGATGAAAATCATTTTCTTACTTCATTTGATGCATTGAAAAAATGTCATCTTATTTGGTTAAACATGACTTTGGAAGATTCAACTGGAATCTCTTGAGAAATATCAAACCTGACCGCATAAATAGAAGAAAATATTACCACCTTTACCCTTTTGTTTACCTTCATGGGTGGTTTATAGTTCATGAGAGGACAATATTTCCCAAAAAGAGTTCAAGTTACTTGCAACACACATAAAGCTTTCTTTTTCAAGTTTTAATTTTTATTTAACAAAAATATGATTGATGCTTTTTTACAAAGGGAGCTGCTTATGAATAATGAGGTTTTTTCATTTAAATTCTTAGTGCATTTTTCAAGCTTTTTTTGAGATTAAAATCAGGTGATCTCATCAGAAAAAATTTGATTTGATAAGTTTGAGGTAGCAAACCCCATTGGAAAAATACCTGGATTTTCTTAGGATGAAATCATACATTTTTTAATGAAACCAATGGAAAATAATTATTATTTCATTCTGGACATATCAAAACATTTATTGGACTTGAAAATTTAATGATTATCAAAATTTCAGAAACTCCATTGTTGAAAAATTTCAATGTATTATTGGATTTTTATGAAGCAGAAATGATGGTTGCTTTCCTCATTGCATAGAAAGGCTTTTTCAAGCATTGAATTTGAGATAAGGCATATTCTATTCTGTGTTCTCATCAACCCTTGTGTCATTATTGAAAAGAGGCATAATTACCATGAAAGATCAAGTAGAGAAACCAAGAATTGGTAAATTTGCAAATAATAATTCAAGAGGAACATTGAAAAGTCCATTGGGATTGCAATTCTATTTACCACCATTGGAACGGCTGTAAAAAGATTGGAAATTGATGAGAAATAGGACATGTAATTTTTGAACAATATATCAACTCACACCATCCACAAAATTCATGCCTCTCCATCCAAAGGTCCCAGACAGTTGGAATCAATTGCTCTGGAATAAAAATTTCTAAGGCCTCCCTGTCAATCATTCTCTGCAGCCTGCGTACCCAAAATCCTGCATTCTGCTCTTCATGCATCAACCTTTGAATTTGTGTCCAAATTTCAGAAAACGGTGTAAGACTCCAAACGGTGCTAAGCCGTGGCAGTTCTGTGGAGGGGAGAGGTGCTGTTTAGGCTGCCCTCCTAGGAGTTACAATAATATTTAAATGTAACCGGAATCAAGGTCCAGAACCTTATGGGTGAGAAATCAAAGCAAGGGAAGAGGATAAGAGTTGTCGGTAGCGATGGAAGCAACACTATCTGAGTCAAGATGGTGCAGGTAAAGATTTGAACAAATAAGTCAAGGTTTGTTCAGAGTTCAATAGAACAAGGCAGTTGTAAGCAACAATGCCCACAAGCTAATAACTCTGGTCGTCAGCAGCTGATTAGGAAAGATCAACTCAATCCCAACCAACCTCCAGGTTCTCAATGAACCTGCCCAACTCTCCGCAATCAAGCGCTTGAAGGGTACCAGATAACTGTGGGAGGCTGAAAAAAACAAAAGCAATTTGTTTATGAAGCTCTAGAAGCAAATCAATAACGAATTCAAGCAAGAATATCCCAACAATTCTCAAGGGACTCAAGAATAGCGTGGCAAAATTCAACCTTAAAGAAGAAGGGAGGTATAACACTCCAGGTTTTAAGCTTAATAAAACCTCTTCAATCAAACGTGATTGGCTCCAGAAAGATAATCAAGGAGAGATCAAGACCAGTATGGTCGGAAAAAGGGATCAGAGTGGTATAACACACTCAAGAATTCAGACAGGAATTCTTCTTCAACCAGCAAGGCTATTGGTTGGTGATAAGGATCAAGGTCACAAGGGACAGAGTTTGAGTATGGAGGCTCAAAGGATCAGGGGGAAATCATGGATATACCCAGATAATTTGCTCAGATAAGTGGGAAGGATGCCCACGGATAAGTTGATTTCTGATGATGGTCTGATTGGATGCTGGGATGCTTGGGCCAAAAGGCAGGGGAGAGCCCCTCCTTTTATAGACATGAGGCCCTGTATACTATGTACAAAAGATACTACAAATAGGTGCGGGAAAATGAAAACATAAAAAAAAGATGAGATGAGAGGGAAAAAAAAAGAAATGTTGCCCGCGTCAAGAATGACCACGGGAAACCAGATGGACACCCGCGACAGCGGTCGCGGGTGTTGACAACGGCTGTCGTCGCCTGATCGGCGGCGACAGCGGGGTGAAGGTTCCGACGGCTGCAAGCGGTCGCTCGCGGTCGTCGGTCGGATTGGATGATGATCTCCTCGTCGGTCGGTATCAAGGGTGGAGCTTGATGGTGATGAGGGTGATGGTGATGATGAGAGCGCAACTACCGGTGGGTACCTGAATCAAGCAAGGATTGGCGGATCAATAGAGCTGATTATTGGCCTTGGGTTGATGGTGATCGATGAGGGTGACTACTTGAGCCGAAGTACCAAAGAGGGCGGAATTAACCCAATTATGATCCAGTAAGGCATACTTGGCACCGTAAGGGGTCAATTGAGAGAAGTCGATTTGATCTGAGCAAACCAATTTGGGCATAGTTTGAGTAAGACTAGGATCGCAGAGATTAACAAGTTGGAGTACTTGAATATTTTCGGGTCTCAGATAAAAATCGGTAGATTTAGTCTGTTGGACGGGGATGTAATGCCGGGTAGGACTACCGATGGTGGAGGGGTTGAGTAAACTGGAGAAGTAAGCAAATGCAATCAAGGATGCCAGGGTGTCAAGATCACCGGCCTCGTTACCAACACAGATGACCCAATCCTTCAAGTCATGGGCGTCGAAGGCCCGACAAAAGGCTTGGTGCTGTTGGAGGATCCAATGTCGAAGATTAGGTGTTGTAGCTGATGAGGACATTTGACTTTGAGGGGAAGGAAAGGGTTGAGTTAGAGTTGGATTAGAGAGATCTAGGATGAGGATGGTGAGGGATGAATGGGGGAAATGAAGGTACCCATAGGGGTACAACAAAAAAAAGATATTTTTTTTTTTCCCGTGGTGTCCCAGATTGGTCACCACAACGGCTCAATTTTTTCCTTGAGCCCATTATCAATATGTTTGTGTTTTTCTTCCAACCATTTTGTTTGTTCCTGGGATAATTGGACCTTTTTTTTTCTTGATGTTTGACCGATATTGGGAGGGATTGTTGGATTGGATGTTTTTATTGTGTGAGATATGAATTGGGTTGATCAATTTAGTCAAAATCAATTTTGGGTTGATATTCATGGGAAATGAAAAAGAATTATAATTTTTCATGGGTTCAAATTGAATATTGGATATATAAAAAACCTATGCATAAATTGTACAGAGATTATGATGGGTAGTTAGCATTATATGCATGAAATATAGTAATTGAAGAGTATTAAATACTGTATACCTCTTGGAAATATTTGACTGATTTTTAAGAAATTCCTGTGTGATTTTGAAGCAGATATTTCAAATATTATTGCATCTATGTGGTTGAAGATGATATAAAAATTGGAATTAAGTTCCCTTGGATGATTAATTTCTTGAGAAATGATTGATTGTTTGATAAATAAAGGTATTTTGAATCACTGATGTTGATAACCAAACACAAATCACAGCTAAAATAAAATTAACAATAGAGAGATATTTGCATTGATTTGGATTTTTTTCTTTATTTGATTGATATTATGTACACTAAAAACAGCCATGATTTCATTTTTTGATTTTTTTAATTCCTTTAAAAAACCAATCATAATATAGAACAGCAGTTTTTGAATACATCCAGTAATTTTTAAGCAGGATGGCATTCCTATTTGATTTGATTTGCATTCAATTACCTATGTATGATTGTTTCAGCAACAAACCGCATCAATGCTATTGAGGCAAGACAAACATGATATTTTCATATTGAGTGTCCAAGATATTGGATCAATTCAATGTTCTATTTGCAGTTTTTTGAATATGCAACATAATGAAATTCTTCATTGAGTGGTCCTTGACTCCCATAAAATGACAATATCAAATGAATTTATTAAAAAAAACTCAGCTATTATTTACTTAAAAAAAATTGTAAATATTTCTTCATAACTTTTATGCTTTTCAGCAGATAATAGAAAAAATTATGTTATGAGCAAATAATCTCATTATCTTCAAAAAATGTAGCACTTGGTTCAAATTTAAAGGCTAAACTTAATATTTCTTCAATTTCAAATAAGCAAGTTAGTCAATGAATTTCATGGGAAGTATGATCATGAAGCATTCAATAATCCAAAAGAACCATTTTTCCAAGTCAAAATTTGGTTATCCCAAGATCATAAAAACATTTGAAAACAAGAATTATACGTCCATAAAAACCAATAGTCTACTTTCCTAAAACCTCTCTTGAATTAACTATGGCGAGCGTGGGGTTCTCAGGTGACTTCAACTAAATTACAAGAGGCAGTTTTTTGAATAGCCCAGACAGTATTAAAGTGTCTACCCAGTTCATAGTTATTAAACAGCAAAATATCCTCCAGAAGGACCTCAGCCAATTTTTCATAAGAAACTCTTTCAGTAAAAATACTAATTACATCTCTACATTGGTGTTTTTTTTGGTCTTTACTGAAAACCATATCCCTCAAGGCAGTGAGAATATATGGCCTTGTTTTACCAAGTTGGCCCAAGAGTGGATCAGCTGGTAATCCAGCCTTCAACTCTGATTCAAGCACAAGGGTTCCATATTCAAGGAGCATGCCAGAGATCCACTTTGGTATGAGTTGTTGTTTTCCTGGAAATACCCATATAGCAGCAGGACCAAAAGCTAAAATTTGTGAAACACATGCTAGAGAATTGGTCCCCATTGATTCTTCTTCTCTGCCGAGTCCTGTGACATAAAAGGCTGCCAATGATCTTCTTTTTCATCAAGCCATAATTTGATGAGCCCATTAACTCGAGGGACAACATATTCAGAAACAGTATCAAGGCCACCTCTTCCAGCATTCATCTCAGCTTCATGGTAAGCACCCAAAATCTTGTGTTTAGCAAAGCTGCAATAACTGGGTACAGCTGCTTGCAGGTTGTCAAATTAGCTTTGTGCTTTGAGTAAAGCTTCATCTGAAGTCCTGTTTTAAAACTCCAAAAATTTTTGAGCTGCAGCCAGTTCTATGGAGGGGAAGGTGCTTGTTAGGCTTCCCTCCTGAGTGTTACAAAAATATTGAAATGTAGCCAGATTCAAGGTCCAGAACCTTATGGGTGAGGAATCAATGGAAGTGATGAGTTTGATAGTATTTGGAAGTGATGGAAACAAAAATATATGAGACATGATGGTGCAGTAAAAGACTAGAACAAACAAGCCAAATTTCTTTCAGAGTTCAATAGAACAAGGCAGTTTTAAGTAACAATTCCCACAAGCTAATAACTCTGATTGTCAGCAGAAGATTAGGAAAGATCAATTCAATCCCAACCAACCTCCAGGTTCTCAATGAACCTGCCCAAATCTCCGCAATCAATCCCTTGAAGGGTACCAGATAACTTTGGTTGGCTGTAAAAACAAAGCAATTTTTTTAAAAGCCCTAGAAGCAAAGCAATAGCAGATTCAAAAAAGAATAACCCAACACTTCTCAAGGGACTCAAGAATAGAGTGGAAGAATCCAAATTTAAAGAAATAAAGGGAGGTTCAACACTCCTGGTTTCAAGCTTAAAGAAACCTCTCAGTCAATTGTGACTGTTTCCAGAAGGATGATCAAAAAGAATGATCGGACCAGTATTTTCAAAAAAGGGGGCAAAGAGTGGTATAACACAATGAAGAATAAAATCAAATTAATTCTTCTTCAACCAGCAAGGATATTGGTTGGTGATAATGGATAAGGTAACAGATGAAAGATCAAAAGATTATAGTTTGGAGGCTCATAAATCTGTTAAGATGTGACATGTTAGGTCTTCTCCTCTTGCTGGGTACAATGGCGCGGGCGCGGCACTCAGACAGACAGACAGGAGAGTGAGGACACTCCAACTCACACTCCAAATCCAGCTTATGCCTCATGGCCCCGGATCCCGGCTACGCCTCTTGTCTCAACCCCGGAACCTGGATTCTCCCTCATTGCTTCTCAACCTCATCATCTCTCCTCAATCTCGACCACGCCTCAATCCAACAACCTCATCTCCAACACTCCCTTCCTTTTCTGTTTGTCTGTATTCTTCAAGCCCTGTCTGTGTGCCCGGTGGGATATTTCTACTTTCCTATTTCCTCATCTTTCCTTGATCTCATATTGACCCATCTTCTGGTCAAGTCCTCATCATCTCTTGTTGTCATCTCTTGTCTTGCTGCTCCTCACCTAACTCTCGCACATCAATCACGCCTATGCCAGACATTTGTCATCTCCTTTCTTTTTCTCATGTCTACTCATCCTGTGTTGATTCCTATCTGCTTCAGTTTCCAGTTTACGGTATAATCAATTCCTTACCTTAACACGGTTAAAAGCCAAATTTGGCTCTCCACTCTCAATCTCAAACGTCACCAAATAACTGGGAAATCATGGCTGGCTCAACTTTGGAGGGATTTAGGCAGGCCATGCTAAAAACTGCCCTTGATAAAATCCCAAGGCTCAGCAAAGACAACTACGGCGTGTGGAAAGATAAAATGGACGCCATCCTTGACGTCCGTGGATGCTCCACCCATTAATGACCACTACTCAGTTCTCGACCCCAATGTGAACAACAAAATCAAGCTTCTTATTATCTCCAGACTGGAAGCTGCCACGCACGACAACATAGTCACCTCACTCAACAAGAATTCTGCCAAACTTCTGTGGAAAGCTATTATTGACAAGTATGCCTCCTTGCAGGCCTCAAACAGAGCCGGGATTTTCAACGAATTTCTCTACCTGCCATTTGTGTCGGACCACATTAACAATTTCATAACCAAAGCCAAAGTCTGCCTGAAGAAAATTTCAGAAGTCGGTATCATTCTTCCAAACGATATCTTGGCCTACCATCTCCTCTTCAAATTTCCTGACTCTATGAGCGACATCAAACGGCAAATCATGCACACAGACAAGGAACTCTTGGTAGATTACGTTCTCAACCACCTCACCCAACTGAATAATGAATCGAAAGCGCAGACGACTCAAGATCATCAGCACTCTCGGACAGAAGTGGCCTTGACAAATTCAAAACCCATAGCTTCTAATTGCAACAACAAATCTGGAGAGCGGCGTCAATGTACTGAAGGGTACCATAATCCAAAACAGCCCAAATACCACTCAGCCAACAACTGCTGGCATCTACATCTGGAAGTTGGTCCTGACTGGTGGAGGGAAGAACAAACCAAATGGAAGTCTCGCAAAAGCCAATCCAAATCAAACTCAAACCCGGTAGCCCATTATCTGGCACTGCTTTTGATGTGGGTTGACCATGGAAACCCCAAATCACGCTTCATCCTGGACAGCGGCGCCTTGATTCACATGATCAACGACAGTTGATACTTCAAAAACATGTCTCCGTGCGACAACCAATCAATCAAAACCGGCAAGGAGGGAGCAGAACTAGAGATCAAAGGCAGGGGCACCGTGGTACTCATTTGGGAGAACTTCACACTCGAACTTTCTAATGTGTTCTACGTTCCCAATCTTACCATCAACTTAATCAGCACGGGAGCACTCAATCATTCAGGATTCTCGCTGAAAGCAAGCAAAAATGAATTCAAGGTTTTGAGGGATGGGCGCAAGGTGTTTGGTGGGAATATTGTTGATAACCTCTACACTCTTGACACCCCTTGGTTCAATCAAAAGCACATTCAAGATCATTCAGCAAAAATTGCCTGGACCACCGAAGAGGAGCTCATGGAAATCCACCGAAACTACGGGAACGCTTCCATTGCAAGACTAGAGACAATCACAAAACATATACCATCCAAGGCAAAAACCAACTTTGAATTCATCCATTGCATCAAGAACAAGATCTCCAAATCACCCTTCAAGGGGAAGTCCGTCAATGCTGAGAAACCCTTTGAGCGAATCCACCTTGACCTCATGGGGCCTCTCAAGCCGCAGTCCAAGGGAGGCCACCGGTTCATTCTCACGCTGGTTGACAGCGCCACAGGGTATATTGGCGCATTTCCCTTAGTCTCCAAGGAAGAAACCCCAAAAATTGTGATAGATCTCATAGAGAAAGAAAATTGACGAAGGGGATACTATCTGGATGAAGTGTGCTCTGACGGCGGATCCGAGTTTGTGAATAAGAAGCTGCAGAACTTCTACAACAAGAACCACATACGCCAAATCATCTCAGAACCTTATCACCCTGAACACAACGGCAAAGCGGAAAGAGCAAACAGAACCATGGTTGAATCAACTTGCACCATCCTCAAGGACACCTGTCTTCCTGCAAACCTGTGGCACGAGGTGATCAAATCTAGTGCCCTAATGCTCAATCAAATCCCAAGGGAAGACCACCCTGACTTGCCCTGGTCTTGACTACATGGCCGCTCGCTGCCGCCGTCCTACCTCAAACCAATTGGGAGTCCGTGTGTCTACTTGTTGATGCGACAAGAAAAAGGGCACAAATTCAAGGAAAAAGGGGAAGAAGGAACTCTAGTAGGCTTCAATCCTCTTTTTCACTCGTATTGCATTCTAACTAAATCGCACTCCATCATCTGCTCTAAGCACGTGAAGTTCCTCAAGATGCTGAGCCCTTCAAATTCAATACTGACTGTCTCAACAGACGACTGGACGGACAAGCCTTGCATGAATGACTCAGCCAAAACCTCTCCTGCTCCATCAGAGCTGAAGCGGGATGCCATGCGTGGGCAAGACAACCCATCCTTCACGAACTACAGGAGCATACCGGAAACCAACCTATCATCAAACTCTGACGCTAGTACTGCGTCCGACTCACAATTGTCAAACAGGGAGGACTCGCCTATTCCAGTAATCTCAGCTCAACCGCTACCTGAAACCTTGCCGCCAACTCAATCACTGAGAAGTCTAAGAGATTTCTCAACCATTAAACCTCTTCAACGCTATGGCTTTTTCCATTCCTACAAGCCAAAAAGTTACAAGGATGCCGTGACAAGCGAAGAAAGCATAAAATGGGTCTCAGCTTTGGATACGGAGCTAAGTTCAATTGAATTGTTTGACGTGTGGGAGGACTATGAGGGACCCAAACCAACAAACCTGCTTTGGACAACCTGGATCTACAGACTAAAGGAAAACTGCCATGGTGATCCTGTCAAATTCAAGGCAAGACTCTGCGTGCAAGGCTTTAGCCAAATCGAAGGGATAGACTACTTCAAAAATTTTGCGCCCACCGGCAAACCTTCAACTCTGCGACTTTTACTGCTATACGCCTTGAAGTCCGCTCAAAAGGTCCGCCAATTCGACGTGAAGAGTGCATTCTTACACTTGCCAATTGAGGAAGAAGTCATTATCAGAACGCCAAAAGGCTCGAACCTATCCGCAAAATTTCTCAAATTGAAGAAATCGCTGTACGGGTTGAAGCAATCACCCAAAAACTGGTATGAAACCTTGACGGACTGGTTCAAACAGATTGGTTTCTATGAATCAACCTGCAAACCATGCTTGTACCTGTCAAAGGATGGGAAATCACAATTGTTCTTTCACGTTGACGATCTAATTCTGGTTGGCAATGGCCAAGGCTTTGAAGAAAAATTTGTACGCAAGCTCAAGGGATCAACGTGTCAAGATCCGAACACCATTCTCGGAATGGAAATTGAGGTCGAGGCAGACAGAATAATGCTCAGCCAGCCAAACCACATTCAGCACAGCCTGGAAGAACTGGGCCTGGAGGAAGCAAAAGGCTCATCCACACCTCTCACGCGTAACCTTCAACTCAAACCCGCCACCAATGAAGAACACGCGCAATTCAAGGCGCTAAATATCAACTAATGAGCTGCTATTGGGTTGCTAAACCACATAGGGTGTTATACAAGGCCGGACGTTAGCTTTGCGGTGTTGAGTCTCGCTCGCTTCAACATTAAACCAGGGATCATCCACTGGAACAAACTGAAGAAAACCTGGAAATACCTCAAGTCAATGCAACACTACAGGTTGAAAATTAGGCACCTACCTCAATCAAATGCGCTGGAGGCTTTCTCAGATGCATCCTGGGCAGACAACCCTTCCACTTGTAAATCCCAAACAGGTTACCTATGCACTGTGTTTGGGAGCCTGGTCTCCTGGAACAGCTGAAAACAAAAGAATATTACGTGGTCTTCTACTGACGCCGAGTTGAATGCCTTGGTAGATGCATATTGCAAAGCAACATGGATCAAGGCATTATTTAATGAAATCTTCAACTTATGCTTACAAATCATTCCCCTCAACATCGACAACAGCGGACTGGACAATAAGATATGAAAATTTGGGTCGAACTCTAAAACTCGGCACTTAGATCTGAAAACCAAAGGTATGAGAGACAAACTTAACGCAAGAAGAATAGAAATCAAATTGATAAAATCGGAGGTAATGTTGGCTGATGTTCTAACTAAAGCATCCTCCTTTCATAGCATTTCATTTTTTTTTCCTTTCCTCCTCTCTGAAAAATCCTGATCCTGAACTTCTCCTCATTTTTTCCTTCTCCTTAACTCTCTTATCTTTGCTTCTGTGCTGTAATATCTCATCAGGCATGGTGGGTTGTTAAGATGTGACATTTTAGGTCTTCTCCTTTTGCTGGGTACACTGGCGCGGGCGCGGCACTCAGACAGACAGACAGGGGAGTGAGGAAACTCCAACTCACACTCCAAATCCAGCTTATGCCTCATGGCCCCGGATCCCGGCTACGCCTCTTGTCTCAACCCCGGAACCTGGATTCTCCCTCATTGCTTCTCAACCTCATCATCTCTCCTCAATCTCAACCACGCCTCAATCCAACAACCTCATCTTCAACACTCCCTTCCTTGTCTGTTTGTTTGTATGCTTCAATCCCTGTCTGTGTGCCCGGTGAGATATTTCTACTTTCCTATTTCCTCATCTTTCCTTGATCTCATATTGACCCATCTTCTGGTCAAGTCCTCATCATCTCTTGTTGTCATCTCTCGTCTTGCTGCTCCTCACCTAACTCTCGCACCTCAATCACGCCTATGCCAGACGTTTGTCATCTCCTTTCTTTTTCTCATGTCTACTCATCCTGTGTTGATTCCCATCTGCTTCAGTTCCCAGTTTACGGTATAATCAATTTCTTAGCTTAACAAAATCAAGGGGAAATCAAAAGAAATACCCAGTATAAGGATTCTCAGATAAAGGGGAAGGTTCTGGGGATTTAGTACTTAGATAATGATGATGGATCATGGATCATGGATGATAAGATGGATGATGGGAAAAATAACGCAGGGGAGAAACCCTCCTTTTATGGGAAAGAGGCCCTATAGACTACTTACAAGGGATGACTACAAATGAAAGCAGAAAAAAAGTTTTTTTTTAAAAAATAAATTAAGCATGATAGGGATAAGAAAGGAAACCAAGCGGTGAGGAACAACAAAATAGTCAACAGGAAGCGCCTCACATATGAGAGAAAAAAAAAAGAAAAACAAGATGAAAAAAAAGGAAACCCAGCCGCGTTGAGGATGAGGGCAGGCAGAGGATGAATTTCTGCTCAATAGCAGATTCAAGGTGGTGAAACCGGATAAACAGCAGATGAAAGCAATTTTGGATTGGATTTATTGATGTGATTGGTTGTGTCAGCTTTCTAATTGACAAGAGCAACCTGTCAAAGCAGATCAAAAACAGAAAATAAATAATAAAATTGGAAGGAGTGGGAAATCAATATATATTATTGCAGAAATGGATTTCCTACACAAAAATAGGTAGGGTCACTCACTGATCCCACCCTTGAATTCCAACTCCTTATATTTCTAAATAAGTTCAAAAGAAAAGACCAATAAACCACAGCACCACTATGGCACTTTTTTGCCATTATAATATTTCACACGTAATGCCACATATAGGTTTCACACCTAAAATTCAGTCAGAATTGAGATTTTGTGTATATTTTAGGAGTTACAGGCCAATTTGTGTTATGACACAATTCCTGCGCGCAGCCCCGCATTCATATAGCAAGGGTACACACGCCTGACACCCAGTATTTAGGCGGATGTCAAGAAACCAGCATGCAACATGTTCAGAAGATGGATTAAAATCTAAAAATACCCACTTCTACCCATTACACTCAAAAGAAAGTAATACATAATAAGGAAATATTTTTGAACCATGAAAATAACAAAATAATATTTAATACCTTCTGACAATTATTTATCATAGAAATATGACACAGGCAAGGCTAGCCAGTTGAAAGCACCAAGAATACGTGCCAAACTAGCCCTGGTTAACCTGCTAGCCTCAGCACACAAGCACAACCCTCTCTGCATTCCCTGAGAAGATCTTATTACCCCAGAAAAGTATATAAACAACCCCTTTTATATGATTTAAACCCCAGTAATTTTTAAGTAATCAATCCACACCCCTTTCCATCCGTGATCAAGTGTTTATTCAAGATAAACAAGTGATTTATGGCCTCAGTCTGATATTATAATTATTCATTCTAACCCATTGTTAATTCCATTGAAGAATATCAGCAATAATCCCCAACAATTGTCCTGAGACCCTTTTCAACCGTGAATTTCTGAAAGTTTCTTGGAGTGTCTGCTCAAATGAGTAAGTCATCTCCCCCTTGCCTCCAGGCATAAGTGCTGTGAGTCAGCCAGTCCACCCGATTGCCTTGAGTAAACCCCTTTTGAGTAATCACTTAGGAACTCATTGTCCCAATTTCTTTACATGGTTCAAAAGAGCCCCTTGAAGAGATGTTTTTATCCAATAAATATCCCCTGTTTGCATAAACTGGGGCCCCCCTTGAAAAATATATTTAATTCAATTTAATCCAAACAAACCACCCAAACTTTGAACTTGCTTCTAAATCAACCATTTGAGAATTTTACCTAATTTTCTTGGAATTATTATTATTCCAACACCAATATCACTTGCTGTAGCTAAAGGAAGGGAAAGTTCCTGGTATCAGTAAGCTGACAGGTTGAATGGGATGATTAGTGAGGGCCTCAGATCAAGAAGCTGCAACAGCCGCAAGATGATGCTGATGAGGAGTTGGTAGGCAATAGTAGTTGAAGAAAGAGGGAGGTGTGAGGATTGAGAGGATGAGGATGGCCATCTGAAAGCTGGGTTGGGGCGGTGGCAGTGGCCTTTCATGACTGATGCGGGTAATCATGGAATTGGGATGGTGGTTGGTGATCTTTGCTTACCGGCCAGATGAGTCATTAGATGATGGAAAAACAGTGGGAGATTGATGAAGATGATGACCAATGGCAGACACGATTAATTGCACTTACGCCTGCAACACCAGCTTCCAACAGCAATGAAAAAGGATTGAGCAATGGTGGTGATAAGGGTGGGATTGTCTGTGACAGTCGGCACCAATGGCCAAACAACCAAAGGAAGGGTCAGGTGATTGGAAACAGTAACATCGGCCACTAGCAATCACTTGCTAGTCCATCAGATGCGAAATTTGATGGAAATGTTGATGAGGGTGACAATGAGGATGGGGATAAACAGGATGATGATGATTGTTTGTGCTTGGACAAAAATTGGTGCCGCAAGCCCAACAAAGAGGATTTGAAAAGTGATCTGGGGGTGCTAATGGCCTGGAGAAGCCTTTTGTAGAACTCTAGGACAGGAAGAAGTTGGGAGAAGGGAAAGAGGAAGATTCCCCATAGTAAAACAGGAATGTTTTTTTTTGACAATGGAAGTTGGATGAAAGAACATAAAAAAATTCAAACAAATTTCCCTTTTCCTGAGTTGTCTCAAATTGGCAACCACACCGTCAATACCTTCCATCAAGAGTAGGAAATTTCTTGATATTTTGTGTGAGACTACAGCTATGATGTCATTGAAGGTGTGCTTCAGTTTCATGTATGCCCAACGTATTGGCTCTCTGGTATAACTTAGGATCTTGGAGAGGGTATGCATATTGAGCTTGACTGTCTCTCTGGAGAGAGAGAGGGATTTGTTTTTGATTAAGGTTCTTCAAACAAAAACATCATCATCTTTTCCAAGAAAAATTCTTTCTGATAAATCAAAAAGTAAGAATCAGTTTATTTTCACAGGAGTGGAAGACAGAATCATGAAAATTTACCATCTTTGCACTGTGTAAAACAGAGGTCAACCTATTTCAAGATTTTTGATGACTTGGGGGGTTTGACAGGATCCTTTGGCTGAGAAGCTTAAGGGTTTTGTAAATTAAGAACTGGGTAGTGCTGATAATTTTGGAATAAGTTGAAGGGGTTGTATTTTCCTTTAACAATTTGTCCTTTAACAATTCCCACTATGAAAACCTCAACCATTCTTCCTTATTCAAGCCTAAAAAAATTTCTGGGCAATGCAATAGAATTAGCTACCATGATTGTCATTTAATCACAAAATATTCCACTGAACTGGCTGTTTTGAGCAAGGATTTCATGTTGGCCCAATGGTTTGGGCCTGGGAATCAGTTTGGCTACTAGCCTGGCCTTCAGGCTGAGATGACTGGGTCAATGAATGGTCCTCAATCCTAGGCCTTGAAGTTGTCTGTTCCATATCCCTTGTGATGAGTCAAGAATTAGATGCATTACATTTTTGGGGTATCAAGGATGGGGAACTCTGATTCAGAAAGGGAAGATTAATTTGGAGGTTAATTTTGGGTTTATTACGCAGCATAGCCTTCAAAATAGTAAACAGACCGTCTCAGGGGATGTAGGGACTAAGGTGGGTGCAGTTGTGGGACTCCTGGGTGATGGTTCAATAATCAAGACTTCTGGTTGCTCTGGTGGTGCATCACTTGAGTGAGTGAATTCTGTGTAAGAATCAGGGAAGTCAGATGATTCCTGAGAGCTGGAGGGCAGCCTTTATTTTGAATTTCTAGCTGCTTGCCAATGAGCTTGGTCAGCAAGCCAGGAAGATTCCCTGGTTCATGGAGCAATCTGGGGTTCTTCAGCTGGGGTTTCTGGGTTCAGCACTGGGGTATTGTTGGAGGCCTGGAAAGTTGCATGATCAAGGGCAACAACCCCAGATTCTGGAATTGTATCCTCCACAGTCACAGCTGCAGTGAATATTTCAGGTTCACCTGGTGCTATGGGAATGTATCAGCTATGCATTTTTGGATAATTTTTTATAAACGCTTTTTTGAATCAAATTATTCTTTCAACTAGCTGGTTTGGTTGGCCAGGTGCTCTGCTGGAACCACTGTAAGCTGGGGGGCAGAAAGATTTTGAGCAGTCCCTTTTTTATTATCCACTGATGGTACCTCACAATTTGATTGGAAATATACATTATCAGCTGTTGTTAGCTGTTGTTGTTCTTCAGTTGATTAAATAATATATCCAAGTATTAATAAATAATGTATATAAAACCAGAAAAATGATAAAATTAGTTAGAAAAAAAGACACAAATGTGTGAAGTAACAATCAAAGAATTATATGAAATAAATACCATGAACAAGCTGAGAGAAATGGCATGAAATGAGACACAATACAGTAGAGGAGATCAGATTGATACTATGAAAGCAGCTGCCACCAAACCCCCCCCCCCAAAGTTGAGAAGGGACTTGATGAAAAAAAGACTACAGAACAAAAGTGAGATTCCTTTTCATGAAGAAGGTAAGGATGGTGGTCACACAGAATTATCTTGAGTCCTCAACAATGTCCAAAACTTTCTGATTTCTTGATCCTCTTTAATGTTTTATATTTAATGATCTAATTCAAGAAATGTAAAAGAAGAAATACCAGTGATATAAAAGAGGATTGAGTCTCAATAAGACTAGGATGTTTAAAGAGGCTGAGAACATGTAAAAATAATGAATATGCAGTAATTGGATCAAGCTTGTGAGGGCATTTAAATGAATCAAACTCCCAGTTAGATAAAGCGCGTGAGGGGCTTGAATGGGAATGACACATGACCCAGAAAAATTTTAGGTAAAGAAAGGATAGAGATAAAAAAAAAACAAAAGGAATCACTGGTTACTGGATGTATAATTAAGTAATATTCCAACACCCCCCCATAGTTCAGTGAAACCCAGGCTTGAAACACCTTGACGTTAGTAGCTCTAGTGCTTGTCTGCTGGAGACCTTAGTGAGCGCAATGGCAAGCATACAGTCTGTTGTGATGAGATCAACATAAATTTTGTCAAAAGATTATTTTTTGCGCAGCCATTTCATTTTCATGTCAATGTACTTTGTTTTTGAATTAGAGCCAAAGTAATGAATTTTATCTATAAGTTGTTTGTTTTTTACTAGGAATCTGGAGGGTTGAACTTGAGGTTTCCTCCACAGGTCACATATGATTGATTGAATCCAGAGAGATTCCTGTGTACCAATGGTCAGAGCATGCAGTTCCGCCTCCGTGGAACAAAGATTTATGTTGCGCTTTTTTCTGCCTTTCCACGCAATGGGAGAAGATTTCCAAAATATAATGTAACCCGTTTGAGACCTAAAACTGTGTGGATTATCTGCCCATGTTGAGACTTTGAATACTGTCATAGATTCTGTTTGGCTTGATTCAGGATGAAGAGCAAGAGCAAGAGATGAATTCCCAGCCAAGTATTTCCAGACATGTAGCAGTTCTTTCCAGTGACATATCCCTGGATTTTGATTTAATTTTGAGAGAATGGAAGCCACTGCCAAGATTTCTGGCCACTTTATACATGAGAGATAGTTCAATATCCTAGTATACTTCCTAAAGTTCATACCAAGGTTATTAAAATCTGTCTTTTTGCTTTGAGAGGCTGGAATTAACTGAACTCCAGGAGTGAGAGGAGTCAGGACCAGTCTGCAGTTAGACAGATTCAGCTTTTCCAATGTCTTTTGAATTAGTTTCTTCTGAGTCAGCATGATTGTATTCTAAATCTTTCTTAATTCCATTCCAAGGACTTTATGGGGTTTTTGTTCTGATTAACATGGAAATTTTCATAAGAACTCTTCTTCAAACCAACTTACTTCCCCACTAACAATGAGATCATCTATTTGAAACAATACAGATGAGCATCTTGTTTTATAAGTGTAAAGACACAGGTCTGCGTTGGATTGATCAAAACCAAATTCTACCAACCATCCTGTGAGTTTCTTTTACCAATTGGACAGAGCTTGACGCAGACCATAGAGATATTTCTTTTATCTAAGGAACCCTGACAAATTCTTGCTTTATTTTGGTTTGAGAATCTAAATTTATTCTTCCAGAGGAGAAAGCAAAGGCTTCCTCAACATCTAATTTCCAAATTTCTAGATTGAGGTCTAAACCACTTAACAGAAGGATTAAGAGTGTTGTGAGTTTTCCAGTTGGTGCATAAGTATCACTAACATCCTCTCCAGGCGCCTGTAGATTACCCATGATACAGAGTCAAGATTTCATTTTTTTTCTGGAAAAAGGCTTGTGGCTGGTGTAACCTTATCCACCCACATATTAATGAGGTAGCAATTGGTTCAATGTCAACATCTTCCCACACACATTGAGATTTGATTTCATCCAGCTCAATTTTTCTTTCAGTGGATTAATAGGGAGGATTCCTAGTAATGGCAGAGCCATATGAATACTTTTGAGGTTTCATGGATGGAACCCATTCCCATAAGTTGTACTGGGTATTAATTTCTTCTGAGGTGTCTTCCCTTCAACCAACAGTTTTGACAGGTGGAATGGGTTCAATTGAGATGATGGAGGTTGGTTATTCAGCTGGAGGAGGAATGGGAAGGTGAGCATCAAAGTCCCTATCTAATGAACTTCATTAGATCCTTCAGATTTGGGAAAGAGAGATTCATTGCACCAGTCCCCTATCACCACATTTTTCTCAAATTTTTTTGCATTGGCATCAAAATTGAGTAGAGTTATTTGTTTAATTTCAACTAATTTATTTTCAGTTGTCAGAATCTTTTAAGACAGTAAATTTTTTGTTCTAACCAATCATACAACCAAAGAGCCTGCGTGGATCCAGCTTGGAGAAGTACAGCCTGTCTTTGAGAATATAGCTGAGCGGATTACCAAGAGAATGAAAGGAATTGATTTCTAATACCTTTCCTTTAACAAGCTTATATGGGTATTTCTTTGATTTTTGAGACAGAAATTGATTGAGTTCCAAGGCACATGACTTGATAATAATGCTTCAAATTCACTTATTAAGTTGTGAGTCAAAAAGAAAGATCCTAAGTGATTCTAGTATGAGTCAATTAAATCATTCCGCTAGTCCGTTCTGTTGTGGTGAATAGGCATCAGAGAAGTTCTGTATGATATTTTTTTCCTCACAGTAGTTAGAGAGGCTGTGATTCCAGATCTCTGTTCCTCAATCTGAGTGAAGAGTCATTAGACCATAATTGAATCTCTTGGATTTTAATTCAATGAGAAATTGTAAGGTACTCACCACATTGCCTTTGTTTTCTATGGGAATGACAGTGAAATATCTGGTACAGCTGTCCACTGCCGTTGTGGTAGTTATTTATAGACACAGAGGCAAGTAGGCTCACCACTGGACATTTGACTTGGAGCGGCTCAGTTTTGGGAGGAAGTCTGCAGTACAATACAGAGAAGTGTGTTTGCGTGCTGTCTATTTTGGAGTACATTAGCTGAGGGCTTGGCATTGGTGCGGCGCGCGCCTTTGCGGGTACAACAAAAAGAATGGGCCGGAATTTCGCCTTTTGCGGACTTGCGTTGTTTAACATAAATTTCCCTCCGCAGAAGTGGGTTTACTAATGCGGAAGCAAGTGATCAAAGCTAAGAAGTATGGATTAGGCCAATTATGGGATATTCACTGAGATTGCGGAGCGCTGTGGGGCAATGAACGCTAAAGTTGAGGAGGCGGCATGCGGTTTGTCAGGGATCTGTAGTTATGCTGCATGCGGGATTGGGAGTGATCAGCTAGGGAAGATCAACAGGGATCCGTTGTTATTTATACATTGATGTGACTCAACTGTTAGGGGGAATTGGAAACAGGATCATCAAATCTACTGAAAATCATCAGATCAGGTAAGGGTTGGACTATTGGTGAGGAGGATCAGTGCAAACGCACAGAGGCGGTGTGAAAAGGGGTCTTTCATTAGCAGTTCACATTTCTTTTTTGGAGTAGCTAAGGCAGGTCAGGGTGTAATGCATGGAGACAAGAGGGGTCTTTTCTTTTGGGGCTTGCATTCTTTTGTTGTATATATAAGGAATCTTTTCTTTTGTTGTATAGGGGGGAGGGGTATTTTCATTGGAGTTGATTATAATCAAAAATTGTTAACAAATATTGGAGTATTGGAGTATATTTTTTACGGAAAATTATAGTTAGATTCTTTTCTTCTGTTACTTTGAGTGTAGGAACCAGAAAGAGTTCTTGGAGGTTATATTTAGTGAAATATTTTAAGTACAGAGCTTTCCAGGGAGTCTGAATTGTTTATTTACTATTATTTCATCATGAGTTAGCTTTAGTGGTTTCCAGCTTGGGTGCAGAGGCAGAGTTTGTTTAGGAATTGCAGAGGTACAGGAGTGTGACTCAAGGGCTAGTGGGCTTTCCAGAACTTGAAGCAGGATTTTTGCGGAGAATTTACCAAGCATACAATCTATTTACAAGCCATTAAGAAATACAAATGCCATTAATACTCAAAGAATGAATGGTTCCAACCAAGTTTCAGTGCAATTGTTTAAATTTTCTTTCAGCATGTGGATGCTTTTTTTTCAATGGCGCTGGACTTATCTTGCTGATGGAACACGCTTCACAAATTGTTGATTTTTTTATTTTTAGGCCCAGTTTTTTTTGAATTCTGCAATAACTAGCGTGCCCGAGTGATTAATGGATTAATTCATCCCAAGTAAGAAGTAAAACTTGACCCTGATTGGGTTTGGAAAATTGAAGTATAGGTATATTGCATTTGTAAGACCCTACTTTTCTCCAGTTATCTTTCTGGATTACAAGATCATTTCTTCTAAAATCAACATCAAAACCATCAAGAACAAGGCTTCTCATAGACAGCAAACTAGCAGTAGAATTTGGAGCAAAAAGTAAATCAGAGAGAACAATTTCCCAATTATGATTGTCCATCAGATTTATCAAACCAACTTGTTCATATCCCAGAGAGTTCCTTCCCAATCATCTTCTGGTTAATCAAGATTGGAAGTTCTTTATATGATCAGATTCAACTTTTAATTGTGATGAAATAGTATTTCCATCTCAAGAAATAATAATTTTAAAACAAGAAAAGTGATAACAGGAGTTATAACAAAAGACACAAATGTGTGAAGTAACAATTGAAGAATAAAATGAAAAAAACACCATGACCAAGCTGACAGAAATGGCATAAGCTGAGACGCAATATGGGGGAGGAGATCAGCTTGATACTATGAAAACAGCCACCACAACAAACCCCAGAAAAGTTGAGAAGGGTCTTGAAAAATGAAAGACTACAGAACACAAGTTAGAATTCCTTTTCATGAAGGAGTTAAGGATGGTGGTCACACAGAATTATCTTGAGTCCTCAACAATTTCCAACACTTTCTGATTTCTCAATCCTATTTAATTTTTTATATTGAATGACCTAATTTTAGAAATGTAAAGGAAGGAAGTCCGGTGAGAGGAAAGAGGACTGAATCTCAATGAGACTAGGATATTTAAAGAGGCTGAGAAAATTTAAAAATAATGAATATGCAGTAATTCAATCAAGCTTGTCATGGCGGTTGAATGGATCAAGCGCCCAGTTAGATTGAGCATGTGAGGGGCTTGAATGGGAATTATCCAGGAACCAGAGAAAGTTCAGGGAAATAAAGGATATAGATAAAAGAAAACAAAATGAATCACTAGTTATCAGATGTAGAATTAAGTAATATTCCAACATCAGTTGAAGGCTCAAGGATACCAAGATCTATGGAGTTTTTTAAACTGATGTTTTCCACCTTTGCATCATAACTTTTCTGATAAAAAATCATGGATCTTTCAACATATTCCTCACAAAGGAGTGCATTCAATTTATTAAGAGCCCGTCATTCTAAAAATGATCATACCAGTTCAAATAAGTAGTAGACCACGAGGGACCCAGAAACTTTGAACACTTACCAGGGAAATCAGCCATGGCATAATCAATTTAGTGGTCAAGGTGAATAAGCTTGAGATGATGTGGTTGAAATCTGATGGGGACAATGTGGTTAAGATCAGAATGAACCGCAATCTCTGGGTGAAGAAGACATGGCTTATATACCCTAAAAAACCTAGTCACATGTCACATGTGTGTTTAATTTGAACAAAAGATTCTCATTAGTTACAATCAACATAGTTCATTTGTGTAAATAGCCTGCTTTATTCCCAAAGTTTCCGCTTTCCTGCATATTAAATATACATATATGTGAGATTTCAAGGCAGGTGGACAACTTATGATAAGTGTTGCACCTACCTGAACATGAAAGACATGACATGGGAAAACCATGTGGTAAAGCTGGGGAGGTGGAAGACTTGTGCTAAGTCTTCCACTCTCCTTCAACCTGTGGTAGCTTTATTATGAATATGCAAAATGATTGATGATCACTGGGACAGTGGATGACTTACCATGAGTTTTCCATCTCCCTAGCTTCCCCACAAGGATTTCCCATGCCATCTGATTCCTGTATGCAAAAAAGTCCAGGGAGGTGGACAAATTATCATAATTCATCCACCTCCCTTGACATTACCTATACATGTACCATTCAGTAAAGCTAAATCTAATTTGATGGGAAGGTGGAGGACTTAGCACAAGGTTTCCATCAATTCAAAGCCATCCTGTCTTACATTCAAACCACTACATTTTTTTTACAATTAATGAACACTTTGACATCATTTCAAAAAATAACTGGTAAGCATTTTGGCACAAAGAGGTGATGTTTGAATTATATAGATTGAAGCACATGTTTAACCATATCTGGATTTCTTTCAATTAACTCTAGTTATAATTTCAGAAGGAGAAAAATTCTGAAGCTTAAGAGAAGCCTTTGCTAGTTTTTTTTTAATTTGGAAGGAGAAACCAAAATGAGTATTATTTTCAGTTGCTTTAAGGCTGGGTGGAGGAAAAGTAGTTTGATGAGGAAAAACAGAATTCCTCCATGAAACATCTATAATTCCCCCACCTTTTTCAGAAGGAACTATGAAACCAAGAGCTGGTAAGGAGAGACTATGGCCTGTTTATTCATAGGAAGGAGGGATTTGGTTTCCAGTAAGTTCTGTAATAATAGAGAAAAAACCATAAATATAACCATTCAAGTCATCCTTATCTGTATTAGGAACATTGGAAAATTCATCACAAGTGAAAATGACATTAGAAGCATGAAGAAAAGAATCCCTTTGGTCATTCCACTCTGGAGATGTCCAGTTTGGAATTTTGAAATCTTCTTATACTTCCTTCTTTTCACATTAGAATTTTTAGATAAAACTTGAATTCTATTGAAAATCAGTTGGTTATGTACTGGAAGCTTAGACCACAACAGATCATTATTTGTTATTTTTTCTGGGTTCATATACTTTCTACTTGCATATATTTCTATTTTGAAATATATTTGGATGGCAATCAGTGAACAAAGACAAGATTAGAAAGTTTGTATTGATTCCCAATTACCGGAAGAATATCCTTGGTCAGTTCCCTGAAAAAAATCCAATTCCAAAAATAGATTGAGTTTTAGTATTTCTATTGGTTTTTTTCAGTTTCTGTTGGAAGTATGCAATCACATATAGATCTTTTACAATCTCAGAAATTTGAGTTTCCAGAAATGTGTATGGTCCTTTCTCCAATGAATGGTACTTGAGCACCACATAAGGTTGTTACACCCTGTTGCAAAGCACTTGTAGATTTACTGGGAGTCCTACTTTTGGTACTAGTACTTGGAATGGACTAAGACCCTTATTGATGGTGATGAAGTAGATTGACTCAAATATACACTCCTTCTTGCAATAATCACGCTCAGATTTAATATTATTTTTGTGCGCTCTGAATGAGGATGGGATGGATTGAATTCAGGGTCACGGTGGTGGCCTAAGAACAGAACAAGCTTGGCTTGATTCCTTATGATACTTTAGATTCAAGGGCTCATCCTCACTAAAAATGTTGTCTCAAAAGCAACAAAAGGAATACAAGTGACAAGGATGAAGATAAAAGCAAAAGGCTAAAGTCAATAATATGAAAACTTTTATGATGATAGAAATACATACATTTTGCTGAGTTTAACCAATTTAAAAGACACATCCTCATTATTGGTTTTTAATTGCAACAGGTGAGCTGGAGATTGGGTGGATGCATTCAGTTGACGTGATAAATGGTCTACTATTACAAATGATGATGATGAAGTGATGCATGGTTGAAAAAGGGGTTCAATTACAGGCAGCAATGAATCAAGGATTGGCAGATGATACATTGATGTCTTCATTTCTGCTTACTGTAAAGATGATAAAAGGATGGATGATGTTTTTGGTGATATGTGAGAATCAAAGTTGAGTTGGTTTGGTGGGGACCAAAGCCACAATCGGAATAAGAAGAAAAAAGAATGGAGAGGAAGATAAAGAGTGAATTCACTTTTGGGTTGATGAAGATGAAGGATTCAATAGATTTAAATATGTGCATGAGTTCTTACCCTTTAAATGCAGTGATGATGAGTGAGAGGTGGAAGAAATGCCTTGTAGTCAATGGTTTATAGTAGGAGTTGTATGTAGGGTTTCTTTTTTATGAAGATGTTGATTGGAGGGTGGTTTGATGATTGAAATCTTGAGAGGTGATTGAAGATTTCAGAAAACAGTAGAGCACAAAAAAAATCAGTCTAACAGTTCAGATGTTCAGAAATTGAAAAATTGGATTGAAAATTATCTGGATGGACCTGCTGGAGTCCCTTAGAGCTGCTGGAATTATCTTGGTTGTAGATTTGTTTTCAGAGGCGCCAAACTGCTTGTAAATTTGCAAGCAATTGATGTTTTGCTTTCAAATTAACAAGAAAGGCTTGCTTCAGAAAGTTGACCATTGCTTGCATATTTGATTGCAGGGTTGCTGACCGTTGCTGGCGTTTGCCAGCAACGGGCGGGGGGCCAGGGCCCATCAAGGTGCACAGACCTCTCTCAGGGCGCTAGAAATCTGCGAGTCTGCAACAGGGTCTCCTTTGGCAACCCTGTTTCTAGAAGAGCGCGAATCACTCACTCGCTTTGCTGAGGGGCAAAGCAAACACCCAAAGAAGGCAAAATTTGGGCTCCAGGCCCAAATTTGGGTCCTTCAGGGCTTGGAGTGCTTGGGGGCCCATGAGGACCATTTCCATGGGGAGCCCAGGGCAAGTGCCTGGGGGTTTTAGAATTATGGGAAGGCCAAAACCACTTATGAGCTTGAATGTGGGTCATTGAAAAATAAAACACTTGACATGGGTATACCATGCCATAATATTTGTTTTTGGTGGGGGTAATGATTCAAGCCAAAAGGCAGGGGTATGTCTTGCATGACAAGTATGCTTCAATTTAAGCATACTTCTCATGCAATACAAACCCCCAACAATTTATTCATGGGGATAATTGGAGATGGGCTAATTCAAATCATATTTTGAAATTTCAATGAGATTGTTTTGAGTATTTCAAAATGTTAATTTGAGACTACTTTGGTGGAATTTGTTATTATTGAAAAGGAGTGGAGCAATGTATTTCATTTTTGAAAATTGAAGGTTTTTGTAATTAGGGTAATTGTAAAATCACAACTCTTTGAGTTGTGTGCACAACTCAAATGGGCTGTGTGGCATGCTACACAACTCAAATGAGCCGTGTGGCATGCTAAACAACCAAAATCAAGAGGTGTAGCCTCCACTATAAAATAAATAATGAACAATGAATAATATATAATAAATTATGAATGATAAATAATAAATAATAAATATTAAATCATAAATCATAAATAATAAATAATAAATAATAAATAATAAATAATAAATAATAAATAATAGATAATAGATAATAAATGATAAATAATAAATAATAAATAATAAATAATAAATAATAAATAATAAATAATAAATAATAAATAATAAATAATAAATAATAAATAATAAATAATAAATAATAAATAATAAATAATAAATAATAAATAATAAATAATAAATAATAAATAATAAATAATAAATAATAAATAATAAATAATAAATAATAAATAATAAATAATAAATAATAAATAATAAATAATAAATAATAAATAATAAATAATAAATAATAAATAATAAATAATAAATAATAAATAATAAATAATAAATAATAAATAATAAATAATAAATAATAAATAATAAATAATAAATAATAAATAATAAATAATAAATAATAAATAATAAATAATAAATAATAAATAATAAATAATAAATAATAAATAATAAATAATAAATAATAAATAATAAATAATAAATAATAAATAATAAATAATAAATAATAAATAATAAATAATAAATAATAAATAATAAATAATAAATAATAAATAATAAATAATAAATAATAAATAATAAATAATAAATAATAAATAATAAATAATAAATAATAAATAATAAATAATAAATAATAAATAATAAATAATAAATAATAAATAATAAATAATAAATAATAAATAATAAATAATAAATAATAAATAATAAATAATAAATAATAAATAATAAATAATAAATAATAAATAATAAATAATAAATAATAAATAATAAATAATAAATAATAAATAATAAATAATAAATAATAAATAATAAATAATAAATAATAAATAATAAATAATAAATAATAAATAATAAATAATAAATAATAAATAATAAATAATAAATAATAAATAATAAATAATAAATAATAAATAATAAATAATAAATAATAAATAATAAATAATAAATAATAAATAATAAATAATAAATAATAAATAATAAATAATAAATAATAAATAATAAATAATAAATAATAAATAATAAATAATAAATAATAAATAATAAATAATAAATAATAAATAATAAATAATAAATAATAAATAATAAATAATAAATAATAAATAATAAATAATAAATAATAAATAATAAATAATAAATAATAAATAATAAATAATAAATAATAAATAATAAATAATAAATAATAAATAATAAATAATAAATAATAAATAATAAATAATAAATAATAAATAATAAATAATAAATAATAAATAATAAATAATAAATAATAAATAATAAATAATAAATAATAAATAATAAATAATAAATAATAAATAATAAATAATAAATAATAAATAATAAATAATAAATAATAAATAATAAATAATAAATAATAAATAATAAATAATAAATAATAAATAATAAATAATAAATAATAAATAATAAATAATAAATAATAAATAATAAATAATAAATAATAAATAATAAATAATAAATAATAAATAATAAATAATAAATAATAAATAATAAATAATAAATAATAAATAATAAATAATAAATAATAAATAATAAATAATAAATAATAAATAATAAATAATAAATAATAAATAATAAATAATAAATAATAAATAATAAATAATAAATAATAAATAATAAATAATAAATAATAAATAATAAATAATAAATAATAAATAATAAATAATAAATAATAAATAATAAATAATAAATAATAAATAATAAATAATAAATAATAAATAATAAATAATAAATAATAAATAATAAATAATAAATAATAAATAATAAATAATAAATAATAAATAATAAATAATAAATAATAAATAATAAATAATAAATAATAAATAATAAATAATAAATAATAAATAATAAATAATAAATAATAAATAATAAATAATAAATAATAAATAATAAATAATAAATAATAAATAATAAATAATAAATAATAAATAATAAATAATAAATAATAAATAATAAATAATAAATAATAAATAATAAATAATAAATAATAAATAATAAATAATAAATAATAAATAATAAATAATAAATAATAAATAATAAATAATAAATAATAAATAATAAATAATAAATAATAAATAATAAATAATAAATAATAAATAATAAATAATAAATAATAAATAATAAATAATAAATAATAAATAATAAATAATAAATAATAAATAATAAATAATAAATAATAAATAATAAATAATAAATAATAAATAATAAATAATAAATAATAAATAATAAATAATAAATAATAAATAATAAATAATAAATAATAAATAATAAATAATAAATAATAAATAATAAATAATAAATAATAAATAATAAATAATAAATAATAAATAATAAATAATAAATAATAAATAATAAATAATAAATAATAAATAATAAATAATAAATAATAAATAATAAATAATAAATAATAAATAATAAATAATAAATAATAAATAATAAATAATAAATAATAAATAATAAATAATAAATAATAAATAATAAATAATAAATAATAAATAATAAATAATAAATAATAAATAATAAATAATAAATAATAAATAATAAATAATAAATAATAAATAATAAATAATAAATAATAAATAATAAATAATAAATAATAAATAATAAATAATAAATAATAAATAATAAATAATAAATAATAAATAATAAATAATAAATAATAAATAATAAATAATAAATAATAAATAATAAATAATAAATAATAAATAATAAATAATAAATAATAAATAATAAATAATAAATAATAAATAATAAATAATAAATAATAAATAATAAATAATAAATAATAAATAATAAATAATAAATAATAAATAATAAATAATAAATAATAAATAATAAATAATAAATAATAAATAATAAATAATAAATTATAAATAACATGGTTTTTTACAGGGGTATAAAAATCAAACATGCCCATTATGGGGGGTATATGCCCCCCAAGGGTTGCGCGTGTTTAGAACAACCCTTTGGAGTAGTGTATGGGCCCCCACGCATTGAGGGGCTCTACACAACCCCCGCAGGTTTTCTGGGGCTCTAAAAGACTCCCACACGACTGGAGTTGTGAATTTATCATTACCCCTATATATATTGTCCGTTGTTAACTCCACTTCTGTAAGGGTTCAAAATGATACTCTCATATTAGAAGGAGATATCTGATTAAACCAAAATTTGCTTTTTTTCTTAAAATAATGGTTACATTAAGCAATAATATTTTGATTTAGGTGCATTCCTGTAAAAATTTATTTATCATCATGATTTTTGTTTTACTCCAGAAAAGGTGGTTTTTAAATTTTTTTTTGTGAAGGAAATGTTTTTCAATGGTTCTTTATCTGTTTTTGAGCTCCAAATGAATAAATGGAACTGTTTTCCAAAATTTGATGATTTTAATATTTCAATAAAGCCTGTATTCTTGTATTGCTTGACTCTAAATGTTCAGAATAAAATTCACATGAAATCTTTCATGTTTTCTGGTTCCCGTGCACCTGCTTGATTACAAGATTCATAAAGAGTAATGGCATTTCTCAATTTACCATTAAATATGGGCAATAGGTCTATTGATCTTGGTGGGTTTTTAATTCAAGGAGAAACAATTTCAAATGGTTTTAGAATTCATTCAATTGCTTTTGAGGATAAACATTTTTGTGTTCAAAATAGATATTATGGTTAATATTCATTAAAATAACTGGAGAAACTCTTCTATTACATGATAGTGATTTATGCACACGAACCTCTGGGGACATGATGCACTTAGGCTAATTTCACCATGTCCCTTCAGAAAACCAGTTGGTGGAGGTTTTGGGCACCACAAACCTACATGACACGGTGGCCAGTACTGAGCCTCCTGATTCTCATGCTGGAAAAAACTGTTTTTAAGTATAGACATGGTCACTTCCCACTAGGACAGGGTGGATGTAATATATCAAAAATTACCAAACGATATTGGACCTTTGGGATATGAGAAATATGGAATATTTTGGGTTATGGGAATTTTCCTCAACCAATGAGCAAGATGAATAAATATATTCAGGGTCATGAAAGAATTGCAAAATCATTTACCTTTGCCAAATTTCTTTAATATTTCCATGTTATTTATATTTTTGGATGAAATTTATTTGCCAACATGGTCATTTCAGTAACTAGTTCCTTGAAAAAACATGGTGGAGAAGTTATTCCAATTTGTCCACTTTGCCATACCAATGACTAAGAGCCAACTGTTTTTGGGAAATTAGGAAATTTTAATGGGGAGGTGGACCACTTAGGCTAAGTCATCCACCTCCCTGAGCCATCTCACACTTAATAATTTCAATATTGATGTTATTCTTTTATATCATTTCTGATTGTTCCAGAACATGAGCGTGTGTGTTATTCTGAAGGTTGAAAACAATCAATTTTTCTTTGTGATTTCCCAACCTACTGATTCATTCATGTTTCAACCAAAACTGTCACTGAGACAGGAAATCAATGTTCTCTCAAAAAATATATACCATTCATAACTTTATAAGGGTCTTCTTACATCCATGTCACAATGAACTCTCACAATTTATAATTGATAAGCCAGAATATCCAATTATCCCCAAGGTATTGGCCTGAGCCAGAAATATTTCACTGTTTTTCCACTGTAAAATATTGTTCACCACCTTTAATTCTTGGATCTTTGTTCCTACAATCATTTTTTTGGGCTGGGTTCAATGATTGATCAAGATGAAGAAAATATTTTCAGGGACATGCAAGGATCAGATACCAAATTTCTTTTTAACATGGCCATGTTGTGATTCATCTTCTTGGATGAAAGATATTTTCCAGGATAGGCATTTCAGTACAATCATGTTTTTTTTCTGGAGCAAACATGCTGGACTAGTTATGCCATGTTTTCCACTTCCCCACACTATGGCTGGATACCCAGCTAATTTGGGTTAATTGGGAAATTTTCATGGGGAGGTGGATGTCTTAGACTACGTTTTCCACCTCCCTGGGCCACCATCCACTTGATCATATGAATATTCATGTTTTTTTGGTGCATTGTGTTTGTGTGTTTCACCTCCAGACCAGATTAGGTTAACTTTATTTCAAACCAGGCAGGTCATAACCACTTTCAGAAATCCACAAAGTGAGAAGGAGAAGATACTTTGCAGGAACTTTCAGAGACTGAAAAAAAATTGAATTCAGCCACTGCACTTTCTCATTTTGAGAGATTCATTTGGTCTGCATGCAATGACCCAAACTCTTGTGGGATGTTTTGAGATCTTCATTGGAACATGACTGATGATTTTGGGTGAAAATCTTATTCATATGTCATGTAAAAACATTTTTTTTGTTAGAAACTTCATTCATTCATCATCATTCCATGTCCTTGGAATCCCCCACGCCCACTCAAAAATTTTTACAACCACAAAAAGATGCAAATCTATGGTTTTTTTGGAACCATTTCAATAATCCATGCTGATTTGTTTTTATTTGAAAGTTTATTACCAGTCCAAATTTTCTCTTCATGGCTTGCAGACAATTCAAATAAAATCACAAGGCACTAGAATATCTGGAAAAATTTATTAAAAAGCCTAAAAAAGATTGTTGGGGGAACAAATGGTGAATTGACTTTTCTCAAAGGTAGAGATGGGTTTTCCCACTTTCTGTATGAATTTTCTTTATTGAGAGCAGTTCATGGCCCAAAAACAGTGAGTTTATTGAGGGTAGAAGGATTATTAAACTGAATTAAATTTCAAATTTATGTCAATGTTTCATTTGCACACACAGATACATCCATTTAGTATGCTCATTTAGCATATGATATTCTGCAAGGGTTTTTACATTTAAATCAAGTTGAGCTTCCAGAATAATCAATTGAAGTTCTACAACCCAATTTTGGAGGCAGGAACCAATTGAGCCTGAAGGAACCAGATAATATAACCAAACAGGCATATGATTCACAGACAGAAATCATTGGTGCAACAGAAATGTGGCTCATTACCAGAGATCTGTTCTCAGACCAGGATTGAGACATCCATGGCATGGGATTGATTCAAACTAATCATTGGATAATTCAATTGAGCTGGATTGAATGATTATTTCTAATTATTCATTCAAAGCTTTTAGTGAACAACCCTTTTTTTCAATTTTTGTCAAATGACAGTACAATACATCCTTTTTGGGGTCCTTTTTATTTTAGAGACCTACAAATGTTCTGGAGCATGACCAATTGGAAAAATTTACTAAGTTGAGAGGTTTTATATGTAATTTTAGACTGGGTAAAAATTTACTTTTTTTTGAAAGTAGCATTATTATTTGGAATTATTGGATTTTATCCAAAAAAAAACACTCATTTTCTGAAAAAAATCAAGAAAATATCATTTATTTCTTGCACATGAAATTCAGTTGCACTGCTAATCCATATGAATTTCTTTCAAGTTGGAAATCTTCACAATTTAATTATTCCACAAGCATGAATAAGAAAGAAATCTATTTTGTAGCTTAAGAATGATGTCTAACTTTGTTCAGAGAGAGGCATAGTTAGAATAAGCTCCTTACCATGACACCAATTTGGAGATATTGATAGAGGCAGGGAGGGACCAGCGTGAAATCATTTGAGTGCACAAAATTCCAAGACAGATCTTCAGAAAGTCAATTACCCTTATTTGAAAACAAATTCATCATTTTAACCAATTAACAAACAATGCTCACAAGTTTTTCCTGGTAATGTGGTCCACTTGAGCTAAGTGCACCACCTCACCAGGAGGAACAACCCCACAATTGCAGATCTAACAGCACTTGGGAGCCCAAATTTTTCAATCAGATTGATTGTGTTTATCAAATACAAATAATTTCCCTCCAGTGTCTCTCCAATCAACATAACAACCTACTAATTTTTTTTGCTCATTCCACCCAAAAAAATGGTAGCCAATTCCTCAAACCCCAAAATTGACCTCCTTTTAAATTTTCACTAAATTCAATGGGAAAAAATCCACATATGGTTAAACATGTCCTTCAATGTATATAATTTAAGCATCACCTTTTCATGCCAAAATGCTTACCAGTTATTTTATGAAATGATTTCAAAGTGTGCATGAGGTGTACAACATTTTTACTGGCTGGAATTTAATTTGGCATTACTTTGGATTGATGGAAGACTTATGCTAAGTCCCCCACCTTCCCATTGAATTAGATGTAGCTTTACTGCATAGTACATGTATAGGTAATGTCAAGGAAGTTGGAAAACATATGATAATTTGTCTACCTCCCTGAAATTGTGTGCATACAGGAATCACATGGGCTGGGAAATCCTTGTGGAGAGGCTGGGGAGGTGGACAACTTATGCTAAGGTGTCCACTGTGTTGGTATAAATATCTTTCTTCTCTCTCAGTGTTTATCTTTCCTTCTTCATTCTACTTATCACATCATTCTAAACCTCATGTTCCAGTTCTCATTTATATTTCTTACTGTTTTCCTTCAATGTGCTCTTCATCCTCTCCTCCACTTTACGATCAAACCCTGCCTGACTTCCCTCAACTGTCACAAATGTTGTATTCCACTGTAAACCATGACACTGACAGAATGCTCATCACCTGAGGACAGAGTTTTGCCGCACAGAAAGATTCCTTCCTCATCTTTCTGTCCGCTACCAAATCTCTGAGCACCCTCAGGTGAGTACTGTGTTCTCCACTTTCATCTAGTTGTTCTCATCTATTTCTGTTTTTGTTCATTCCTCACTTCTCACTGATCAATAATGACCTCATCTTTCTGTCTGCAACCAAATCTCTGAGCATCCTCAGCATCCTCAGGTTGGATTGACTCAACATAGTAAATGTATAGGTAATGTCAAGGAAGGTGGAAAACGTTGTGGTGTTGTATTTATAACCTTGGATTGGGAGCTGCATTGCGGGCTTCGCGCTCAGCAGTTGGGTAGGTTGGGCTCAGCATTTGGGGTGTGCGCGGTCTCAGCAGTGCCTGCTGCAGGCTCAGCAGCAGTGGTTGAGGGCTCAGCGGCAGGGACTGTGGGGCTCGGCACCAGGTGCAGGTTGGGCCTACTCTGGGGGGGGTGCCAGGCCGCAACCCACCCAGGGAACGCGGACCAAGTGATGGAGCCGGCCCGACCAAGCTTGCGGGGGGTTAGTCTGGAAGGCAAGGGGGGGGAATCGGGGGTTATACGCGCTGGGGAGGTTCGCGCAGGCATAAGCCCGGGCCGACTCACAGATTGCGGGATACGGATAAACCTTGGGGGCTCCAAGTAGGGCGCAGCTGAGGGCCGCGCCATGAGAAGGACAAACTGGACGTATGTGATATCAAAGGGGAGGGTTTTGAACAGGGTGGGTGGTACGGGGTAGGGTTAGGGTGGAGCTAGGGTTCTGTACTTGGGGTTATGTTTTCATCTATCTTGCTGCTTGTGGTTGTACCTAGGTTAGGGTTGAGAGGGAGGAATCAAAAATACCTCATTCTCAACTCCGGGTTGGGGGGGAGGCTATTGGATTACCATACATATCATATAGTTCATATCACCAGACTGCCAGGAAATGATATATGAAGGATTGGAGGGAAGGAATTGATCTTATCATCACTCTCTCTATTGTTAAACTCATTTCATCCAATCTCCTTACAGATGCTTAGACCAATAACTTCTGGAACTTGAGGACAACTTTGGGGGTATCACCCGTCTTGTTTCCACAACGTATGATAATTTGTCCACCTCCCTAGAATTGTGTGCATACAGGAATCACATGGGCTGGGAAATCCTTGTTGATAGGCTGGGGAGGTGGACAAATTATGCTAAGTTGTCCACTTTCCCAGCAATCATTGATCATTTGGCATATGCAAAATCAAGATACCATTTGGTTGAAGGGAGGTGGATGACTTAGCACAAGTTGTCCACCTCCCCAGATTTTCCACATGATTTTCCCTTGAAATATGATTCCTTCATACCCATGGTCCTGGAGTGGTGGATGACTTATTATAACTCAATCAGCTCCCTCCACATGACTCATATTTATTTGGTGTGGTGAAGCAGGGAATTTGGTGATACACACCTGCCTATTCCAACAAATCAACTGGGTGAATCCTCCATAATGGAATCTCTCCATGAAATTATGCACCCCTGTTACATTTTTCTTTATTCTTTTGAGCTAAGTGATCCAGGCATGTTGAATTCTTGTATATTTTTAGAAATCTACATTTCTTATTGAAAGAAAAACCAGAGTCTAACACACACATGATTAGAAAACAATAGCAAATAACAAATAACTGAGATAAGAAAATATTCATACCCCCACTCCCGTAAATGTCAAAGTTATAATTTAATATATGAAGAAATAATAATAATAAGACAGCAGTTCCACCCTCTCTGACTTCAATGAAGAGAACCAGATGATGATTAGTATAGTAGATCATAGCCACGATCTATAAGGATGATCCGTACCAAATTAGGATAATGTTCGGGCCGAATGGTCTTCTTTCTTTGAAGGGTTTATTTGACTGCCTTGATGTTGATTGAAGGTCCCCTTCAGAATGAGGAAAAGAAAGTCGACGAGTTTTCTACCAAGCTCCTAGGCTTCTGAGTTCAAGTATTGAAATTGAGAGTAAGCCGGGTAAAATGAATATGATAATGAATCAAGATCAAGGTACCGGTTGAGAGAGAGTTATGAGGAGGTTGCGGGAATCAGGATAATGTGTGTGTGTGACATACTGATCACAGACTGAGTGACATACTAAAGAAATAGAAGAAAATAGAAAAATAAAATAAAGACAAGAAAATAAAGAAATACTACAAGTAGAAAGAAGATGTATAAATATGTTCAATAACATATTCAACATCCCCCCATAATTTGGTGCGGATCAAAGAAAGACATGTTTCATGAGAAGCTCAACCATCCCTCTCCCCAAAGATTTGGATAGTGCATCCGCAACCATCTCCTTGGTCGGAATGAGCTGTACTTTCAGTTTGTCTTTCTTGTACTGTTCCCGGATCCATTTCACCTTCATGTCAATGTGCTTCGTCTTTGAGTTTGAGCCAAAGTGGCGAATCTTGTCCCACAGACCTTTTTTATCGATTAGAAAAGACGTGGGAGGAATTTTCTTTTGCCATAGCTCCTCTGTGATCAATTTGAGCCAAACGGACTCCTGAGCTCCATTGGTAAGCACATTTAGTTCAGCTTCTGTAGTGGATAAAGTGATGTTCGTTTGTTTGCGGCTTTTCCATGCGACTGGGCAAGACATCCATTTGATGAGAAAACCGGATTGTGATCTTCTCGTTTCTGGATTGTCTGCCCACGTTGCATTGGAGTAAACCTTGAGGCCTTTGTTGTCAGTACGAGGATGTAGGCTGAGTGACTTATTGACCGTCCCCCCTAAGTACTTCCAAACATGCAAAACCTCCTTCCAATGCAACAGTCCCAGCTTTTGATTGAATCTGGACAGAATTGATGCAGCAGCGGAAATATCGGGTCGGGTTCTGCAGGATAAGTGATTTAAGATTCCTGTGAACCTCCTGTAGTTGATGCCAAGACTTTTGAATTCTTCATGATCCTCGTCTGTGGCTTGTTTTAGGTGGAGACCCGGTGTCAGAGGAGTGATTACAGATCTATTCGCCAGCCCGAGTTCTTCCAGAGTGTCCACAATGAGTGACCGTTGATTGATTGTAATTCCCTTTCCCTCAGTAGATACCTCCATGCCAAGAACCGTGTCAGGATCGTGAGAAGACAATCTTGGAAATTGATGAAGAAACAAATTCTCGAACCATTCCACTTCCCCCACGACAACGAGATCGTCCACATGAAAAAATAACACCGATTGTTTATCCTCATGAATGTACAGGCATGGATCAGATGCCAACTCGCCATAGCCTATGGAACGCAACCAGCCTGTTAGAGTTTTAAACCAGTTCACAGGAGCCTGACGTAGTCCATATAACAACTTCCGTAATTTAAGGAAGTTTGATTGGCGATTGGATTCCTGTGGTCGCAATATGTATATATCCTCCTCAAGAGGAGCAAATAAGAATGCCGCCTTTACATCAAATTGAAGGATTTTTAGTTTTTGGTGAAGTCCATAGATCAGAAGAAGAAGCAGCGTAGCAATTTTCCTGTAGGAGAGAAGGTATCTCCAAAGTCCACTCCCGGCGTCTGAAGGTTACCCATGATGCAGAGACAAGACTTTTTCCTTTCTGCCGACGAAACCGTTGCAGGTTTCACCTTATCCACCCACATGGTCCTCAAGAAGTGATCAGGAGTCCCATCGAAATTTTCCCAAACTTCCTGGCTCTTGATGTCTTTGATTTCTGATTTCCGTGAATCCGTCCAGTCGATGCTAACATTGCTGTTATGAGAGTATCGCGCCGGCCTGATGCGTTAAGTGCGCTCCCTTAGACCGTACGTTCTCACGTTGGTGGAGACACCAGTGTTTGGTTGGCTGGAATTTTGACCCTCATCGAATGATTCAACGCATCCTTGGTCGCGCGTCGATCCTTCATTTCTTGATCCAGTGATTGAGTCTACTACGAGTGTTTGTGGAGGAGAATGACTTTCCTTCTTATCAGAGGCATTGTCATCATTGGAAGCACTCGAAGAAGGAAGAGTTGGGCTTGAGTTTACAGGATTGTATAGATCCAGATCGTCAGGTTCAATATCCAGTGGAGGATTGATCTTCGATATTGGAGCGTCAAAATCTAGAAACCTGACGCTCTTCGTGTCGACGATTTTGTTATCTTCTGTCAGAACCTTGTACAACAGCAAATCCTTGTTGTACCCTAACAACCTTCCAAATGAACCCTGAGGTTCTAGCTTAGTAGACGGGGGTTTTCTCCCCAGCAATAAATGTTAGTGGATTTCCAATAGGGTGAAAATAGCTCAACTCAATCTTTTGACCCTTGAATTGTTTGTAGGGAGATTCATTGGACCTGTGCGATGGAAACTGATTTATTGTCAGGACGCAGGCCTTGAGAATAACTCCCCAGTAGTTGTTGGGCAACCCTCCATCAAATAACACCGTTTGTAGACATTCAAGAATCGTGCGGTTGTACCTTTCTGCTAGGCCGTTTTGCTGTGGTGTATAGGGATTGGCAAAGGTTTGCTTGATGTTGTTGTCTGTGCAGAATAGTCTCATGGAATCATTTGAGAATTCGGTCCCCCTGTCGGAATGAATAATCATGGGTGTATACCCAAACCTCTTTGATTCCGACTTGATTAAGAACTGAAGTGTTGATCCGACTTTGCTTTTGTCCTTCAAGGGAAGGGCGGCCACATACCTGGTACAACTGTCAACTACGGTCAAAATATACGCCTCATGATGAATACTTCTTGGTTTGATGGGTCCGATTAAGTCGCAGTGAAGCTCTTGGAATGGTCTTTTGGCCCGCGGATGCTTTTTTGTATACAGTGCACGTGCAATCTTACTGATAGCACAAGCTCTGCACTCGCCTGGCTTAGATACCTTTATTCCTAGCTTCTGCCTGATAAAATGATAACTGGCATGCCCCAGAGATTTATGAAGAAATTTGTCGTGACTTAAGTAGGAGACCGGGGAACAGGAAGCATGATTCAGATGAATGAAGGGTATATTGCACTCATATTCTCCACTGGTTACCCAGCTACCTTTTGATAATTGAACCTTATCAGTTTGGAAAGACACATCAAAACCATCTAACAGAAGAGAACGAAGAGATATTAAATTGGCCGTGGAGTGTGGTGTGTAAAGAACATCAGATAGAGTGATTGATTGCAATTTGTCGTTCACTAGCGTTATTGATCCTTTTCCTTCGTAGCGAAGACTGTTTACCCCTGAGCTGGTAGAGATGTATCCCACTATTGATCGGTCCATATGTTCAAAAAATGAAGGGTTAGACACCATGTGTGTCGAAGATCCGGAGTCGAGGACAAATTTTTTGGATGAGGAGTTTTTGATATTAGTATGAAAGGACCTGACACTTGTCACCGCACTCTTTGTCTCAGATCCCTCTGACCTCTTCTTCTTCGGGAAGTTTGTTTTGAGTTGAGGGAACAACTTCCAACATCAACCTTCCGGATGAGCAGCTTTAGGGTTGTGCCACCCTTCTTCACAAGGTTTGATGGTTTTATTAAAGAAACAAACCGTGTTGTGATCATCTTTCTTGCCCTCGTCCGCGGAGCTACTTCCTAAAGTTCTATTATTGTGAAAGAGGCAAAGATGATCCAGAACTTGATCTGGAGTGAGTTTCTTGTCCGAGTGTGTTATCTGTTGGATGACTGTCTCCATTGAAGGTGGTAATTTCTCAAGAATGAGATAGGCTATGATATCGCTTGGTAGTTCGATTCCGACTTCATGTAATCTTGAGATGGTCGTCTTGATATCAGTAATGAACCCGAGAACGTTTGAGATAGTGAAAGAAGTTCTTAAAAATTCCTTGAACACTCAAGCGCGGTTAGAAGCATGGTTGGAGGCGAAATACTCATGGATGCTGACCCAGATGAGATGGGCGTCCTTTTCATTCTCCGGCGTAATGATGTTGGCCTGCACTGATTTATCAAGTTTAGAGGTTAAGATGGTACAAATGCGTACATTCTCCATGTTGCTGAGGCCAATGGGAACTCCATTTGCGTCTGTATTCTTCTTTGTGAGTTTGGAATAGAGATCCTCTTGCAGGTCCATCATGTTGACCACGCGATTACGCCAAATTGAGAAATTATCCATGGTTAAGAGAGGGATGGCTTCAATTGCCGTTTTTAGGATGGTTGCTGAAAGTGATTCTGACATGGCTGACTCTGGTTGATGTCTTTATTGATCCCCGATAGTTCCAACTGTTAATTGTGTAAAAATCTATATTTCTTATTGAAAGAAAAACCAGAGTCTAACACACACATGATTAGAAAACAATAGCAAATAACAAATAACTGAGATAAGAAAAGATTCATACCCCCACTCCCGTAAATGTCAAAGTTATAATTTAATATATGAAGAAATAATAATAATAAGACAGCAGTTCCACCCTCTCTGACTTCAATGAAGAGAACCAGATGATGATTAGTATAGTAGATCATAGCCACGATCTATAAGGATGATCCGTACCAAATTAGGATAATGTTTGGGCCGAATGGTCTTCTTTCTTTGAAGGGTTTATTTGACTGCCTTGATTTTGATTGAAGGTCCCCTTCAGCATGAGGAAAAGAAAGTCGACGAGTTTTCTACCAAGCTCCTAGGCTTCTGAGTTCAAGTATTGAAATTGAGAGTAAGCCGGGTAAAATGAATATGATAATGAATTGAGATCAAGGTACCGGTTGAGAGAGAGTTATGAGGAGGTCGCGGGAATCAGGATAATGTGTGTGTGTGACATACTGATCACAGACTGAGTGACATACTAAAGAAATAGAAGAAAATAGAAAAAGAAAATAAAGACAAGAAAATAAAGAAATACTACAAGTAGAAAGAAGATGTATAAATATGTTCAATAACATATTCAACAATATTTTTTTAACCAATCATGATTCAGAAATTTTATTTATGTGAGTGATGCTAATTACTGGTGTATGACCAGCCAGTAATTAGAAAGCACCGTGTCTTCTTTAAATGAATTAGCAAGAATTCATATCACACCATTTTCAAAAGAATGAAATTGAAAACCATGCATTGTTCTTCTTGCCCTTGATTATTTATCCAATATGATCTGGGGAGTTTTAGTCAAAAAAAATTCAGGAAAGAGGAAAATTAGAATCCTCATTCCCAAGAATTAGCACCATGAAAAATCTGAAACCTGATTCATCATATTTCTCTATTATTCAGTTTCCAAAATTTAACTCTCAAAAATCAATTCACACTGAATATCAATCCATGCAGTAAACCTGCAACTTTGTGGTCCCCAGCATTGCATTTTTGAGTAATTGTATATTTAAAAAATCTTATAATACAAACACAGAAATTCAACAAGCTATTGGACCCATGCCATTATTATGCATCTCTACTTGATATATAATTCAATTATCACTTCAACCAAATCAATAATATTGGCAAGGAGTAGTCTGAACTCCATATTATGGAAAATTGGATCTTGATATATTTCCACTCCAGCTCTTCCTCATGGTGGCTGGAATTCTTGAGCTCATTCTTTCATTCAATAATTATTGTTTGATTCCATAAATATGACAATGAGGAATTCTTTGGAAACACATAATTACCAAGAATTCTTTTGGTGGAAATTTTTTGTGATAATTAAAATCATGAAATGAATAGGAAGCTCTTCATATCTATTATCTGAAAAAATCCCCAGAATAAAGAACTCAAGTTTGGCTGCATGATCCCTGTTTCTTTTTATGAACCATGCAAAAGTGCTGCAAAAAAAAATCATCACACTCTTTGGGGCAGATGGTAGCAACAGAGTATCTTTGTTATATCATTTTGAATTGATCTCTCATTGAGCTCTTCCCTTGTTGAAGAATATTCTTGTGAAATCTCCAAGTATACATATGTGCATACCCTTTGCCCACTTGGATGAAAAATTTGAGACAAAATGGGAATCATAATATATAATATCTTCATCTCTGAAAATTTTCAGAATGTTGGTAAAAGGAGATATGACTTCCTATTAATCAGTTTTTGAAAAATTTATACAAAATTAAAAAATCAGAAAAATTGTTATCTTGTTACTAAGTTGGAAAATTAGAAATGGAACCCTGTAAGAACTAATCCCTCAAGTATAAGATCTCCATTAAAATAATACAAAACCCATGCTAAATCATGGTATTTATTTTATGTGACTAAAATGCAAAAACCCCAGCTAACCCCACATCACCAACCCCTGAGCCATCAAGATTCCACCTTCAAGATTACCAATTCAATATGCCTGCTGTTGAGGAAGATAAAGATTTTGGAAACTCTGCTGCCCCATCCTACTTCATGATTGCACAAAAACTCTGTCAATCCCACCAACACCAAAAGAAGCAAAAATGTTTGGCCAAATAAAAATGTTCTCTCCCTTGCCATGAACAAAATCTTGGAATCCCTGATTCTTTAATTGGTATTCTGTAGTCCTTGCCTTATTGGAAAAAATCAATTCTTGGAATGGATTCCAAAAACAAAAAACTTCCTAATCCTCCAACTGGTGATGAACTAGCATCCCTCAAAAATTACATGGCAAAGAAGAAGGTGTCCATTCATGATTTCATAGCATCACACACTGTCACGCCAAACCAGTACAGCTCCAATTCAAAACTGCAAGAAAGGAAGCTGAAACTTGTGAAGAAGGGTGCCTTATGCCAATTACAACAAAATATTACTTCAACAAATTTATCCCTGGAAACTACTGCTTTGGGCCAAATACAGTCTCATTATGAGACATGGATAGCCCATGCCTGGGCCTTGATCCAAAATTCCGGTATTCTCAGATGCACCTATCACTGGGAACAGAATGCAAAATCTTACTGGAATTCCTCTCTCACTGCAATAATCATCAGAGCATGGGAGATTTAACACAAACTTTTGGAGAATGCTCCCTATTCAATAAATTAGAATGACAGCACCCCAGCCAACAGGGAAGCCATAATCAATTGTTGGCTTTTCTCAAAGAAGGCTATTTGGGAGAAGGAGAACAAGGCAGAAGGAGCCTCCAGCAGCAGAAAATCTGATTTCTCTGCATCTCAAAGCCTCAACAAGAAGAAAGTGTTTCAAATAAATCTTTTTTTAGTTTCTCTTCATGATCAATGACTAACTGCTTATCATGTTTTGAAATAAAGAATAACAAGAAGGAAATTTAAAAGACCACCACAGTTGAGCTGGAAATGATGGAAATGTTCCCAGAATCTTCTGCTCTTTTATTGTACAGTGGATTCATATCTGATGTTGAGGGTGAAGATGAGGAATTATTCAATCATGAAAATGTTTGGAGGGCTCAACATGTATCCAAAATTTATCATTACCTGGATGAAGCATATCCAACTGGCCAAAAACCCGTGCATCAAGAGGGATAGATGATTGAAAATTAGTCAAATTGCTAAACCAAATAATTCGCCAAGAGGTGATCACCCACCAACACTTCCTACTTCAATACCTCAAAACTGGTTAAGTGAGGAAGCCCTGGAGGATATAAATCCAGTTGAAAAAAGAGCCTTGGGTTTACTTCCAGAATTTTATTTCAAAGAGGAATTTTCATATCTCAGAAACCAATTTTCCAAGCCCTCTACCTTAATGGAAACCACAAAACCATTGTTAAAATATTCCAAATAGTGAAATTTCTATATCAGTACTTTAAAAAATATGGAGGATTATTTTTGTATGCAACATTGGCTTTCGTGAAATTTTTATTGAGTACTACATGTATTTTTATGTTCATCCCATCCTTTTTTTTCCACCAGAAACTTGTAATTATGTTTAAAATTAGATTAACTTAATTTACAAAATCCAATGATGTCAGGTCACCCTGGCTTGAAGAGGTTCACAATTCAGGTTACACTCTTGAACTCTTGAAATTTTGAAATAAACAAATCTCTAAAAAGTTGTTACATCCAAAAAGAAATTGAATTAAAAGTGGAAAAAACAAAAATCCACGTGTGCACAGAATAAAATATCAAATTGAAAAATTCTGAGTAAATTATACTTGATGAATTACCTTTTGGAATGCTACATGAAATCTTCTTTAAATCATAAAATCCTAACACATTTTCTTCAATGTGTAGCAGTCATGTTGAGATCACCCACTTGTTAAAAATTTCCAAATATCTTTTTAAGAAAGAAATATATGTAAAATACACATTCCTAGATGTGAATTGTGTAATTTGAGAAAATCCCACTTACTCTAGGCATTGGGATTTTCCTTGTTAAATGGTGCATTATCAACATTTTTTAACACCAAAAGGTGATTTAAAATCTTGGTTTTGTAATAAGATAATTACGTTTAAGATAGAATATGTGATTTTCCATCAAGGCAATTGACCTTGCATTTCAATCCAAACACCTTGGGATTGTCTAAGTATTTTAGGTGGGCTAACCATGGGAAGTTGATATGATGTATTGGTTTGAAAACTTTTGCAAAATGCAAAATCTACATTTCAATGCCTTTCCCATTGAAGTGAATATTAATATTCAAAATCAAATATATTTTTTTTTGAATACTTAAGGTCACCAGGAGGTGTAAGAACAAATCAAAAATTTCATTCAGATCCATTTTTATTTCCCTTTGAAATAATCAATCTCAGAGAACCTCCAGAAATCTGAATTACCACAACATCCAAACCAATTAAAACTATGGGGAAAACTACCAGATTTGGAAAAATTTTGATATGCCAATGTCCCAAATGTTCTCAAAGGAAATTTTAACATGGAAGAAATTCATACAAGGGTGCTGGAAGTTCCAAAAAAGCACATCAAACCCATATAATGCAATAGAATGATTCTAAAAATGTATGGGACTGAATTTTTCCTCCATCTTATCAATATTAAAAAGGTCACTGATGAATTTTCATTGTTGCAAAACATAAACCCCAAAGCCTCCAAAAGTTTTCAAATCCACTACCAGAAGAAACCCCACCAGGGAACCGCTACAAGCAAGCATCAGGGCTTTAAGTGAAAATCTTGCACAAGAGTACATATTCCTTGATGTGTACTTCAATCAGTGTGCAATTTCTTATTTATCCTATCATTTTTCACATTCAATCCATCAATTGAAGATTCCAATGCACAGTCAAACCCCAAAAGAGATCCTTGCTATCGTGAAATACAACAATACTCCCAACCAGAAAATATGGAAATTTATAATACATCTGAGATAAAACCTCTTTGATTTTTCTATCACACTCCAAGCGCCATGATCTCATACCTCCAAATCCTTCACCAAATTATTTAGGAAAAAATTGGTGACCTTGCTGTCAGAAATACATCAAGATGGAACATGAGAAAATACGCATGAAATCAAATCTCTTTTTCCAGCCCAACTATTCAGTAGAAATACCCAAAATTCTTGCAAAATTGAAAAAAAAATTCAATCACAAATGATCTAGTGGAAAATTTCCGTTTTGAAAATTTTTACTAACTTTATCCTTTTAATGAAGTACTTTCTCCCTCAGAAACCCAAACTGTGAAGAAATTCAACAACACAGGAATTATCCAGCATTCCATGATATAGTTAATTCAATAACTGGGGAGCCTGTTAAATGTGGATCCCAACTTTGGAAACAAGACAAGAACAAATCTATATTTTATCCTCTGAAGCATTTTGGGTACCAATTGCTCAAGAAGTGGATTGCCAGGCAATTACTGCTCCCTTGGTTTGAATAATCACTCAGTGAACCTCAAGAGCATCAAGCCAGTTATCCTACTAAACTTTGTGATACTTGGGATGGAACCATGTGGAAAGAATTCAAGGATCAAACCAATCATATTTACACAGCAGAACCAGGGAACCTTTTCTTTGGAATTAACATTGATTGGATGAATACTCATGGAATCAAGACAAGGGGGAAACTCATCTCTGTTGACATAATATTGTTGGAATCTCCGGGAGAGAGGGAAAAACCAGAGCTCACAAGGACCCCTCAGCAATGACCTGAAGGAGTGGCCCGCAGCTACGTGGTCACTTTCAATCACACCCATGATAGGGACAAAGATGGATCTCTCTGGAAGACAATCTGATTGTCCCCTTCTCTCCTGTGATCTTTTTCTTCACTCTCTTGATTGCCTCATTTTCTTTTGCTTGTCTATTTCTTTCTCTTTTCTTCTTCTCTTTTCTATCTCACATTCCCTTCTCTCCTGTGATCTGTTTCTTCACTCTCTTGATTGCCTCATTTTCTGTTTTTGCCTATTTCTTTCTCTTTTATTCTTCTCTTTTCTATCTCACATTCCCTTCTCTCCCCTAAACAACCAAACTCAACCGCCTGGACCAATCTCACAAAATCTCCATCATCAAGATAGATCAACCACCAACGTCAATGTCAACTCATCCTCAGCCACTCCATTGGAAATCATTGCTGTCTTCCTGGTTAGATTGCAATCGAATCACCCCACTTAATTCCTCAGTGCTGACTAATCTCAACCATAGTTCACTACCCACCAATTACACAAGCCTCCACTTCAACCTCCGCTCCAAGTAACAACCCTCACAACAAACCCTCCTCAGACCACAAGCATCATTCCTGTCCTTCCTCATCTTGTTTGTCACACTTTCTCCATTTCATTATTTGTGGTTCTCCTTTGCTGTGATCTGATCTATTTCCTGTCATTATTCTCTCCAGTTTCTCTGTCAATTCAATCTCATTTATTTCATCAAATATTCTTAATATGTTTTAATCTTCCACCTAGTGTGTGTTACAAGCCACACAATATTTTTGTTTATGGCTTCACACCAACACCCAAGGAATGCACCTCATTCCAACTGGATAATCTACTCAAGCCTCTTTTCTCTGAGCTACTGGATCTTTGGAAAGGAGTATTCTTCAAAAAAACTGACAATTATCCAGAAGGAATAGTAATATGTGCTTTCAAGTTACCACCGATTGGTGATACACCTTCCTTACTTAAAATGGGTGGATTTGTATCTCACTCAGAAACAATGTTCTGTGCTCACTGTAAACTCAAGCTGAATGATATCTGGAACACCAAAAATGAGACTTTGAAATCAAAAAAAAATGAAGATCACATCAGATGGGCAGAGGAATGCAATGATCCTCAAGCATTCAATGAGAAAACCAAAATTCTCAAGCTACATGGGGCCCTCTACACAATTTTCCAAACTCTACCATAATGGTAAGCAACAAACATTAAAACAATTGGGCCAAGGCATACCTGTGTCTTGGAAATCCTAAGGGATTACAGAATCATCTACCTTGGAATAATCACAGCTGGCCAAAGTATTCAAAATTTGGAAAGAAGGAAAAATACTTACCCAAGAATTGTAATAATTAGTAAAGTCAGAAGCCTCAAATCTGGATCCAAACAAAAGTTCTATTTTTCACAAGGAAATACCCAAAGAGTCACCAGGAGGAGATATCAAAAATTTCTAGATAACTACTCAAAAAACCAGGAAGATATTTCTCCTAATCCAATTGAAAGGGTTAAGCATTAGGAAAATGAGCAGCAAGAAGGCTCATCAAATACGCAGCATAGAACTTCTGTACAAATTGTTTTAGTCCAGAAAATCCCAGGGCTCAATCCTCCCAGGTCCTCAAGAAGTTGGTAACATTATGCATCTGACATCCTTCAACAAGATTTAAGAAGTTCTCCAAGGCTTCTTGAGAATGAATCCACAAGCAGCTCATGAAACTTGGGGCCTCAATCAAAGTAAAAAGGAAAGAAAAAAGATACCTCACCAGTAAAAAATCCCAGTAGATCTATTGAAAGCAAATCAGGAAGCCAAAATGAATCTGGGAAGAGAAAGCACAGCTCCCTTCAGTAAAGCTCCTACCTCATTTTTGAAGACCAAAGCAACCCACATTGATCAGTTTCATTGATAGAAGAGAAAATTATTCAATCAAATGAATTTTGAATTACTACTCAAGAGCTCAGAAGTATTCAAGAGGGTACCAATTCAATCAAATTTCCATCTTGGATTACTAGGTTGCCCAGAAACATAGGTTTGCCTACTGTTGGTACTCCTAAGGCTGCTGAATGTTTGGTTTTGTACAACATTCATGTATTGCTTGTTTTTATTCCAAGATGCAATCAGAACTCAGCCAACAGCTTGCGGGAGCAAAAACTTATGTCACTAATTCCAAACTTATTGGTATCATCAACTTGGTAATGTCTCATAAACTTACAGATTACCAGTTGTGCCAATTGGATGAATTCATTCTGGCTTACCAGGAGGAATTTTTACTTCATTGGGGATCTGAAATCAAACCAAATTCAACAATCCATTTTGCTCAGCATATGACTAAGATCATCAAGCTGTATGGTCCTCCCTCAATATTTTCATGTTTTTCAGGTGAAAGGCTGAGTCACATCTTGACCTTGGTTAAAAAAAATAAAAAAAACCCTTGGTAACACAGATTTCTCAAAAGTAGATTCTTGGTTGAACACTTTGAATTGATTTTATAATTAATTTTAAGGTTTCTTTGATAAGTCCCTCTTGAATGGATTACTTCAAAGGGCCAAACTTCAAGGCTTGGTTGACCAAATTGGATTCAACTGGAATGTTTTGGAAATCAATTCTCACCAACTCCCAGATCTGGAAAGTTTTTTTTACTCTTCCAAGATGGGTGATGTATTGAGGTCTAAAAAAGAGATGAATGATTTGGAAGAAGAAAAATTGAAACAATTCATTTAAAATACTTCAACATACAATGTCTTGCCATGGGACCAGCTGGAGTGGTTGCCTTGCAAATCAATGCTCTTCAATTGTCATCACATAACACCCCATTGCTACAATAAAAGTAATTATCAGATTTCCTTTTCATCCACATCAAATCAGAGCCCTTGTGAGATGGGGAAGGTGTTTTCCGTCTTTCATGAAAAAAACTGTCCACAATATTTCCTTATTGTTGAAAACTTTTCTTCTTTGGAAAAAATTGATACTTCAAAAAATCCCTACCTTGGCCTCAATTATCTCAATGCTCAGATAGTTTATCAAGAAGGTGGATCAATATCTGTGATAAATCAATATAAAATATTAGTTTTTGTGGCAAGCATGGCTTATGAATCAAAAAAAGCACAAACTTCCAAGGATGTTTATTTTGTTTTAGCAATTAACTGTTTGGTAAGTTGATATCAGAAATACTGATTTCTGAAGAACTGTCATTATTGATTTTTCTGACTGGTGATTCCTTACAAAACAGGAGTAAATATAAAAAGAAACATGGACAATTTTTTTATTATACTAGATATTGGTAAAAGATGAAATCAGATAAATGGCTATTGTGTCAAATATCTATCTAAAACACGTGTATAAGGTCGGAATTCAAAAATAGAAATTAGACTTAATCTCAGAAAACTTCAGCATTAATCCTAACAGCAAATTGGAAATCTGTGTTTGCACCATTTATTTGAAATGATCATTATCTAAAAATTTTATTCTTCTCATTTTTGAACTTTTTACCATTAAAAATCATGGCCCATGATGTACAATTCCATTTATAACCACTGAAAATGTGTTCAGTCAAAGTATGGTGTTACATTTAAATGAAAAATTATCAATACATCCTTTTATTTAATTAATTGCAATTCAATCTATGAATTGCATAAATTTTCTGCATGAATCTTCTTAGTTCATCCAGAAATAAATTTTATGTTTTACTCCAAAACCCCAACAAAGTCAAAACAGGTTTGAATAACAAACTCAGGTGCTACACCTGCAGGCAGGTGCTGCCATTTTTTTCATGGTGATTGATTTCATCTCCTTTAATTTTTGAAGTACCACTTGTGACAGGTATCATTTGTCTTTTAATTTCTTGGAATTTTTTGGCTGTGTGAATTGATCAGGTAGCTCTGCACAAAAAATAATGCCAATTTATTCAGATTTTCTTGGTTGGTGATCATGGTAAGGAATTACCAAGATGTGAGCATGAGGAAGACCTCTTTCTGGAATACTATAAAATGTTTTCTTACCATTTTCAATCCAATTATTCCATTGATGGGTTTTGATTTTCAAACCTGTTTTACTATATCTGGATTTTGTATTGAACAGGTTGGCCGTTTAACTGATGAGATGGATGATGGATCCACTCCTGAGAATGAGGGGACCTGTGAGTGGGTATCAAAATTCTCTGTTGAGCATGATTTGAAACAGAATAGTTTCTGGATGGTGATCAAATGATAACAAACTCATGAGTTGGGCGTTGAGAAATAATTGATGATAAAGATCAGGATGATCATATGTGGTTGGACTTCTCAAGTGATTTTAATGAGAATTGTGAAGAATTTCATGAGGATGTGAGTGATGTGATTCATTTGGACCACCAGGAAAGAAACTGAATATTTTCTTCTATGTAGATTTGGAAAATGACTTGAGGTTGTTTTATGCAGAGGAATTAAGGATATAAAAAATTTAGCTTGTGGTGTGTCAAGATTAGGAAGGGCCATAGCAGGTTTTATTTATGTAGAAGTTACACTGAAGGTGATCTCCTTGGTTAACTCCCCCTGTTACAATATCTTCTGTAACAAATCTTGCAGCTCATTGATATTACACTGAAGGTGTTCTCCCTCTTTACATCCCCCCTGCTACACTGTTTTCTTTTACATACCTTTCATCTCCTTGATGTTACACTGAAGGTGTTCCTTTTGATTACATCCCCCTGTTACAAAGCAGAACCAACCTTATTTATAAGTACACACATACAGAAATATTTATATTAACATGGATTCAAAAAAAAAGCAGACACATTAAAAAAATATATATATACTCAAAAAGAAGATAGCTAAGGCTTTGTTTGGCAACTGGTGTGGTGCTTATTTATAGACACGGAGGCAAGTAGGCTCAGCACTGGAAATACAAATTGGAGTGGCCCAACAGTGGTTAGAACTCCGCAGCACAATAGGCTCAGGAGGAGCGTATTGGCAGACTTTCTAATCTGTACTACAAAGTCAGGGGCTCAGCATTGGTGCAGAACGCGCTTTCTGCGGCACAATAAGCCAGAGTTTTGGCCTTTTGTGTACAACAAACATGGTCAAACATAACTTCCCCTCCGCAAGTATGGATTGAAAAGCGCAGAAGCATTTGTTTGAGGCTAAGTAGTAGAGACTAGGCCAATTATGGATTTTTCACTGAGGTTGCCAGAGTATGAGACAATCAAAACTGAATCTGAGGAGGTGGAATGCGGATTTTTGGGGATCCATAGTAATTCTGCATGCAGGATCAGGATTTATATGATAAGGAAGATCAATGGGGATCTTTATTTAGTTATGCATTGGCGCAACTCAACTGTGAGGGAAGATTGGAAACATGATCACCAAACCTACTTCAATTCATTGGATTTGGTAAAGGATTGGACTATTGGTAAGGAGGATCATTACGGAATGCACGGAGGCAGTTAAAGGAGGGGTCTTTCTTTTTTAGTATACATTCTTTTGGGGAATAGTTCATTTTTGGATTGGTATATATAAAAGGTTGACATTTTCCTTACCAGAAGGGGGGAGAGGGGGACAGACTATCAATCAGGGGAAAAAGAAAAAGAAGAATCAGAATATTAATGGAGATTATTGGAGTATATTACCTTAGACGGCATACAATAAAGGAGTTTTTCTATCATTTTCTTTGCTTCAAAAAGTGTAATTACCAGCTTGAGTGCTTGGAGTCTTAATTAGGAAATAGTTCAAGTGCGGAGCTTTTTGAGGATTCCGCGTGGTTTTTTACTATTACTTCAGTGAGAGTTAGCTTTAGTAGTTACCATCAAGGGCAGGATAGTTTTGCGGATAACAGGGTAGGGGTTGGTAGTGATTCTTAAACTGCTGCGGGCCATAGTAACGTTTCTTGCAGTAGCTTACTGTATTTATATTTGGGGAGGTACAGGAGGGTAACTCAAGGGCTTTTGGGCTTTCCAGAACTTGGAGTGAGGTTTTTGTAGAGAATATTACAGAACACAAAATATCTTTCCACACTGGGGTTTATCTCACCCCCCTGCGCCAAAAAATTTATACACCCTGTATGTTGTAGAGGTGAGATACAGGGTGGCTCAGAAAGGTGCATGTGTATGTGTACATTGCCATGTACAGTGGGAAGACAAAAATCCCCCACTGTTTGGAGATGCTCAAGGGTGTGGGCAACTCCAATCCTGGAGTGCTATTTGCATGACCTTGATCAACAATCCAATGTTGAACAAAGTTGGTTTTTGGATTCATGACCATTTCCAATAAGTTGTATCCAATCAGGTCATTCTCTTGTTCTCTTCTAATAAATTTATATTCAAATTTATTCATTTTTTTGTTTGTGCTGATTTTATGGTCATCTGAGGTGTTTTTGTTCTTTCAGCCCAAATTTTTTTATAGATCCATGTCAAACAAAGTCAAGAAAACCAACCTGTTAAATGAGGTGAAGGCAAAAATTGTAGGGATGTACAAAGGTAGAATGACCAGAAACAAGATCAGCAAGTATTTGGGCATCAATCATGACACCATCTACAGTGTCATAAAATTTTACAACAAACAACGGACGGTGAAAAATCCAAAACAATCAGGAAAACCATCCAAATTGACTGTTGTGCGGTGGTTATTTATAGACACAGAGGCAAGTAGGCTCAGCACTGGAAATTTGACTTGGAGCTGCTCAGCTGTGTTTAAAAGTCCACAGTACAATAGGCTTGGAGAAGCACTTTGGTAGAAAGTCTATTCCAAAGTACATTAGCTAAGGGCTAGGCATTGGTGCAGCGCGCGCTTTTTGCGGGCACAATGAAAAGAATGGGCAGGAGTGTTTGCCTTTTGCCGAAATTGCATGGTCAAAAATAAATTTCCCTCCGTGGCTGTGGGTTTTAATAATGCGGAAGCAAGTGATTGAAGCAGAGTAGTACGGATTAGGGCAATTGTGGGATATGCACTGAGATTGCGGAGCGCTTTAGGGCAATGAAAGCTAAAGTTGAGGAGGCGGCAAGCGGGTTGTTGGGGATTTTTAGTTATGCCACATGCAGGATTTGGAGTGATCCACTAGGAAAGATTGAAAAGGATCTGTTGTTAGTTATGCATTGAAGCAACTCAACTCTTAGGGGTAATTGGCATCAGGATCATCAAATCTACTGCAAATCATCAGATCAGGTAAGGTTTGAACTTTTAAGTAAGGATAATCAGTGCGGAACGCACAGAGGTGGTGGGAAAAGGAGTCTTTTCATTAGCAGTTTACATTTCTTTTTTGGATTAGCTAAGGAGGGTCAGCGTGGAATGCACGGAGACTTTCATTAGCATTTTACGTTCCTTTTTTTGAGTAGCCAGGGAAGGTCAGTGCGGAATGCACAGAGACAATAGGGGTCTTTCATTTTTTGGTTTTCATTCTTTTGTTATTTGTTTTATATTTAAGGAATCTTGTCTTCCATAGGGTATTTTTGAGGGAAAATTACAATTATGGAGGACAATATATCACATCATTGGATTTTTTTCATTGCTTTATTGGAGTATTGAAGTATATTTTTTGTGGCCAATTATATTTAGATTCTTTTTCTTCTGTTACTTTGGATTTTAATTACCAGCAAGAATTCTTGGAGGTCATATTTAAGGAAATAGTTCAAGTATGAAGCTTTTTGGGGAGTCGGTCTTATTTATTTACTATTATTTCCTCACAAGTTGGCTTTAGTGGTTTCCCCCTTGGGTGCGGAAGCAAACTTTGATTAGGAATTGCGGAGGTACAGGAGTGTGACTCAAGCCCTAGTGGGCTTTCCAGAACTTGGAGAAAAATTTTTGCAGAGAACTTTATATTGTTGCAGAGAATTTACCAAACAAAATTTTTTTCCACAGCGGTCAAGATGTTTTCCAGGTCAGCAGTTTCTTGAGAAGCAATAGACGGGCCAACCTCAGCAAACTGGCCAACTTGATCACTACAAGTGTCTCAGAAAGGACACTTCAACCATGTTCTCATCAGCTTGGGAATTGCTGCAGAGTTGCTTCTCAAAATCCCTTCCTGAATAAGACCCACAAGAGTTGATGTCTTGAATTTGCTTTTTCCCATCTCCACTGGACTATCAATGACTGGATGAGGGTGATATGGAATGATGAATCTTCCTTTGAAGTTGGCAAGAACACTGAACAAGTGAATGTCTGGAGACTCCCCCATGAAATAAATTCAACCTGCCTTGCCCCAAAATTCAAGATTGGTCAAACAACAATGATGATATGGGGTGCTTTCATGGGTGAAAGCACCTCTCCATTTTTTTTCATGCCTCTAAAAAGAAGATCAGAAAATATTTCATTGAAATTGTTTATGGCAGTGCCTTAGGGCCATGGCTATCAATAATCAACCATCAAAATGCAATCCTGATGGAAGATGGTGCTGCTGTCCACAAGGCCATAATTTTCAAAAAGTGGGGAAACAAAAAAGGCCTCAAAAAACTAGAATGACCAGCTCAATCACCAGACCTCAACCCCATTGATAACATTTGGCATACCATGAAGTTCAATATACAAATGCCATAAAAACCAAAGTCCCTGGATGAAATGGAGAAGGCCCTCAAGATTGCCTGGGATGATTTTCTGTAGAAGCTACTCTTCCATCTGATTGAAAGAATGTCTGAATAAATGGAGGCATTTTTTAAATCTCATGGGGTTTCTACTCAATGGTAGAACTGCCTTTTTTCATTTTTTATTTAATTTTACTTTCCATCATGATACCCTATCAATCCTTACCAAGTATCTAGAAATTCCAATCACTCTATATTTACTTTTCTTTTTTTTTTTTTTGGTATCCATATGCAGAAAACCGTGAGCCAATTTTGGATTATCTTTTTTTTTAAAAAAAAAATCTTAATTTTTGGTTGCAAATCAAAAAATTCATTGCTATGTAAATAACAGAAAAAACAACATAGTCACCCCATTTTTTATTTTTTTTCTTTCTTTTTTTTTAAAAAAAAAGCAAAGAACCAAAATTGGAAAAACAAAAGGGGGGGAACCCAGTCAGTGGGACAACTTTTGTCCCCCCCACCCCCTGTACACTGTATCTTGTGGGCCGCATTTCAGGTTGGGCTGGGCATACAGGGTCAAACCTGTATCTTCCCCCCTTGAGTGCCCTTCACCTTCCAGGGTTTCACATACACTTGTAAACAGGGGCATATGTTTCAACCCCCAGGGTGTATGTATTTTGGGGAGAATTTTGTTTTAGGCTGTTTCCACCCCCAAAAACACATAGATCCATGTGGGAGGTTGCCAAATGCAGCCTAAACATATATTCACATGGAGAGAAAAGAAGCGGACACTCAGAAAAAAAATTAAGTTACATTCAAAAAACAAAAACTTTGAGATATATTAACATGGAGTGAAAAAAAGCAGATACCTTAAAAAACATTAAATTCAAAAATCAGATAGATGTATATTCACATGGAGGGAAAAAAAGCCAACACTCAAAAAAAAAGAAAAAAAATTGAAAAAAGAAAATTTAAATTTAGATGCATTGTTTGCATCCTTGAGGTTGGTAAGTTGAATGGAGAATGCAGGACCAAGGCAAATGATGCTGGTCTTTTCCAAGGGTTCAGAACCCAATATTTTTAGTATACTAGTTTATAATTTCCCCCAAATTGGGGGAGGCATGGCATTTTCCTGGTGAAGTATGAGCTTTTTCCTGTGAAGTATTGAATTTACCCAGTTTCAATGCAAGAGGTGCAGAGCGGCGTCAGCAAATGAATACAAACCCAACAACATTGATGCCAGCTGAGGTGTGGGAATTTTTTCAATCTTTTTATATTTATAGAATTAGACTTTTGACCCCAAATTTGGGCAATGGATTAAACAAAAATAAATCAACATGAAAAGATATGATATCTTTCAAATTATAAAATATAATTACATTAGCAATTTTCCAATTATTTCAACAGATAAGCCAGTACAGCAAATTATTTATCAATGAAATCTTGTTATTTGATTTCAGTGATGAATAGAAGGAAACACCTCATGGTGAAACATTCAATTACATAAAAAATGATGTTTTTTGTTAAATAATTTTAGTTAAGTGAAAAATTTTGGAAACAGATAGAAAAAAATAATTAAATGAAACTTTTTTTGATTATTTCAGAAAGATAAGCAATTAAAAAAAATTATATTTCATGAAAATCTTGGCCAGTAATTTCAGTTCTGGATATAATTCCATTACTCATGGTAAAAAATATTATCATTTTCAAATGAAATAATGTTTTTAGTTTTATTTTCCACCACTACCCTTGTTGAACTTCTGGATAAAAAAAATTTAACATATGACTGCCCATGGGTAAAAGTTTGATCATGACTTTGAAGATTTATATTTGAAGTTTTCTAAACTTGTGACTTTTTAGTTCTGAGGAGAATTTTTTGGAAGAAATAGTTAATTGAAGAACTCTTTTTGGTATAAATTTTGAGTTTTTTCCTCAAGAGAACAATGCCTTGAGTGAATATTCATTGTATTATCTTCCTCATTCCCAAGCAGTGAATTCAGAAGTAATTAATTTATCTTTTATTCATAGGTATTCTTGAAGACTAGAATAACACAATTAATGAGGTAACTGGTATAAATATAGTGGCTTTGTAATTTTTTTAATAAAATATTGAATTCTTTTCTGAGTTGATGGAATTTGAAATATGATGGAAAGTCTGATTATTCCATTGTAATTTCAAAACTATCAATTTCAACTCTTTTTAAATATTGTTTAAGAGTAATTTTTAATTGTGCTTGCCTTTGACAAACTTTGTCCAGGCCTTCATCTGGTCCCAAAAAAAAACTGTTGTTTGCCAGGGAGATAACCTATCAATTTAAATTATTTTAAAATTTTGTGGAAGATTAATTTTTACTCATGTTTAAATTTGATAAACCTCATCCGGGGCTTCATCTGGTACAAAAAAAAACTGTTGTTGGCCAGGAAGATGAATATCCAGCCTTAAAAATGAGGTTGAAATATCAAAAAATTTGAATTAAAAATCTCTCCAACTTGCCTCTGGAGGAGCTACCCATCTTGAATTCCTGAAATATTCTCTTTATTCCAAATATGTACCAACACCACCATTAAAAAAATCATAGCCCTTGTGGATGAATTTGTAGAGGTATTCAACAGCCAAGATACCTGCAAATATCTCCAAATTTATGTGGCATTGTTAATTTTCCAAAAGTTTCAGATTTTCAGGCAACCCACAGGAATTATCAAATACAAATTTTGTATAATTTCTCTTCAGTTAAATGGCAGGTTCAATGCGGGGTCTTCTATATTTGACATTACATTTTTACTGAAAATTGTTTCAGGATAAATTTTTTTTTGGTATTTCTTCTTCCATCTGCCATAATCAATTCAAGGTGCTTCTGCATGTTTTAGCCATCATCATTCTCTTGGAATTATTTCCAATTTTGATACAAGAATTTTTTCTGAAATTTGCCCTAATCCTATGGCAGCTAAGGCCATTATCCAAAGCAAATCCCGCACCATCACTGAAACTGTGAAACTTTACATGGCCAGGGTGGGTGAGGCCTCAATCCGTGTCCAAGTGATGGTATTTTTCCCCCAAATTTGGGGAATTGATGAAACAAAAACAAATTTACATGAAAAGATGTGGTTATTGAATAATAAAAAATTTTAATCAAGTTGGAACTTAGGTTAATTGATAAAAAAGAATGATGTGAACAATTTTTCAATTATTTCAACCAGTAAGCAAGTAAAACAAAGTATATAACATCAAAATCTTGTTATGTGATTTCAGTGGTTGATAGAATTCAACACCCCAAGTTAACCCAATTAAATTAAAAAAAACTGACATGAAAAATAAGACATATTTGAGATGATTTTAATCAAGTGAAAAATTTGGGAGATGGATTAAAATAAATGATTAAATGAAAGTTTTTTCATGTATTTTGATTGATTAGAGTGTGTTTTGCTTCTGCGTGTAACTGTAGCTGTAGGTTACAAGTTACCAATCCCCCCATGGGCAGATTTGTAACTTTAATGTGGGAAAAGTCCCTGGGGCCACGCAGCCAAACATCCTACCCATTTGTAACTTTAACATTCAAGAATGGGCGGGAAAGGCGGAGTTTGCAGCTAGTTACAATGTCAAAACCTTGTAACTACCAATTAACTTTTTTTCAGGGGAAGCGTGGGAGTTTAAATTCTGTAGAAGTTACACTTTATGGCTCAAAGTGCTTGCAAAACACCCAAATTGTGTAACTGTAACTCCAAACCCCTGTAACTCCCTGTAACATCAATTTGGCGGGTGGGGGAAGTTACAGTTACAAATACACCTGGCAGCCAAATGGCACCTAAGCAATTCAAAAATTATATATCATGGAAGTATTGGAATTCAATTTCTTTTTTGGATAGCATTCCATACCTCATGGAAAACTATTTTTTCAGTTTAAAATGAGATAGGTTTTTCATTTTTCATTTCAACAACTACCCACATTGAACTTCTGGATCAAAAACTTGAAAATTCAAAATACAACTGCCCACGCTTGAAAGCTTGATCTTGAAGATGAGTACTAATATTTTGAATTTTCTGAAATTTTGATTTTTTAGGTATGAGGAGAAAAATTTGGAAGAAATAAAGAATTAGGATGATCTTGTTAGTGTAAATTTTGATTTTTTTTCCTCAAGAGAACCATGGCTTGAGTGAATAGTCATTATATTATCCTCCTCATCCCTAGGCAGTTGATTTGGCAGTGATTAATTGATCTTGTATGCTTAGTTCTTCTTGAAACCTAGAATAAAACAACCAATCAGGTAACTGATATCAAGAAATTGATTTTTTAAGTTTGGGAAGAAAATATGGATTATAATTTCAAAAGCATGATTTTCATTTTTTGAATGAATAAACATTTTTTGAAGAATAATTATTTTAATAAATTCTTGTATAAAATGAAAAAAATTCCCAAAAGCAAGTAAAAATAAATTTATATTCAGGATCCCCTGCAACACTTATATTTGAATTGAGGGGGAAAACTTGAAAATGAATCCAGAATGCAGAATTCCTCAAACTTTTTTCAACTATTTTTGGATGTGTAAATTTCCAAGAAACAGGCAGATTTTGCCAAAAGTTTCCACCATGAACTCCTAATTATCCTCAAAAAGGTAAATCACAAACCATTAGGTCATGAAGGAGTCTGTCAACCAACTCAAGATTATGGCTATGAGTCATAGTTGCTTCATCTTACCCACCAGGATCATTAATAAATAATAAAAAGGTCTGAGAGAAATTGCATGCATTCAATATGAACTCAAATATATTACTCTTTCTATTATTGAGAAGATGAATCTTTTGCAAATCCAATTTATTTATAGCATCATTTTTTCTTATTCAATCATCCAATTCCTGTTTATTCTTTTAACCTCTAATTTTTTATATAATTTTGCATACTCAGGAAAGGTGATTTCAATTTTTTTCTGTGGTTTTGGAAATTAATTGAGTTAATTCATATGAAGATTTTGTTTTTGAGGACCCTTTGATCTTTGATCCCAGAATGAGTTAAATCTTCCACCATGAAATTGAAGAATGAATTCCTTTGAAAAAGTGAGATTAATGGCTGAAAAAGTGCCATTCAAACAAATTTCTTGGCTTGAGATGGTGATTCTCCTCATCAGATTTTTGCACTGTTTCTTTTGAATGATTACTTTCCTCAAGTAAAAACTTGGAAAAAGATTCATGCGTGAAATTTGTATAAGAAATTCCATTGAATTGCTTCAGTTTATCAAATGAAGTAGCACCAACAGCATTATTCAAAAAAATATGAGAAAATAACTTTCTGAATTTTCAGGTTGGATTTGATAAATTCTCCTGATTCAATAACCAATCTGAAAATGCCTGAAATCTTTTCTGAGTGGATGAAATGTGAAGTATGATGGAAATTGTAAATTTTTTATAGTAATTGAAAAATTATTAATTGCATTTATTTTGAAGTATTGTGTAAGAATATTTTTTATTTGTGTTAATCTGTGGGGAAATTTTTTCATGGCTTCATCTGGTTCAAATAAAATTTTCTTTTGGCCAGGGAGATGGATATCCTGCCTTAAAACAAAAGATGAAGTAGCAAAAACTTTGTATGAAAAACCCTCAAACATGTCTCTGGAGGAGCTACCCACCTTGTATCCCTATATTAGTCTATTTAAACCAAATTGGAACAAGAATCAAAAGTGAGAATATCATGGCCCTTATGAGTTTACTTGTAGAGGTATTAAACAGTCATGATTTCTTCACATATCTACACATTTATGTGGCATTTTTAATTTTCCAAAATCTAACAATTGTGAGGAACCCCTACAGGAATAATAAATGAAAATTTTTGTATGATTCCTCCTCATTGAAATGATTGATCCATGCTGGTGTCTTCTATACTTGGAATAAATGTTTTTACTGAAAATGAAGGTGGGATAGAGAACAATTTGAATGGAAAAACTCTCCAACATGCCTCTGGAGGAGATTCCCATCTTCAATCCCTAATATAGTCTATTTCATCCAAGTCTGCACCAACATCAAAATTCACACAATCATTGCGCTTCTAAATTCATTTTTGGATGTATTGAAAAGCCAAGATACCTTCACAAATCTTCACATTTATGTGGCATTGGTACTTTGCCAAAAGGTAAGGGTTTTAATTAACAAACCACAAATTATCAATGAGGAAGTTTGTATGATTCCTCTTCAGTTAGATGGTAGGTCCATTCTGGCATCTTCTATATATTGGAAAACTGCTTTCAACCACAATTGTTTTGTGATAGAAGACTTTGCGGTATTTCTCCTTGCATCTCCTATCATTGATGCAAGCTTCTTTTATTTTTGAATTAACACATGGTACAGGTATCATGTGTCTTTTGATTAATTGAAGAATGTTTGGCTGTGTGCATTGATCAGGTTTCTCTGCACAAACAATAATTCCATTTTATTTAGATTTTCTTGGTTGGCAATCGTGGTAAGGAATTACCAAGATGTGAGCATGAGGCAGACCTCTTCCTGGAACTCCATAATTTTTTTTCTTCCCATTGTAAATCCAAATATTCCATTCACGTGTTTTGATTTCCAAACCTTTGTTACTATATCTGGATTTTGTATGGAATGTTTTGACCATTTAACTGATGAGATTGATGATGGATCCACTACTTAGAGCATGATTGGAAACAGAATAATGTCTGAATGTTGATCCAACCATAACAAACTGATGATTTGGGGGTTGAGAAATAATTGATGATTAAGATCAGGATGATCATATGTGGTGGGACTTCTCAAGTGGTTTTAATGATAATTGTGAATAATTTGATCAGGATTTGAGGGGTGTGATTCATTTTGAAGCACCATGAAAGGAACTGAAGAGTTTCTTCTATTTAGATTTGGAAAATGACTTGTGGTCATTTTATGCAGAGGAATCAAGGATATAAAAATGTAGCATGTGGTGTTTCAAGATCAGGAAATGCAATAGCAGGTGGTATTTATGCAGAACAAATCACATCCAAGCTGTTTGATGTTTCACTGAAGGTAATCTCCTTGGTTACATCCCACTGTCACACTGTTTTCTTTAACAGCTCTTGCAGCTTATTGATATTTCACTGAAGTTTTTCTCTCTGGTTAGACCCCCCCTGTTACACTGTTTTCTGTTAAATACCTTGCAGCTCTTTGATGTTACACTGATAATGTTCCTGTTGGTTACATCCCCCTGTTACACTGAAGGTGGTTTAAGTATGTACATGGGTGTGTGCAATACTTGTAAAAAGAAGCAGACATTAACCAAATGTTGTACTAGAGTATTTCCCCCAAATTTGGGGACTGATTGGAAATCAATCATTAGGATGGAATGTGGGTTGATTGGAAAAATTTGAAAAATAAAAACATTTTTTAATTTTCCATTGAATCATGTTTAAGCTATTATCAATTTATTGATTTAAGGAGTATGTCAAACAAAATATACATTCCAAACAAATCAGTTTCTGGGATTTAATTTGGGGACTGATTGGGCTTTAATAATATCTGGGCGCTGATTGGAAGGAAATTTTTAATTTTCAACTTAAATCATGATTAAGTTAAAAAATACATTTCATTTTTAATTTTCAATAAAATCAGCATTACACTAAAAAACACATGACAATTACTTGATGAAGGAGTAATTCAAACAAAATATAAATTTCCAATTAATCATTTTCTGGGATGTATAGCAGTTAAAACCTCATTGTAAAAAATGTCATCAGTTTCAAATGAAATTTGATTATCAGCTCTGTGTGTGACCACTACCCTTGTTGAGAAGCTGGACCTACTCCTTGACAATGCTACATATAACTGACCATGGCTGAACACTGGATCTTGCAGATATACACCAACATTGGGAATTTTCTGACCTTTAGATTTGTTTATTTTCAATGAGGAAGCCAAATTTACTGGAAACTGTTTGAAAATCAACTTGAAAGGGAGGCCATTGTCATCAGGGTCAGTAACCAAGGGGATGCGGGGAATTTCAACCAGCCAACCTATTGAATCACCAGTTGCAATCTTTGAAACTATAACATTCCTTGCAAATCTGACAACAATGAACCAATTTCCTTGCAAAGCCCAATTGTATGGTCCATGTTTCTCAAAATAATCATAGGGCCATCCACTTTTGCTATAATTATGGCCAGCAATTAGCTTAGGCAAATTAGCAGTATTTAAAGCAAAAGAAATGCTGGACACCTTGTGTCAATAATTGCTGATGGGATCTCACAATGGGGCAATACATTGGATGATATTGGTGATGAATTCAATTGGATGATGAATGGATGATGGAAAACAGCAGGGAGAAGAGCTCCTTAAGTACAAAAGATTGGCCTCTTGTGAGCCCATGATGCAACAAGCCAAAAGGCAAATTTTCCACTCCAAAAGAGCTCTACAGGCTCTACAGGCCTTGTTACTTGGTTTGAACTACATCAGCCCACATGGTGTCATTCCCTGTACCCTTACGACCAGCCTATTCTGGTTCTTCCTGGTGTTTCCACTGTTACCGGGCTGAACCAGCCCCTTTGTTGTTCAATCCCTGGTTGGTTGTCATCTCACAGGCTGGCTGGTTGCCTCATGCAACCAGCCCCTGGCCATACAAGTGGCCAGGTGGGACCCAGGACACACCTTGGTCCGTTCTCATACTCACATGGGGGGGTGTGACCATTGGACATGCTGTCCCCCCCCCTCCTTCTCACAGATCCCTGGAGGGGGCGGTCAAATCCCCCTACCAGGGGCCCCAGGGGTTGATACCCCCAGGGCTTTGTCAAGCTAAGGTGGGCTGGGGGGTGGTTGAATCCCCTCCAGCCTATTGCTCCTCCCCCTTGGTAAAGGGGGGGGGAGAGCGCCCCTTTTCTTTGATGGTGGAGGGGTGGTCAGGTCCCCCCCCCACCGCTGGTTGCTTTGTTGCGACCAGCTACAATGTCATCCTCCTGGGTGGAAGGGTGATGAAATCACCCCCACCCTGACCAGTTGCACCTTGCTACCAGTCGCTGGCTGGTTCAACCCAGCCAGCCTTCCCCCTCCCCCTCACAATGGGGAGCAAGTGGAGGAGGAGGAGCTGGGGCCATTGGCCCCAGCCCCGCAGCTCCAACAGCAGGTTGCCACCCCGGGCAGCAGCCGCGCTGCCCCCTACAACAGCCCTGCGCGGGCTGTTGGGCCTTGTAAACGGGTTGTAGGCAAAAACAGCGGCCCCAAGCAGGCCGTTGTGGTGAACCATTTGGGACATTTTGAGGAAAGAAAATCTAAAAAAAAAAAAAAAAAAAAAAAAAAAAAAAAAAAAAAAGAAGCGGTCGCCGCGCGTCGGTCATCCTCATCCTCATCCTCATCCTTGTGCGTTGCTTGTCCTCATCCTCATGCCCGCGCATTGCTCATCCTCATCCTCATCCCCGCGTGTTGCTCATCCTCATCCTTGCGCATTGCTCATCCTCATCCTCGCGCGTTGCTCATCCTCATCCTTGCGCATCGCTCATCCTCATCCTTGCGCATTGCTCATCCTGATCCTTGCGCGTTGCTTATCTTCAACCTCATCATCTCCATCATCATCACATCCCTTCACCCATCATTGCCCCACCTGCAGGAATCCATTTATCAACCCTGTCATGTGTGAGTTGACGGGTCACATGTTTTGTTGATTATGTCTCATCAAATCCTTGGAGATCTCCCCAAGCTGTCCAATGGATCGACAAACCCTATCACTCTCCATCTTTGTCTGCCAAAGTGATCTCCTATCCGCCCATCTGCGCTCTCACAAAATTCATCCATCACCCTTCCTGGGACTCTCCCACCCCCTTCCATCTCCGGGTGGGGGTGGAGAGTGTTGACTACCGCCTGCAGAAATCCGCGGCGGTCTGGTTCATTTTCCTTTCCCACCCCTTCCCGCCTTTGGCCAAGGGTGGGGTGATTCCGGTATTGCCGCACGCGCCCCTTGACGGACAGATGCAAAAGATGGCAAAGGGATGAGAAGGATCCCACCCCGGTCAGGCAGGCCGGATTTCCACCAGCCTGCATGATCAAATTTTTCTGATCACCTGAAAATCAAAAAAAAAAATCTTTCTTTTTTCCGCTCTATTTGTAGAATCCATTGTACATAGTCTAACAGGGCCTCCTTCCCATATAAGGAGGGGCTCTCCCCTGCCTTTTGAAGGACATGATCAGCACATCCAACATTGGATCATCACATCAGATCAGCACATGGTATCCTAACATACACCACATCCTAAGATCATCAGTATCCTCTTGAAATACATCATCCGTGGGGTCTTCATTCCCCTTTATCTGAGAAAAAAAATTTGGGTATATCTATGATTTCCCCTTGATCCTTGAGCCTCCATAATCAAATCCCTTGATCCTTGAGCCTCCATTCTCAAACCCCTTGATCCTTGATCCTTATCACCAACCAATAGCTTTGCTGGTTGAAGAAGAATTTGACTAATTGAATTCTTGAGTGTGTTACACCACTCCTGATCCCTTTATCCAACCATACTGGTCCTGATCATCCTTTGATTATCTTTCTGGAACCATTCACGTTTGACTGAATAGTTTTTATTAAGCTTAAAACCTGGAGTGTTAAACCTCCCTTCATCCCTTTTGAAGTTGAATTCCGCCACGCTACTCTTGAGTCCCTTAAGAAGTGTTGGGTTATTCTTGTTTGGATCAGTTATTTTTTTGCTTCTAGAGCTTCTTCAAACAATTATCTTTGTCTTGCGCAGCCACCCAAAGTTATCTGGTACCCTTCAAGCGCTTGATTGCGGAAAGTTGGGTAGGTTCATTGAGAACCTGGAGGTTGTTTGGGATTGAGTTGATCTTTCCTAAGCTCCTGCTGACGACCAGAGCTATTGGCTTGTGGGCTTTGTCACTCACAATTGCCTTTTCTTGTTGAACTCTGAATAATTCTTGACTCCTTCTATTCAAGTTTTCCCCAACATCATCTTGCCTCAGATAGTGTTGTCTCCTAGCTACCGACTACTATAATCTTTATCCTCTTACATTTGGTTCCCCATTTACCAGGTTCTGGACTTTGATCTCAGTTACATTTAAATATTTCTGTAACACTCAGGAGGGAAGCCTAAAAAAGCACCTATCCCCTCCACAGAACTGCCAACGCCGTGCGCTGTTTGGAGTCTTACATTTGGTCCCCCGTTTGCCAGTTTCTGGACTTTGATCTTGGTTACATTTAAATATTTTTGTAACACTCAAGAGGGCAGCCTAAAAAAGAACCTATCCCCTCCACAGAACTTCCAACGCCCTGCGCCGTTTGGAGTCTTACACCATGACACAGGCGGCAGTCCCTAGCGTGCAGCCGCCCCAATGGGCAGCCCCAGGCCCAAAAACTAAGTAAACCATACTTTGGCAGGCCAGCCTGTCTGGCCAAGTACGTCCAAAATAAACCTTGGGCCCAATTATGCCCATACAAGCCCATCTGGCTGTATTTGCCCATATACCTCACCCGGCCCGTTAGGGCCCATGTACCAATAGGCCTGTTTCACGTGTTTTGAGGCCAGTTTCCCCACATCTGTGACATCCAAACAGGCCCGTATGGTCCGTGTGAGTGTCCAATGGGCTGGAGAGGCCCATATGTGCATCCCATTTGGATTACACTTATACGTAGAACACACGTAAGTGCATATCTATTTTAACACACACCCTTAATCCAAAAGGGGGGACATCCGCATGTTAGTCACAAAGCCTTGATGCTTGTTCCTATCTAAAGCCTTAGTCAAGATATCCGCAATCATTGCTCCAGTGGGTATGTACCTCAACACAATCTCCTTGAATTTAACTGCATTTCAAATATAGTTATAGTGAACATTGATATGTTTTATTCTTGAATGGAACACTTGGCTTTGGGCAAACGCAATGGCACTCTGGTTATCAGAATACAACAACCCAAACACTTGTGGCTTATGTGTATCCTCTAAGACTTTTCTCAACCATTTTGCTTCCTGTGAAGCTGCTAAGTAAGCTCTATACTCGGCCTCTGTTGATGAAAGACTTATTGCCAATACCTTCTTGGACATCCATGACACCAGATTCTTACCTAAGAAGGATACAAAAAAACTTTTTGATTCCCTAGTTTTACCATCTGCCCAACTTGCATCAGAATAACCAACCAAATCAAAGTTTGCTGACTTTTTAAACAACAGTCCCAGACTGTGCGTTCCTTTAAGATACCTCATTACTCTCTTAAAAGCTGACCAATGCCTCATTCTTGGCTTCTCTAAGTGTTGAGACAAGACACCAATTGCAAAGTCAATATTGGACCTTGTACACTGCTCCAAATAATTAAGAAATCCAACAGCTGACCTGTAGTTGTTACCAGATTGAACAAACTCCAGATACACCTCATCTGTAGACTTCTCTAAACAAATGTTTGACTGCATTGGAGTACCAAACTCTTTTGCATCCTCAAAGCCATATTGCTTAAGAAGTGCTGCCACTTAATGGCTCTGGTCTAACTTAATACCATTCTTGCTCTTACTGACTCTCATTCCTAGCACCTGTTGCGCCAGAACAAGATCTTTTATCTTGAATTCCTTTTTGAGTTTCTCCATGACTCACTCTTTACCATTTCCAATAATGATAATTTCATTGACCCATAAAAACAAAATTGCATCCTTTCTTACAAAAAGACAAGGGTTGGCCTCAGACTTCTTGAAACCAATCTGTATCAGTTTCTCACTCATGGTATTATACCACAACCTAGCTGCTTGCTTCAATCCATAAAGGGATCTACACAGCCTGAGGACATATTGCCCTTTATCTGCTGAAAGAAAACTTTTAACACAGATTTTCTTCATGGTTTCTGGTTTCGTCTCTACTAACTATTCACCAAAACCATCAGGGATTGAAATATAAACAGTCTCCTCCTCTTGAAGTTTTGCATTCAAGTATGCTGTTACAAAATCAGCTTGTCTGATTTCTTCACCAAACTCCACTTCCAGAGCAATGATGTACCTGAAGGTGGACATCCTTCCAGTTGGTGATAAATTTTCTTGGTAATCAATACCCTGTCTCTTCTGGAAGCCCTGTGCAAAGCATCTAGATTTAAATCTTTTTAAAACTCCATTTGTGTCAAACTTCTTGTTTAATACCAATCTAGACCCCACAATGGTCTTTCCTTTTGGAACAGAATCCCACTTAACCACTTCAAAGACACTATTATTTTCTAGAGAATCAAATTCCTCAAAAATAGAACTCTTCCAGTTGGCTCTCTCATCAGAAGTCATAGCTTGGCCAAAGCTATTTGGGTTAACCCCGTTACCCATTTCTGAACTCAACTCCAGGACTTCATTGAGCATACACTGTTCCTGAAATGTATCTTCCTCATATCCTGCGGCAGCATAATGGGACTTCCTTTCCCCGTACCTATCAACTGGTACTCTAACCCTACCACTCCTTCTAACTGGAGGTGGAGGCTCATCAGGTTCCAAATTAACAGACTCCCCTGAAGCGGGCACTGAACCCTCTGGTGGCACGTCTTCCATCTCTTGATCTTTTGGAACCACATGTCCTGCAGCCTTTGCTGGTGAAATAGGTGCTAATTCTATTTTTTGCTGTGACTTTATAACAACATCTTCACTCCTTTTGAGTCAAAAGGTACTTTCATCAAATTTTACATCCCTACTATGGATAACCTTTCTTGTCCCTGGACAATAGATCCTATACAATTTACTTATTAAATCATAGCCTACAAGTGCCCCTGTTCTGGCTCTAGGGTCTAATTTTCCAACCATCTCATTATGGTGGACACTTTAATACTCCAAGCAACCAATTTTTCTTAGGTGTGATGTTTTGGGGTACAACTTCCAAAACTGATAATGAGTACTCTTCCCATTAACACTTACAATGTTGTGCAACAGACAGACTGTACACATCAACTCAGCCCATAAGAACTTTGGTAGACCAGATTGAGACATAATAGCTCTGACCTTGTCTGGTAAATTCCTATTAATTCTCTCAACTATTCCATTATTTTGTGGAGTACTTGTAGTAGTGACTATATGAATGATACCATAATCTTTCAATAACCTCTCAAACTCTTTACTCACAAATTCACCACCTCCATCGGTGATAACCCTCTTGATCTCCTTCATTAGACCATTCTGTTTCCAGACTTTAAGGATCAGACCACAGAGGAGGTTTTGGTAATCTTCAAAGTCTAAGGATCAGACCACAGAGGAGGTTTTGGTAATATTCAGATTGAATTGGTTTAACCCAAACATAATTAGTTGCAGTATCAACTAAATTGATGAAGTATCTTGCCCCACCAAGGGACTCCTGTGTGAATGGCCCTGCCAAATCAATGGAAAATTCCTCTCTAGGAACATCAGTGCAATCTCTACTCTTTGAGAACACATTTCTAGTCTTAGCCCCCAAGGTACAACTCTCACAGTTGCTGTCCTTTACCTTATGGCCACTTCTATTGTGAGCAACAGTGCTCAAAGCTGAGATTTTGAACAAGCTTCCACACAAAAGCTTGTTCCAAACCTGTCCACTAAGGACAGTTCTCCCATCCATATCAATAAAAAACCAATCTTCTTTAAGATAATAAATATGGAAACCTTTTTTCCACAACACTCCAAGGGACACAAGGTTATGAGGAAACTCTGGTACATAGAATACTTTCTCAAAAGAAATTTTGAAACCCAAGTGATTTGGAAGAATAACTTTTCCAATTCCTTTAATCTTAATTGTTCTGCCTTTCTGACCAATATTTACAACTCCATCATAATCACTAATATTTGAAAATAAATTTGGTTCAAAGAACATGTGATCTTTACAGCCAGAATCAATCAAAACAAGAACATCTTCCTTCAATCCTCCTGATAGGAATGAAGCTTTATCAGTCACTGATAATTTCTCATCTTTGAGTTTAAGATTACTCACTTCATAATCAATCAAGTCCATTTCTTGATCCTCATCAATTTTGGCCTTTTTGTTGAGACCTTCTTCCCCAACAACCATTTCCATTGGACCATCAAACGCCACCATTGCAACATTTTCAGTAGTGAGATTGACCTCCTTGTCATTATTGTTGGACTTCTTCCTCTTCTTGGCCTCCTTGAAATCCTTAGCATAATGCCCCTTATTCTGACAATTATAGCATAAGACATTGGACAAACCCTTTTTTTCCTTCTTGTAAGATTTTCCAGTCTTTCCAACAAGGGCTTTTCCAGAACCCCCCTTCATCTTGAACTTAAGATCATCCTTTTCAATCCTTTTGAGCACATCCTCCTCCCCAGGAAGAGGATCCAATTTAGAAATAATTCTGACTAAAGAATCAAACTCCTTTGGTAGCTTCTGAAGGATTAAGAGTGACAAACACTCAGGATACATGTTAAGTCCTGATGACTTAAACTTGGCTATGCTAGACCTAGCCTCTGCAACAAACTTTTTCCAATTAAAATATTGTAACTTGAACAGTTTATTCAAAGCTATACCCTTCTGGTGAACAGAATCACCAGCTTACTTGGACTTAAGCAGCTTCCAAAGGATGCTACCCCTCTTTCTCTCATCTTCCCTAAGAGTATTGGCAACCCATGTCACATGATTCTCATCAAGATGCCTAAGGATGAGATGATAAGACTTTTTCTCCACTTCTGAACTGATCAAAGTGTCATCTGCATCCATTATCTCCCCACAACAGATGTTATCCAGTTCACTATCCATAAGGACAGCCCAAGAACTATAATTCTGACTGTTCAGAACTATCTTGGTGGATCTAACATCAGGGATATAGGACGAAAACTTGAGGTCTTTGAGGTTCTCCAGAGTAAGGTACAAGGGTCTAGATGGCTTGGAAGCAATGATGGATTTGGTACTGATAATGTGCTATAATTATGGCCAGTAATCAGCTTAGGCAAATGAGCAGTATTTAAAGCAAAAGAAATGCTGGACACCTTGTGTCAATAATTGCTGGTGGGCTCTCCCAATGGGGCAATACATTGGATGATATTGGTGATGAATTCAATTGGATGATGAATGGATGATGGAAAACAGCAGGTAGAAGAGCTCCTTAAGTACAAAAGATTGGCCTCTTGTGAGCCCATGGTACAACAAGCCAAAAGGATAATTTTCCGCTCCAAAATAGCTCTACAGGCTCTACAGGCCTTGTTACTTGGTTTGGACTACATCAGCCCGCATGGTGTTAGTCCCTGTACCCTTACAACCAGCCTATTCTGGTTATTTCTGGTGTTTCCACTGTGACGGGGCTGAACCAGCCCCTTTGCTGTTCAATCCCTAGTTGTTTGTCACCTCACAGGCTGGCTGGTTGCCTCATGCAACCATCCCCTGGCCATACAAGTGGCCAGGTGGGACCCAGGACACACCTGGGTCTGGTCTCATACTCACATGGGGGGGGTGTGACCAGTGGACATTCTGTCCCCCCCCCCCTCCTTCTCACAAATCCCTGGAGGGGGCAGTCAAATCCCCCTACCAGGGGCCCTGGGGGTCGATACCCCCAGGGCTTCATCAAGGTAAGGTGGGCTGGGGGGAGGGCGCTCCTTTGCTTTGATGGTGGAGGGGTGGTCAGGTCCCCCCCACCGGGGGTTTCTTTGTTGCAACCAGCTACAACATCATCCTCCTGGGTGGGAGGGTGATGAAATCCCCCCCACCCTGACTGGTCACACCTTGCAACCGGTTGCTGGCTGGTTCAACCCAGCCAGCCATCCCCCTCCTCCTTGCAATGGGGAGCAAGTGGAGGGGGAGGAGCTGGGGCTGTTGGCCCCAGCCCTGCGGCTCCAACAGCCGGTTGCCACCCCGCGCGGCAGCCGCGCTGCCCCCTATGAGGGCCCCGCGCGGGCCTTAGGCAAAAACAGCGGCCCCAAGCGGGCCGCAACACAGGCGGCAGCCCCAACTGGGCTGCGACACAGGCGGCCACCCCAGGCCCAAAAACTAAGTAAACCATTCTTTGGCGGGCCAGCCCATCTGGCCAAGTATGTCCAAAATAAAACTTGGGCCCAATTATGCCCATACAAGCCCATCTGGCTGTATTTTCCCATATACCTTACTGGGCCAGTTAGGGCCCATGTACCAATAGGCCTGTTTTACGCGTTTTGAGGCCAGTTTGCCCAAATCTGTGACATCCACCTAGGCCCGTAGGGTCCTTGTGAGTCTCCAATGGGCCGGAGAGGCCCATATGTGCATCCCATTTGGATTACACTTATATGTAGCACACACGTAAGTGCATACGGATTTTAAAAACTTTCAGAGTTAAGCTATGAGGAGAAAAGTTGGAAAGAAATAATGTGTTTAGGAAATCTTGTTGGTATGGATTTTGAGTATCATCTTCAACAGAGTCATGGCTGTAATAATTCTTCATAGTTTGGTTTTGTTAATTTTGAAAATATTTCAAGTTTTGAGGCAGAGGACTAAAACCAACAGACTAGATTTTGAGGTTAGAAATAAAACAAAGAAGAGAGTGGAGAGACTAGAGAGAATGAAGAAGAAAGAGGGATACCAACAGCTAGCAGAGATAGAAAGATCAGGACAGATTAGAAACATGGAGAAGAGTGACAATTTTCAGGACTGAGACAAGGAATAGGAGCAAGCTTTTGGAGCGTAGATTTGAGGTAAAATTGTCATGTTATTCCAGGCAATGAGAAGATGAATAGCGAGTTGTCTTACCAGGCAGAAATTGAGAGATGAGATTTGGTGGATTTGAAAAGGATCACTGTGAAAAGTATGAAGAGGAGATTTTTGAGAGACATGAAGAGTAATGAAAGAAAACAAGGAAGACAAAAAGAGAAGGAGAAAGGAAATAGACAAAAGGAAGAAGAAGAGTATTGGTAGCAGGCTTGCTGAAGAAGAGAAAACAAGAGTCAATTCCCCAAGAAGAGTCTGGTCCAGAAGCAAATCAACAGAAGGAGCTTGAGGAGGGATCGTATCTAGAGTGAGAGCTCTCATGTTGGAGTCTCCTCACCCTGCGGGAGCGCAGGAGACAGAATGCAAGCAAACTGAGATCTCAACACCCCTTGTGACTGGAAAGGCAACCAGAGGAGACTTATTAGTTTTTGACGGGGGAAAAGATAGATTTTTGAAGGAGGTGGAGAGAGTTACGGCTGGACACCTTAGTTAAGGAGTTGGTGACCATTTATTCAGTAGAGATGAGAGAAAGATTCTACTCCAAATTCTTTTAATCTTCCCTCAAGCCTTTGGTCTTAATGTTTATATGGAGAGATTTAGAGTGCAACCCAAAGCATTGATTTTGTCATCCAGTCCTTTGTTCTCAATTTATATGATGGGCTTGACTTGGGCAATAGATAAATTTCACTTACTAAGTGGGTAATCCACTTGAGCTTGAGGAAGCAGTCAAGGGGAGAATTGAGTTCAGATTCTGTAGAAGAGTAGGTGACATTACTATGCCTGGAGGAGTTCCAGACAACTGGACTGCCATAGTGAAAGATAATGAAGCTGGTTTGAGATTTCCTGAGGGTTGGTTTGTCTCCCCACGTAGCATCACTATAGCTGGAAATCATTTCCTCCCCGGGATTTAAAATTAGGATAATTTTGAGGTTCTTGGTAGTTTTGAGGTTCTTCCAGACCTTGCACGCTTCCCTCCAATGCTGCATGCCAGGTTTGGCATAAAATCTTTCCATATTTGAGACCGCAAATGCAATTTTGGGGCAAGTATACTGAGCAAGGTGGTTAAGAAGTCTGGTGACAGATCAAAAGTTGATGTTGAGTTTTACAAACTCCTTGTGATCTTCATCCAAGGCTGGTTCAAGGTGAAGATTTTGATTGAGCAGAGAGTGAGTGTCTCTACAATCTGTGAGGCCTAATTTGTCCAAACCGCAATCTATGTGATTAGTTTGGCCAAGTAGAATTTGATCATTATCCACTTCCATCAGCATTCCAAGGATTTTATTTGGGGGGTGATAAGAGGAATTCTTGAATCTATTAAGAAAATTGAACTTGAAGGTCTTGTTTCTTCTGGCATGGATGAGATCATCTACATGGAAGTATAGGACTTCTTTTGATTTGGCATTGATTTATAGACATGGTTTTCTGCTTGATTCTTCAAATACTTGAGATTTTATCCAAAAGGTTAGTTTTTCATACAAATTTTGGGGAGATTTTTTGAGACCATTTAGAGATTTCTTCAGCTTGAGATATGGAGATTTTCTGTGCAAGCCTTCAGGTGTCTTGATAATGACCGTTTCATTTAGAGGGGCATGGAGGAAGGCATCCTTGACATCAAACTGAGTGGACTTCATCTTCTCTTTCAGACCATACAGAAGAGAAATACGCAGTGAGCCGAGTTTGCCGGTAGGCCCCCAGGTTTCATTGTAGTCAATTCCCAGGACTTGATCAAACCCTTGGACACATAATCTTTCTTTGTATTTCACAGCTTCTCCATGATAATTTTCTTTCATTTTGAAAACCCATGTAGTACTTAGAATATTTTTGAGTTTTCCATAGTACTCTTCCCATACTTCCTGTGATTTGATAGATTTTAGTTCTTCTTCCAAAGCCTTCTCCCACTTGTGCCATTCTGGAAACTTCCGTGCGGCCTTGTACAAAGGAGGTTTGTAATAGTGGTGGAAACCATAACGTTGGGTTTTTTGATTTTCTTGTTTTGGTTGTTGGTAGGCCTCTTGGTTAGTAGTTACAGGGGAAGGAATTTGAGGAGGTTCTGGTTTCAGAGAGTCTGAAGGTTCTGAGTTGAGAGAGGCAGAGTCGTCACGATTAGAGTCAGATTCTGAAGATTCACTGTCAGGATCTCTAGCCACAAATTGTTTGTTGGGTGAGGAGAAATCAGATTTGTTAGAGTCTTGATAAGCTTGAGAGAATATATCTGTTCCAGATGTTTCAGGAAGAGGGAATTTTGTTGCGTGGATTTTGAGGAAGGTGACATGCTTAGTTTCAAAAACAGAACCTAATTAGTTAAGGAAAAGGTAAGAGTGTAAAGTTGGATTGAACCCAACTATTATTCCCTTGTATCCTTTCTCATAAAACTTGCGTCCTTTTGGGATGTGGTTTTCCAGGTAGAACAGAGGAGAACCTACAGGTCTCAGGTAGTTATCAGGGAGCTTCTTAACAAACATAAGCTCTCAAAGATAAAGATGATTACCTTCTCTTGGTATTTGATTGAGCATGAAGCAGAAGCTTCTCTTTACAATGTGCCAGTAATTTTTGGGTATTTGGGAGGAGGAAAAGGTAGATCGGTCCAACTCCACAATAGTTTGATTTTCTCTTTAATCTTGGCCATTATTTTGAGAATGATAAGGTTCAGAGGTGAGAAGCTTAATGTGTTTTGCTTTGGCAAATTCCTTAAGCATGGCATTCAAGAATTCAGTGCCTTTTTCTGAGTAGATTTTGGAGGGATAGTATTTCAGTCTTTTGAATTCAACTTTGAGTATATTTATGATTGTTTTGGGCGTTTCATCCTTGGAATGCAGAGGAAAAGCAGAAAGGTAGCCCAAGTAGTTATCAACCAGAGTCAACATGTGGCTTTGGCCAGACTTTGATTGGGGAGTAATGGGCCCAACCAAGTCAAAATGAATGTGCTCAAGTGGGAGATTGGATCAAGTAGAAACAGCTGCAAAAGAAGAGAGTGTTTTTTTTCTTTGAGAACACACATCACCTTGAAATTGAGTTAGTTTGTCTCTAGGGAAAAGATGCTTTAAGATATGTCAGAGAGTGGAGATTGATGTGTGGCTGTAAATCTTGTGGATGTCCACCAGAGATTGAGACGCATTGGAATTGTGAGCAGATTGATTGATGTGATTGACCACATTATTTAAACCCGTTGTCTGGGTTTTCTCAATTACAAAGAGATTATTGCAAATAAATCCATTGAGAAGAGTTGTCCTGTTCTTGGTGACTGAGAATTTGTCTTGATTTTGAGTTAAGCAGAAGCCTTTCTTGGCAAGGAGACCTTGACTGATGAGGTTAACCACAATATTGGGTATGAAAACGCAGTCTTCTAGAGTGATAACTGAATCTTTCCATTTAATTCTTACTGTACCTGTTCCAAGTATTTTGAGATTAGCTTTGAGTTTTCCCCTCTTAGTCACTTCATGTTCCTCTTGCATTTTGATTTCTGTGAAGTATTTGAGATCATTAAACACATTTATGTTTGTGCCAGAGTCCAAAAGGAGGTTGGGAGTGTTGTCCGCGTTGATCAAGGGTGTCAGGAGAGCATGATAGTTGATGGTTGGTTTTTTTTTCTTATTCTTTTTTTTCCATTCATTTTGTTGTTCAATTTACCAACTGGGGGCAATTTGAGGATGTAGATGGAAACACAAGGATCCAGGATGAGGAGAATTGGGATTGTGGTAGCCTTCTTTACATTGCATTCTCACCTTCTTATCTTCTTTTTCTGTTTGAGGCCTTGTTGTCACTAGAGAGATATTGGAAGTGTTTTTGGTTACTTTATGTTGAGCCTTATGTTTGTTATTATATTGAACTATATGATTGAAGACCACATTGATTGTTATGAATTTCTCCACGTTGTGGTGTTGTATTTATAACCTTGGATTGGGAGCTGTGTTGCGGGCTGCGCTCTCAGAATTTGGGTAGGTTGGGTTCAGCATTTTGGTAGGTCGGGCTCAGCATTTGGGGTGCGCGCAGTCTCAGCAGTGCCTGCTGCGGGCTCAGAAGCAGCGGATGAGGGCTCAGCAGCAGGGATTGCAGGGCTCAGCACCAGGTGCGGGTTGGGCCTACTCTGGGGGGGCCACAATCACCCTCCAGCCCGCCTACCCTTACGCACCTGGTTTTCCCTTCTCATGACAGGTCCCTCTGCCATGCCCTATTTCAAGCCCCCTGCATTGTCTGTATCCGCCTGGTGCGCTGCATGATTTCCTGACCCATGTTGTCGGTATCCGCCTTGCGCGCTGCGTGATTTCCTGCCCTGCGGGTTGGCCCGCTCCTGTAGCCCTGATTTCCCCGCTCTACCTTCCCAAGCTAGCTGCCCGCAAACCCGGTTGGGCCAGCTCCATTCTTGGGTCCATAATGTCCAAGCAGGCCATGGCCTGCCACATCCAATCAAGCCCAACCCACAACTGGTATGCTGAGCCCCAGGGTGCCTACTGCTGAGCCCGCTGCAGCTGCTTCTGAGCCCGCAAAGGCCACTGCGGAGACTGCACGCATCCCAAATGCTAAGACTACCAACCGCGGCATGGTTCCCAACCCAAGGCTATATAACAACACCACAGCATACAAGAACATAATGGATGGGACAGGAAGGAATGACATGTGAGACAATGTGAATGTGAAGATACAGCTTATGCAGGGTAAGGGACTGGTCCATTTTCAAACTATACAGTTGGTGTGGCTATCTAGGCATGGGTGCAAACTAATGTGAGTGCATGACCAAGAATGGAAGTCCAAGGGCTGATGATACCCAGGGTGGAAGAGAAGGGATCAAATGGATGTTCAACCGCAGTAGAGTTAACTGCAAGGCTTGCAATTATACACAGATTCAGTCACCAATATTGGAAGTTTGTTACATAAGCCAGAGTTGGTAAGCGGAAGGCACCATTGATGTTGTGCTTTATTTATGTCATTCTTATGGACTGAGGTAGATGGTAATGAGGAAAGGATATGTCAAATTTGAAAAGACAATAAACCTTAAGCTTGAATCATGACATTAGGAAAGGTTTTATTTCATGATCTGAAACCAAAAAAAATAGGAAATAAAATACCTTCTATCCATATTGCAGTTATTTGGTCTCCTGTTGGGAGGTTATAAACTCTTTGATCCATATTTTGAGAAGATGGATCAGCAAGCCTGATGGATTGATTGGGACCAACCTCAGGAGAAACTCTTTGAAACATATTTATCAAACCATTATTTTGGTTTAAAATCAATTGAATCCCAAGAAACAAATCCTGTGCCACATGTGAGCCCCATCTGTGCCAATTTTGTAATTCATTGTACCTGGCATATATATACAATTGGAGGAATGATGGGTGATTTCTACCAATGAGCTTAAGACTACCAATTTTATGGTAAATATTTCCATTCACCCTAAAAGTTTATATGCCACCTGTCTGGTGATTAAGGGCATTTCAAGTATTTTGGTTAAGACCAATTGATGTGAGCCAGGGCCTGGGTGTGTATGAGAATGATGAGATGTGTTTAGATGTGAGAGGGGAGCTGGGTGATGAGAGTTTGTTGACCTATGATGGTGTTGTGGGGAGGAATTGCTTCTTCTATGCTAATGGTGATTTGTAGGTTGATCATAAATCAACTAATTGGGTGCATTTGGAATCAAAAAGGATGAGAGTGAGGATCTCCTTGTGTTTGATAAACTTGGGAATTAACTCATGCCTTGTTTGAATGTCAAAATAGGAATGAGAAGTTGAAAGTGTTGCTTTCTGAGTTGAGGGGGGAGTATGCAACAGTTGAAAAGCAGAGGGTTTATATGTTAAAGGACAAAGTTGAAAAAGGATGAAAAATTTTCAACCAAGCATTTGTTACATTTCATCAGAAGGCAATGTTCTCCAGTACATGTTTTATGCCACCTCTCTCTTAAATGTACCATGGTGGTGGTCTCTTCTCTTACATGTACCAGGGTGGTAGTCTCTTCTCTTACATGTACCACAGTGGTTGTCTCTTCTCTCTGACATACCACAGTGTTGTGTTGTACATACATACAGCCGCTTATATGGAGTAGTTGTATGGCATGCCAAACCAAAATTCACCCATGCAGAGCACATGTATGTACATAAATACCTGTGGGGTAGGGCCAACCAACATTCACCCATGCAGAGTGCATGTGCCTGCAGGGGAGGGCCAACCAACTGCTTTGGAGTTGCCAGCAGGGCACCCTAAGATTGCAGAGAATGACACCAGCTCCTCAATTGCTTTTGGGGGAGGACTCCCAAGGAGGCTGATGTTGGTATTTGCCAATACTCAAAAAAGAAGTCTTTTTATATTTATAAATTAGTACATGCAGGTTATGCATGGAGTTTATAATAATGGATTGGTATTGTGGATCTGCACGCATACCATCTGCCACAATTTTAGCACAACCTTCTGCAGGACTTCAACCCCAAACTCTGATGATGTATTACTAACCTGCACGCATACCATCTGCCACGATGTTAGCACAACCTTCTGCCGGACTTTGACCCCAAACTCTGATGAGGAGAGGTCTGGCCCGGCAGCAGGTTGTTCTTGGTTTATATACATGACAATTTTACTTTATAAACATACACAATTTGGTTATGTTTATATCAGGTATGCAATATGTCATCTAATCTGGTTCTTAAAGCATAATTTGTAATTTGTGTACCTATCCATCTATACATCCCCCACACACAAATTACAATGAAACGCGACAATTAAGATTCAGATCACCTACTGCTTTCTCCAGTTTTTTGGGCCCTAGTCACTTGGTCAACACATCTGCCTGTTGATCATGAGTGCTTGTCCATTGGAGTTTGACCTGGTTTTGGCGCACAAGATTGTTCATGAAGTAAAACGCTCTGGAAAGGTACTTGGTGCGTTTCTTTGAGGAGTTGTTGCTTGCTATCAGAATTGCTGCCTCATTGTCGCAAAAAATTGATAGCGGAGTGTTGATCTGTAAGCTGTGGAGGACATTGTTAATGTAGGCCAGCTGCTGAGTCCCATCAGACAGGGCCACATATTCAGCCGCGCATGTTGACAAGGCCACCATTTTCTGACGCTTTGTACCCCAGGCTACCGGATTACCATGGAACTTGATGATGTGGCCAGACAACAAGCGTTCATGGTCTCCTCCCCAGTTTGCATCACTCCACAGTACCAAGCCCTCTGACCCTCTTTGGAAGGTAAGAAACCTATCTCTTGTTGACTGCAGATAACCTACAAGATAGTCCATTTCCAACCAGTGTTTCTCGGAAGGATTATTCGCGTATCTTAATAGCAGATTAACGGAGAACGAAAGATTGGGCCTAGTTCCTGCAGCAAGGTACATGAAAGATCCAACAAAATGCTTAAACCGGTCAATGTCCACCGGTTTGTCCTCATTCGGCTCTGAAGGAGTCTCAGGCAGTGGGCACCTCTTTGAGTGAGCGGTGCAGTGGTAGTAGGAAAGGATTTGCTTGGCCAGTACAGCCTGCAATAGGTTGATTCCATCCAAAGTACACGCTAGTGATATCCCTACAATCTTTGTTGGGTTATCTTGCCATTTCAGCTTGATGCAATCCTCCATGCCCTTCCTCAGGCTCGCAAGTAACACCAACAACAAAGCAAAAACAAAACCATTGTCAACATGCATCCACACTACAATGAATCCAGTTTGGTTGTGGAGGAAATACAAAGACGGTTCAATTTCCTGCGCCTGAAAACCAAGCCCGTTCATGATCCCTCCAAAGAACTTCCACCAGCAACAAGCTGCCTGCTTTGTCCCATAGAACGCCTTCTTGAGCCGCATGACAAAGCCCTTAAGCTTGGTTTGGACCTCAACCGGCGGTTGTGTATACAGCTCTTCTTCAATGGAACTGTACAGGTAGGCTGAACTGACATCAAACGTGGCCATTGGCAGGCCTCAATTCAGGGCCAACAACACCAGAGTCTGTAGAATTTTCAAGCTAGCCGTCGGGGCATAGGTTTCATGGCAATCTTCCCCAAGACGTTGGTTTTAACCCTTGAGCACTAGCCTTGATTGACGCTCTATAAGATTACCATCAGCATCCAGCTTGTTAGCCAACACCCATCTCATACCCAGAACTTTCATCCCTGGGTGGGGCCGGACTGGCTCCCATACATCAAGCTTGTTGAATTTTTCAACCTCATAGTTTGCGGACGCTTGCCATTGTGTTGCAAACTCACCTTGTAGTGTTTCAGGGAGAGAGCGAGGTAGGTGGTGGTCATACTTCACCGGCATAGACCTAATGAAAGCACTTTTGGCAGCAGCTACCTCGTCAGTCGGTTCCTTTCCAAGCTGTAGGGACAGCTGATTCAGAATGAAACCAATTGCACCCTTCTTCTCCTCCACCCTCACCGGGAGATTCTGGAAATTGGGAAAGACAGCCAATGTCGAGTGAATCACACATTGTTCTTTTGGCAACCAGAAAAGCCACCCAGCCCCCGCCACTGGGTAAGCAAGTAGGTGACAAGGCTGATCGTGTTCCTCCAACTTTGAAGATCAACGTTCCTTTGGGGTATGGACTATTGCCCTTGCACAAAAAGGATAGAGAATATTTGGGTCTACCTCGAGACCAAACAGCAGCATTAGAGGATGGTTGGGAGCTGTTCTGGTATTTGGTACACGGTTGTGGATGTAAGTAGCCATATGGTAATCATAGCTCCAATACTGATTTGCCATTTGGCTTTTGTTTAACATAGTCCGAGCAACATTGCCAACATTCCAATTTACTCGTTCCGCCTCCCCGTTTTTCTGCGGGTGAAATGGTGGCACTGGTGCAAGGCGTATGCCAATCTCATTGAGCTGGGATTTCAGCGGGCCAATGTATTCAGCTGCATTATCACAGCGCACATAGGCCGGCACCTTACCCGTGGTGATCTTGAGATGGTTTATCCAAGACATAATCTTCTGAGGCACTTCACTCCTGGACTGAAGAGCGGCACCAAAGGTGTAAGTCGTTGAATGGTCATGGAACATCAACCAGAATTGCGCTCCATTCAAGTCCTTCTCAAACGGTCCAATCACATCTGTAACACACAGCTGTAACGGCTCCTCACGGGGAATGTTAGAACAGACACCCGGAGCTCTCCAATCAAGGGATTTTGATGTTGCACATCTCTTGCAAAAATACAACTTCCATGTTCCCCTTGGTTGCTTTGGGAAATGTCTCTCAAGGAAGCAACGTACAAAATCTTCAGATACATGCCCTAAATGCAGGTGCCATTGGTAAGGATCAAAAGACGGTTTCTGAGTCACAACAGAACAACTTTCACTTTACAAAGGCTGTATTTTCCAGCAGAAATTTCTAAAGATAGTCTTGAAGTGGTGTCCACTTGTGTCAATAACATCAAGTTCTGTGCCCCTACAATTCAACTTCCACCCATCACTGGCCAGACGACCTGAGGAAATGATTGACCCCTTGATTCCTTCACAGAAATAGACATTATTGACCCTCATCGTCCCCGTCCGAGTGGGTATCTTCAAGCTGCCAACAAAACGGACAGATTTGGAGTTGGTGGGAACAGCCATGGTCAGGACTACCGGTGTCTTCAGCTCATGCGTGATTTTGAAAAATGGCAAATGTCCACTCACATGAGCAGTGGACCCTGAATCAAGCAGAAATTCACCCTCATTGGCAGCCTCAAGATCAAGCTGCCTGATCCTTGCACTTGGTATCCCAGCGACATTTGCTTGTGGCGGTGGCAAGTATCTAGAACTGCGTTCTGCATGCCCATCCGGTGGCGGTGGTATAACTCCCATCCGTACGTGGTCCCAGAAGTTGTTGCAATCAGCGTACCAGTGGCCCAACTTCAGGCAGTAATGACAAGAATACCCGTATTTCTTTAACAACAAGTCGCGCTGCGTCTTGCCCTTGTAGTAAGATGCCTTGTCAACCAACAATCTTTGAGGTTCTGGGGCTGATGCCTGCCTATTGTGAGGAGGATTACGTTGTGCTGGTGGGATGTAGCGTGGCAACAACCGGTGGTGTAAGGCTTGCACGCTCATCTCAACATTGGTGGGTAAAGTGCCCGTTGGTAAAGTACCTCTGGACTTAAGCCGGTTGATAATTGATTGGATGACCATGGAGACCTTGGTGAAACTAGGAGGAGAGATTGAATCGTTGAGTTGTTGTCCAAAAGTGTACTCAAAATTTTGACAATCAACACCCAAGGGCGCTATTGCCATTGCTTGTATGAGCAAACCATACAGCTCGTCAAGATTCACCTCCACTCTGGCCAAGTCTGCAATAATCTTGTGCCAGTTGGCAATCCACACATTGTCAGCCCCATTCTTGTCTGTAATGGCACTGAACAAGCGGTCAACCATGGCCAGCTTGTGTTGTCTATTGGTCTTGCTGCATTTGCATTTGAGGAGTTCCATGGGTGGTTGAGCATCCTCAGTGCCTGAGCCTTTGACAACACTAAGCAAGGTATCGTCAATGGTGTTACGTAGTAAGATTGCTATAGCCTCCTTCTGGTCACGGTCAAGACCACCAAGCACATTGGGGTTGCCCACAAATGTGCAATCACATTGCAGCGCACATTGCAGGGTGCGATTGATTGAGTTCTCCCATTGCGGGTAGTTAGCCCCATCAAATGAGAGAACAACCTTCTTTGGGTTCATAACGTTGTAAACTGCCACAGGATCATTGATAAACTTCTTCAATGCCAAATCCATTGTGGTTGGTGGGTTTTGCTGGTGGAGATGTGGTGGTTGTTGTTGTTCAGACTGTTCTATCCTTGCCTGGAGCCCATTGATGACCTCCATCAAGGATTTGATGGATACATTTGTTGTCCTATTCATGTTGGGTAGTTCAGGTATAAAGCGGCCGTCCCGCGCTGAGTATAAAGAAGAATTATCAGATTCTATCCTGTTGCTCAAGTCCAATTGATTGCTATCAACAAGAGTATTCCGCAAAAAATCCATGCACCGTCCGGTGATCCAATTTTGAAGGTCCGGTATTTACCCCACGGTTGGCTGGCTTTTAACCTATAATAATGGATTGGTATTGTGGATCTGCACGCATACCATCTGCCACAATGTTAGCACGACCTTCTGCCGGACTTTGACCCCAAACTCTGATGATGTATTACTAACCTGCATGCATACCATCCGCCATGATGTTAGCACAACCTTCTGCTGGACTTTGACCCCAAACTCTGATGAGGAGAGGTCTGGCCCTGCAGCAGGTTGTTCATGGTTTATATACATGACAATTTTACTTTATAAACATACACAATTTGGTTATGTTTATATCAGGAATGCAATATGTCATCTAATCTGGTTCTTAACACATAATTTGTAATTTGTATACCTATCCATCTTTACAGAGTTGTGCAATATATATACTGGGGAAAAAAAGCGGACCAAACTTTATGTAGAAGTATGTACATGCAGAAATATGTATACACACATGGAGTTAAAACAAAAGCACACACCATAAAGAAAATTATGTTTAAAAAGCATATAAATGTATATTCACATGGTGGGAAACAAAGTGGACACTCAGAAAGAAAACAAAACAAAAAACAAATTGAGATATATTCACATGGATTCAAAAAAAAAAAAAACGGACACCTGCAGAAAAAAAACTACATAAGGGTGCGTTTGGCTGGTGTGTGTAACTGTAACCTTGGACAAGTCCCCGGGGCCCCGCAGCTAAACATCCCGCCCATTTGCAACTTGTAACCTTCAAGAATGGGCAGGCAAAGGTTACAGCTAGTTACAAGGTCAAAACCTGGTAACTTGCCATTACCTTTTTTTGCAGGGCCAGTGTGGGTAGAAGTTACACTTGATGGGTTACAGTGCTTGCCAAACACCCAAAATTGTGTAATCAAAAAAAAAAAAAAAAATACATTGAAAAAAAAAGAAATCAACATCCAGATGTACGGAGCGCATCCTCGACGCTGGGAAATGAACAGGTTCCGCGCACCCAAGGCAAACGACGCCGATATTTATGGGGGGTGCAGGACCCAATCTTTTTAGTATATGGTCGAGAAGTAGAGAAGAGATAGATCTCTTATGGCCGCGGGGCTAGATATACTATAGAAAAGTATCAGAAAGTGTGATAGTTTGTGTGAAACGGAATATAGCATGTATGGTAGGTATATCATAGGCTCATGTTTGCATGTACATACAACAGCTCTTGATACCCAACCCGCCGATGATGATGATGCTTGATCCCCCATTGGATGTGGATGAACCCCTGGTCTCTCCGTATTTACTGTCCCTTCTTTGGCGTTGGTTTCCCAGTATGTATGTTTTCCGGTTTGGTTCTTTCATCCAATCTTCGATTTGTTTCTGATACGTAAATATGGATTTTTGATGGATTTTGTTCGATGATCGGTTCACTGGCTCTTGAGCTGTCGAGTTTGACAATCTGACCATCCACCACGTTAGCCGCCGGTCTCAAGTCTAGGTCGAAACCGAATCCAACCCAATCTAGATCTGGGTGAGCAGAGAGAAGGATTCGGGTGTGGATGGATAGATACACATTCCTCCCTCGAAAGTTTACCACGTCGACCAGGGATGCCTAATAACCTGTTCATCCTCATCTGATCAGTAACATCATCCATCCATGAGCACCATCACTAGATCGGGATCAGGAGCAATGGGGGCGACCAGGAATCCGAGGATGATCACCGGATTCATTTCAGCCTTCCAACCAAACCATCGACCATCATCCATCAACCCTATTCGACATCGATCGATGATCTCAACAACAACGACCAACCCATCCTCCTCGAAGCTCATCTCGTTCTTCTCTAAAAACAAACAAACGATCCTCAATATTCTCCTTTGGTCAGTCGTCTTGGCCCTATTACCAGAAGGAGATCGACAGCTCCGATACTGATCTACTTGCCATCCTTCGCTTCGATCTCGTCCTATTTTTATTCTTATTTTTTTTTTTTTTTGAATCAAAATCGCACCCTCGATATCGTCTCCCCTCCATCTCAGGATTCCTGCCTTGGTTTTAGTGCATGTGAGTCCCCACCATCTTACTTGCCATCCTCAGCTCATCCTGATCCAACGGATCACCTACCTACGAAATCTCCCCCATCAACCCCCCCCCCCCCCCCCCCCTCCTAAGCCACAAAACGACATCAACCCACCGAGTCTCTCAAACACCTTTGTTTTCTATTCTTCCTCCTGGGCCTTCTTCCGTTCGCCTTGGTCGTAGGAACATGGATTTGGTTTCGTAAGGATCACTGGAAGGTAAGCATCCTCAAAGATCATCGTTTCCGATCGATCCCTTCTTCTATCCTCTAAAGCCAAAACCTACCTCGTTTCTCCCTCAAACGTTCATCATCAAGATCTCAACCTATTACATGAAAAATGCCGACCTGAAAAAAAAAAGCAAGACTCACTTCTCAAACTTGGATTCTGTCTCTTCTATTGCTCTGGGGTGTTTTTTATTCTCTTCATTCATCACATCATTTCCTTCTCATCAACAGGTCAATGCAAGTGAGCATTCTTCATCCCTCACTCTACCCTCCTCGAAATCGAGCATAAACAACAGCAACGATCCGTCCGGTCGGCGCAGCCGTACTCTTCGCGACGGTCTGATACGATTGATCGCTCCCTGATACTGCGTCATCTGCTCTCCGCCTAGCCTACCTTCAATCCTGATTCATCCGGTCTCAAGCAAGACGTCGTCCTAGTCAATAAATTCTTACCCCATAGATCTACCGATCTACGCAGGGGTGACATCATTACCTTTCGGTTCGTTCGTGCATCGGTGGTCCTTCTCTCTCTTAGTCGCTGCCCAGATCGATCTCACGTTCGAGACAGATGGCATGAATGCAAAAAAAAAAAAAAAAAAAAGAACAACAGCAAAAAGTATGCACGACTGGCTGATCTACCTGTCCCCTATGCACTCATTCCAGTCATCCTCAAAACCCCAAGACTTTGCTCACCAAACGCATCCTGGGCTTGGAGGGTGATCTGATCAGACTCAATAGATTTAATCGTTCGGCCACGCGTGAGTCTTGTGGCCCGATCAATCCATTTATTTTTCTTTCCACATAAAGCCAAGCAGAGAAATAAAAGACCTCCTGACGTTTCTTTTCTGATGAAAATGATAACCAATAAACTTAACCATGGCGTTCACCTTTGAAATCGGAACGTTGCGCGTGCGCTCTCAGCTACTCGTTTGATCAGAATTCCCATGGGCCATTGTTGGGTCGAAGGAGACGACGGATTTCATTCGAAAGACAGTCATGATTTCGGTCCGGTTTGTGTCTCACCTCCTTATGGCCTCTCAGGGCCAACTTCTTTCCTTTTTTTTTTCTAATGAAAAAATGAAAATGTGATTAGTGCTTAAGTGACGGGATGTTATTTGCATCTTTCTTTGTCATCGTTATGCTTTCCACGCGTCTTTTTCTTCCTTTTCCTTGAGCGTGGTTGGATCTCTTAGATTCCAATTGGTCTAGTAGATGCTAAAGTCTCATTAATCGTCTGGCCGATATCGTAAGCCCCTATCCTGTTCGTCTCCCCACTGCTTCCCAAGTCAATGAATGTCCACCAAAGAACTTTGCACCAGAATCATGGATGGGGTCTTCGTTGCCCCTTCCCCCAATCCTAATCAAGAGCTGAGTCGTTGAACTTGATAATTTTTTTTTGATTTTTTTTTTTTTGAAATTCTCGTGTGTTCCACCTCATTCCATCTATGTTCTTTGACGGAACTCCTTTCCTTGGATTTATCAGTCGGTTTGGTCCACCGAGTCGTCGATCAACCTTGGATCATCATCATGACCAATTGGGGTCTCGGAACTTGATTGCTAAAAACTAGATTCCAAATCTTTGTGAGTTGATTTGCCATGTCATCCTAGTCATCAGTCCATTCATCCTCCATCTCTCATCCGCGTTGAATGCTTTTATTAGATGAGGTGGCACCGACTTGGCATTACTCAGGGGTTGCGTTTACTCCCTCACTCACGCTCTGTCTCCCCACTGTGGGAAGATGATAGAATGAGAACGCCGAGAAATGATAGTTGCACAGTACCCCGAAGCGCGCCTTATCCTTCAAAGGTATTCCTAGGCCCGCGAGTACAGATCTCCGAAAATAATCATCGACCGAATCTAGCGCGCCTATCCCGCAAGACTCGTTGGGTTGATCCTCGAGCCCCCGCCCTATTGTCGCTCGCAAGCCGACGCTGGACACGATGCATGACAAAAGGATAACCTTGATGGTGTCAGTATTGTCCTCACGGTGGCCAGCCCCACGTACCACCCATCGCTGCATGCTTTCAAATCGGAGCGATGCCTAAGCATATGTCAACATATGCTGAAAACATACTACACACACTCCTTCTGGTGACAAGTTGAAGCCATTCAATCATTTACTTTAGCGTGATAATGATGGGTTTCCCTCAGAGAAAAAAAAAAGAGATGAGGATGGAGCTTGGGATGGAACTTGGTAGTGGATCCTATCCCCAGGGTTGTGTGCAATGATCAGTTTGAATCGAGCACCTGAATTGTGAATGGCTTTTCTACACCCATCTAAGGTCTGATTCCCAAGTTTTTTAAAGGTGAAGGGGAAGGAAGAGCCCCCTTGGTCATGGATGATTATTCTCTGAGAGGATGATGGCAGATGAGCCAACAAGCTACAAGGGAAAAACAAATGGGAGCCAACCCAGCTACTTCTTAAGGACTCATTACAGCACTCAACCAGAATGGCCTGGCATTGGGAAAGAGTAGTGTTAGATTTACAGCTCCAGGTTGGCAACCTCCTGATCACTTGACCAGGTCACATGCCCACAAGTTGTGATCCCACTACACCAAACCTTGTAAAATTATTCTTATGAATGATCTTCATACCTTCAAAACTGAAAAAAGTGTTAAGGCCCTGGAAATATTGGGGCTTTTTGTCTGGGGGGTGAGGGGAATCAATTGATGCCTTGGGGCATGTTTTCACATCCAAGGAAGTCCTAAAAAAAAGAGAGAGAGAATAAACTTAATTGGATCAACTGACAAAATTAGTTATAAAAAGGTTGAATTGATCAAATGAAGTGTTTGACTTCTCTCTGGGCAGAGAAGGAAATTCCCCAGCAATGGATGAATTTCAGAGAGGGAGGGAGGGGCAGGGAGAGGGCCAGGTAGATGGTGAGGAGGGGAGGAGCCCAGGAGTGAGGTCAGGGGAAGTAGGGGAGTGGTTGATGTCACTTGCAGGCGGGGCTGGGCTGGTGGTGAGGAGGATGAAATGAAGAGATCTGAAAGTAGCTTCCAAAAGACCAGTGTTCTGCAAGAACCAAACAAACAAAAAAAAAAAAAAAATCAAGGTTTGAGATGTACTAGAGTGAGATTGAGGATGAAATTTCTAATTGAAGAAGAAGATGAGTGAGACAGAGATGAAAGGAGTTCTTGAGTCAGACTTAAGGAATACTATCTCCAAGAGATCTTGTCCTAATCAAGTGATGAGGAATAGCAAATCAGAGAATCTATTGGGTGAGCCCAAGGGTTGTGTCTTATAAACTCTGAGGGCCAAGGTTGGAATCTCTTGTAAGCTTTCCCATCATCTACCCCTCATGACCTCAATGGCATGTTGGATTTTCAAGGGTGGGGTCCATTGTCACAATACTTGAGATGAGTCTTACACTTCTTTTCAGGAGAACGTTGAAAGGATTGAGGGACAAGTTAGTACCTAGTGGAATAGTTTGATGCACATCTACAAATCCCTAAGGCTCTATTTCAATCTGGATTCACTTGAAAATCTATTCATCTTGATTTGAAACAGGAAGGTCAGTATGGAGTAAAAAAAAAAAAAAAAAAAACAAACAAAAAACAAACAAAAAACAAAAACAAAAAACAAAAACAAAAAACAACAACAATCAGCATGATTGTTTTGCAAGCAAGGTGAGCAGCAATCAGGTTTGTATTTGACAGAAGACAAAAAAAAAAAAAAGAAAGAAAGAAGAATTGAGCTTAGTAAGGATTCCATCAAGGATATAGAAAGATAGATTCAATTTGCTTCTCATTTGATGAGTGGTTCCCATCAATCATAGAAATTTCAACCAGAAGAATAATCATACCATAGATCCAGTCCATTCAACCTGGAAATCAGTGAGTATCCATCACCTGAGACACTTTTTATCTGCCACTGATGGTTGGTCAATCGATGGAAGACTGTTGAAATGCAAGCCTATCTATTATGATCATCCCTGGATTTTAACTGAAGTGACCCAGTTTGAGTTGAGAGAACGATTGGCAACCGATCTGAGAAAATCTTGATTTGAATTAAGTTTCAAATTTCAAATTCTCACAACAAGTTTAAAGTGAAGATTCCCATGAGGATTCAAATCTCGATCTAGAATAGATTCCATGAGTTTTTGATGAACTCTCAAATTTTGATCCTGAATGATTCCAAGGAGTTCTGAAAGAGTCCATGGAATCTTAATTTAGTGAGGATCCATGTGATTTGAGATTTCATACATGGAATGTCTGAGGGTGGTTATCCTAAGAACAAACTATGAATTTGTTCAGTAGGCATTTCTCATATAAGTGATGGTATTCCAGGTTTGAACTAGCTTCTGAACCACATAAAGACCAAAAGGATGTATTGGTAGGCTTGATGTATCAGGAATGAGGATTAGGGATTGTTTTTTTTTGGTAATGGAGAAATGGTGCAGGAGGGTGATGATGGTGTTTGTGTACATTAACACATTACAAAAGAAGGTGTGGTGAAAACAGCATTTTATCCATCAGATCAATTTAAAATCAACATACCCTTCAGAAAGGCCCACAGCAATAAAGACCACAGAATCTGTTGTTTGGAACGATTTGAGGGGAACCCAGGAAAGCTTTCATTTTTGAACTGGTTAAACCTCCTTTTTCATTTATTTTTGTTTCACTTTTCAATTTTTTTTTTTTTCATATCGGCTCATCAATTTCTTTTCTTTTCTTTTCTTTTCTTTTCTTTTCTTTTCTTTTCTTTTCTTTTCTTTTCTTTTCTTTTCTTTTCTTTTCTTTTCTTTTCTTTTCTTTTCTTTTCTTTTCTTTTCTTTTCTTTTCTTTTCTTTTCTTTTCTTTTCTTTTCTTTTCTTTTCTTTTCTTTTCTTTTCTTTTCTTTTCTTTTCTTTTCTTTTCTTTTCTTTTCTTTTCTTTTCTTTTCTTTTCTTTTCTTTTCTTTTCTTTTCTTTTCTTTTCTTTTCTTTTCAGTTTCCTCTTCTTTTATTTTTTTGAGTTTTTGAATTTTTTGAATGGGTTGGTGTCAAATTTAAAACCCTGGGGTTGAAAACAGGCATGAATTGCTGTTCACAACTCATATGACTTTCAAACATTGATTCACAACTCAACAACCCACAAGCAAAGGTGTTGACAACTTGTGAATCCCCTGGGGGGGGGGGTTGTGAATCCCCAATTTCACCCCCTTTATGTTTTCAAAGGGGGATTTGCAACCCCATGGGGGATGTGCATGTTTTCCTGGTCCATTTGGGCCAAAATATCCCCAAATGGGTCATTTCAGGTGGGAATTGGGTTACCTAGGAACCCCTGGACCACGTTTGAGTGCCTTCAAACCAAATTTGGGGATCTGGAATACACTTTGGGACTATTGGACCACAAAAAGAACTGAATTAAACATTCTTCAAACTTGTAAACTGCATTCTGCCTATTGGAAAAAAGAAGAGACTACTTGGAAACTGCATTCTGACTATTGGAAAAAAAATACTTGTACCCATTGGATAATTTTATTTCTCTCAACCCAAATTTTGAGTTTTAAAATCAAAAATTTAATTGAACACTCAAGTGCCATTGAATTTGGTTTTATTTTTTTTTTGTTTATGGGAACAGTGGCAAACCTGTTAAAATACGTACGCACTTACGCGGGTGCTACGTATAAGTGTAATCCAAATGGGATGCACAAATGGGCCTCTGAGGCCCATTGGACACACACACGGACCATACGGGCCCATGTGGATGCAACAGAGTTGGGGAAACTGGCCATAATTATAACACATTATCAGTACCAACATCATCATTACTTCCAAGCCATCTAGACCTTTGTACCTTACTTTGGAGAACCTCAAAGACCTCAATTTTTCCAAGAAGATGTCCTATATCCCTGATGTTAGCTCTACCAAAATAGTTCTGAATAGTCAGAACTATAATGCTTGGGCTGTCCTTATGGATAGTGAGCTGGATAACATCTGCTGTGGGGAAATTATGGATGCAGATGACACTCTGATCAGTTCAGAAGTGGAGAAGAAGTCTTACCATCTGATCCTTAGGCATCTTGATGAGAATCATGTGACATGGGTTGCTGATACTCTTAGGGAAGATGAGAGGAGGAGGGGCAGCATCCTTTGGAAGCTGCTTAAGTCCAAGTATGCTGGTGATTCTGTTCACCAGAAGGGTATAGCCTTTAATAAACTGTTCAAGTTACAATATTCGAATTGTAAACAGTTTGTGGCAGAGGCTAGGTCTAGTATAGTCAAGTTCAAGTCATCTGGACTTAACATGGATCCAGAGTGTTTGTCACTCTTAATCCTTCAAAAGCTGCCAAAAGAGTTTGATTCCTTAGTCAGAATCATTTCTCAATTGGATCCTCTTCCTGGGGAGGAGGATGTGCTTAAAAGGATTGAAAAGGATGACCTTCAATTCAAGATGAAGGGGGGTTCTGGAACAGCCCTAGTTGGAAAGACTGGAAAATCTCGCAAGAAGGCAAAAAAGGATTTGTCCAAGGTCTTATGTTACAATTGTCAGAATAAGGGTCACTATGCTAAGGACTGCAAGGAGGCCAAGAAAAGGAAGAAGTCCGAAGGAAATGACAAGGAGGTCAATCTCACAACTGAAAACGTTGCAATGGTGGCATTGGATGCTCCAATTGAAGAGGCTGTTGTGGAAGAAGGTCCCAACAAGAAGGCCAAAATCGATGAGGATCAAGAAATGGACTTGATTGATCATGAAGTGAGTAATCTTAACCTCAAAGATAAGAACTTATCAGTGACTGATAAAGCTTCTTTCCTACTAGGAGGATTGAAGGAGGATGTTCTTGTTTTGATTGATTCTGGTTGTACAGATCACATGTTTTTTGAACCAAATTTATTTTCAAATCTTAGTGATTATGATGGGGTTGTAAATATTGGTCAGAAAGGCAGAACAATTCAGATTAAAGGAATTGGAAAAGTTATTCTTGCAAATCAACTGGGTTTCCAAATTACTTTTGATAAAGTGTTCTATGTACCAGAGTTGCCTTACAACCTTGTGTCTCTTGGGGTGTTATGGAAAAAAGGTTTCCAAATTCGTTATCTTAAAGGAGATAGGTTTGTTATTGATATGAATGGGAGAACTGTTCTTAGTGGACAAGTTCGGAATAAGCTTCTGTGTGCAAGCTTGTTCAAATTCTCAGCTCTGAGCACTGTTTCTCACAATAGAAGTGGCCATAAGGTAAAGGACAGCAACTGTGAGAGTTGTACCTTGGGGGCTAAGACTAGAAATGTGTTCTCTAAGAGTAGAGATCACACAGATGTTCCTAGAGAGGAATTTTCCATTGATTTGGCAGGGCCATTCACTCCAGAGTCCCTTGGTGGGGCAAGATACTTCATCAATTTAGTTGATACTGCAACTAATTATGTTTGGGTTAAACCAATTCGATCTAAGGATCAGACCACAGAGGAGGTTTCTGTAATCTTCAAAGTCTGGAAACAGAATGGTCTGATGAAGGAGATCAAGAGGGTTATTACCGATGGAGGGGGTGAATTCTTGAGTAAAGATTTTGGGAGGCTGTTGAAAGATTATGGTATCATTCATATAGTCACTACTGCAAGTACTCCACAAAATAATGGAATAGTTGAGAGAATGAATAGGACTTTACTGGACAAAGTCAGAACTATTATGTCTCAATCTGGTCTGCCAAAGTTCTTATGGGCTGAGTTGATGTGCACGGTGTGTCTGTTGCACAACATTATAAGTGTTAATGGGAAGTGCCCCCATTATCAGTTTTGGAAGTTGTACCCCAAAACATCACACCTAAGAACAATCGGTTGCTTGGTGTATTATAGTGTCCACCATAATGAAATGGTTGGAAAATTAGACCCTAGAGCCAGAACAGGGGCACTTGTAGGCTATGATTTAATGAGTAAATCTTATAGGATCTATTGTCCAGGGACAAGAAAGGTTATCCGTAGCAGGGATGTAAAATTCGACGAAAGTACCTTTCCACTCAAAAGGAGTGAAGATGTTGTTGTGATTAAGCCACAACAAGAAATAGAATTAGCACCTATTTCACCAGCAAAAGCTGTGGAACATGTGGTTCCAGAAGATGAAGAGGTGGCAGACGTGCCACAAGAGGGTTCAGTACCCGCTCCAGGTGATTCTGTGGAATCAGAACCTGATGAGCCTCCACCTCCGGTTAGAAGGAGTGGTAGGGTTAGAGTACCGGTTGACAGGTACGGGGAGTGGAGATCCCATTATGCTGCCGCAGGATATGAGGAAGATACATTTCAGGAACAGTGTATGCTCAATGAAGTCCTGGAGTTGAGTTCAGAAATGGGTAACAGGGTTAACCCAAATAGCTTTGGCCAAGCTATGAATTCTGATGAGAGAGCCAACTGGAAGAGTGCTATTTTTGAGGAATTTGATTCTCTAGAGAATAATAGTGTCTTTGAAGTGGTTAAGCGGGATTCTGTTCCAAAAGGAAAGACCATTGTGGGGTCTCGATTGGTGTTAAACAAGAAGTTTGACACAAATGGAGTTTTGAAAAGGTTCAAGGCTAGATGTGTTGCACAGGGCTTCAAGCAGAGAGAGGGTATTTATTACCAAGAAACTTTCTCACCAACTGGAAGGCTGTCCACCTTCAGGTACATCATTGCTCTGGCAGTGGAGTTGGGTGAAGAAATCAGACAAGCTGATTTTGTAACAGCATACTTGAATGCAAAACTTGGAGAGGAGGAGACTGTTTATATGTCGATTCCTGATGGTTTTCGTGAATGGTTAGTAGAGACTAAACCAGAAACCATGAAGAAAATCTGTGTTAGAACTTTTCTTTTGGCAGATAAAGGGGAATATGTCCTCAAGCTGTGTAGATCCCTGTATGGATTGAAGCAAGCAGCTAGGTCATGGTATAACACCATGAGTGAGAAACTGATAGAGATTGGTTTTAAGACGTCTGAGGCCGATCCTTGCCTTTTTGTGAGAAAGGATGCAATTTTGTTTGTATGGGTTGATGACATTATCATTATTGGTGATGGTAAAGAGAGAGTCATGGAGACACTCAAAAAGGAGTTCAAGATAAAAGATCTTGGTCTGGCACAACAGGTGCTAGGAATGAAAGTTAGTAAGGGCAAGAATGGTATTAAGTTAGACCAAAGCCATTACGTTGAAGCTCTTCTTAAGCAGTATGGCTTAGAGGATGCAAAGGAGTTTGGTACTCCCATGCAGTCAAACATTCGTTTAGAGAAGTCTACAGATGAGGAGTATCTGGAGTTTGTTCAATCAGGGAATGACTACAGGTCAGCTGTTGGATCGCTTAATTATTCGGGGCAGTGTACAAGGCCCAATATTGCGTTTGCAATTGGGGTCTTGTCGCAACACTTAGAGAAGCCAAGCATGAGGCATTGGTCAGCGTTTAAGAGAGTTATGAGGTATCTTAAAGCAACACACAGTCTGGGACTGTTGTTTACAAAGTCAGCAAACTTTGATTTGGTTGGTTATTCCGATGCAAGTTGGGCAGATGGTAACACTAGGGAATCAACAAGTGGTTTTATATTCTTTTTAGGTAAGAATCTGGTGTCATGGATGTCCAAGAAGGTGTCGGCAATAAGTCTTTCATCAACAGAGGCTGAGTATAGAGCTTACTTAGCAGCTTCACAGGAAGCAAAATGGTTGAGAAAAGTCTTAGAGGATACACATAAACCACAAGGGTTTGCGTTGTTGTATTCTGATAACCAGAGTGCCATTGCGTTGGCACAAAACCAAGTGTTCCATTCAAGAACAAAACATATTGATGTTCACTATAACTATATTCGCGACGCAGTTAACTGCAATGAGATTGTGTTGAGGTACATGCCCACTGGAGCAATGATTGCAGATATCTTGACTAAGGCATTAGACAGAAACAAGCATCAAGGCTTTGTGACTAATATGCGGATGTCACCCCTTTTGGATTAAGGGGGTGTGTTAAAATACGTACGCACTTACGCGGGTGCTACGTATAAGTGTAATCCAAATGGGATGCACAAATGGGCCTCTGAGGCCCATTGGACACACACACGGACCATACGGGCCCATGTGGATGCAACAGAGTTGGGGAAACTGGCCATAATTATAACAAAACCCAACCTCCTATGGTTTAAACATTGCGGTGTTAAAGGAATTCATTGAAGTTGATATTAACAAAGCTTTGGAATCTAGGAATTTGGGTAGCTAATTGAAAAATAAAAAGTTGGAAGCCCCAATTCAATCCTCATCTAGGGTTACAATTGAGGAAAAAAGATTTTTCTTCACAACTGAAATTGACTCAAGCTTGTGGGTCACATTCAATATTCCATTTGAATAATTTGATTTGATGGGAACTAATGGTTCATGGTGGATGTAAGAATCTAACTATGACTTTCCAGAACCTATTGAACCTCCTCCTGTGAGATCCTTTCCTAGTAGGAGAGAAGCTGAGATTTACTTTCAAAAATGGGAATCCATGCATGGATACACAATAATGAAGTTCAAGTAAAAAAAGGGATGAATATGTCAACCTAGCATGCAGCAGATTTGGAGTAAATGAAAGGCCATGCCTCACCAAGCATCAAAGGCAAACTCACACAAGGAAGGTTGGGTACTGAATCATGATCCCTGAAATTTTCACAGTAGCAGATCCCACATGGCACCTCTCCATTAGGAATGGCCAACACAATCATGAAGTATCCTCAAACCCCTCAGTTCATCCTCAAATGAGGAGAATCTCTGGTGTAGGATGACATCAATGAAAAGATTCTGTATTCAAAATGGCTTGAAAATCTAGACATCATCAACTTAATAGCTGACACTTATGGAAGACCAATATCTTTGGTTTCCTTGAATTCACATTGTAATTATACTCCTATGAAAATGGGTGCCAAGTAACAATTGGATGCCATCTTCATTTTCATTTTTTTTTAAAAATATTCAATGGGTTCATCTTGTAATTGAGGGGGATATGATTCCAATCCTGCCCATTGTTTCAAAACCTGCTTCTTTGAATTCTAAAAAAAAAAATCTTCTGGTTGGGTTGATCATCTCAAAGATAAACTTAAGTTTTACTCTAATTTATAAAAATCATTTTTATTTCATCATTTGGGTTTGGTTCCTGATGTTGATCCTGTAATTCTATTAATATCAATGGTTATCACATTTTTGAACATACAGTAGACTGGATGACCCTGTTGTGGGTTCAATTTGCGATCAGGACAATTTTTGGGAACGGCTTGCTCCTGTGACAATTGTTGGGTTTTCTGCCTGTCAACAGCAAGACTCCCAAGTCTTGGTGGCTCCTTATGGCATTCAGGAGTGTGTCTGAATATGGCTCCATGTTGCAAGGTCATGGGTTAGTGCCACCAGCCATACACACTTTGGGACAAAGTGCCCTTAAACCTGGGGGTACTGTCACATGGTGGTATGTGACACCATGATAACTGCAAAGCGGACTGGCTTTCATCCAGTCTCATAGCCTTTTGGTTAGGCCTTGCCTCTCAGTTGGTTTGCAGTGGTGCAAGGTATGACAGTAAGTGTTTTGAATGAAATTTTATTGGTAAGTGAGTTCAACTGGTGTTGGACTGATCCCATCATAAGGAGTATTTTTAATTCTTTTGATGGGATGAGCTTAACACAAGTTGAACTAAATTTCTTTCTTTCTTTCTTTCTTTCTTTTTGGTGTATGACTTTAGGGCCTGTCCATGAAGATGGACTTGATAGAAGTCTTGTTTGGTGATTTTAATTTAGGGCTAGTCCTTTGAGGTGGTTCTGGTACAATTCTACCTCATTGGACTAGCTGAATTCATCATGAGGAGTAGATCCTATCATAAGGAGTATTTTTACTTCTTGTGATGGAATCAGCTTGACACAAGTTGAGCTTTTATTTTTTTTGGTGCTTTTACTTTAGGACTGGTCCATAGAATTTTTAATTTTAAATTTTTATTGGATGTGCATTCATGGCACCAGAGTGATGAAATTTTAAGAATTTCATTTCACTCCTTAATCAAAAAAATCATTTTTTTTTCTTTTTTTAGTGTTTTTCTTTTTCTTTTTCTTTTTTTGGTGTTTTTTTTTTCTTTTCTTTTTTTGGTGTTTTTTTGGTGTTTTTTTGTTGTTTTTTGGTGTTTTTTTTTTGTTCAATTTTTTTTATTTTTTATTATGTATTTCATTTTATTTTTAATATCTTTTCTTTTCTTTTTTTTTTGCTCACAACCCTCAAGTTGCAAACAGGTTTCAAATGGCTTGCAAAAGGCCATTTTCAAATGAGATGGGTTGCAAACAGCCATTCAGGACTGAGATAGGTTGCCAACAGCAGCTGCCAGCTCCAATGGGTTTCCACCCCCACCACACAACCCATTTTTGGTTTTGAATGGGTCATGTTGATTTGCAAATTTAAAATTGCCCTTTTTAATTTTTTAATTTTTTAATTTTTTAATTTTTAAATTTTTTAATTTTTTAATTTTTTAATTTTTTGATTTTTTAATTTTTTAATTTTTTAATTTTTTAATTTTTTAATTTTTTAATTTTTTAATTTTTTGATTTTTTAATTTTTTAATTTTTTAATTTTTCAATTGTTTAATGTTTTAATTTTTTAATTTTTTAATTTTTTAATTTTTTAATTTTTTAATTTTTTAATTTTTTAATTTTTTAATTTTTTAATTTTTTAATTTTTTAATTTTTTAATTTTTTAATTTTTTAATTTTTTAATTTTTTAATTTTTTAATTTTTTAATTTTTCAATTTTTTAATTTTTTAATTTTTTAATTTTTTAATTTTTGAATTTTTGAATTTTTAAATTTTTGAATTTTTGAATTTTTTAATTTTTTAATTTTTTAATTTTTGAATCTTTTAATCTTTTAATCTTTTAATCTTTTAATTTTTAATTTTTTTAATTTTTTAATTTTTTGATTTTTTAATTTTTTAATTGTTAAATTTTCTTTTTTCTTTTTCCCTTTTTCTTTTTTCCTTTCCCCTTTTTTTTTGTTCATTTTTTGTTATATTATTTTTTATTCTTTGCTTTTAATCTTAAAAATTTGTATGGGGGGATTGATCTATATTTTTTCTCAAAAATGGATTGTTTATCCCTTCTTTCTTTTCCTTTTAGATTAATTTTTTATTTCTATTTTATTCATTATTGATTATTTAGAAGTTTTTGAATCTATTTTGTTAATGGTTGTGTTTCCAATTGTAGGATTTCATTTTGATTTATATTAATGTTTCTTTGGGATAAATCTTTTGTTGATTTTCCCATTTTTGATTCTCAATATCACCATTCTTTGTTTTTTCAGTCTTTTTCCCCAAATTAATCTTATCAATTTTCTTGGAAACACTTCCCTTTGATTTGACCAATTTTAACATTTTTTGCCCTAAATCTTATTTTATTTTATTTTTGAGTTCTAACTTTTGATTGTATCACCTGAGGCCAGAAAATCATTAAAATTGGTGTTTGTTACTCAAAGCCGGGAATATATGCAAATTCATTTAATTTTTATTTCTATTGATCTTATTTATTGATCATAAATTGCAAGGGAGGGTGGAAAATAATAAAGCAACAGATTTCTTAGAATTCTACCCAAAAATCAAAAATGAGAATAAATAAAAAATTGAATTCATAATTTTTTTTAAAAAAAATCTATTTGAAATAATTTCAACCAACTACTGGTTTTAAAAGAAACTTCCATCTGACTTGTTGTGAAGTACTAGGATTAAATAATCACCCTTTTTGGTACATAACTTGACAATATATATTGTGTATCAACTCCAATAAGTATTTAAATTTCATTTTTGCATTTGAAACAATCTAATATGGTTCTGAGCTTTTGGTGAAAAAGCAAGGCATAGAATGGAACTCTGTCATACCTCACACAACTGCAAACCAACTGAGAGGCAAGGCCTAACCAAAAGGCTATGGGACTGGATGAAAGCCAGTTCACTTTGCAGTTATTATGGTGTCACATAGCAACTTGTGAAATTACCCCTGGTTCAAGGGCACTTTTTCCTTAAGTGTGTATGGCTTGTGGAACTAACCCATGACCTTGCAACATGGAGCCATATTCCAACACACTCCTGAAAACCATAATGAGCCACCAAGACTTGGGAGTCTTGCTGTTGACAGGCAAAACCCCAAAAATTGTCACAGGAGAAAGCTGTTCCCAAAACTTGTCCTGATTGCAAATAGAAACCGCAACAGGGTTATCCAGTCTACTGCACTTTCACGCTTCAAGTTTAAGGGTCATTGTCTTCCATTCCTTCAACATATCCCTTTCCTCAGTACCATCTACCTCAGTCCATAATTGTGACACAAACCAAGTACAACATCCATGATGCCGTCTGCTTACCACCTTTGGCTTGTGTAACAACCTTCCAATCTTGGAAACTCAGTATCTACTTGCACATCTTGCAGTAAACTCTAAATACTGGTCAACCATCCATTCAAAGTTTTCCCTTCTACCCTGGATACCATCAATCCTTGGACTTCCATTCTTGTTCATGCACTAACACTAGTTTAAACTCATGCCTAGAAAGCCACATTAAATGTATAGTTTGCAAATGGACTAGTCCCTTACCCTGCATAAAATACATATTCATATTTGCATCTTCTTCACATGCCATTCCTTCCTGTCTCATCCATTAAATCCTTGTAAGCTCATATTCTATTGTCTTGCACCCACGCTACAACCTTGGAAACAACTTTACTGTTATTTCATTTCCCATTCCGTTCCTGCCATTTACTGCCTGACCACTCTCTAGCTGTATTTGGCCATCCATTGGGTTGTATCTAGTCATCTTTGGATGACCTTATAAAGGCTGTATTGCCTGCCTGAAGATTGTCTCCTCTGTTAGTTAATTTCATACATTCTTGCATTTTCTTAATACAGTCATCAAATTGGACTTGGCTTTGGTTCCTTCCATGGGAAAACTTTATCCCTCTTGGTGTCTTTTGAGTCATTGAATCAGAAGTTTTCACTTTGCAGTTAGCCTTGCTACCTTGCATTGTTCCTATCACTCAGTCTCTTCCTTTGCGCCAATGATCATCTAAGATTGCCCTATAGTACGTGGGGTGGTTGTGTGACATTCAATTAACTAACTAATCTCCTCTATTTTAGCTTGAAAACCTTTAATAGATTCTTCTTTTACAATTTCATTTTCTTGCTCAACTGGGAATGCTTCCCTCACCCCTTAAAATGATGATATAATTGGGTAGGGAGATCCAGAATTTCACAGGCCCAAAAAACTTTAAATCCCATTCCCTCTTTCAAATCTCCTTTGGTTGAACCTCTTGACTATCCCCTTGCTCCTCAATGAGAAGCTCAGGTGGATCCTCTCAAAGAAATCAAATATTCCAAACATTCCTCCAATGAAACTTTGACTTGTGGGATGTCAAGGGCTTGCACTAGTGCTCCAGAGACCAAAGCTTTGACCTTGCTCTCAACCTTGATCCAGGATCTTAATAAAAATGCCTTGGCATCTGAACCAAGTGGTCCTAGTTTTGGCACTCTGGGCATGAAGAAACCTGATCACTTTACAGGAGAAAACTCCCATAAGCTTATATCCTACCTAAAGTCTTGCAAAATCATCTTCTCAAACAATCCTAACAATTTCCCTTCCAACACACATAAAGTTATGTATGCGTCTTCCTTTCTAGGGGGAAGAGCCTTGCAGTGGTTTGAACCGTACCCCAAACTATTATCCAATAAAAGTCCCACATGAATTCTCAAAAATTGGGACAAGTTCAGGCAACAATTTTTCACCCTTTTTGGTGACCCCAACAAAGTTCAAAACACCAAATACAAATTTAATAATCTGGTCATGAAAGAGAATAGTAGAGTTTCCATTTATATCTCCCATTTCTGAACCTTGCACTCTTGCATCCAATGGAAAGAGGCAGCCCTTTTATTTCAATTTCAAAAAGATTTACCAGCACAACTAATCAAACAGCTTGCAGTTGGGGGACATAAGACATCTTCCCTTCAGCAGTTGATTGACCAGGTGATTGAGCTTGATAAAGGCTATCACAACAAGAAACGCTCTTGGAAAAAAAACCATGGATCTCAACCTTGGCTCCAAAGGCAGAAGACTCTTTCAAGAAACATTCAAAGAACCCAAAACACTCCAAACCAAATCCAACCTTGAACTCCAACCCAAAGGGGAAAGCTGTTTCCAAAACTCTAAAATTCCAGGACAAGGAAACCCAGATGCTCCAGAAAAAGGAACAGAAAAGGAGGGAAAAGGAGGTTTTATGTATGTATTGTGGAGGAAAACATTATTTCAATAGTTGTGCAAAGCGGCTAGTGCATGAAGAAGCTAAACAGTCAAAAAATTAACTTGTAGTTTCTCTCATAATTTCAAGGAAAACTACACATTATCTAAATTACAGCAAGTCAATCTTTCCACTTGCGAGTCACTTGGTGCTCCAATTTCAAGATTTGTCCTCCTCCATTCCAAAAATACCCCTTATCATGTTTTACTTGATTCCAGAACTAACATTCCTTTTATAACTTCATCATTTTCCACTTCCAAAAATCTTACGCATTCCAAGATAGATAAGTTTCTCATCTATTTAGTAAGTACTGGGACCAAAAAATCTCATTTGGTTTACCAAAAGGCAAAATAGACCTTCACATTTTCCAATTTCCACAGCTTCAAATGGGATTTATTTGTCTTGGATATCCCTGGAATGGATTACACCATTCTAGGCCACAAATTACTAGTTCACTGGAATCCAGATGTCAATTGGAAAGAGGGAGTAATTAATCTTTGAACCTTGCACCCCCAGAATGCTAACCCTTCTGTCAATCAGGAATTAAACAGCCTACCTGAAACTGTTGTTGAGTTGGATGACAACTTTCTGCCAGGAGATTTGCAATATCCTGAACCTTGCTCCCAAGTTCCCTCTTCAGACTTAGGAGTTATTGCTGATTTTCCTGACTTACCTCTTTCTTGTTTCTTTGAAGAGAAACAGGCGCCTTCCAAAAGGTGTATTTTGAGCTCCTTAATCCTCTTGCATCATGCAAGCACTTTAAATCCAGTGCTCAAAGATGACAAGATTGAAGATTTAGAAATCATTCAAGATTCTTGACCTTTGGCTTATCATGACTTTGCTGATGTCTTTTCAGCTGTAAAGGCAGATAAACTTCCTCCTTCCCATTCTTATGATCACAGGATCAAACTTACTGGCCAAGTTCTGGAACCAGGACCAGTCTACTCTCTCTTGAAGCAAGGAAAATCCTCACTTCAAGAATACATTGTGGAAAATGTATCAAAATAATTTCTTTGACCAAGTGATTCAAATACCGGCTTGCCCCTCCTATTTGTTCCAAAGAAAGATGGCAGCCTTTGCCTTTGCTTTTACTACAGGAAAATGAACCAGGTAAAACTGAAGAATGCCTATCCATTACCGCCTATGTTACACCTCCTCACTCTGTTCCATGGAGCTGCTTATTTCTTGAAGTTAGAGCTATGGTGCGCCTATAACCTAATTTGAATTGCAAGAGTTCATGAGTATTTTAATACAATGAGAACATGGTTTGGCAGTTATGAGTATACTGTCATGCCTTTTGGCCTCTGCAATGCTCCTTCCACTTCTCAAAATTTTTTCAATGACATTTTTTCTCACCTTGTAGAGAAATACCTTATGGTATATCTTGAAGGTATACTTGTCTACTCAAAAACTCTTCAGGATCACATAAAACATGTGCAAGAGGTGCTGCAGAAACTTTGAAAGAATAACCTGTTTTCAAAAGCCTCTAAGTGCAAATTGCACACTCATTCTCTTCAGTTTTTAGGTGTCATAGTCTTGCAGCAAGGGATATCCATGGACCCAGCCAAATTTCAGCGCATACTAGACAGGCATGCACATTCTTCAGTGGAATCTCTCAAACTTTTCTTTGGTTTCAGTAATTTTTATAGGAGGTTTATTGAGAATTACACCAACAAAACCATGAATCTTACTAACCTTCTTCAAAAATACATTCATTGTGTTTTTACAGAACAAGCTGCTTTGGAGTTCAAAGCTCTGAGGAAGGCCTTCACCACTGCTCCAATACTTGCTCATTCTAACAAGCTAGCTTGCACTATGGTGGAAAAAGACGCAGGCAACTATGGAATTTCAGGAGTAATCTTGCAGTTTTCATCCTCTTCCTCTCTTTTTCATCCCGTAGCCTTCAAGTCTTGCAAACTGCTCACTGAAGAGCTTAATTACAAGATTCATGACAAGGAAATTCTCAAAATTTTTTATTGCTTGAAGAAATGGAGTTCATACCTTTTAATTCTTATGGAACCCTTTGAGGTCTTAAATGATCACAATTCTCTTAAGGATTTCATGAGCTCAAAAGCCCTTACATTCAGACAGGCACTTTGGTCCAAATTAAACTCCACTTCAACTTTACAATCATGTACTTCCCTGGGAAACAAGTGATAGTCCCTGATGCTTTATCACATTGCAACAATGTTTACCCAGGGGGGGGGGGGAGAACCTTTGCCAATAACAACCCTGATAAAGTTAGGAAACTCTTCTCCAACCAGTCTTCCCAACTCAGTTCAATCATCATCTACCTTTGAGAAAAAGCTTTTAACTTTGAAAAGCTCAAATTGAAGATCCCAAGTGTATTCAACTTTGAAAGAGTGTGAAACTATTAGATAGTGATTAAAGTATTGGTGAAAATGGTTATTTAGTTTACAAAGATTGTATAGTAGTACTTGATAATCCTTGCATTAAGTTAGATATCTTCAAATCTTGGCATGAATCTCCGCTTGTTGGTCCTCATGGGCAGGATAAAACCTACCAATTGATTGCATTAGACTTTGATTGGCCTGGTATGACTAATTAAGTAAAAGACTGTTAGCGCGTGCTATGATTGCAATTGAAAAAAATCCTTAAAAAACCAGAAGTACAGTGTAAGACTCCAAATGGTGCTGGGCCACAGGCAGTTCTGTGGAGGGGAAAGGTTCTTTTTAGGCTTCCCTCCTGCGCTTTACAAAAATATTCAAATGTAACTTGAATCAAGATCCAGAACCTTTTAAATAAAGAATCAAAGAAAAGGGATGAGTTTGATAATATTTGGTAGCAATGGAACAACACTATCTGAGGCAAGAAGGTGCGGGAAAAGACTTGAACAGAATAAGTTAAAGTTTTTTCAGAGTTCAATAGAACATGGCAATTTTGAGTAACAATTCCCACAAGCTAATAACTCTGGTCTTCAGCAGAAGATTAGGAAAGTTCAACTAAATCCCAACCAACCTCCAGTTTCTAAATGAACCTTCTCAACTCTCCGCAAACAAGCCCTTGAAGGGTACTACATAACTGTTGGCGACTTTACAAAACAAAGAAATTTGTTTTATGAAGCTCTAGAAGCAACACAGTAACAAGTTCAAACAAGAATAACCAAAAACTTCTCAAGGAACTCAAGAATAGCATGGCAGAATTCAAATTTAAAGAAATAAAGGGAGGTTTAACAATCCCAGTTTCAAGCTTAAAGAAACCTCTCAGTCAAATATGACTGGTTCCAGAAGGCCAATCAAAAAGAATAATCAGACCAGTATGGTAAAAAAAGGGATCAAAGAGTGGTACAACACACTCAAGAATTCAATCAAATGAATTCTTCTTCAACCAGCAAGGCTATTGGTTGGTGAAAATCAAATGGATGCTCAAGTATCAAGGGGAAATCAAAAGGTTATATACCCAGGATAAGGATTCTCAGATTAAGCGGAAGGGAACCATGGATTTATTGATTGAATATAATGCATTATTCATGGATGATAGATGGGGAAAAAGGCAGGGGAGAGCCCCTCCTTTTATGGAAAAGAGGCCCTGTGTACTAATTAAAAGTAGATGACACAAATGGGTGTGGAAGAAACATTTTTTTTTGATGATAATAGTAATGACAATAAAAAACAATGATGGCAACAGAAAAATCATGAAATGTGAAAAAAATATGAGGAAAAACAAAAACCAGCCTGGCGTCAAGGATTACCCATGAAGCAGATGAATGCCCACTGCTTTGCAGATGAAAGGTTGCAACAGGCAAAGGCAATTGATCAACGGCAGCAGTCAGATGGCTCAATGTCAGGAGGCAATGATACTGGGAATGAGTAAGGGATGAGGGTGAAGCTGGAGGGGATGACCAGTGGGAAAGATTGGAGGAAGAGTTGATGATGGAAACAGAAGGTTGGTGGACAACCATTTGCAATGGTTGAAAAGATTTCAACTATTTCATTTGAGAACTAAGAACCAACAGGCTAAATCAAGAGAGTCAGAATAACAAAATAGAAAAGAGATTGGATAGGAGAAGTAGAAAGACAACCAACAGATAATTGAGATGCAGAAGATTGAGCAGTCAAGAAGAGACAGATTTGAAGCAGAGGAGAGATACAAGCTGGTTTGGCAGACACATAATTTGACGATTGATAATGGAGATTGAGATGGGGATCATCTTACCAGGAAAGGGATGGAAGCAAGTAAGAACTTGAAGTCGGTCAAGGTTTTGGATATTTGAGTGAGATAAGTTGGTGAGCGGAGGATAGGCAAATGAGATATGAAGACAAGAAGAATATGAGAAAAGATAAAGAATAAAGAAAAAGATTGAGAAGATCAGAAAAGGAAAGAAATAAGGAAAAGGAAAGAAAGAAAAAAGATGGAGATCAAGAGAGTATTCAAGGTCCTCTCCCAAAGAGGAGTCAAGAAAAGCAAGAGGCAAAGAAAAGAGTCGTACAAGACCCCCGGGGATAATCTTCTGGGGTTTGGTTTCAGAGAAGAAGTTGAAAAAATGGTAGTCATCCTTCAGGTGCTGTGGTGACCAATCCGGGACACCACGGCAAAAAAAAAAAAAAAAAAAAAAAAAAAAAAAAAATCGGATTTCAGTTGTACCCCTATGGTTACCTTCATTTCCCCCCCATCTCTCAACTCCTCCCTGTCCTAGCGGTCTAGGACAGGCCTCTTGCCTGTCTCTCTGCTTCGCTTCCCTCTTCCTATGTTCAACTCCCACTTGTTGCGCTCGCGGCCCTGACTTTTGGCGACGCGAGCAATCGTCGAACCACTTTTGACAATCCCATCCACCACCGATTCCCTCTCCATCACTTTTGACAATCCCATCTTCTTCCTACCCCCCATCCTACCTCCGATCCTCCCTACAATCCCGACCATCCTAACTCAATCACTCATGAGTGGGTGAGTGCTAAGACTAGGGAGGAACCTGAAGCGCTCCTCTTGGCCGCCGATTGGGTCATCCGCGAACGCAAACGAGATCTTGGCATTGCTGCTTTGATTGGTAAATCCTTACTCGAAAACAATATCGCCCTCCGTGCCAGGCAGCAGAAACTCCTTGAGCGCGTCGCCTCCTCCTCACCCTCTTCCCCCACTCGTGATCATCATCCCTTTGACGATGTGACCAATCGATCTGAGTACATCAAAGCCCGTCCTCCTCCCTCCCCGAGTGATTATGAACCTCATCACCATCTACCCTTCCAACTAACCTCAAAGTTTGATCCATCATCATCATCATCATCATCTCATCCTCCTCCCAAGCACTCCTTCCTCATCTCCTCCAATGAACCATCCACACCAGCTCCTCATCCTTGCTTCCCCTACTGTTTCCGCCCCGAGTCATCTCCCCCATTGACCATCTCATCCTCATCATCCAATCTGACCAACGACCGCGAGCGACCGCTCGCGGCCGTTGGGACTTTCACCCTGTTGTCGCCGCCAATCGGGCAACGACAACCGTTGTTGACACCCGCAACCTCTGTCGCGGGTGTCCATCTGGTTGCCCGCGGTCATTCTCGACGCGGGTGACATCTCTTTTTTCTCTCATGTAATTTTTTTTTTTTTCATTTTTTTTGTGTTTTCATTTTTTTTCCGCACCTATTTGTAAATCTCTCTTGTACATAGTATACAGGGCCTCATGTCTATAAAAGGGGGGGCTCTCCCCTGCCTTTTGTCCTATCATCGGAGCATCCCAGATCATCAGAGGATCCCATCATCCTATCAGACCATCATCAGTAATCAACTTATCTGTGGGCATCCTTCCCCACCTATCTGAGCCATTTATCCGGGTATATCTATGATTGCCCCTTGATCCTTTGAGCCTCCATACTCAAACTCTGTCCCTTGTGACCTTGATCCTTATCACCAACCAATAGCCTTGCTGGTTGAAGAAGAATTCCTGTCTGTCTGAATTCTTGAGTGTGTTATACCACTCTGATCCCTTTTTCCGACCATACTGGTCTTGATCTCTCCTTGATCATCTTTCTGGAGCCAATCACGTTTGATTGAAGAGGTTTTATTAAGCTTAAAACCTGGAGTGTTATACCTCCCTTCTTCTTTGAGGTTGAATTTTGCCACGCTATTCTTGAGTCCCTTGAGAAGTGTTGGGATATTCTTGCTCTAATTTGTTATTGATTTGCTTCTAGAGCTTCATAAAAAAATTGCTTTTGTTTTGTTCAGCCTCCCACAGTTATCTGGTACCCTTCAAGCGCTTGATTGCGGAAAGTTGGGCAGGTTCATTGAGAACCTGGAGGTTGGTTGCGATTGAGTTGATCTTTCCTAATCAGCTGCTGACGACCAGAGTTATTAGCTTGTGGGCGTTGTTACTTACAACTGCCTTGTTCTATTGAACTCTGAACAAACCTTGACTTATTTGTTCAAGTCTTTACCTGCACCATCTTGCCTCAGATAGTGTTGTTTCCATTGCTACCAACAACTCTTATCCTCTTCCCTTATTTTGATTTCTCATCCATAAGGTTCTGGACCTTGATTCCGGTTACATTTAAATATTATTGTAACTCCTAGGAGGGCAGCCTAAACAGCACCTTTCCCCTCCACAGAACTGCCACAGCTTAGCACCGTTTGGAGTCTTACATTTGGTCCCCCGGGCCGGGATTGAACCAGCAACCTTGGGATTTACAGTCCCAACGTGAAGAATCAACTCCGAAATCCTATCCAATTTCTCTTTCTTTTTCTGTTTGTTCTTTTTTTTAGATCTGATCCGTGGAGGCAGCTTGGTCTAGAAGTAAGTCCTCCCAATTTGTGCACCGCTTGGGCAAGATACTTGTCGTTTTTGGCGAAACCCTACTCTTGCCACACTCGTGAGCCACTTTGGAAATCTGCTCTTTGGATCCCCTAGGAACTCTGTTATTCGATATGGCATCTCCCGCTACTCCAACCACCTCTGTTTGACCTAAGATGGTAAAGATCAAACCCCAGAACAAGAACTCAGGCTTCAACGGTACAAATGTCGAGCGATTCTTGGACTCCTACAAAATGGCTGCTGAAGTGGATGGAGCTAGAGAATTTGATATGGCTTATCAGTTGCAATTCTTTATCTCCTCTGATGAAGTTATGGAGGTAATTGAGTCTTTTGAGGGATTTGAATCCCACAACTGGACGCTTCTCAGGGAGGCTATGTTGGCATACTGGGGTAAAATAGATGTGGCTAGGTGTACTCTGCAGGATTTGGATGCTCTGTTTTCTCAGTGGATCTCCAATGGTGGTATTTCTTCAGCCTCTGACTATCAGATTTTTAGAAATTCTTGGGATCCCATTCAAAACTATCTTATCCAAAACGATCACATTGACACAGTGGACAAAATTCGAGCAAAGTTCTTCCAATCTTTTTTGTCGGCTGTGCAGGAAAGGATTAAAGAAGAACTGGTCAAATCTCGATCCATGATTACTACCAGGGATAATTGATTCAAGCTCCCTGTTTTTCTTACCCTTAGGAGTACTGTGGATAAAGTCATGAAAGGTCAAACTGCTCTTACCTTTGAAAAGCCTAGAACTACCAAACCAGTCCATGCTCCTTCTTTTAAAGAGTCAAAAAATATTATGATTAAAATGGAGGCAGATCGTAGGCCTAAAGCAGATCCTAATTCCAATTGGGAACCTACTACTATAGATGAAATCACCAAGTTACTTAGGGCCTTTGAGAACAAAATAGATCAAAAGATTTCCTCGCTAGCTATGCCTAAAGCTCCTTCTTCTGTCCCCAAATCAACTCTGGTCTGTTACTACTGTCATAGGGAAGGCCATGGAACCGGACGATGTCAAGAACTTCAGAAGGACCTAAAGGAAAAGTTGGTAGAGCAGAGGGGAAACAATTACTTCCTCCCTAATGGTGCCCTCATCCCTTTTGACTTTTCTCGTCCTATCCAACATGTGGTGGCCTCTTACCAGCCATCACCCCCTGTGAAAGCATCTCTTGCTTCCTTTGAATTTTGATCATCCTGTGGTACCCTCCAACCTTGGTATCCTCCAGCTATTTCTTCCTCTAGTCTTGCTGGGACTACTTATCAATCTGATCCAGCCAGGAAACGACATGAGGAACCTAAACCTCATAAGGCTCCTTCCTTGCCAACTTCAATCCTTCGAAAACCTGTTAAACGTCGATCATCACTTGAGCCTCCTTCCTCTGATGTAGAAGACATGGAGGTGGAAAAGGAACCACTCATGGAAAGTTTCCCAGATCACCCTGATCCTTCTCCCTCACCTCAACCTTCTAATCCTATCTTAGATTCTGTGTCACCTGAACTTCCTCCCTCCACCCAGCCCAAAGTTTGATTTGAAAGGGGAATCTCCAAGGATCACCCCAATGCCGTGGAGGGAGTATTAAAGAAAATTTCTGATCTCAAAATTCCTGATCTATCTGTGGCTGAACTCCTATCAATCTCTCCATCTGTTGCTGAAGGAATGAAGAAATGGGTCTCTTGTTGACGTGTGGAAATTGGCCCTGAAGAACTCAAAGTCTCCTCTGGCACTTTAATGGAGGACTCTGGTGGAACCAGTCCTTCTATAGAAGCCAATCTTTATTCCTGTCCCCTTGGCTTTCTTCCTTGTTATCTTGGTGACTCAGCTAAAACTGTTTCTCCTCTTGTGGATTCTGGATCTCAGCTTAACTTAATCTTGGATGCTATGGCCTGCAAGCTCAAACTTAGTCCTAGGGTCAGCTTCAACTTGGCAGTGTATGGGATAGGAAATCAAGCTTGTGAACTGGTTGGTATTGCTGAAGATGTACCGGTCAGGATTGGTCAAAATATTTTGGGAACCTGCCACTTTTGGATCACTCGTTTGGACAGTCCTATGATCTTGGGACAACCCTTCTTAATGGACTTTGGTGCAACCCTGATGTTTTCTGATCAAGTTGGGGAGAGAATTCTTCTCCCTGATGCTGATGGCGGAAAAATTGAAGTTCCTCTTTGCTCCTTGGATTCTGGTCGTTGGGAAAGAGATTTTCCTGGTCATTCTCCCAAATCATCTTTTAAGGGGAAGCAGAAGGATAACTCTAGTTCCTCTCATTTTTTAGGGGAATAGTTGATCCTACCAATGGTTGTAGTTCTTTTCAGCCTCAGACTGCAACTCAAGGGTCAACTCCCATCCCTCAGGCTTATTTTTCATTCCTTTCATCATTCTCTTCTGAGCTCAAGAATATTAAAAAACAAAAACATATCAAAAAAGAAAAATCCAAAAATATTTCTTCTCCATCTCCTTCTCTCTCTGGATCTGTTGTGTCTTCTTTTCCTTCTACTTTTGAGTCTGATCAATCTTCTCTCAGTTCCGGTACAAATCTCCGCAATGAGCTTAAACTAGATCCTAACTGCAATTCCGTTTTTGGTGGTTTTGGTATGAAGGAATATGGGCTTCAGTGGAGGCAATTTGGGGTACAAGTAAGTCCTCCCAATTGTGCACTTCCAGGGCAATCTTTTACCGTCATTTTTGAAACCCTACCTTGTGCCACACATGTGAGCAACGTATTATCTCCTGGTTCTCCTTTTATGGAAAAGGCACCCTTCAAGGATATTGCAGAACATTGGACTTGGAAGATGTTGGAACTTGGACTCAGCTTTTGTAATCAAGTCTCTCTGGTCAACTCTTGGAGAAAACAAGAACTTCTCTCTTTTGCCACTAAGTATAAACCAGTTGCTAAGAAGATACAACCAGTCAACCAGCCTATGCCTCTCAACCTCAATCCTCCCCTTATGCGTCCTCCTCTATCTTGCAATCCTTACTGTGGTCTTCCTCAATCTCTTACTGGCCCCTTTGTGCCTAATGGACGGGTCACTGAAGAACGTCTGAAGGTGGTCAACTTTGGTCCAGATGGATGGCTTCTTCCTGATGAGTTAAATTTAATCAAAAATGTCTTATCTCTAAGAGAAAAATCTATTGCTTTCTGTGAAGAAGAGAGAGGTCTCTTGCGGGAATCCTATGGCCTCCCTTATATCATCCCTGTAGTTGAACATGATCCTTGGCAAAAGAAAAAGATCCCTATCCCTGCTGCTAAAGTTGACGAATTCATCAAGTTGGTCCGGGAACGAGTTTGAACTGGCCTGTATGAACAGTCAACTTCTAGTTACTCCAGCCCCGTCTTCTGTGTCCTCAAGAGTAATGGTAAACTTAGAATATTTCATGATCTTCAACCTCTTAATAAAGTTACTATTAAAGACTCTGGTATCCCTCCTGCTACTGAAGAATTTGTTGAATCCTTTGCGGGAAGAGCTTGCTATGGTCTAGGGGATATTATGGGTGGCTATGACGAGCAATCCTTACATCCTATTTCTTGTCCTCTCACTACTTTCGATACTCCTCTTGGTCAATTTCAACTTACTTGATTGCCTCAAGGAGCCACCAACTTGGTTGCAGTCTATCAGGCTCAGATGATGTGGAGCCTCCAGGATGAAATCCCTGATCATGCTGGTATCTTTATTGACGATGGCGGAATTAAAGGTCCAGTATCTGACTATGATAATGAGCTCTTACCTTGGCATTCAGGAATTCGTCGTTTTATCTGGGAATATGCTACTACCTTGGAGAGGATTCTGTTTCGAATCAAGGAATCTGGCCTTACTGTCTCTGGATCTAAACTGGCGGCTTGTGTCCCTGCTCTGGAAATTGTTGGTCATGTGGTCTGCAAGGAAGGAAGAAGGATGGCACCAGCCAAAGTCAACAAGATCATCTCTTGGCCTACCCCAATCAATCCAACTGAAGTTAGGGGCTTTCTAGGTGTTGTCACTTATGTTAGAATCTTTATCCCATCTTTATCCAAAATCTGTGCACCCTTGCGTCGTCTAACTAGAAAAGATGCTGAATGGATTTGGACCCAAGATTGTGAATGTGCTTTCCAGCTACTCAAAAGGATAATTGGTAAAGACATAGTTTTGAAAAAGATCTCTTATGGACCTGGAGCTGGCAAGATCAAGCTGGCTGTCGATTCTAGTTATCAATCTGTTGGGGCTGTCCTTACTCAGGAAGATGAAAATGGTCGGGACCGTCCTGCTCTTTATGAATCTTTGTTGTTTTCAGATGTAGAATCTAGATACTCCCAGCCCAAACTGGAACTCTGTGGTGTGGCTCGAATGATGAAGAAACTTCAAACCATTCTCTGGGGCCAAAATTTTGAATTGCAAGTTGATGCTTGATCCATCATTGAAATGATCAACGCTCCCAGTCTTCCCAATGCTCCTATGACTCGTTGGGTGGCCTTTATTCAGCTTTTCTCTTTTGATATTGTTCACAGGCCGGGAAAATCTTTCACCATGCCTGATGGTTTATCTCGACAACCTCTTGGGGACAACGAATCTGATGTTGGAACCGATTTCAATGAAGAGGAACCTTTAATTCAACCTATTTTCTCTTTTTCTTCCCAAAATTATTCTGGCTTTCAACAAGGCTTCTGGTTTAAATTAGAGCAGTACCTTTCAACTCTTCAAAAACCTCCCAATCTCTCTGCTAAGGAATTTTGATTTCTTAAACAAAAGTCTTCTAATTTTTTTGTTCAAGGTTCTAGACTTATGAAGAGAGGCAATCCTTGTGCTCTTATTGTTGTTACTATTCCCTCTAAACAAGATTCTATCCTTGAAAGTCTCCATGAAGGCCTTGGTCATCGTGGGGAAACTGAAACTTATTGACGACTATCCGAACGGTTCTGGTGGCCATCTTTGAAGAAATCCGTCTCCCAATGGTGCAAGAGTTGTGAAGTTTGTCAAAAGCGTGATCTTAGGCGCCCAGCTGAAATTCGTTATCCTACTGGGGAGTCCACTGTCTTTGGAAGGATTGCTATGGATGTGGTTCATATTAAGGCAGGTGGTGCTAAGTACCTCATTGTGGCTAGAGATTATTTTTCTGGATGGGTTGAAGCAAAATTTCTTAAGAACCTTAGCTCTGAATCAGTGGCAGCTTTCCTCTACGAGACTTGGACAATGCGTTATGGCCTGGCTCGATCTTACTCTACTGATGGTGGCTCTGAATTTGGGGGCAAGCTTGCTGAAATGATCCGATCCCTTCCTGGACAACATAGAGTTACTACTCCTTATTATCCTGAAGGCCAAGGCATGGTGGAACGGGGCCATGCCCCTTTGAAGGCTGCACTTGTTAAACTGGCTGGTGAAAGTGGCAAGAATTGTTGCAAATTCCTTCCTCTTGTTCTCTTCTCTGATTGAATCTCAACCAAAAGAACTACTGGCTACTCACCTTATGAAATCATCTTTGGTCAAAGAGCAGTCCTTCCTTTGGATCTGGAAATGGAATCTTTCTTGGGCATCTCTTGGGAAGAGGTGTCCTCAACCACTGATCTGTTAGTTGCTAGATCCAAGCAACTGGAGCAAAGTGAAGACGTTTGTGATGAAGCTTATCAAACAATGATGGAGGCCAGGGCAAAATACGTCCAGTATTGGGAGGACAAGCACTCTAATCAAATCAGGGAGCCCTTGAACCCTGGTGACCTAGTTTTAGCTTATAATCGATCTTTGGAAACCCAGTGGGGCAAGCTTTTTTCTAATTGTTGGAATGGCCCTTATCGAGTGATTCATCAAGTTAGGGGTGGATCTTATGTTTTGGAGGAGCTGGATGGTACTCGGTTGGCCAGAAGGTTCTCTGCTGATCAAGTCAAGAAGTTTCATTGTCGTGGGGGCAACTTATCTCAGAAGTAAGTCCTCCCAATTGTGCACCACCAGGGTCATTTGCTGCGTTTTTGTTGTAAAACTCTACTGTATGCCACATATGTGAGCACCTGGGACGCCCTCCTTGTTCTATTCCTGCCGCTTCTAGGGTTCATTTGGAAGAATCAAGATATTTTCCTCAACTCTTCAATTGCTCTCAAGATCAAGAAATGGCCAATCTTTGCTTCAATTTCTTTTGTTCCCTGCTTTTCTCTTTTTAATCCCTTCAAATTTTAGATGCAGACTAGGGACAGTCTGTAAGTTGGGGAGAGATGTGGTGACCAATCCAGGACACCACGGCAAAAAAAAAAAAAAAAAAAAAATCAGATTTCAGTTGTACCCCTATGGTTACCTTCATTTCCCCCCCATCTCTCAACTCCTCCCTGTCCTAGCGGTCTAGGACAGGCCTCTTGCCTGTCTCTCCGCTTCGCTTCCCTCTTCCTATGTTCAACTCCCACTTGTTGCGCTTGCGGCCCTGACTTTTGGCAACGCGAGCGATTGTCGAACCACTTTTGACGATCCCATCCACCACCAATTCCCTCTCCATCACTTTTGACGATCCCATCTTCTTCCTACCCCCCATCCTACCTCCGATCCTCCCTACAATCCCGACCATCCTAACTCAATCACTCATGAGTGGGTGAGTGCTAAGACTAGGGAGGAACTTGAAGCGCTCCTCTTGGCCGCCGATTGGGTCATCCGCGAACGCGAACGAGATCTCGGCATCGCCGCTTTGATTGGTAAATCCTTACTCAAAAACAATATTGCCCTCCGTGCCAGGCAGCAGAAACTCCTCGAGCGCGTCGCCTCCTCCTCACCCTCTTCCCCCACTCGTGATCATCGTCCCTTTGACGATGTGACCAATTGATCTGAGTACATTGAAGCCCGTCCTCCTCCCTCCCCAAGTGATTATGAACCTCATCACCATCTACCCTTCCAACTAACCTCAAAGTTTGATCCATCATCATCATCATCATCATCTCATCCTCCTCCCAAGCACTCCTTCCTCATCTCCTCAAATGAACCATCCACACCAGCTCCTCATCCTCGCTTCCCCTACTGTTTCCGCCCCGAGTCATCTCCCCCATTGACCATCTTATCCTCATCATCCGATCTGACCAACGACCGCAAGCGACCACTCGCGTCCGTTGGGACTTTCACCCCGTTGTCGCCGCGGATCGGGCGACGACAACCGTTGTTGACACCCGCGACCGCTGTCGCGGGTGTCCATCTGGTTGCCCGCGGTCATTCTCGACGCGGGCAACATCTCTTTTTTCTCTCATGTAATTTTTTTTTTTTCATTTTTTTTAGGTTTTCATTTTTTTTTTTTTTTTCCGCACCTATTTGTCTCATGTCTATAAAAGGGGGGGCTCTCCCCTGCCTTTTTTCCTATCATTGGAGCATCCCAGAACATCAGAGGATCCCATCATCAGTAATCAACTTATCTGTGGGCATCCTTCCCCACCTATCTGAGCCATTTATCCGGGTATATCTATGATTGCCCCTTGATCCTTTGAGCCTCCATACTCAAACTCTGTCCCTTGTGACCTTGATCCTTATCACAAACCAATAGCCTTGCTGGTTGAAGAAGAATTCCTGTCTGTCTGAATTCTTGAGTGTGTTATACCACTCTGATCCCTTTTTCCGACCATACTGGTCTTGATCTCTCCTTGATCATCTTTCTGGAGCCAATCACGTTTGATTGAAGAGGTTTTATTAAGCTTAAAACCTGGAGTGTTATACCTCCCTTCTTCTTTGAGGTTGAATTTCGCCACGCTATTCTTGAGTCCCTTGAGAAGTGTTGGGATATTCTTGCTCTAATTCGTTATTGATTTGCTTCTAGAGCTTCATAAACAAATTGCTTTTGTTTTGTTCAGCCTCCCACAGTTATCTGGTACCCTTCAAGCGCTTGATTGCGGAGAGTTGGGCAGGTTCATTGAGAACCTGGAGGTTGGTTGGGATTGAGTTGATCTTTCCTAATCAGCTGCTGACGACCAGAGTTATTAGCTTGTGGGCGTTTTTACTTACAACTGCCTTGTTCTATTGAACTCTGAACAAACCTTGACTTATTTGTTCAAGTCTTTACCTGCACCATCTTGCCTCAGATAGTGTTGTTTCCATTGCTACCAACAACTCTTATCCTCTTCCCTTATTTTGATTTCTCATCCATAAGGTTCTGGACCTTGATTCCGGTTACATTTAAATATTATTGTAACTCCTAGGAGGGCAGCCTAAACAGCACCTTTCCCCTCCACAGAACTGCCACGGCTTAGCACCGTTTGGAGTCTTACAGCGCGGGGACGAGTGACATTCCTAACACTCCTTGTGTCTGGTAAGATGGAGTTTTTGAGGTCATGTCGCGGAAGAGCTAAAAATGGATTTCTGGAGAAGAATCAGAGAGTTAATTGATGAAGCTTTAGTAAGAGAGTCCGCCACCATGTTTTCTGTAGTGATTAGCAGCAGGTCAAACTTGCAGTCTTGAAATTCCTCGCATAGCCCTTTTGTTTTGATATCAATGTGCCAAGACTTGGAATGGGACCCAAATCATTTAATCTTGTTTTTGAGTCCTTTATTGTCAATATAGAGAATGGTTTTGGGACTAGGAAGAGAATAAATTTCACCTATGAGATTGACAATCCACTTGACTTCTAAGAAACAGTCAAGTAGCGCATTGAGTTTGGATTCAGTAGATGAATATGTGATATTCCTCTGTCTTGATGAGTTCCAAACAATGGGACTTCCGCAATGAAAGATAATGAATCCCGATTGAGACTTCCTGGAAGAGGGATCATCTCCCCATATTGAATTGCTGTAGGCAGTTATAATTTCTTTATTTGGGTTGAATCAAAGGGAGAGTTTCTTGTCCTTTGTTGTTTTGAGGTATTTCAACACTTTGCGGGCTTCCCTCCAATGAGTCATACAGGACTTTGAGTTGAATCTAGCTAGACTGGAGACAGCAAAGGCTATATCAGGTTGAGTGTACTGGGCAAGATGGTTGAGAAGACCGGTGACCAATCAAAAGTTGATGTTCAATTGGACAAATTCAGCGTGATCTTCATCAGTGGCTGGTTCTAAGTGAAGATTTTGAGTTAAGGGAGAATGAATGTCCTTGCATTTGGTAAGGCCTAGCTCTTCTAGTCCTCTATCTATATGCTTTGGCTGACTCAAGAGAACTTCATCCTCTTTCACCTCCATCAGCATACCCAGGATGGTATTGGGTGGGTGACATGAGGAGTTCTTGAATCTGGTTAAGAAGTTTGATTCAAAGTCTTTGCTCTTGCCGACGTGGATGAGGTTGTCCACATGGAAATAGAGCACTTCCTTTGACTTGGGATTGTAGTAGAGGCAGGGGTTGCTACTCAATTCAAGATAGCCTTGCAATTTTATCCACTCGGTAAGTGTTTTGTACCAATTCTTTGGGGATTGTTTCAATCCGTACAGGGATTTTTTGAGCTTGAGATATGGAGATTTCCTATGAGATCCTTTGGGTGTCTTGATGATAACCTCTTCCTCCAGGGGGGCATGCAGAAATGCTCCTTTCACGTCAAATTGGGTGAAACTCATCTTTTCTTTTAGACCGTAGAGAAGAGCTACTCTTAAGGATCCAAGTTTTCCAGTAGGGGCCCACGTCTTGTTGTAGTCAATGCCCAATATTTGGTCAAAACCTTGGACGCATAGTCTTGCTTTATATCTTACCGGTTCTCCATGGTAGTTTTCTTTTACCTTGAAAACCCATGTGGTTTTGAGAATATTGTTAGGCTCCTTGTAATAATCTTCCCATACTTCTTGATGCTTGATAGAGCTTAATTCTTCTTTGGTAGCCTTCTCCCATTTGGACCATTCAGGGAATTTTTGGGCTGCTTTGTATGACGGTGGTTTGTAATAGTGATGGAAGCCATAACGTTGCGGTTTGCGTGTTTTGCGCTTTGGTCGTTGATAAGGTTCATTCTTGGGTGGTACGGAAGTAGAGATTTGTGTGGATTCTGGTGAAGGAGGAATTTGAGTAACAGGCTTGGGTGAGTCAGAATTGGAGTTGGGAGCTTCAGGAGAGTTGTGATTGGAATCCGAGTCTGAATCGGTATTTGGATTGTTCTGGAAGGTGAATTGTTTGTTGACGGTGGAGAAATCAGATTGATTAGGGCTCTGTGGTTTGTGCAAAAAGAGGTCCACACCGGTTGATTCTAAGACAGGGAAATTGTGTAGTTGTGCCTTGAGAAATTTAACATTTTTTGTTTCAATGATAGACCCTAGTGAATTGAGAATGAGATATGAGTGAAAAGAGGGATTGAACCCAACTAGTAGTCCTTCATATCCCTTTTCATCAAACTTCCTCCCTTTTTGAATACAATTTTTGAGATATATCAGCGGTGAGCCTAAAGGTTTAAGATAATTAGCTGGGAGTTTCTTATTGAACATGAGCTCCCAAGGGGAGAGGTGGTTACCTTCCAGAGGGATTTGGTTGAGCATAAAGCAACAACTCCTCGTGATTATGTGCCAGTAGGTCTTTGGTAGGCGAGAAGATGAGAAGGTTGCTCAAGTTGATTCCACTATGGTCCGATTTGCTCTTTCTGCCCGGCCATTGTGTTGGGAATGATAAGGTTTGGATGTCATAATTTTGATGTTTTTCAATTTGGCAAACCCCTTGAGAGTTGAGTTGTTAAATTCCGTGCCTTTGTTGGAGAAGATTTCAGAGGGATAGTAGCCAAGCCTCTTAGCTTCTATCTCAAGGATGTTGATTATCACTCCCGGAGTCTCATCTTTGGAGTTGAGCGGGAAGGTGGCTAGGTAGCCGGAGTAATTATCTACCAGAGCTAAGAGATACAGATGTCCGTTCTTTGACTGTGGAGAAATTGGTCCGAAAAGGTCAAGATGAATTTGCTCAAGGGGTTTACTTGAAGGGGTGGAAACAGCTGGGAAGGGGGACCTAGCGATCTTGCTCTTTGCACAACTTTCACATTGAAAATGGTGCATTTTGTCATTAGTGAAAAGACCTTTGAGAATTGGTTTGAGGGTAGAAATTGCGGCATGGCCGTACATCCTATGGATATCTTCAAGAGATAGATTTTGATCCAACGTCAACCTAGAGAGATGGCTGATATGATTGACTGAGGTTCCATTCCCTACTATCCTAGGCTTCTCTATGACAAATAGATTATCTCTAATCAAGCCTCTAAGTATATTTTGTCCCATCCTTGTGACGCGGAATTGATCACAATTTTGAGTGAGGTCACACCCTTTGCTTGCTAATAGTCCCGGACTGATGAGGTTCACAACTATATCCGGGATGTAAGCACATTTTTCCAACGTGATTATCAAATCTTTCCATTCTAATTTCACTGTCCCTGTGCCGCGTATCTTTAGGTTGGCTTTGAGCTTGCCAGTTTTCACTTCTTCCAGTTCATCTTGTAGAACTAGAGAGGAGAAGTATCTCACGTTGTTAAATATATGGATATTGGCCCCGGAATCCAGGAGCAGGTTTGGGCTGCTGTTGGCATTGATCCAGAGCGTTAGAAGAGCATGGTAGTTGATGGTGGGTTGCTTGTTGATTTTGTTCTTCCACTCATTTTGCTGTTCTACCTACCAACTAGGTGCAATTTGGGGGTGTAAGTGGAAACAAGATGATTCAGCGTGGGGTGCATTTGGGTCGTGGTACCCTTCTCGGCATCGCATTTTGGTTCTTTTTTTCTCTTTGTCAGATCTTGTTTTTGTTGTGACTAGAGTGAGGTCAGAGCTAGACTTGGTAGTTTTTGACTGGGCCTTGCGCTTGTTATTGAATTGGATTAGATGGTTGAAGACTACGTCGACAGTTAGGTGCTTTTCCACGTGCATGATCTGCTTTTTTAAGTTTTCAAGGATCAGGGGAAATTTAAACAGGACTAGGTAGGCAAGGATATCATTGGGCAATTCAATGCCAACATTGGTCATTTGGGTTAGGGTCTTTTTTGTGTGGGTCACAAATCCTTCAATAGCACTTTTGTTGAAGGTGAAATGGAGAAAGGAATTGAAGACTTGTGCTCAATTGGCAGTTTCCAATGAAGCAAATTGTTGAGTGATTTCCGCCCATAGAAGTTTGGATGAGTTTATATTGGTGGAATTGACAACATTGGTGTGCCTTGTGTTATCCAACTTGGAGAGGATGACTGATCTGATTTCTCTGTCCTGTTTTATTGAGAGCTGTCCCAAGTTTCTCGTGATGGTATCCTTTATATCCTTGAGATCAAATAAGATCAGCATTTTATCTCGCCAAATCAAGAAATTTTACATTGCTACCAACCTAATATCATTTTTATCTTTTACTACTTGATTCCTCATTTACCAGGTTCTGGACCTTGATCTTGGTTACATTTAAATATTTTTGGAACACTCAGGAGGGCAGCCTAAACAGCACCTTTCCCCTCCACAGAACTGCCACAGCCTAGCACTTTTTGGAGTCTTACATTGGTTGGGTGATTGAACCAAGGGTTACAAGTTGAAAGGGATCAGGATGGTGGTTGGTAGGATGGTGATTTCAAGTGTTTGGAGGTCTCTTGATGATGACCAAAAGTTGTGTTTTCCATTGTCATTTATGGGCTGGATTCATGGCCAATCAAAAGTTGGAGCAGGGATCAAGGATGATGTTGATGATGAGGATGGCAATGGATTGCACATGCTCAGCCAAAATTCCAGGGAGAAAGCACAACAAGGAGGAATTGAACAGGGGATCTGGGGATTTGAAAACTCTGAAGAGCCCTTCCTAGTCTGCTACAACAGGAAGGAGTTGGTAGAAAGGAAAGAGGAAGAGTACCCATAGTGACATAGGGATATATATATACATGTAGATATTTTGTGATAGTCAGATGAAAGATTATATGTAAAAAAATTTCCCTTTTCCTCAGGGGTCCCAAATTGGTCACCACAACAGGCTGCTCCAGCCACTTCCAATCCCACCTATTTATTGGGACTTGTTGCTGATGGATTTCATTTTGAAGTTACCTATTTCTAGTGTTTATGATGCTATTTTAGTAGTAGTAGATTGATTCTCAAAGATGGCTTTCTTTGTTTGAAGTACTGTGAACCCCTATCTGGAAGACTTAGGTAATTTATTCATAGCATGTGTATTCTCAAAACATGGTCTCCCTGATAATATAGTTAGTGATTGTGGATCTTTGTTTGTCTCTAGCTTCTGGACATTTCTATGTCAACATTTGAGTATCACTTGCAACTTATCAACAGCTTAACACCCAGAAACAGATGGGAAAACCAAGAAATTTAATCAGATTCTCAAACAGAATATTTGAGTGTATGGTATCTATCAACAAGACAACCGGTTGCAATGGCTCCTATTAGCCAAGTTTTCCTACAACAGCTCCACTCATTCCTCCCCCAAACAGTCACCCTTTCAGACTCTTTGTGGTAGAAACCCAACTTTTGCTTCTATTCACATAGCACCTTCTCAAACTGCTACCAATTATCTCAATCAAATTCAATCACTTCAATTGCAAATTTGAACCAACTTCAAAGCAGAAAACCAGCGCAACAAGGATTAAGAATACCAACTTTGCACTCCAGCTCCAACCTTTGCAGTAGGAGATCAGGTATGGCTCAATGCTTGAAACATTTGCAGTGCTTTCTGAACCCAAAAATTCTCTGAAAGTAAACTTGGACCCTTCAAAGTCAAATCAGTCATCTCTCCCAATGCCTTCAAACTTACCTTACCTGAAAAATGAAAAGGTATCCAATATATATACATATATATCCCTGTATCACTATGGGTACCCTTCCTCTTTCCCTTCTCCCAAATTCTTCCTGTCCTAGCAGACTAGGAAGGGCTCTTCAGGGGTTTCATATCCCCAGATTCCCTGTTAAATCCCGCCTTGTTGCACTTGCCGCCCGGATTTCTGGCCAAGGTTGCATGATCCATTGCCATCCTCAATCCCTTCTCACACTTTTGATTGACCATTGATCCAGACCATCAATGAAAACAGAGAATTCTTCCGTTGGTCATCATAAAGAGACTGCCAAACACTTGCCATCACTGTCCCACAAACCACCATCCTGATCCCTGTCACCTTTTCACCCTTGGTCCAATCACCCAACGGACCAGCAAGAGGTTTCTTGCAACCATTGGTACAATCCCTATCACCTGAAATACCACATCAGTCATGCAAGGCCATGGCCACCCTTTCTCTCAATCTATAATGCCAAATTCATCCAACCGCCTCATTTGATGGTAAAATCACCAACAACGGCTCCGTTTGCTGCTGCTTGTTGATCATCTGTGGCAAATGGTTGTCCACATACCTTCTGAGGTCCATCATCAACTCTTCCTCCAATCTTTCCCACTGGTCATCCCATCCCAATTGATCATCCCCTCCAGCTTCAATCTCATCCTCATCCTCATTGCATGTATCATTGCCTCCAAACATCAACCCATCCAACTGCTGCCATTGATGAATTGCCGTTTCCAGTCGCAACCTTTCATCTGCAAAGCCGCGGGCATTCATCCGCTGCCCGCTTCATCCTTGATGTGTGGCTGGTTTTTGTTTTTCCTGATCTTTTTTTTCACATTTCATTATTTTCATGTCATCATCATGGTTTGTTATTGTCATTACTATTTTCATCAAAAAAAAAAATCTGCGCTCATTTGTGTCATCTCCTTGTAAGTAGGACACAGGTCCTATTTCCTATAAAAGGAGGGGCTCTCCCCTGCCTTTTTCCCCATCTATCAACCATTAATCATCCATTATATTCAATCAATAAATCTGTGGTGCCCTTCCCCTTTATCTGATCATCCTTATCCTGGGTGAATCTTTTGATTTACCCTTGATCCTTGAGCCTCCATACTCAAATATTTGATCTTTCCCCTGTGACCTTATCCATTATCACTAACCGATAGCCTTGCTGGTTGAAGAATAATTCATTTGATTTATTTATTGAGTGTGTTATACCACTATTTTATCCCTTTTTTTACTATACTGGTCTGATCATTCTTTTTGATCATACTTCTGGAACCAGTCACATTTGACTGAGAGGTTTCTTTAAGCTTGAAACCTGGAGTGTTGACCTCCCTTTATTTCTTTAAAGTTGAATTCCGCCATGCTATTCTTGAGTCCCTTGAGAAGTTTTGGGTTATTCTTGTTTGAACTTTTTACTGTCTTGCTTCTAGAGCTTCATAAAAAAAGTTGCTTTGTTTTTTACAGCCACCCACAGTTATCTAGTACCCTTCAAGCGCTTGCTTGTGGAGAGTTGGGCAGGTTCATTGATAACCTTGAGGTTGGTTGGGATTGAGTTGATCATTCCTAATCTTCTGCTGATTACCAGAGTTATTACCTTGTGGGTGTTTTTACTCACAACTTCCATGTTCTATTGAACTCTGAACAAACTTTAAATTATTCTGTTCAAGTATTTTCCCGCACCATCTTGCATCAGATGGTGTTGTTTCATTGCTACCAGATACTATCAAACTCATCCCTTCTCTTTGATTCCTTATTTACAAGGTTCTGGATCTTTATTCCCGTTACATGTAAAAATTTTTGTAATGCTCAGGAGGGCAGCCTAAAAAGCACCTTTCCCCTCCATAGAACTGCCTTGGGCTCAGCACCATTTGGAGTCTTACACCAGCTTGCTATTTAAATGAAACATACATGCCACTTTTCAAAGACAACATTGCTTTCACATGCCTCAGAGACCCCAAGCAGCAGCACTAGGGACAAATATTTAATTTTGACAAATGCAGTTTTTTCAAAAATGAGATGAGGATGACAACATACTTAATTCAACTTTTATTCCAAAGCAATGAATTATAGTAATAATCAAAGGGTATACATTAGGTAAAACAACTTTTGGGATCAATGGAAAAATCATCTGAATGCTTGCAGGAGCTTGCGGCTTTATACCTGGTCAACTGTCATGCTTCAAGTCAAGGGTCATTGTCTTCCATTCCTTCAACATATCCTTTTCCTCAGTACCATCTACCTCAGTCCATAAGTGTGACACAAACAAAGCACAAAATCCATGGTGCTGTCCGCTTACCACCTTTGGCTTGCATAACAACCTTCCAATCTTGGCAGCTTGGTATCTACTTGCAAATTTTGCAGTTAACTCCAAATACGGGTCAACCATCCATTCAAACCTTGTCCTTCTACCCTGGATATTATCAATCCTCAGACTTCCATTCATAGTCACGCACTAACACTAGTTTGCACTCATGCCTAGAAAGCCACATTAACTGTATAGTTTGAAAATGGACTAATCCCTTACCCTGCATAAACTACATCTTCAAATTTGCATTTTCTTCACATGTAATTGCTTCCTGTCTCATCCATAAAATCCTTGTATGCTCAGATTCTATTGTCTTGCACCTACCCTAGGACCTCAGAAACAACTTTACTGTTATTTCATTTCCCATTCTGTTCCTGTCATTCATTGCCTCACCGCTCTCTAGCTGTAGTTGGCCATCCATTGGGTTGTATCTAGTCACCTTTGGATTACCTTATAAAGGCTGTGTTTCCTACTGGAATATTTTCTCCTCAGTTATTTAATTTCATTCATTCTTGCATTTTGCTAACTCCAGTCATCACATTGGGTCTGGGTTTGGTTCCCTTTCCATTGGAACATATCATTCCTCTTGCTGTTTGTTGAGCCATCAATTCCTAAATTTCACACTTTGCAGTTAGCCTTGCTATCTTGCAATGTCTCTTGCACTCAGCCTCTCCCTTTGTGCTCATGATAATCTAAGTTTTCCCTATAGTACATGGGGTGGTTGTGTGACAAACTCCCCTGATAATTTATTGAGTTCCATGAGATTTTCTTTTTCCAAAGAATTGGAGGTTCCTAACCTTATAGCCCATCTGTTAGTTTATTATTGAATCAATAATATTTCAACATTTAACAATCCCACCTATCTTAATCTCAAGAGGAAGATTTAACGGGGAAATTAACTTGAACATCCAGCTTATGAAATACTCCAATCATCAAATCCATGCTTTAGTAGAAGTTCCTATCAATTTTTAAAACTTATGTTGCTAGAAAGGGTGTGAGTTTAAAATTTTAAGGAAGTCTTTCTTTGAATTTATCAATTTGAATCCAGACCACTTGTCTCTTTGAGAGACTTGAGGTGGTTTTATATTCCTCATTATGATTCAGTATTATTTCAGTAAGATTTACTCATAATTTTGTATTAAGCTGAAACATAGATTATTTTTTGTTTTTATTGAACATTTTGTGGGCTGAGCAACAGCCCAAAGTTTGAAATAGATTTCAAATTACTTGAAGTGGGTTTCTGAAACACACATACCCCCAAAATGGTGGGTTTCATATTTGAGGTTTCACACATCAAATCTGCCATTTTTTTAATTATCATCCATCAACAAGCAAAAAATCCATCCATCCTTAAATATCATGAAATAAATACCGTAAAATTATCCATTAAAAAAACCAATCAAAACCCAAATTTTCACTTGTTCACACCATAGAAACCATGAATCCATATTTCACACATCACCAGTACTCATGAAAATCATCAATCTTGGAGTTTAAACACCAAGCTCAAGAAAGATAGCTAGAAATGAAATAAATCTGACCCAAAATTTGTTACCATTTTATTCCAATTCCAACCCCAACATTGAATATTAATTCTTATCCTTGAATTCTCTATTTGAAAGTAAAGAATTTTTATGTAGAATAAAGACACTTTCCCATGGTATTTATCAAATTCAAAAGCTCAATATAATTCCTGAAGTAAGCTTCCAAAAAAAATAAATTGAATTTCCTTGGCATCATTCATGAAAATTTTGGACTCAAATTAATGTATTCCAGAATAAATTTCTAAATCCTCAAAAAGGTTCTTCTAATACTTATCCAGTTTTTTTGTGTATACTGGGCTGAGATGGTATTAGAGTATGGAAGTATGATTCTATGAATTCTCCCACAATATTTTTATGGATTAAAATTGATCACTAATTCATTTAATCTTTTTGAATTCATTATCCATTTAACCACATTTTAATTCTTGATCTTTAAAATCACCTTTTTTCTTGATCACTATCATGATGCTTCCTTCATATGAAAAGAAATTATTGGATAAAATAAATTAAAAATTAAACCAAAAGCAAAAGGCTCTTCAAGAGTTTACCAAGAAAATTAATTGACCTTCTGTTTACTAGTTTTCCCAGAGATTTGGTATTTCCAGCTGCTTGTGCTCCAAAGGATGTCAAATGGTTAAGTTTTTATAAAATGAATTTAGTTCTTCTTTTGTTTCCATGGTTGAATTTGAAATCAAGAAATAGATTACACAAGGAAAATTTCATCTCAACTACATCCAAGAAATTTTTTATAATCAAATTAGCCATGTCCCATCAGCTTGCAAAGTACAAATTTTCCCACTTGGACAAATTGATTCTAGCTTTCAGGGAGCAATTTTGGCTACATTTTACAACTCAAGTTAAACCCAAGCCAACAATTACTTTCTCTTGGAAAATGAATAGTATTATGAGTCTTTATTCCCCTTCCTTAATTTTTCCATGCTGGCAAGTATGTTTTCTGAATTTTACATTGACCATGGTTAGAAACAACACATGGGAACATGGGTGAAACATTTTCTAAAAATAAATTCCTGATAGGGAAATATTATCTTGTTTCTTTCTCAATTTTCATTTTTAATTGATGATTAACTTTTTAATTTATTCCTTCAAAGAAAAAAAATGGAACACTTTACTGAAAAAATTGGCTGATACTGGGAAGCTTTTTGTATTTCTTCAATAGTTTTGAACCTTCATATCTGCAAATTTTGTCATAATTCCATCATTCAGGAAGTATTTTGAATTTTTGAAAGAAACAAATATCTTGGAGGAATAAAAATCAAAATAAAGTCTTAGAAATTATTAATTTCACAGAGACTTGAAATTTAGTGAGCTTGAATGTTAAGTTGCAAATCAATTATATCAAATTAAATCACATAGAAACTGTTTGAAAAATGAAAGAAATTCCCAGATTTCCTTTCCATCCACATAAAATTGAATTCCTTTTAAAATTGGAAATGCTTGATAAGTATTTCAAAAATTACAATGTGTTAAATAAATTTTGTCATAGCTGAAATTTTTTTCCCTTTGAACTTTTTGATAATTCAATAAATTCATATCTTGACCCAAATTATCACACTCCTCAAATTTTTTATCAATAAGATCAATCAGAATCTTTTCAAACCAAGATATGATGTTGATGTTTATGTAAGGTATGGCTGATGACTCACAAAATTTCAAATGCTTTATTACTTATTACAATTGACCTACTTGGTAAAATATGATGATATTTTTAACTGAATAAATGAAATTATTAGGGCGTATCAGAGTTAGCAAACCCGCCATTAGAAACCCGCCATTTTTAATGGCGGGTTTCTGAAATACACATACCCCCTAACTGGTGTATTTCAAAATGGCGGGTTTCATGAAAATGGCGGATTTCAAACATCAAACCTGCCATTAAACCCGCCATTTATGCATCATCATCCATCCACCATCCATCAACATGCAAAGTACCCATCCACCCCTCCACCTCAGCAAATCCATCCCAATTCCATCTCTATTGCTTCACACACACCTCATCCCCTTTTTCTGTACCACCACTTCTCCCACAACCCTCAAAATGTTATGCATGATTTGAATCCCTTATTGATCCTCACCCCAAGCGGAGTATTTGCCTGGGAGGGAACAAGATGGGAGATGATTTGACAAACATACAGAGACATGGCAAGATATGGCTCATATGTATTCCCCAACCCTTGCTCCTCATCTTACCCTTCCCATTGACACCTCACTCAACTTGTTGTCTTCCCATTCAGGCCGTCTTGAGTGCCAAGAAGGTTGCCATTGTCGTTGGTCAGCCCTCCCTCTCTCTCTCTCCCCCTTCAATCCAATCCACTCATCTAAATCATCTCCAAAATCTCACCTCCTCCCAGGTGCCGGAATCTCAACTGCTGCCAACATCCCCGACTTTTGTTCATCCACCGGTCTGTTTGCCTCCTTAAAGGCTCGATTCCCCATGCCAAGTTGACCAGTGGTCCTGATCTGTTTGATGTTAATGCTTGGAAGGTATTACCATCATACCCCTACTCATATCCTCCATCTCAATGGATCAAATTCAATCTCAACTTGCCCCTCCCCTCCCCTCCCCCTTTTTTTTTCTCTAGGATCCCGACACCTTGAGCCTTCACTTTGGAATGCTTGCAGAACTTCATAAGATGTGTGGCGCCGCTCAGCCTACCGCATTTCGCCAGTTCTTGAAACGCTTGGACGACGATGGGAAACTTCATGTAAGCTCTCATCACCCTCTCTACCTTCAATCCTCTCGTTGATCTCCCAGAGCCTCCTCAACAGCCAAAACATCGACGGATTGGAAGAAAAAGTCGGCCTATCCTACAGTATCCCAGGTCAGGATCAGATTGATAATATCTCATCATCCAACCATCGAGCTTGACAAGATCCTCCCCTGGCTCCATGGCGCGACTTGCTCCTCTCCTTGCGACTTTATTCACACTCATCCGCGACCTTACTTGCAACCACGCTTACAACCTCAATCACCACATCCTCCTCCTTGACCATGACCTTGCTCGCTCTGCCAAGTGCAACTTCAATCGCTGCTTGTCTTCAAATTTGCTCGCAACTTTGACCGCACCTTGCTTGCGACAAAATTGCACCAATTGTGTTTTTGATCGGACCTCACTTGTGACACCGCCCGCTCCATTTGCGACTTGGGTTGCTACTTGTCCTTGAGCCTATTGTGGCATCAGCAATCGCTCAATCTCCGCCAGTTGGTCGCTTTTGATCATCCGATATCAGTCCCGGTACCAGCCGCGACCTTTGCTCTCTCTGTCAATTGCAACTTTGATCGGCCCCCCGTCCTCAACTGTTGCTCGCTTGCGACTGTCCCCCTGACTGCCTCTTGACTCTTCAAGTATCAACCTTACACTTGCGATGCAACTGCTACCTCACTAGTTTTGCCAGTCACTACCTGAAGTCATGATTGAAAGTCCTTTGATTCATCATTTTTGTGTCCAATGTATATGTTGGTGTTTAAAGAGACACGCAAAGGTAGCGTCGAGAGAAGATCACTCTGGCTGTTTGAGGATCGATCGGACACTAAACAGGCTTACTCAATTTTTTTTTCTACCTGTGCCACTTTGGAGTGGGAGAAATGATGAAAAAAAAGATACATGTGCATATCATACTCATAGAGGCTCCCAATCTATACACCCTTTCCGATGGATCCTTAGTTTATCACAGCTTGCTATGGTTTATCACAAACTTGGTATGGTTTATCACAAAATCGGTAAAACAAAACCTCACAGAGAATTAAGATTCCAAGGATTGTACTCTATTCTTGAACATCCGCCGCCCCATCTATGTTTTCCATGTGAAAAGGGATGTGAGCAGGCCTGCCTCCTGTCTCAACATACCTGACTCTTCCCGTAGGGTTTTTTCTCCTTCTGGTGGTTGTTTGCTTGCTTGGGTTGGGAATGAATTCATACCACTATCTTTTCTACATATATAAAACGCCCATCCATGTTGTATTGACTGTCAGGAACCAATGATTGGGTTTGGTTGATTTCAGGAATAAATCTGCTGGATTTCTTGAGACCCGTGATCTAATAAATGCATCATCATTGTCTCATCCATCAATGGGAGGAGAACAAACCATCCAATCAGACTCTGAAAAAGATCTCATTCCATACCACTAATGCTCAGAAGGTGATTACTGCCATTCCTAATACTTGGCTCATCTGATGTCCATGGCAGTATTCAAGACCCATAACATGATCTGGTGGGTCAATATGGATTTCAAACAAAAAAGAGGCCCGGGTCCGGTTGATGCCAATTGGGCACTAGCAAAGCACTCTTTGGAGTGAGTGATGAAGTGATGCGGGGATGAGAGCAATGAAGAAAAGAGAATAGGAAGAGATGAGAGTGATGATATGACAAGAGAGATAAAGCAATGAGAGTTAGGATGTGATGAAGGCAATAAACGGATGAGAGTGATGAACTGATCAGGATAGTGATCCAATGAGAGTTAGCTGGATTTTATGAAAGCAATAAAAGGATGAGAGCAATGAAGTGATAAGGATAGTGATCCAATGAGGGTTAGCTGGATGTGATGAAAGCAATAAATGGATGAGAGCAATGAAGTGATAAGGATAGTGATCCAATGAGGGTTAGCTGGATGTGATGAAAGCAATAAACTGATGAGAGCAATGAAGTGATAAGGATAGTGATCCAATGAGAGTTAGCTGGATGTTATGAAACCAATAAAGTGATGAGAGTGATGAAGTGATGAGGAAAGTGATCCAATGAGAGTTAGCTGGATGTGATGAAAGCAATAAACGGATGAGAGCAATGAAGTGATAAGGATAGTGATCTGATGAGAGTTAGCTGGATGTGATGAAAGCAATAAGCAGATAAGAGTGATGAACTGATCAGGATAGTGATCCAATGAGAGTTAGCTGGATGTGATGAAAGCAATAAAGTGATGAGAGTGATGAAGTGATGAGGATAGTGATGAAGAGTGATGAATCAATTTTTTTTTCAAATGAGGTTGGAGTTAGAAGGAGGTGGGAAGCCAGGGGTGGATGCCATGGACAGGTGGTGGAAGGCTTTAAATCCTTTATTTTAAAAAACCCACTTACTTCCAGGTAACTCTGACACGTCTGATTTAAAATAAGTGGGTTTTTTTGATTTTTAATGGCGGGTTTGCTTAACTCTGATATGCCCTATTGATCTATATGAATTTTATTTACCTGAAAAGCAGGAGAGATTTTGATGAAAATAATTATCAGAAGATTTTTTGTGGTAATATATATACCATTATTGAATTTTAGTAGAAGAATAATGTTTTAAAATATTTTCTAACTGAACAGAAATTACTGGTTTGAGGATTTTTACATCCAAGTTACACCATCAGAAAAATGAATCATTAATCCCAATTAAAGATTTAAAATCCATTTTGGAATAAATTCCTCAATGTGATAATCATCTGATTAAAATTGCTGAAAAATGGTGCAACTGCAATAAAAAATCATAAATAAATCAAAAATACACAATCACTCCTGTTGTTTAAATATTTCAAAGTCAATTCATGCATTAAATAAAATTTTTAAGGTATCTTTTGAGAACAGCCAAAAATCAATATTGATTTGGACTCCAAAAAATCAAAACTTTCAGAATAAAGCTTTGAAGAAAAATCCCGAATGCTAGAAATTCTGTAATTTGAAGCTTTCTTTTTTTGTGGTGTGATATATTTTTTTGATCCTTGGTTGAATAATTTCATGTGAATGAGTTTAGGGAAGAATTTAAGTCTCAAAGCTGGTAATTGGTCTAATTATAGTTTGCTTATGAAATGAAAAATTTAAGGTCAAATTGAAGCAATGGATTTATCTTTGTGAACTTCAATAAATTCCTTCTGATTTTTTAAGTAAAATATATGTGGCTCAGAAATAATTCAGAATATGAGTTTGGAAATCATGAATTTTTTTAAAAAAGTATTGTTATGATGGATAAATACCTTGATTTCCAGTAAGGCAGCTCAGATAACTATGAAAATGCAGGATTTCCATTTTATATATCTGCCTTGTAAATATTTTGAGAAAATGGGTATGTATAATTTGATTCATAAGATTTATCAGGTGCTCAGGGTTTAAGTTTTTTGAGAATGGTATTTGGAATATTTTGATGGGTATTGAGTATGGCACATAGCAGAAAACTATCTGGATCTTGGTGTATGGAGAATTTTTTGAATGCCCAAAAAGCAATTTTGAAGAATGAAGGATTAGAAAAAAAAATTGATATCCTTAGATTCAATTGCAAAAAAATTCTTAGGAGGAAACTGCCCATCTCGATGGATTTTGAGCAGGCCCAGGCTAAATTCCTGCCTTCAAAATTACTAAATCCACATCTGCCTTTGAATAAAGGCATTATTTGGTTTTTTTTTGAAAGGTTAATGTTAAATTCATGGCTCATTGAGCCATGGAAACGGTTCAAAAGGGGCCGTGTGGCATGCCACATGGTCAAATCCAAGCTTTGTACAACCCCCCATGGCTCAAAGAGTTACCAGGCCAACCCAACCTGGTTTGGCAGCGTGTGGGATTCCACACAACTACATTCAAGCTGTGTGGAGTTGTACATGGCTCAAATGTGGTCATGTGGCATCCAACACGCCATGAGACCGCGGTGAGCCAAAAAAAAAGGAATTAAAGGGCACTAACATAACCCATGAATCAAAAAAACCCTACAAAAAACAGGAATCAACCAAAAAATCAAAGAAATCAAAAAATGTTGATTTTTTGGTTAAAAAAAACAAAAAAAATAAAAAAATAAAAAAAAAATAAAAAAAAATAAAAAAAACTGGGACTATCCAATGGACTAGCCCTAAAGTAAAAAGACCCAAAAAAACACAAGTAACTGGACTAGCACTAAACTAAAACACCAAAAAAAAGACAAGTAACATGACAAGCCCTAAAGTAAAAACACCAAAAAAAATACAAGTAACTTGACAAGCCCTAAAGTAAGTTTGACTTGACTAGACCTAAAGTAAAAGGGCCCAAAAATTAAAGAAGTCTTTTGACCAGCCCTAAAGTAAGAGTGCCAAAAAAATACCAGTCTTTTGACCAGGCAAAAAATACAAGAAGTCTTTTAACCATCCCTCAAGTAAAAGTGCCAAAAAAATACAAGTCTTTTGACCAGCCCTAAAGTAAAAACACCAAAAAAAACAAGTTCAACTTGTGTTAAGCTGATACCATCCCAAGCTTAACATAAGTTAAGCTTGTGATGGAATCAGCCCAACACAAGTTGAACTGACTTACCATTAAACTCATTCAAAACACTCAATATAATGATGTTAACTCAAAATACTCAACATAACAATCTTCAAAATGTGATAACCCTTTATATTAATAGAACTTTTTAGCTGCATTAGAATTAAAATTTATATGAAACCCAATGATGAAATGAAGTCAAAGTCTATAATCTCTATAATCTAGAATACAGTTGCAGTTGATCTTTGAGATGATCAACCCAACAAGAGGCTTTTTTAGAAATCAAGGAATGTGGTTTTGCTACAATGGGTGGGATTAGAATCATTTCTCCCTAAAGTACTAATAGAACCCAGTGGTTATTTTTTACAATGAAAATGAACCTTGGATCTGATTGATCAGTAACACCATTTTTCATTGGAGTATAAGTATCACATGACTCCAATGAAATGAAAAATATAGGTATGCAATATGTGTCTGCTATTATTTGACCCACATCTAATTTAGCCAGCCATTTTGAGGAGGGAATCTTTTCATTGATGTCTTCAACATCAAGTCTTTGTTTAATCTTTTCAACCTCCTTTGCACCACCAAGCATCTTAATGTAGCATGCTTTATGTTTCTGTAATGTTGCAATAATTTCCTTCCTAACTTTAAACCAACCATGTTCTTCATAACCAAGAGATTTAGCAATTAATCTAAATCCACAATTCCCATCTCCAATTGTATCCCAAACATCACCCAAGAACTTTTGGAATTTTTTGGGTATTCACTTGAGGTATTTCATTTTTGGCACCTATCATGAAAACTAACTTAGGATTCATTTCTTTAATCAGATCAATTAAATGAATAATCACCAAAGATGAGCTTCTGGTTGAGCTTGGCTGCATTTTCTCTTCCTCTGAAGAGGATTCTGATTCCAAATTAAGTGATTCCAATTCACTTTCATTCTCTTCCTCTGAACTATGAAATTCAGATTCAGATTCTGCCAACTTTGACTAAAAATTTATCATTAGTTAGTAACCAAGTTCATTAAACCAAAAAAATGAACATATCCCAAAATAATAGACTTAAAATCTTTCTTCTTTTCTTGTTTGGAGCCCTTCTAGTCCTTTTTTCCCCCTTGAGTTGTTTTTCAACATGCTCAAACCAAGATGGTTCTTCCCACATATCTGTCAATTTTGGCCTGCACCTACTTGATTGTAAGACTTTAGGTTCAAGTATTGGCTTTGATTGATATTTTGTAATCTTCTGAATGATATAATTCAATAGGCCACTTTTCTCATTATCTGGATATTCCAAGATCATTGCATTCACTTTTTCACGTAACTGAGGCATGCTTAGCATTTTATCAACATCACACTTGAAAAATTCAAAAGGATCAACTATTAGTGAATTAGGAATCATCAATCAAAAAGAATTAATCAAAAAGAATTAATCAAAAAGAATTAATCAAAAAGAATTAATCAAAAAGAATTAATCAAAAAGAATTAATCACATAGTGATTTGAACAATCCAACTTAAGCCTACTTACAGAACTAGAACTGCAAGGGTCATATTCCAACCTCCACTGGGGATGAACATCTTTGGATACCATGGATCCTCTGGATGCTAGACAGTCACCTATTTTTTGGGAACAGGGAAAACCCATAGTCTTGGAATATGACTTGGCACACACTTTTCCATAATGATCACGTTTGAATTTCTCAGATTGTTCCCTAACAGGATGAATTTCCTCTAAATACAATTTGTAACCCAATGGTAACAGTTCAGGTGGAAGAACTGTCCCTAACTTAATTTAAAGAGTTATAAAGTGATGCATCAACCAATTTAATTTGATTCAAAACTGTTTGGCCAAGGCTTTTCCAAACATCCAACCGGTTTCCCAAAGAGTTTTCAAGGAATTATTTGAGAGTTGCATGGGCCCCTTCAACCCAAGAAGTTGTTTTGTTTCCAAAATCTGGGTTTATACAAGTACACACTTTTACAAATGTCTTTTTGATAGGGAAAATGTTATTTTCCATATACTTGAGTACATCCTCATAGTCTTTCAAGAAACACTATGCAAGTCAAAAGGTTAGAACCCAAAACTAGGAATAATAATAAGCAGTGATTCGGACCTACTCTGAGTTCCGCATCATTGACCTCCGCCTCCTTCTTGGTCTTTGAGGCCCCATACTTTTCCCACAGAGTCGTAAAGCTTTTCCATCCTTCAACTTCATTAACAAAGCGCGCTTTACAGTTTGCTTATATTTTTTTATACAAGTGCCAAGTGCAACATTGTCTTGATGACTCAGGAAAACTAGATTCAATAGCACAAATCAGAGCTTTTTCACGGTCCGTCACAAAGACTTTTGGAAGTCTCTCAGGATCATAAGCCAACTCATTTAATGCGTTTAAAGACCAACTGTAGAACTCAAACGTTTCTTTTGTTATAAAAACAAGAGCTTTTGTGAAATTTTTCCGATTGGCTGTCATTCCTACAACATGCAATAGGGGGGTTTTGTACTTATTTGTCTTATAAGTACAATCAAACATAGCAATATGATTGAATTGTTTTGAAAGTTTTACTGCACCAGGATGCGCTAAGTACAGGGCCTCCAAGTGACCCTCTCCACTGAAATTTGACCGGTGAATCCAACTTTTTTCTTCAAGCTGTTAATAGAGTACCTCCATAACACTTTTCCCCTTTAGTTCTGCAAGAGTTACCTTCTGCTTAGTGTTATAGCTTGTTTGGTTATCAACATAATTTCTGCCATCAATCTTGCTCAATTTTCTCTTAATTTGTAATGTATTGAGCCCATATTTCATGCCTTCCTTAAGTAGATCCAAGGCTTGCCCAGAGGTTCTCCTCAGTTGAGAATGCACAAAGGGATGTTTAGATGGTTGATGGTTATGTTGGGTTTCTTTATAGAAGATTTGCCACAAGGGTTCTGCCTTTTTGCAAATTTCATGGATTAAAAACTTGCACCCAACCTTCCTTGTGTGAGTTTTTCTAGACCATTTGGTAAGAAGTTTTCCTGAATAGGAACCATGGCCATCACAGGCCAAATCCACATATTTATCTTTCTTTGAGTTAAAAACCTTCAGAGCGTAACCACGCTTCATAGCCCATGTTTGAAAATAGTTTTGGGCCTCTTCCCTAGTAGGAAAAGTTCTCACAGGAGGTGGGTCAAGTGGATCTAGTAAAAATTCATTGGTTAAGTCATAGTTTCAGTTAAATGCACCCATTAGTTTCAATCAAATTAAATCCAGCAAAGGTAATATAGAATGTTACTCAAAACCAGAGTTTGAATCCCACTGTGAAACATTTTGTTCCTCAATTGTCACCCTTGATGAGGATGCAATTTGGGCTTCCAATGTTTCATTACCCGGATCCTTTTTTTCTTTTTCCAAGGCTTTGTTGATGGCACTATCAATGTAGACCTTCCACACAGACATGTCAGAAGAAGAAGGGCTTCCCACTGTTCCCATGCAAAAAAATGCAATGGTATACTTCAGTATTCAATCCAAATTTCAATTGAACAAACAATGTTTGTGCACTTTTGAGTTGAGAAAGAATTGTTTTCAGGTTTTTATATGATTTGAATTTTAACTTTACTTTCACTTTGGTTTCAATTTAAATTCACTTTGGAATTGCTAGGTGTGGAACAAAAGTCCCAAAATTATGTTTTGATCCCAAATTTGGGTTGACAGAACCCAAGTGGGTTCCAGGGGGCGCACAAAATGTTGTGCACCCAAAAATACAGCAGTTTTGAGCCATGAACGGGGGTAAATGGCTTGAAATTGCGGTGTTTGGGGGTAAATGACTTCTAAACAACCCTACGTGGATTTCACATGTTTGGAACAGCCCTTTGTAGTCGTCTAAGGGCCCCCACAGCTCATTTGAGCCATGTAGGTCCCTACACAACTCCCACACAACTGGAGTTGTGAATTTAACATCACCCTTTTTGAAATCAAACCTTCTTTAAACAAAGGAATTATTATATTGATTTTTTTGATAAATTTATGCCTTCTGGAATAGTTTCACACCCCAGGAAGGTGGTCAAACCTCAAAAAAATGTGCCAATATAACAAAGTAGTGAATACAGGAAATCAACTTTTGAATGCCTTTTTAATTTTTATAGGGGTGCCTGGGTGGGACAAGACATCTTTTGAGGACATCATGGGTACCTCAAGGCTTATAAGCATCAACTGAGGCCTTGGGGGTTGAATTGTGGCCTCCATTCCCCCTGGGAGGGAAAATTTTGGATAATCCAAATATGGACACCAATTAAGTTAGCTTAATATGTTGAAATGCAATAAATAACAATTTCTTTCAAGGACTTCAACTCAGAAATCAGATTTCAAACAAAAAAACATCCAATGTAAGAAAAATAAAAAAAATTATTTAACATTTCTTTCTTTACATAAAATTGAATTTTTCTGGTCGAGTTTAAATTCATCTTTATCAAAAAAAAGAAAAATATTAAAATCCTACATATACTTTTGTGATGTGTGGAATTGAAATATTTCCAAATTTCTTGCAAAAATACAATCAGTTACAGAAATAATTTCAAAAAATATGCAAAATATTTATTTGGGAATAATTCAAGATTTGTGATGGTTGGAAAAATAATTTTTTCTTGTGGCTGGAAGCTACCATCTTTAATATTAGCTTTGTTCAAAACAAAATGTCAGTTTTTTAACTGTCAATTTTCTAAATCTGATACTCTGTGATTTTGAGAGTGACTTTTTTGATTCAAAATTTAATTAAAACCCTTTCAATAAAAAAAATAATACTAACACAACTATTTTCAAGCTTTGTACCAGGTTTTTGGATTGATAATGGGCTGATCATAATGAGATGTAAAAAGTGGAATTTTAACCCCAAAAATTCTTCCTTTGTTCCTGATTTTGGACTACTGGTTGAATTTAATCTATCTCTCCCACCCCTCATTTTTCATCACATCTAAATCATATATTTTTGTTTATTTTATAGAAAAAATTCTATCTATTTATTCTGAAGATAAATAGAAAAAATAGATAGGATATATTGATTTTAATGGGAAAACTTTCCAATCAGCCAAAAAAATCTTTAGGGGACAAATAAACCTGTGGATGAGGAGCGCACAGTGGGAAATCAATTATTTTTCTCACATTTCCCAAGCCCCCATCCTAGTTTCTCTGTTCCATATTCTCATAAAGGGAAAGTTTGAGTGAGGATTTGGAATCAGTTTTCATCATCCAGTGCATCTAGATATTGAGGGAGTTTTTTGAGACATTGGTGATTGAGCTAGTCACTGGAAAGAATGCAAGCAAATAGGGTACTTAATTTATGGTTGTACTTCTGAGCTTGTTTGCATGAGATCTTGGAATCACTTGACTCCAAACTCCCTTCACTCAAATCAATCTGGAGGCATGCTTTTTGAAAGATACATTGCCTTCATCCAACATACTTCTATTTATTATTTTTTTAGATATTCACTTCAAATCATCATTTTTTAGAAGCAGCCACAGATACAAAAAGCAACACTTCTAAAAAAATTCAGTTGTTTCTTTTGTGAACTTATTCTAGAATTTTTCAGTGTTCAGATAAAATTTTATGTAGCCATTTAAATTTTTGTTGAAAATTCAAGGTCCTTTTTGTTTTCTGTTTTTTTGTCTACTTTGACCAGTCAAACTGTCCCCCTTTTCCAAAAGAGCTGTCCCTTCCCAAAGTTTATGTTACCTTTTTCCATTCAGATGTCACCTTTTCCAAATTATCTTTCCCAATTCTCCGCACTAACTGAACCTCCTCTCAAAATATCTTGTCCCTTTTCTCACAGTTTTGGCACCTCATTCCAGTTTTTCTGTCCCCTTTTTTGCACAGGGGACAAATGATATTTTGATAATTTTTTAAAAAAAGTAATGATTCACATAGAGTCTTTGCTAAAAATACCGGCATCAATGAGCGGTTAGAAAAAAAATACCTTCAAGTCGGTGTTGATTGTCAAAGTGGAGGGTTGAATCGATGGAGGGGCGAAGGGGGAGTTGAACACCAAATGACCTTGCGCAAATCTGTCCCTTCTTCGGAAAAGGGTCAGGAATTCCGGAATGCAGGTACGGGAAATCCGCAATAAAACAAAATTGCAGCCTGCTGTCCTCGTTTGTGGCTTAACTTGTCCCCTCAAAACATTTAGGTATTAGGGGACAGTTTTACCGGAGAAAGTTCTGTTGCTTTAACTTACCGAATTCCTAACATAGATATTCAGTTTTTAGCCAGAAAGAAATGTGCTTTTTAAGCCCTTCTTACCTTATCCAGCTCAATTTGTATCTTTTGGGTCAATATAACCCTCCGATCAACTGAAAACACATTGCCTCCACGGAAAGTTCTCAGTCCACCCGTGGAGTTTTTAATAATGTGGTCTGTCTTGCACAATCAGATCAAGCTCATGTTGAATAGAGTGCACCTCATTACAGTTCCAATTCAAACATGTCTGATTTACAAAAAGGGCCGGGCATGAAATGGAACAGTAGAGGAACCTGTTTGCAAAGACCTAGGTATATTGATGGGTGTTTGAGCTGCCTCATCGGCGGGGGCTACAAAGTGGGATCCCATATCCGGTGCAAACATTTTTGAGACCAGAATGATTCACGGCAGGGAAAAAAGAATATAAGCCAAAATCCGAACCAAAGTACGAAGTTGTGAACATTTTTCGGATCACAAGAAACAATAAGATCGACAAGAAAACAAAGGATGCTGAGACGGTGGGAATTGATTCTTCTTCTCCTCGACTTTCTGATTTCGTTGAGGTTTCAACCTAATCGTAAAGCAAGTACGCTATCCTTCAAGAAAATGAAGTATGAGATATGGATCATTGATCCTTTTTAGTTTGGGATGCTTTTTGTGATTCTTCGAGTTCGAAGTTTGCTTTTAATCTGGCATCTTCCGCTTCAGCGTAGATCTTCCCGAGTTGTAAGACAAGGATACCCACCAGCAAAAAGATGGCAATGGAATGGCCAGCAGCAGTAACCGAAAGTATTTCTTGTCGAGTTTTCTGATCGACCGGATTCACCTCAAGTGACTTTCTAAACTCTTCTTCACGTTGTAGGGCTGCTTGAGGCTTCAACAGGATGCTACCGGGGTTACTCAGCAATAATAGGAATCTATCGAAATAACTCCTTGGCGACAGCACATTGAATTCGACTAAAGCATCCGGATAGGGTGGGTTTTGTATCAACTCAGCTAGATGCTCAGTGGAGGGGGCGGCGGTCAGTCGACGTATATTTGGGATAGTTGATCCAGTATAGAGTCCCAAAACTAAGAGAATCATAGCCAGGCATAGTCCGTCAAAATATAGCGCTGCTTCTGTGTATCGGGACACTTTCAAGCAAAGAATGAAAATCGGGCTAATGAGAATGAGGTGAAAGAATGCTTTTAAAAGCACCGGAGTTGTCCACAGTGTCAGATAAGTCTGTTCAGCACGCAAGTATGCTTCAGCCGTGGTTGGCAAGTTGGTGTACAACAGTCCATAATCCGTCGTTAAAATCAAAAACAAGGCTCCTGCGAGTCAACCAATTCAAAACAAGCATCAGTCTCGTGATTTTCTTCAATCTCCAGCTGAACTTGTCGACAAGCAATAGCCAAAATGAACATCAACCTAGCAAAAACCCGATTGAGGTGAGAAGCACGGTGGTACATATACCATCGAAGACGATGGTAGAAGGAGGAGGACGGGAATCGGAGCTGGATGACGGGCCTTTCACTGACTTGGGAGGAGCAGACGACATGTTGAGTTAGACGTAGACAAGCTTGGATGCTGGGGTCCCTGCCCAGCGATTTCCAGGCGAAACAGGAAATCCCGATCCCGAGCGACCCGTCCGACCGCCCATCGACCCAGAGCTGCCCGACTGACTGTCACCAGTCGAGAGAGGGGGTGAAGCCCGTCAATGATACCTGTAAAGACGGGGAAAAGGGTTAACCTACCGCTAGGCCATCCTTGTTGGCAGGTGTACTCCCCCGTACTACGCAGTACATGGGTCCATGACAATACCGTGTTGTCAAGGGATTGTGCTTTCAAACCCTAATCTGAAAATTGCAGCATCAGCATTCATTCACCAGCATCCATCTTGAGACATATGAACTAATGATGAGGATCAATATAGCCGGACTCCAGATTGTTTCATTTTCTAGTTATCTTTTCCAAGGTGTGGTAACTATGACAAAGGAAGCACAAATATTTTGATTTCTAGATTGAAAAACTCCAGATATTAATGATTGGATTGTTCTACAGTAGCTCCCACCAAACAATAACAAGGATGAAAGTTGTGGTAAACTGAAATATTGATTTACACAGGGCACATCATCTCTGATAAAAATGAACTTTGTTCATTGACCATTTGTGTCAGCTCTCTGATACCAGGAAACTTGTAGTCTTTTAGCTACAGAGAGTGATAAAGTATTGGAATAATAATATTCACCAAAAAAACACCTAAAAAGCTCAAATAATAAATATGTTAAGAGCTAGTGCAAGGTTTAAATGGTTTGGTAAAAGGGTTTTCAATATGTTATAAAAGAGGGACCACAGTATTGTACTACTAGGGATCTTTACAGACAAATAACCTCTCTTCAAGGGGCCACCTTGGGCAGTGTAAAGACCTTGGAATAATGGTGGGTGCGTTTTAAGCACTTATGTGACTATTATGGCCAGGAAAACAGAACTAAGGCCAAGGCAGGAAGGAAACAGCTCACCTTTGAGCAATAATTCACATAAATCCTGCACAGATTCAGATAAAGGGTTTCAGAGCAGATGGGGTTGATTGCTTGACTAAACTTCAATGAATCAGGGTGATGGGTTTTGGAAATAATAATAATACTTCACAATAAAGTCATAAATCACTTGGTTATCTCTTTATAAGCACTTGATAAACAATGAAATGGTGCCTGAGTTTTAATAAATCAATTCCTGGTAAACTGGGGAACAATAGGCCAAAGAAGGTCTGCATAAATACCTTTTTGGGGTGAAAAAGAGCCTCCTCAGGGCGTTTAGACAGGTTAAGGCTCAAGGGATAAGGCTAGTAAGCCATCCTGGGCAAAATTGTCACATCCTCAAGGTTCTGCCAATCAGATGATCCCAGATCAGCTGGATTTCTGCATGTTTTTAGCTGCAGGATCTGTTAATATGTTAATTCATCATTTTGCTCATTCTGCACGTACATTTAATTTGTATTATCAATATTGGACTAAAGTGACTAGAAATGAATTTCTATTGATTTTCCATCCTCTTTTGATAATTTTGATAATTTTCAATACTTTTTACAACCACTCCTTGATGTGTTTTGTGGTTTTTGAAGTTTGGGATCAGTCTTTGTTGTAGTGATTCTTAATATTTGATTATTAATTTTAAATAATTTAAAATATATTATCCAATAATTTTATTTAATCTTCCAGGTTTTTAGACCACTTGTCATGCATATTTAACAATGTTACACTGTAGCTCCTGCTAGGTTGTAGCTGTTAGTGGATGTACCTTCTGTCAGGTTGGCCATGACAGATCCTGGTGAGTGGATCAGTCAATACATATGTGCATGGGAAGGATCAGCTGCGCGCGGGAATCTGATGCCCACAGGGTAAGGCAGATGCATAGGGACTGTGTAGGGATGCAGGGCTGCGTGCGGGAATTGTGACAAAACACATTTCCATGTGTAACTCCTGAAATATACACAACACCTCTATTTTAACTGAATTTTAGGTGTAAAACATATACCTGACAATGGGTGTGAACTATTAGAATGGCAAAAAAGGGCTATAGTGGTGCCGTGGATTTTTGGTCATTTATTATTCCCTTATTTAAAATATGAAGGAGTAATATTGAAGGGTGAGGTCAGTGACTGAGCCTACATAGTTTGGGCAGGGAACAGATTTCTGAGATAATATTAATGGATTCCCCACTTCTTCTGGTTTGAATATTTATTTTTTACTCATTTTGTCTACTTTGAAAGGTTTATTGGTGTTAAGTAGCAAGCTGATAATTTTTTTATTTATTTAAGAAAGTGGCAGTGGATATTCTTTGTGAATGAGTCTTAGATTCAATTTTCTGTGTTTGATGGTAGAAGATACAAAAGGAAAATAGGGCATATCAGCCCTAGAAAGTCAAACCTGCCTTTTTTCACCTAGTCTGCTGGAATTTCAGTCTTAATGTACTAGTTGTGTCAGATTTCAAGATTTAATACTTCAGAAAATCAGGTAATTTCCCAAGAAACAACTCAACATGGTTGTTGCAATCAATCCAAGCAGAATATGAGCAAAAACAATCCATACTATTGGATGAGTACATTACGCAATAGTGATAATGCCAAGAGGAGACCCTGCAACTGAACCCCACAACTTGGATATGTGTGATTCATTATTCTCAGGAGAACAAAAAGGCTAATTGACCAAGGACCTCCCATAGCTAAGCACTGGAAGGAACCAACCCCATCACAAACCAAGGGGTAATCTTTGATAACAGGCATAATCTGCCAGCAGCATGTCTACCATTGTAAATACTTTTTATAGTAAAGTACTTTAGTGTATCTAAAGTATCATTGTTGTCACTTCCTTTTACAAACCTATCAAAAAATAGAAAAGCTCTTTTCTTTTCTTGTTCAAGAAATCCTGATACAACTCCAAAGGAAATAAAAACAAGAGCTGAATTTGTTTCAAGTTGCTCAAGACTTGAGTGCATTCTTTAGTTATATCTTGTTCATTTTGAGTCCCAGTACTAATTCAACAAGTGCTTATGCGTGTTTATTATTTCTAAATTTGATGTTCCACAGATATTTCTAGGTTATATTTCTATTAGTCCAAGTCATCCTCAATGAGTGTTTTGTCTCTGACCATGAACTTTTTCAGAGAATTCCTGTTGATTGTGAAGACTTGGTTGGTTCACTTGGAATATTGTGTTATCAATTATCCTTGTTTTCATGAACCACTGTTTGACCCAATTGTTCTTAGTTTATTCAAGTGAAGTTTGAACTAGTGAAATTCATCTCATTGATTCTCCTTCTCATCTCAGAGTGACAGCCCAATCCTAGTGCATTTGCAATTGTGACTCTCTATCCTGGAGCCTTTGCTTATCAGTGTTCAGCCTTTGCTCTCAGCCCTTAATTTTTTTGCCTTTTCCACCTGTTGTTTGTAACATTGCCATTGATAATTTATACTAATCACTTTAGAACTTGCTAAATTTATTCAAGCTCCTGCTCATTTATTGGCTGCTGCTGTCATCCTATGGAGCCTTTCCTCTCCTACTAGGAGTTTGTTGTTATTTCATAAGCAATTTCCTCTACTCTTTTCTCAATTCTTCTACCTTTGAGATTTTTCTTGTATTCCAATCTCTTTACCCAGGTTTACTCCCATCTTAAAATTTGCCAAAACCCACCATTAAAAATGGCAGCTTTTTGAAATCAACATACCCTTTAAGTGGTGTATTGAATGATGGCATGTTTAATACAAATGGAATATCTCAAACAAAAATACACCATTTGAAAATTAATCATCATTCATGAAATTGAAAAATACCAATCTGCCCCTCCAAATATTTCAATTTTACCAAAACAAACATCCTCACTCCACAAAACCATAAAAATCATCACTTAATATCACACAGACCACCCTAAATCATGAAACTCATAATTATCAGCATTTACAAACCAACCTCCAGACAGCTAGTCAAAAATTTAATGAAGCTGACCAAAAAAATCTTAATATTTGAATTTGATTCAAACTTAATTTGGAATCTACAGGTGATCATTAAATTCTCACCTGGAAAGGCAATGTTTTGTCCCCAGAATACACACGGTGCACTATCCTTTTTATAAAATTACAAAGCCTCATCTCATGCATGACCTAAGCTTTCACCAAATTTTTTCGCTTATTTGGCATCATTCATGAATTTTTTGGAGATGACTGAAAGCCATCATGTATTCTAGAAGAAATATTGTGATCCTTAATGTGATAATGCTGCTCTAATTGAAGTTTCTCTGTGTAGATTGGGCTTTCATGGGAATGGATAGGCTTACCATTGGTTAGAAAATCCTTTCTCAATTGGTTATGAAGAATTCAACCCATAAATCAAACAATGTATCACCTCTATCTTAGTTTTTTGATGGTTGTAACCTTTCTGGTCAAATAAGGAACAGTGGAAGGAGATATTGAAGGCCATGGAGACAGGATTATTACAAGTTTGTATTGGCTTTGTTGATGGTACCACCATCCCTTTGATTCAGAAGTCCAAACTTTATGGCAACAACTATTTTGATTTGAAGAAAAGGCAGTCCATCTTTCATTCAAAAATCTGTTTTAAAAGTCAGTAAAAAATTATCTGTCCTTTTTTCAATTGGATAATCTGCTCCTGTTCAACTTTTTTGTGATAAAAATGTGACTTTCATTTCTCTCTTTGTTGATCTCCCAGTCTTGTTTCTTGATTCCTATGTTTCAAGTGGGATGCAGAGTGGCAAGAGCCATGTATTTAATATGAAAAAGATCAATAACTTCTTGAATACTCAGATCATTTCAGGTTTGAATGGTTTTTTCCAGAATAACATAAGAGTTCACCTGATAATTAATATAAAACATGTTTCAAATATCACCTAATGCAATCAGGAGTAAAAAGAAATTATGCTATAAGAGTCATGAAAGGAAGATGGGTTAGATGAAGAGGAATGCAGAAAAAGCTTCAAAATTCCAAAGGCATGAGGACATTAATCAACTGGATAATTCCTTGTGTTATTTTCCATAATTCTTTTTACAAAAAAAAATTGAATCAGGTAAAATAGCTCAAGATAAAATTCCTGATTTCCATTCAGCCATTCCTGTTTCATCTGTTCCTTTATATTTTTCCATGAAGGAGAGGATTCTGCCTCTCACTCCAGCTAAATTTGATTGCCAATTTTTTGTCTTTTTGGACTGGTTCAGAAATCAAAACAACTTCCCAAATTCAAATGCATAATTTTTTTTCTTTATATTCTCCAAATCTTCAATTTGTGCTCCAGGTCACCAGTAAAATATTTCCAGTTTACCCTCCTCATAACCACCCTATATAAAATATCAAATCAGATTCTAAAATCAGCATCCAGTGGGCCCCACAATCAGCAAAACTACCTTCACCCTCTTCACCAATAACCAGAACTCAAACTAACATGCTGATATCAACATCCACTGGCCCCCACAATCAGAAAAATCACCTTCATTTTCATCACTACTAATCTGCCCTTGATAAGTATTATGTATAAAGTGAGTACCCTCAAAAAAAAAATTCACTCCCTCCACATCTGATTCCATTAGTTAATCCTTGTTCTTCTCCCCCTAACCTCCATCCCTCCATCCCATCCCTCACCAATTAAACTGAAAATATATTTTAAAATCAACTAGGATCTAATCAATTTGAAAATTAAGTTTTGAATTCTCCAGGGATAGGTGTAGTCCCCGCAGTAAGTTCACTCCCCTTTTTTTTCCCCATCTCTGAATCTCAATTACTTCTAAAGTGCAAAAATTAATAATTATACTCCCCCCCAATGCTTCATCTCCATCCCTCACCAATTGGTTTTCCAGTTTACCATGATTCAATCATTTTGGAAATTGATTTTCAAATCATCCAAGAACTGCTGTAGCCACTCCAGCAAGTTTCCTCACATTCTTATTTAATTAATCTCTGCATAAAGATTCCTTGGATAATTTTAAAATTGATACTTTCACTCCTCTCCCGCCATTTATCCACCTTCATCCTTCTCCAAAAGGGTGTATCAGAGTTAGAAAATAAAAAATTAGAAAAAATACCATTTATCTGGGACAAACCTCCCATTCTTAATGGTGGTTTTATAAAATACACATAATGCTTAACTGATTCATTTCTGAATGGCGTGTTTTAAACATCCGTTAGGAAATTTATTACTCATCATCCATAAATGGGAAAAAAATTGACTACCCCTCCACATAATACAATAACATTAAAAAAACATCATCAAATCATCACACCATCACACCATACACCTCATTGCTTCAAGTAACACACACCAGGGCTGAATTGGGGTCTCTGGCCATCCAGTGACTCCATGTCACCATCCAGTCCCATTTTCCAACCCATTGACTCCCTTTACCGGAAAATTCTATTCACCAATGAAGTATCTTGACTTCACCAAAGTTTACATTAAAAAAAATACAATTCACATGCTATTCACCATTGTGGAAAATGGATGTCACTGGTCATTCCTACATGCAGAAACTAGAATTCACTTGAGCTTACACATCAATGAAACTGAAACTCACTTGGCATTCACCTCGGAAGTAATGATATATAAAACATACAAAATCAAAATATTGTTTACTGGAATGCCTCACCCATAAAAACAGTGATCAAAAATTCTAAAAAATAGTGACAAGTGAATTCCAATGAATCTTGATTTTTTTTGAAAATTTAAACAAAATATACACACACATCTGAATTCCGATGAACTTGGAGATCTAGGAAACCAACTGTAATTTTTCACCAAAACATTCACATTGCTGTTTTTCAGATTTCACAGGTCTGTTGTTTTTATTTCACCTGGTTGTTTCCTGCCTTTCACCTGTGTTTCAAATTTGGGTTTTTGAATGAATTGTATTTCATATCACAATTATTTCTATCAAAAGAGAAAAGAAAAAATGGCACTCAATTCTTGAAAAACACAACAGAAAAACATAATTGATGTTGCATCAAGTAATCCTTCTTTTTTCACCAATGGTATTGCACACTATGAATCCCAGGAACACTTTTTGCGGGGTCAGTGAAACAGTCTGGGTCATCTGGTGTGGAATCACACTGCTTCAAATTTCAGAATTTGATCCACTGGAACTCCTGGGTCTTGATCACAAGTCAACCATTTTCTTGGCTGCCAACAAATAGATTGAAATTAAACCTGGATTAGCAGCTGAGGAGCTGGGTGTTGATGGAGTGAGGGGCTTTGGAGGTTTGGTAGGCTTCATCCATTGTAACAGCCTGATTGCTAAGCCTTCAACCACTAGTTTACTAGCTGCAGCCAGTGAAAAAGTTTCAGCATGTCAGCAAAAACACAAATTAAACAAGCCCCTCCAAAAAAATTCCCATTGCACCAAAATACTTGTGTTTGGAGGAATGCATCCAAACACAAGAATTTTGGTGCAAAGGTTTTTTTTTTGAATCCCGCTTTAAGAAAAAAAAATTGCACCAAAAGGCTTGTGTTTGGAGGCATGCATCCAAAAACAAGCATTTTGGTACAATGGTTTTTTTGGGGGATTTGTCAAAAAAATTTCTTTAAAAACTGTTTCACCAAAATGCTTGTGTTAGGATGTATGGTAATGCAAGCTTGTCTGGGCACACTCCAAATTCCCGCTTGGAACCATGCCCAGCAGGCTTAGGTGTGTTCCCAGCGGGCTTAATTTCCCCACCCAGCTGTTTTGAAGATCTTGGCATACCTCCAAGTTCCACTCAGCCAATTCCAAGCTGTTGGAACCCCCCTTCAATCACTTCCTCCCCCTCACTTGCTCCATCCCCCTCCCCCTCACTTGATACCTCCCCCTTACTACCTCCCCCTTGCTATCTCCTCCTTTCTACCTCTCCCTTGCAAACTTCTCAGTTTTACTGGCCAAGGTTCTGGCAGCTAACACTATGGGAATCAATCTGTTTGGTCAATGGGACTTGATCAATGTTTAAGTCAAAGGCATGTCTTTTCATTGCCCCAGTTGGTTTTGACAGTCTTGTACCCCTTCTGTTTGCTTGGCAATGGTGATTGCTCAGCTCCCTTTATTTTTGTATGAAAATTTTCATTTGTTTTTTCTAATTGAATAAGTTGTAAATAGTATTGACAAGTTTATTGAAGGAAAGAAAAAAAAATTCCCTCAATCATTCATCTGGTGGATGTGGCCAATTGGCCCTCAGTACACAAGCATTTTGGTGCAATGGGTTTTTTTTCAATTCTTTAAAAAAAAAAAACTGTTGAAATTCTTTTTTTAAAAAAAACTGTTGGACCAAAATGCTTGTGTTTGGATGCATGCCTCCAAACACAAGCATTTTGGTGCAGCAGTTTTTTTGCCATTATTTAAAAAGAAAAAAAATCTGTTGAACCAAAATTATTGTGTGTGCAACAGTTTTTTTTTACTGCCTATCAGCAATTATGTGTGTACCATGTCTGAGTTTAATTCAAATGGTACTCACATATAGGGCTCTACAGCCCATTTGACAATCACACAGATCATTCAGGCTGGTGTGGATATCACTGCTTTGGGCAAAATGGCTGCAATACATGTGAAATAAGTCATTTCGGACACGAGCCCTCACGGGCCCCTTGGACTGGATGGGCCATGCCAAAAAAATGGGGCTTAGGGGCCATTTCCAGCCTTCTTCTGTATTGCGGACATACCTGGCCTCTTGGGCCAGCCCGGAAAATAGTCATTCCTTATTTTTGGGCTGGGCAGGCCCGTTCTTACTGTTGCCCGTGTTGCGGCCCGCACAAGGCCAATTTCCCTTGCTTCTGGCCCACTGTGGGGCCCGACGGCCCCTGCGGGGCCATTGCAGGGGGCAGAGAGACTCTGAATGGAGTCCCACCACCCCGGCCAGTTGTTGTGGCTGCGGGGTAGCAGCTGCGACTGAGGTATGCGGCCGCGGGGTAGCAGCCGCGGGGTAGCAGCAGCGACCAAGGTATGTGGCCACGGGGTAGCAGCCGCGGGTCAATAGCAGCAACCATGGGGGTTGCAACTGTGGGGTTAGCTTTGTTCCCCCCCATCCCCCCATCCCTCCATCATTGCAAGGGTGGGAGGCAAAAGACAGACCAGGCTGGTTGCAACAAGGCAACCATTGGTGGTGGGGACTGAAGAGTTGAAGGAAGGCTATAATGCCATAAAGGGATGAAAAGGAGGTGATAAGACTACAAAGAGCCAAAGGGGAAGAGTTAATTACTTTTAAAGTCAAGTGGAACTGATCCAATGAGGAGGAAGGGACACTCCGGTTTTGATAACTGGTGATCAGATGATTTTTCATTCATGGTCCCAAGGAAGGACCAGTATTTAAGCGCAACTAGAGAACCCCCAAGAGGGGCCTAAGACAGCAGGTTAGTGACAACTAGAGAGCCCCAGAGGGGGCCTGAGACAGGAGTAGTTATTTAATGGAAAAAGTAAGTTAGAGACAAAGGTAACTAAATTTGTTAGTTAAAGAATATGAACATCAAAAAAAACAAAACACCACCTTAACTGACAAATTTAGGAACCAATTTGAGACCAATCAACATTTCAGAGATTTATGAGAATTGAGAAGAGGATATGAGAGATATGAGATTTTGAGAATAATTGACAAGACACCACCTTGTCAGGATATGAGATGAGGAAGGAAAGCCTATTTTAAGAGGAGCAACATGGACCTCAGGCATAGTTGCCTAGCATGATATGGGGAATGATAGCCTATTTTAAGAGGAGCAACAAGGACCTCAGGCATAGTTGCCTAGCTTAATGGGGAAGAATGATATGATGATGATGATGATGGTGATGAGGGTAATGGTATAGATTAATGGGTGAGAATGATATGATGATGATGATGGTGGTGATGGTGATGGTGATGGTGATGGTAATGGTGATGATAATGGTAATGGTGATGGTGATGGTTTTAGAGATGAAGTTGGAATGGAGTGGTGACAGTTATAGGATAATGGTGGTGTTGATAGAGTGTTGAATATTAATGAATGTGATTGTTGTAATGAAAGAGGGTGGACAATAGAAAGATATAAACAGGTAGTATTGAACAAAAAATGAGGGAAGAATTCCAACAGGGACTAGATCAACCTACCACCATATAGGGGCCATTTCTCCCCCCCCCCTGTTACCAAGGGGGAGGAGTGACGGGCTGTTGGGGATTTGATCACCCCCCAGCCCAACATCAAAGCGATGCCCTGGGGCCATCAACCCCCAGGGCCCCTGGAGGGGGATTTCATCACCCCCCCAGGGAATCATTTGTAAGGAGGGGGGAGGGGGGCAGCATGTCTTCTGGTTGCGGGGGAGCTTTGTTCCCCCCATCCCTCAATCATTGCAAGGTTGGTAGGGAAACAAGGGACCAGGCTGGTTGCAACAAGGCAACCAGCGGTGGTGAGGACTTGATCACCCTACCACCAGACAGGGGCCATCTCCCCCCCCCTGTTACCAAGGGGGAGGAGCAATGGGCTGTTGGGGATTTGACCACCTCCCAGACCAAATTCAAAGCAATGCCCTGGGGCCATCAACTCCCAGGGCCCCTGGAGGGGGATTTCATCACCCCCCCAGGGAGTCAGTAGTAAGGAGGGGGGATGGGGTTTGGCATGTATGCTGGTTACACCCCCCCCCCTGGTAAGCTTTTGAGAGCGGAGTCCTGCTTGGCCCACAAGGGGGGCCAGGGGCTGGTTTCCCTATGCAACCAGTCATGTAATTAGTAAGCAATGGCCAAGGTGTGTTGTTTTTGAACCATTGAGTCAGGTGTGGTTCAAGTGGTTTACATATACCAGTGTTGTGTAATTGAACCTTGATGGTGGGGCTCAAGTTGCCTGGACCACACTTGGCTCCTGCCAGACCAAATTCTCATTCATGCCTTACTATATGGGAGTGAACACCACTGCACTGGAAACAGTGAAACTAAAACCACATAAAAGTGTAGTCCCTCCTCTGCCCACCCTCTCATGTGGATGAAATACACACAATTCTTGGTCTGTAAAGTACCTTCACTCTTTTTATAAGAAATGAGTTTCTTGTATGAAATAAATGTGGCTTTGTAAGTCTGAAATATTTTCAAACAAAGAGTTTTGGGGAGGTGCTCTGGTCAATATTAGTTGGCCTTTGCATGCTAGAGACATTGGTTCACATGCGCAAATGAGTCCATTAAGGAAACCGTGCAATGTGTGGGCTTTTGTTGTTGATAGTATTTGTTTTTTTGGGCTGTGGCCGTTCCATGCTCAATGTGCATTCCTTCCTGCATGTGATTTTTAGTCAAATAGGCTCAAAGCAAAAATTCACATAGGAAAGAAAGGGCATGAATCTGTTTGAGAGATGCACATTGAATTTGTACAAATGGTTATTTAAGTCTTTGACTGCAAATCCAAGCATTTAGCATTTGAAAATAGATTGGTAGCCCTGGAACATAGGTTCCAAAGAGAGTGGCTATAGTGGCAGAAGAAATACAGGTTTTTTTTAGATATTGATTCAAGAGAATCTTTTGAAAAAAGACATTCCTGCAAGGAAGATCCAGATTTGAGCATGAAAAGCCAACTAAATAAAAAGAGTGTATTAAAGAATGCATGCAAAATAAAGTCAACTAACACAGCTCCTCAGGTGAGTATTTAGAAAGAATACAATAAACTCTGAAAGGAGAAAGAGATTTAAAATAGATGGTGTGGGTAAAACACATTAGCACCTTTCATGCAGAAAGTTGATTTATATGAAGAAAACAGAACACAGAAACTCCATCTATGATGGGAGAATGAGGGGAAAGAAGATTTATCTTAGAAATGGTAATTTAACACCACATGCCTCAATATTTGTAGAGGATTTTGTTGAAATGGTAGTTGGTTCTCCAATTGTGTTGGAGTCCAACCTTTCTTTTCTGCCAGAAGTTTCAGCCTGGTAGTCTTGTTTTATCCTAGTACAATTCTTCTTCCCATTACTGTTAGTGAGTTCCAACTTGGATTTGTGTTAACCATCCATGTGAAAAATTTGCTGAGATATCATTTTGAATGCTGCACTTCTGGCAGAGGTATCCATGTTTTTTACATGAAATAATTTCTTGAAAAGTGAAATGAAAGCCTTTTCTGTATACTAAACTGCATCCATAAAACATTTAAGTGACCTGTGAGTTGATTTGAAGTGATTTCCTGGTGAGCTTGCAGTGAAAACTGGGGACACTTTGGTAAAAGCATTGTTACATTCAATTGAATTAAATTCCAAGGGTTACATCCATTTCTATAGCCTGCTTTATGTTATTCTCTTTTTATTTATTTATTTTTTTGTTACAAAAAAATTAGGACAAATTTCATTTCACACAGGAATGCCTGATGTCCCCACACATCAATTTTCACGTTCATTACATAGACTCTTTATGATGCTTCAATCTTGGCCTCAACAAAAAATCCCAACTGTTAGTAGAGGAGGTGGAGCTTTATGAAATTATAATGGTGACTCTGTGAAAAGTGAGAATGGCACAAACTGAAAACTTGATATGATTGTTTCAATTCATTCAACCAAAAAAATTCCTTTGAGGAACACACAAATAAATTTTGCTGTAAAAAATTTGACATTTTTCAAAAAATTGTTTTTTTTTTTTGGAAAATAATCTTGTATTATTATCTTGTTCACAATGCCATAATTCAAAGTTCATGATTTGGAAAATACAGTTGACTTTCAATTTCCCAAACGGTGAAATCAAGTTGATTCTCATTCCCAGCAGCAGTGAAATCCTTTTGACTTTCATTTTAAATAAAGGTGAAACCCACAAGAAATATTGTGTACAGCATTGTGAAAAATTAAATCAATCATTGTTATTTCATGATGAATATTTTGATACTTACAGAGGACAACAGTGGCCACAAATAGTGAATTGATGTCACTGGTCAGCCAGAGACCCCAATTTGGCCCTGGTGACAAATCAAAAGCAGTCATGGAACTGCTCACTCTCAAAATTTTCAAAAAAAAACTTGAGACATATTTCAACATGAGATCCAGCTGACTTACTTTTTTCAATATTTTAATCTGATTAAGACTCTCATTCTGGTTCCAATGGGTTATCCTTGAATTATTCATTGTAAAGGAAATACTAGAGAAGGTAAAAAAAACCTTATGTTGGGGTTTAAAAAATTTCCCTGGCATGGGAATTTTTTTGCCCTCACCTTCAAATGGCCTGAGAAGAGGGCTTGCCCTTTTGGTGGACCCTGCTGCGGCTCAAGCAGTTATACAGACATTTTTAAAATGTAAGTGGGGCCAGCCATGTTTTATTTCAGCTTGCTACTATTTACAGAGAAATCTGTCAATGTAACAAAATAAACAAATAAAACAAAAATATTATTAAAATCCAAAGAACAAATAGCAAATCCATAAATTTGATGAAAAAAATAGATTACCAACCCAAAATTAGGTGGGTTTTCTCACCAACCCCACGCTTGAATTCTTACTCCTTCATAACTTAAATGATTTAAGAAAATCCTTTCCAAAAGCCATGACACCACTATGGTGACTTTTTTGGCCACCTTGATATTTCACATGTATTTTCATGTATAGGTTTAACAACTGAAATTCAGTCAGAATTGAAGTGTTGTGTATATTTTAGGAGTTACAGGCAGATATGTGTTCTGTCAGAATTCTTGCATGCAGCCTGCACCCACTCAATGCATGCTACGCGTGTCAAATCTAACAATACTGCAGAAACATTCCAGGAAAACCACATTCAATATGCTCCTATTTTCTGTCCCAAATTACCTCCAGCAGTTTTTAAGCCTGTGCGCATCAAATCAGAAAGGACAATTTCTTTCAAGAAGTCACAGAATGCAACTATTACAACCATTATGCATGCATCATGCATATGTAATGATGTTACTAAATTATAGAATATAATTTGAAACATCTAAAAGTCAAATAAAAATATATAATCAAATTATAAAGCTAAAGAATTCAAGAAAAAAATAATAGAGGTTCCCACAAAAACAACCTTATCAAATCTTTATGGACCAAAAGGGGTTAAAAATATGCTCAAAAAGTTTTGTATTTGAAAATATTTTTTTTATCTTTACTTTTAAAATTTTTATCAAAGCAAAAGAAAACATTTTGCAAGCCAAGCAATCAAGTAATTTTTTTTATTTCACCAAGAGTTCTAATGCTGCCAATACAGGCCATGGCTACTAATAAACTATCTTTTTTGTCTTTAGCTAGCCTTTCCCTCTCCTTTTCCAGGTGCTCTTGCTGTTGATCCTTCTCCTTTTACTCTGTTTGAAACTCCAGCTCAGCCTGTTTCATTTGCCACTCAGCATCCAAATTTTTTTGTTCAGACAAACTCTCAGCATTCTGCTTTTGAAAATGGGTGATGTTAAATTCACGGCTCCAACCATGTGGTAGTCGTGTAGGGCCCTACACGGCTCAAATTAGGCCTGGGGGCCCAAAGACGACTACAAAGGGCTGTTTCAAACATGCGCAACCCCCGGGGGGTTGTGTAGGAGTCATGTAAACCCCATACATGGCTCAAATGAGCCGTGTAACCCCCTTACACCGCTCAAATGAGCTGTGCACCCCTGTACATGGCTCAAATTGGCCGTTTTTGGGGGTGCACAATCCCCCGCAAGCCGTGCCAGAATTTTGCGCACCCCCTGGACCACACTCGGGTTCTGTCAACCCAAATTTGGGATTAATGCATACTTTGTGGGACTGTTGTTTTACACCTAGCAATCTCAAAGAGACATTAAAGTGAAAATCAAGTGAAATTAAAGCAAATAATCATAAATCATATAAAAATCTGCAAAAAATTCATTCTCAACTCAAAAGTGCACAAACTTTGTTTGATCAATTGAAAGTTGGATTGAATACTGAAGTATACCGTTGCATTTTTTTGCATGGGAACAGTGGCAAGCCCTCCTTCTTCTCACATGGCTGCATGGAAGGTCTACATTGATAGTTCCATCAAAAAAGCTTTGGAAAAAGAAAAAAAGGATTTGGTTAATGAAACATTGGAAGCACCAATTGCATCCTCATCAAGGGTGACAATTGAGGAACAAAATGATTCACAAATGGAAATGACTGCTGGTGGTGAGTAACATTTTATGTTACTGGTCTTTGTCGTATTTGATTTGATTGAAACTGATGGGTTCATGTAACTATGAAAATATGACTTAACCAATGAATTTTTACTAGATACACTTGACCCACCTTCCTTGAGAGCTTTTCCCACTAGGGAAGAGGCACAAAAATATTGTCAACCATGGACAATGAAGCATGGTTACGCTTTAACAGTTTTAAACTCAAAGCGTGACCAATATGTGGATTTAGCTTGCAATAGACATGGTTCATATTCAGGAAGTCTTCTTACCAAATGGTCTAGACAAACTCACACAAAGAAGGTTGGGTGCAAGTTTTGAATCCATGCAAGTCGCACAAAGGCAGAACCCTTGTGGCGCCTCTCCTACAAAGAAACCCAACATAACCATCAACCATCTGAACATCCCTCTGTGCATCCTCAACTGAGGAGAATCTTGGGGGTGGCCTTAGACAATCTATTAGAAGGCATGAATGATGGGCTCAATACGTTACAACTGAAGAGAAAATTGAGCAAGATTGATGGGCGGGATTATGTTGATGACCAAACAATCTATAACACTAAGCAGAAGGTCACACTTGCAGAACTAAAGGGAGAAAGTGTTATGGAGGTACTATATAATGAACAGCTTGAAGAAACAAGTTGGATTTACTGGTCAAAGTCTCACTTGGAGGCCCTGTACTTAGCACATCCAGAGGAAGTAAAGCTTTCAAAACAATTCCATCATATTGCTATGTTGGATTGTACTTATAAAAAAATAAGTACAAAACCACACTATTGCATGTTGTAGGAATGACAGCAAATTGCAAAACTTTCACAAAAGATCTTGCTTTATAACAAAAGAAACTTTTGAGTTCTAAAGTTTGTCTGTAAATGCATTAGAGAATTTGGCTTATGATCCTGAGAGACTTCCAAAAGTCTTTGTGAAGGACTGTGAAAAAGCTCTGATTTGTGCTATGGAATCTATTTTCTCTGATTCATCAAGACAATGTTGCACTTGGCACTTGTCTAAAAACATACAAGCAAACTGTAAAGTGCGCTTTGTTAATGAAATTGAAGGATGGAAAAGCTTTATGAATCTGTGGGAAAAGTATGGGGCCTCAAAGACCAAGGAGGAGGTGGAGGTCAATGATGCGGAACTCAGAGTAGGTCCAAATTACTGCTTCTTATTCTTCCTAGTTTTGGGTTCTGACCTTTTGACTTGTATAGTGTTTCTTGAAAGACTATGAGGATGTAATTTAGTACATGGAAAATAACATTTTCCCTATCAAAGAGATGTTTTTAAAAGCGTGGACTTGTATAAACCCAGATTTTGGAAACAAAACAACTTCTTGGGTTGAAGGGGCCCATGAAACTCTCAAACAACTCCTTGAAAACTCTTTGGGAAACCTGTTGGATGTTTGGAAAAGCGTTGACAGAACAGTTTTGAATCAAATTAATTCAGTTCATGCATCACTTTATAACTCTTGAATTAAGTTAGGGACAGTTCTTCCCCCTGAACTGTTACCATTGGTTTACAAATTGTCTTTGGAAGCAATCAATCTTGTTAGGGAACAATTTGAGAAGTTCAAACCTGATCATGATGGCAAAGTCTGTAACAAGTCATATTTCAAGACTATGGGTTTTCCCTGTTCCCACCAAATAGGTGACCGTCTAGCATTCAAAGGATCCATGGTACCTGAAGATGTTCATCCTCAGTGGAGGTTGGAATATTACCCTTGCAGTTCTAGTTCTGTAAGTTGGCTTAAGTTGGATTGTTCAAGTTGGCTTGGTCAAATCACTATGTGATTAATGCTTTTTGATTAATGCTTTTTGATTAATGCTTTTTGATTAATGCTTTTTGATTAATGCTTTTTGATTAATGAATCCTAATTCACTAATGGTTGATCCTTTTTAATATTTCCAGTGCAATGTTGATAAAATGCTAATAATTACTCAGTTATGTGAAAAATTCAAGGCAACAATCTTGGAATCTCCAGATTACAAGAAAAGCGGACTATTGAAGTATATCATTCAGAAGATTATGAAATATTGATCCAAGCCAAGACTTGAACCTAAAGTCTTACAATCAAGTAGGGGCAGGCCAAAATTGACAGATACGCGGCGAGAACAATCCCAGTTTGAGCTTGTTGACAAAGAACTCAAGGGGGAAAAAAGAACTAGAAGGGCTCCAAACAAGAAAAGACAAAAGATGGTAAGTCTTTTCTTTTGAGATATGTTCATTTTGTTGGTTTAATGAACTTGGTTACTAACTAATGATGAATTGTTAGTCAAAGTTGGCAGAATCTGAATCTGACTTTCATAGTTCAGAGGAAGAGACTTAAAGTGAATTGGGATCACTTAATTTGGAATAAGAATCCTCTTCAGAGGAAGAGAACATGCGGAAAAGCTCAACCAGAAGCTCATCTTTGGTGAGTTTTAATTTAATTGATCCAATTAAAGAAATGAATACTAAGTTAGTTTTAATGATAGGAACCAAACATGAAATACCTCAATCAAATAACCAACAAATTTCATAAGTTCTTGGGTGAGGTTTGGGATCCAATTTGAGATGGGAATTGCGTATTTAGAGTCATTTCTAAATCTCTTGGTTATGAAGAAAATGGTTGGTTTAAAGTTAGGAAGGAAATGATTGAAACATGAGAGGAACATAAAGCATGCTTCATTAAGATGCTTGGTGTTTCAAAGGAGTTTGGAAATATTAAACAAAGACTTGATGTTGAATAAATCAATAAAAAGATTCCCTCCTCAAAATGGCTGGCTAAATTGGACATGGGTCAAATCATAGCAGACACATATTCAAAACCTATATGTTTCATTTCATTGGAGTCATGTGATACTTATACTCCAATGAAAAATGGTGTTACTGATCAATCAGATCCAATGTTCATTTCCTTTGTCAACAATAACCACTGGGTTCTATTAGTACTTGAGGAAGAAATGATTCCAATGCCACCTATTTTAGAAAAACCACATTACTTGATTTCTAAAAAAAGCCTCTGTTTGGGTTGATCATTCTTCTCAAAGATCAACTGCAAATGTATTCTAGATTGTAATAGACTTTGACTTCATTTAATCATTGGGTTTCATATAAATCGTAATTATGATGCAGCTAATGAGTTCTATTAATATAAAGGGTTATCACATTTTGAACATCATTATGTTGAGTGTTTTGAGTTAACATCATTATATTGAGTGTTTTGAATGAGAGTTTGATGGTAAGTCAGTTCAACTTGTGTTGGGCTGATTCCATCACAAGCTTAACTTATGTTAAGGTTGGGATGGGATCAGCTTAACACAAGTTGAACTTGTTTTTTTCTTGGTGTTTTTACTTTAGGGATTGTCAAAAGACCTGTATTCTTTTGGGCACTCTTACTTTAGGGCTGGTCAAAAGACTTCTTTAATTTTTGGGCCCTTTTACTTTAGGGCTAGTCAAGTTGAAATGACTTTAGGGCATGTCAAGTTAGTTGTATTTTTTTGGTGTTTTTAATTTAGGGCTTGTAAAGTTACTTGTCTTTTTTTTGGTGTTTATACTTTAGGGCTAGTCCAGTTACTTGTGTTTTTTTGGGTCTTTTTACTTTAGGGCTAGTCCATTGGATAGTACCAGTTTTGTTGGATTTTGATTTATTTATTTATTTATTTGTTTTTTTAACCAAGAAATGATAATTCTTTGATTCTTTGGTTTATTTCTGTTTTTTGAAGGGTTTATTTAGTTTATGGGTTGTGTTGGTACCCTTTCATTCCTTTTCCTTATTTTTGTTTCTTTTTTGCTCACCATGGTCCGGTGCCGTGTGGAATGCCACACGACTACATTTGAGCTGTGTACAACTCCACACAGCTTGAATGTAGTCGTGTGGAAGTCCACACGGCGGCAGACCGGGTTGGGTGGGCCACACAACTCCATGAGCCTTGGGGGGCTGTACACGGTTAAAATTGGACCATGTGCTGTGCCACATGGCCCATCTCAAACCGTTTGTGTGGCTCAATGAGCCGTGAATTTAACATCACCCTTTGAAAATCCATAGCCAGTTGACAATCCCACTTCTCCTTTTCAAATTAAAATTTTTCTGATTCAATTTGTGATTTCACTGTTTTTTGGAGGATTGGAATAGGAATGAGCTTGATTTTGAAAGCAAGGAGAATCAATCAATGTACTGGATTGAATCTTAATTCTCCATGATATCCTCAAAGCCCAAAAAACTTGAAGTGTTTCTCCTCTTTTGACCACTACTGGGGTTGATGTTGATTGAATTGGAGGCCTTTTGCTTGAGAGAAATTGAGTTGGTCACCAAGACCAGACTGGAATTGATTGTATAAAAATGAAACCAATAAGTGGAGAGTTTAGAACAAATGGGTATTCAAGAATGAGAGTTGACAAAAGGAGTTCTGATCCAAAGGAATAAAGGAATCAAAATGAGGAGAAGGTTTTGAAGGGGATGGATTGGTCTGACAAGATTGAGACAGCCAAGCACAATGTGTCAAACGTTCCCAATGAGCACCTTGAGTGATCTTTGTAAGAGTGGAGTGAGTTATTGTTGATTGGTGAGTTGGAGAGTTGATTCTTACAATGATCAAGCTGGATGCCGGGGAACATAAATTGATCAAGGGTTTCCTTGAGTTGTTGGTTGTTTCAGGAATTGTTTGAGTGGGGTTGCCGTTGGTTTATTGATGGAGAGAAACAATACCACTTTGTTTGGATTGAGTTGAAGAGACCCAAGTAGTACCAAAGCACCAATTGCGGAGTGAAGTGACCACACCAGTATTTTTGAAGGTACCGGCAGCAAGTATGACAAAGAAAAAATATGAGATAAAGGAAAAAATCAAGAAAAATAATAATAAATAAATAAATAAAAAACAACACAAGCAGGCACCAATGAGGTGCCTATTTTCATAAATCAAAACAACAAGATTCTGCTGTAGGTGGACAATGAATATCTTAAAATAGAGCAAGAGAACAGAACATTGTAAGAATAACATTTTAACAGCCCCACTCAACTCATCAATGAATGAAATAGAGAGCTGAATGCATTTACAAAACAGGTATTTGAAATCTTCTTTGCGGCCTTGGTCAGGGCATTGGCAATCATTGAGAGAGATGGAATCAACTTGAGATTAATTAGGCCATTTTCAAAATTGTGTTTCAGACTCTTTGTTTTGAGATCTATATGCTTAGCCTTTGATATTGATCCAAATTTTTTAATTTTGTCATTGAGTCCCTTGTTATCAATAAGGTGAAGAGGACATTTGAACTTAGAGAAATATACGTCTTTGATTAGCTGTTGCAACCAGCGAGCTTCAAGTTGACAGCTGGATAAGGCCACACATTGCAATTCAGTAGACAAATGGGTGATGTTTTGATGCCTTCTGCTGGTCCAATAGAGGGGGCTTACTTTGAATGAGCATATGAAACCACTTTGGGAAATTCTTGAAGTAGGGTTGTCACCCCAGGTGGCATCACTGAAACAGATGAGCCTGTCTGAGATTGATTGTTGACCAAGGGTGAGAGTGAGATTTTTGGTGTTTGAAAGGTACTTCCAGACGTGAAAAATTTTGTTCCAATGACTGATCCCTGGGTGTTCACAGTATTTAGCTAGACTGGAAACAGCAAAGCTAATATCTGGGCAAGCAAGACCGGCTATGAAGTTTAATTGACCTATAGGAGACCTGTAGTTGACTTGGAGCTTGAGGAATTCTTGATGATTGTCCTCACTAGCTGGTGAAAGATGAAGACCGGGAGTAAAAGGAGTAGATACAGCACAAAAGTTTGCCATATCAAGCTCAGATACCCCCTTTTCAATATGAAGGGGAAATGACAGTTGAATAAGACTATCCTAGCAAACAACCTTCATTCCAAGCAGAGTGTTTGGTTTGTGAGCTGATGAGTGTTTGAATTTGGAAAGGAAGGCATCCTTGAACTGGTTGACATTTCCAGCTACAAAAAGATTGCCCACATGAAAAAAAACCACTGAGCAACCATCATTTCCAATGTAGAGACAGGGATTGCAGTTTGATTCTGTGAATCCTTCCAACTTGATCCAATCACTCAGCATGCAATACCAATTTTGTGGTGCTTGCTTCAGTCCGTACAAGGATTTCTTGAGTTGTAAATATTTTGATTTCCAATTGCAGCCATAGGGAGTCTTGATAAAGACTTGTTTGTCTATTTCTGAATGTAAAAACGCGCCTTTGACTTTGAGTTTCAGAATTCTGAGATCCTTGTCTGCCGCATAAGTGAGGATCACTCGCAGTGAGGCCACCTTACCAGTTGTTGCATAGGTCTCAAGATAATATAAGCCGTATCTTTGACTGAAACCTTGGATGAAAATTTGAGTTTTGAAGGTGTAGGGCTTGCTGTGAGCTTTGTGCTTTATTTTGAAGACAGGAAAGGTGTTCAGGGGATTGGTGACTTGATTTTCATTGGCTTCCTCCCAAAATTCTTAGTCCTCAATGGTGGCAAACTCTTTCTTGGCTGACTCTTTCAAGTGAGGGGTTTGAATGGCCTCTTTGAGAGTTGTTGGTAGTTTTTCTGCTACAAAGCCACATTGATCCCGTTTGGAAATTTTGTCTGTATTCCTTAAGGTTGGTTAAAGAACTTGCTCTACTGAAAATTTTTTAACCAAAATTGTCTTGCTTTCATGATCTGGAGCTTTGCTTACAGATTCCTCCTTGATTTCTTTGACATTTTTGTCCAATGGCGCGTTTTCAGGGGCACTGGTGAACTGACTTGGAGCTTGAGGAAGTTTTGGGGCTTGGAAGAGATCATCCTTGGATGAGATTCAAATAGGCTTTTTATTGTTGAATATTACATGTTTGGTAATGATGATCATACCAGACAAGTTAATCAATTTATATGACAAGAGCTGCGGATTGAACCCTACTAAAATTCCAGAGGCTCCTATTTCATCTAGTTTAGAATGTATGTTGGTTTTGTTCAGTTTGTACGTGAGGGAAGAGCCAATTGGTTTGATATAATCTTTTGGTAGTTCATTGTTGTGCATCTTAGTCCAAGGTGAATCTTCACCCTTTTCTTTTGGAATTTGGTTCAGAATCAAACAGCAGCCTTTAACTACTTTGTGCCAGCAAGATTTTGGTAAACCAGTACCAGAGATAGTGGCTCTTGCAGCCTCAATTACCGTTTGGTTTGCTCTTTTGACTCTACCATTGTGCTGTGAATGATATGGTTCACTGACTATTTGATTGATGTAGTGATCACAATAGTAAGCTTCAAGTTTTTAATTGACAAATTCTCCCCCTCCATCAGAGCACACCTCCTTTGGATACCAACCAGTCTTTAGATTTTGTTTTTTGATGACAAAGATGATTACGTCCGCGGCATCACTTTTCAAATTAAGAGGGAAGCTTGCTAGATACCCAGAATAGGAATCAATCAGGTTTAGTATGTACTTGAACCCGCCTTTAGAGGTAGGATTTATTGGACCCATCAGGTCTAGATGGATTTTTTTGAAGCATTTGGAGGCAACATTCTGTTGACAATTGAATGGTTTTTGAGTGATTTTTGCTTTGTCACAACTGAGACACTCAAATGTATCCTTATCTACTGATGGTATGGGGTACTTCAGGAACTTCTCCATCCTTCCTAGACTACCCTGTCCTAGTGATCAATGGAACCTCATGAGATCTTCTTGCAAGTAATAGGAGACTCTTTGCTCAGACAGCATGTTGATAAAAAATAGGTGGTTGTTGATCTTCCCATAAATAAATTTTTTCCCTTCCTTGCAAAGTTCAAAAGTACTAGGTTGACAACTCACATCAACAGTGAGTAACCCTCCTCTTGTCATAAGCGCTCCCAGAGAAATCAGATTCATGGTGGAGTCAGGAACCCATACCACATTCAACAGGGCTATGAAGGAATCCTTGGTAGCAAGTGCTGCCTCTCCCATCCCTTTGATGGTGATTGCTGCATCTTTCTTGCCTGTAAGTATCTTATCTGAAAAATTGCTGAGATGGAGATGGTTGAAGGAGTCTTTGTTGATGATCATATGAACCAAGCACCCAGAATCCAAGATGAATTGCCTAGAAAGACCATCCAAATCATATGATCTGGCGCTCATCCCACAGAAAAAGGAATAGAAATGTGCCTTTTTTGCTGACTTTGACTTGGATTTCTTGCCGCAATTGTGAGCATTCAAAGGCTTGAGTTCTAGAAACTCAAACCAACACAAACTGGAAGAGTGTGACGTGAAAGAAGGGTTATGTTTTCCATTTTCGCATCTAGGACCACAATATAAGGCCACGTTGACAGGTTCAGCGCAATCATCTTGATCTATCACCTTGTTCTTGTGTTGAATGAGATGATCTAGCACAATTTTGATCTTCATTTCAGTTGTCATGTGCATGATTTTTGATTTCATGTTTTGCATGGAAGGTGTTAATTTGAAAAGAACCAGGTAGGCAATGATGTTGGTGGGAAGTTTGATACCTACCTCAGTCATTTTCTTTAGGTAGACCTTTACTGAGTTAAAAAAAGTGTTGATGTTTGACTCCATGGAAAGATGGAGAAATCCATTGAATACTCTTGCTTGATTTGCAGATTTAGAAGAGGCAAAATGACCTTGATTTGAGATCCAGATGAGTTTTACGTTGTCCTTGTTTGCATCATTGATAACATTGTCATAGATGTTTGAATCTAGTTTGGCCATTAGGTGTGCTAAAAACTCCTGATTGACTTCTTCATCCAGAATTATTGATTTGTCAGGATTTTCCATGGTATCAAAGATTCCTTGCAATTTGAACAGCTTCTCAAACTTCTTCCTCCACATGCTTTATTTGTCTGCCGTGAGTAGTGGAGTGGACTTTATTAGCGACTTGATGGCAAGGGATTTGTATTTCATGGAATAACCCCTGGTCCTGGCATTGTTTGTGGCCCCGGTCAATCCATGTCAAGCTGAAAGGCTGTTAACTGTGAGAGAAATTGAGTTGGTCATCAAGACCAGACTGGAATTGATTGCACAAAAATGAAACCAATAAGTGGAGAGTTTAGAAAAAATGGGTATTCAAGAATGAGAGTTGACAAAAGGAGTTCTGATCCAAAGAAATAAAGGAATCAAATGAGGAGAAGGTTTTGAAGGAGATGGATTGGTCCAAAAAGATTGAGACAGCCAAGCACAATGTGTCAAACGTTCCCAATGAGCGCCTTGAGTGATCTGTGTAAGAGTGGAGTGAGTTATTGTTGATTGGTGAGTTGAAGAGTTGATTCTTACAATGATCAAGCTGGCTGCCAGGGAACATAAATTGATCAAGGGTTGCTTTGAGTTGTTGGTTGTTTCAGGAATTGTTGGAGTGGGGTTGCCGTTGGTTTGTTGATGGAGAGAAACAAGACCACTTTGTTTGGATTGAGTTGAAAAGATACAAGTAGTACCAAAGCACCAATTGGGGAGTCAAGTGACCACACTGGTATGTTTGAAGGTCCTGGCAGCGAGTATTACAAAGAAAAAATATGAGATAAAGGAAAAATCAAGAAAAATATTAATAATCATAATAAAAACAGAAGCAGGCACCAATGAGGTTTGTATTTTCATAAATCAAAACAACAAGATTCCACTGTAGGTGCACAATGAATATCTTAAAGTAGAGCAAGAGAACACAATGTTGTAAGAATAAGATTTTATCATTGCTTTCCCTTTGCCAAGGAGGTTTGTGTGGGAATGGTGTCACTCTCATTTGAAGGGGATGTGGGAGGCCCCATTGAATTCAGTTTTTTGCCATTCAGGAATGGATGAGTATGTTTTTTTAGAATCTAAATCAGTCAGGATTAACCAGACAGAAGAGAAAAGAACATGGTTCCTTACTTCAGCAGATTTTGATGTCAATGGTGATAGAGGAATAAGAATCTCCTCATTGGCCAAGGTGTTGAGGTCTTTCACCCCAAGAAGAGAGCAATCCATGGAAGGAAGTGAGAGCTTCCAGGAAGGGTGTGTCAATGCTTATTTAGAAATGATCAGAGCTGGTTGTTTTGGAATATCCTCCTCCACATCTGATGGGGACCACTCATAGTTTTTGTTTGGATCATCATTGCTAGGCTGAGCATCCACAGCCAAGTCCTCAGCATCAACTGAATTGGTTTTTTGAGCATCAAAAGCGGCTAAAGGGCTGATATTGGCCTTATTTCCAAATATTTCATCCATTTGAAAATAAAAAGGACAAATTGAGTCCAACTTATCAACCACCAAGGTGATTCCTTGGCTTTATTGGAGTTGGTGATTCCAAAGCCAGTTGAGATTGACATTGAGTGGGCCTTTTTGTACTTGGATCAATAGTTCTTGAATTGCTCCTGCATCTGTTTGGTAGAAAGATCAAGACTACCTTTGGTTTTATTTTTGAGTTCATTGGTCATCAGGAGATAACCATTAACCTTAGAGGATGGAGGTTGGCCAACTTTTGTTTCATTGTCCGATCCAAAGCAAGAATTGTAGTTGGATTGAATTTTGAGCCAGTTTACCAGGATGATGTGATTGGCTCTCTTGATCTGACTGGAACCTTTGGAAGCTGATGGGGGGGATTGTTGGATGCTGAGTTCCTGGGGGATGTTTGCTTTTTTTGAGTGGACTTTCAGGGGGAGTTTTGCTGTGGGGCCATTTAAGAAGAGTTAGAGGGATGAAGGGATGAAGCAATCAAGGGATGAAGCAAGAAAAATGAGAGTTACAATGTGATGAAAGGGGGGATGAAGTGATGAAGCAATGAAGCAATGAAGGGATGAAGTGATGAAGCAATGAGAGTGATGAAGGGATCAAGTGATGAAGCAATGAAAGGATGGATGTGATGAAGGCAAGAGTGTGATGAGAGTGATAAAGCAAGGTGAGAGCAATGATGTGATGGGGGGATGAAAGTGATGAAGCAAAGAGGATATAAATAGATGAGAGTGATGAAGTGATGAGATAAATGAAGATCAAATTTTTCAGATGAGGATGGAGGTACAATTTTTACAATGAGGTTGGGGTTGAAACAAGGGGTGATGATGTGGAATGATGTGTGGTTGAGGCAGTGAAAGTCTTTAAAAACTTTATTTGAAATAAACCATTTATTTTGAGGTAACTTTGACACGTCTGATGTGAAATAAGTGTTTTTTTTTTATTTTTAATGGTGGGTTTGAAATGGCAGATTTGGGTCAAAACCCGCCATTAAAAAATGGGGGGTTTGCTTAACTCTAATACACCATATTAAAGAAAAAGTAAAAATAGCTAAAAGAATTAATAATAAAAAAACACAAGAAAAATAACAATAATAGAGCATATCAGAGTTAAAATTTTGAAAAATCTAAATTGCTTATTTCAGGAAAAACATGAATTTCTCAAAGAATATTTTTTTTATAAAAAATAAAAAATCAATAAATACTTTTAATTGGAAAAAATAATACTTTGAAAAAAATTACATTATTATTAGTCCTGAAATCAGACATTTAATTTTTTAAAAATTTCAACTCTGATACATCACAATGTTAATACCATAAAAAAACAATCTTTTTGAAATGTTTCATAACAAAATAAAAAATCAAACAAAATAAGAAAAAAAATAAAGAATCAAAATAGGGCCTATCAAATTTAGAAAAGCTACCACTAGAAACCCACCATTTTTTGACAAAATCCACCATTTTTTATGATGGGTTTCTGAAATACACTTACCCCTCAACTGGGGTATTTAAAACAGCAGATTTAATTGAAATGGTGGATTTCAAACATCAAATCCACCATTTATGCATCATCATCTATCCACCATCCATCAACATGCAAAACACCCAACCACACCTCCACATAATCCGTATGAAAACCAAAACCTTATACTAGCACCCCATACACCTCCTCATCACTTCAAATCACAAACAACCCCCCCAAACTCTTCACTTCTCAGAATATCATAACTGACCTCCAGGACGCTAGAAAAAAATGGAATCAAGCTGACTTCCTTTTTTGTTACTATTTGACTCCAATTCAGACTCCAATTCCAACTGTGATTTTGAATCCGCCTGGTTATCCTTGAATTCTCTATTGGAACACCGCTAATTGATCCCCAAAAAACATCAATTTCACCATTTAACTGCAGAAGCTCTATTGCCTCCCTGACTTAAGCTTCCATAAAATCTTTTAAACTTCTTTAGCATCATTCATGAAACATTTGGAGATGATTGAGAACCATCCTGTCTTCCAGAATGAATCTCAGAATCCCCAATGCAATCCTGCTATCAAACTTGCTGTTGCTCTTGTTTGTTTTGGATCAAATGGTAATGATGCTTCTGTTCATCAATTGGAGAACCATTTCTCTATTGGAAATGGAACAGTCAACTCATACACCCAATGTGTTATCACTTCTGTGCTATGATTTTTTTTATCACTTCTATGCTGGCCAACAAATGACAAGCCCATTGAGATATTGAAGGTCATGGGGACTGAAGGTTTCCAAGGTTGTATTGGATTTGTTGATGGAACTACCATCCCTTCGCGACAAAAGCCCAAGCTTGATGTAAATCAATACTTTGATTGGAAGAAAAGGAAATCCAATCTCTTAATAGCAATTTTTTTTAAAAAAACTGACCAACCATACTTCCTTTGTTGATATAGATACTCCATTGCTTTTCACCTTGTTTGAAACAAAAAAAAAGTTCATTGACCTCCTTGCTGGCCTTCCTGGTTCCTGTCATGATTCTTATGTCTTCAGCCAAATGCAGATTTCTAAGCAACCTCAGAGCTACTTTGATGAAGACCAATACCTTGTTGCTGAATCTTCTTATTCCAGTGGGAAATATGTGTTTCCAGCATACCGCAATGTTTCAAAAAATTATCAAGCCAAAACCAATTTCAACTATCATCTTTCCCAATCAAAAGTTTGGATTGAGCATGCCACAGTAGTCCTGAAAGGAAGATGGGCCAGATTTAGAGAAATGAAAAGCTAGCTCCAACATTCCAAAGACATGAAGGTACTCATCAACTGGATTTTCTGCTGCCTTATTCTCCATAACTTATTGGCCAACATCAAAGATGAATGGGATGAAATATTTGAAGATGATTTGCCTGATCCTCCTAGCCAGTCACCCCCTACACTGTGCTCCTCCTCCTCCTCACCCAGTCATTGGACTCCACAACTCACCCTCCTCCTCCTCTCCCACTCATTGGACTCAGCCAATCACCACTCACCACCCCTCAAACAACAACCTCACCACACACCAACCCATAATCACCTTCTCCCAGGTCAGTCTCCTTATCTCAAATGACTCCCTTTTTGATACTTGCTAACACCCCCCCCTTTCATCTCCCATCTGTGTTTCCAGCCAACCCAGGTATGCCCTCCCCCCTCCCCCTCAATCAACCCCACCCCTTGTTGCACCAGAGCTAACTTCTTCCCTGGATTCCTCCCTCCTTTTCCAATTGACTGCCCCTCCACCCCCATTGCCAACCAATTGACCAGCCCCCCCCTTTGAACAAATCAACCCATTGGCCTGCCCCCCCCTTTTACAAACAACTGGCCAGCTCCCCACCTTTTTTGACCAATTAGCCAGCCCCCCTACCTTTGCCTACCAACCAAGCAATTGGGCAGCACCCCCCCCCCCTAGCCAACCAACCCAAACAAATTGCCAGCCCCCCACCTTTGCCATTGCCACCCAAGCAGTCCCCCCCTTTGCCATTGCTGCCCAAGCTGTCCTCCCCCTTTTCCATTTCCACCCAAGTGGCCCCCCCTTTTTCTGTTGCTTCCAAAGCCATTTGCCCCCCCTTTGCCATTGCTGCCCTTTGCCTTTGCCACCCAAGCAGTGTAAGAATCCAATTGGTGCTAAGCCGCAGGCAGTTCTGTGGAGGGTAAAGGTGCTGTTTAGGCTTCCCTTCTAAGAGTTACAAAAATATTTAAATGTAACCGGAATCAAGATCCAGTAACTTGTAAATAAGGAATCAATGGAAGGGATTAGTTTGGAAGTATTTGGTAGCAATGGAAAATAACACTATTTGAGGCAAGATGGTGCAGGAAAAGACTTGAACAAATAAGTTAAAGTTTTTCCAGAGTTCATTAGAACAATGAAGTTGTAAGTATCAATGCCCACAAGCAGTAACTCTGGTTGTCAGCAGAAGATTAGGAAAGATCATCTCAATCCCAACCAACCTCCAGGTTCTCAATTAACCTTCCCAACTCTCCACAATCAAGTGCTTGCAGGGTACCAGATAACTGTGGGTGGCTGAAAAAAACAAAGCAATTTGTTTTATGAAGCTCCAGAAGCAAATCAATGACAGATCCAAACAAGAATAACCCAACACTTTTCAAGGGACTCAAGAACAGCATGGGGAATTAAACTTTAAAGGAACAAAGGTTGGTTTAACACTCCAGGTTTCAAGATTAAAGGAACATCTCAGTCAAATGTAACTGGTTTGGGAAGGATGATCAAGAAGAATGATCAAGACCAGTATTGTTTGAAAAGGGAACAAGATTTGTATAACACACTCAAGAATTCAATCAAATGAACTCTTCTTCAACCAGCAAGGCTATTGGTTGGTGATAAGGAATAATTTAACAGGTGAACAGATCAGAGTTATGAGCATGGAGGCTCAAGGATAAAGGGGGAAATTAGAGATATACCCGGATAAGGATGATAAAATTGCTTGGACCAGGATTGGATTAAATGATAATGATGGATGATGATAGCATGATCCAATGATATTTGGATGAGATGCCCCAAAAAAGCACAGGAGAGCCCCTCCTCTTATGTACAAGAGGTATACTACTTACAAGAGATACTACAGATGAAGCAGAAAAAAAAAGTTTTTTTTTCCCAATGGAATTAAAAATGAAATGATGAACAAGAAACAACAAAATTGCAAGACATAATCATAGTTTGAGAGGAAAAAAAAAGAAAAGAGAGTGGAGAGAGAAAGGAAAAAAAAGACAGGGGGAAGGGAAAGGAAAAGATATATAGGCCTCAAGGCCAAAGACAAATGCTGGATGAAATTGAGAAGCAGCAACAGTCGTAACAGCTGCGCCCATGGGAAGAGACACACAAGGACAGGTGAAAACGTGCCCTTGCGGTTTTTAGGTGAAGGATTGGTGGGAGGATGGTTGGCATTGGTGAGTTGACAGATGTTGGCGGGCGTTGTTTGATGATGATGAGGAGGAGCAAGGGGGGATCAATTGAGTGATGGTGGCTTATGGGCCTCCTTAAATTGCCTGGAAACGGTGGCAACTGTTGCAAGCAACAGCTTGAAATCCATCAGATGAGCAAGGCGGGGGATTTTTGGGATGATGAGAGTTGGAGGTTGATGATGTGGATGATTGCAACAGGTAGTTGCACCTTTGCTTACAGATAGAAATTGGTTGGTGGGAAGATTGAAGGGGGACAAACATTGAGGAGAGCAGTCAGCCCCCAACCACTTGTTGCTGTTAGGTGTTGGAAGATGTTTGGAATTATTCATTGGATGCATAGACAAAAGGGATAGATCAAGGCAGGGTGCTAGAGATGATTTGTGATCTCTTAATGATGACCAATGGCATTGTTGGGGATGGAGATGAAGAACAATAAGGACGTAGAAGATGATCAATGATGGAATTGGACAATCCTTTGCGCGTGGTGTGGTAGTCCAAACCTGTCCTATAGCCATCAGACTCACTTCTATAGTGTAACAACAGATCAAGCCCTCAAATTAACCTCAGAAATGGATTCTACATCACAAATAAACCATATTCAATCAGCCAAAGTACCCCTCTACCTCTCATGGATTAGAAGATAAAGCCCAAGAGACCTTCAACTGTGGCAACTCATACCCAACCAGGTGTCACAGCCCTGTGGAAGACATAAGGCATACCTTGGAAACCCTCAAGTACATACAAGTGCCAGCTTAACCTCAAGAACAGGACCATACACCAACCCTGTCACCTTATCAGCATACAAAGATACAGGTACAGGAGGCAGTGAAATCTGTCAGACCCTGTCACCTCAGCCAGACTACATCCATACAGACATAGGAGGCAGTGAAACCAGTCCAGATCCAGTCGCCTCATCAGCATACAGAAATACAGATCCAGGAGGCAGTGCAACCAGTCCAGATCCAGTCACATACAAAGATACAGGTACAGGAGGCAGTGCAAGCAGTCAGACTCAATCACCTCACCCAGAATACAGGTACAGTATACATACAAGAGTCTGTGCAGAAGTATACAGGAGCAATATATGCAGGAGGAAACCAAACCAATCTCAAGAAGAACCAAAAAAACAAGAAAATATACATACAGAAGGCTGTGCAGAAGTAAACAGGAGCAATATAGTCAGGAGGAAGTCAGACCAGTCTCAACAAGAACCAAAAAAACCACCAGTATTGCACAGCAATACATCAATTTATGCAAGGATTTGCATGCATGAAACCCCTGTACAAGCTTTTCCCAAGCAGAAGAAATGCCTCATGTAACTGTAAAAGCTTTTCCCAACCAGCAGAAATGCCTCATGTAACTTTACAAGCTTTTTCCAACCAGAAGAAATGCCTCATGTAACTGTACAAGCTTTTTCCAACCAGCAGAAATGCCTCAAGTACCTGTATCCCACTGTAACAGGGGAAGCCCCAGGGCACCCTCAGGGGCAGCCCTGAGCATCCCCTGGGGACCAGATTTTCTATTTAAGGAGGGACTCTCTGCTCTATCCAGGTTGTATCCCCATGCCATCCACCTCCAGGGCCCTCATAGGTCACTCAATCACCCACCACCTATAAGGCCCTCTTGGCCCAGATAAAAATAGTATCAGTGAATCAGTTATAACAGGAAACAAGAAATCAGAAACCAAGTTATTACCCATATTTAAACAATTAAACCACCCACAAGGTGCTTCAATAAGCGTTCTTCTGTGACCTGAATATTCAGCACCAGATTAAAGAGAAACCACCCCTTAATCAATAAATAACCCTCACAAAGAAAGAGAGCACAACAAAAAAGAAACCACCAACCTTTCCTCTACCCAGCCCCCTGTGGGTAAACCCATCCTTTGGTCCTCTCCTGAACCATCCCTTTGATAAAACCCTTGAACCCTTTAATATTTGGATATTGGTTAAGATCAAACATATCTGATCAATAAATAACCAATTACACAATACATCTGGTCTATTCTTCAACAAAAACCTACAAATAACAATGAATAACTAATCTAGGTCTGATCTGAGACCTATATTAAGTCTCAAAGAAACCAGCCATTAATTTAAATAAATTATTGTGCAGACTTACTATAGTACTAGAAGGGCAGGCAATTCAAAACCACTATTAGTTTTCATAATGCTCTAAAGGAGTAGAAGTAATACTAAATTCCCCTTCAAGGACTGCCAGCAAGCTATTTGCTACTTTATTTATATAATCCCACAGGAGTCTCTACACTGCCTTCTGCAAATGGACAGCCCTTCTGATGTTCCCATTGGCCGCTCTCAGGCCAACAGATGGTTGTTTTTTATTATTTCCCCAAGGCTTCTGCAAAATTAAAGAGTTCCTCCCTAGTATCCAGACAGAAGCCAAGGGATGCTTCAAAGGAAAAAAGGAATGGCCTACCAAGTATGACCTCCAACCCACTTACTACCAAATACAACAGTGGAGCCAATACCTTAGCCACCTCTGTCATCTCTTTCTCTACTACCCCTTCAACCATGCATTCAAAACCTCCCAATGTCTGAAACCCAATATTTTCCTTTTGCCGGACCAACCCCATGTCAGTTGCCAACTTCAATTGAAGGAAATTTACCATTGAGCTGCTATCAACCATTCCCCAACACCATTTGCCTCTGATCCGCATTTCTAAGTAGCCCAAAGGGCACATAATAGCACTGCTTGCTCCCAGAACATCTGCCCCTACGTTGAGAGAACCAACCTTTGCTTCTTCCTTGGGTTTTTGGTTGTCCTCCATACTCCCTGTAAACTGCTTAAAGACTGCAAACATCTCCTCCACCATTACTGGTGAGATTGCCGCCAGCTCTTTCAAATTTAGGGAAACTGGGTGATCCGTTCCACAAATCCTCCTTGCTACTTCTCCAGCCCTCCTGCGGGATCCCCCCATTTTTACTACCACCGCCTGCTCCCAAGTTTTTGCATGAGTAGGAGCATCAATTTCCATTTTCCTCTTGTTGGAGTGGATGGCCCTAACCTCTGCAAAACTTCTGGGGGTTTCCAAGTTAGAGGAAACACTTACCCTTCCAAGGTTTTTGCCTCCTTCTTTTCCGCCACTGCCGCCCAAGCCAAATCTCTTGGTGAAGGTTGATCCGGAAATTCTGGTATAGCTTCTCCTGAAGGGGAAAAACACTCCCTTCAATCCTTTTTAACAATTTTACTCCGCACATCTGCACTCAGGTCCTTACATGACCTTTTAAGATGGCTGTCTTCCCAACAGTAGTAGCATTGGAAGAGGCAAGGCTTGCCTTTGTTTCTTGGTGGCGCCCTCAATGGTGCCTGTGTTGGCCCATGCATTTTTGTTGCTTTTGGTGGTTCTGGAGATGTTCCAGCTGGCTTTGCCATAGCTTTATTCCAGAAAAGACGCATCTTGTTAAACATTTCTGTCATTTATTCAGTTTCTTTTGGTGTTACTGTCACCTTTACCCTCTTCACCTGCACATCCCCCCTTACCAGACCCTTTGGGTCTTCCTCCATGAGTTCTGCCAGTTTCAACTCACCCACAACAGATGCACGGATGTCCTTCATGTCCAGGAGTAGGGTTACCCCTCCATCCTGCAACATGCAAATTAATCCTGCATTGTATAGCTTTCTATGGACACTTTTGCTTTTGAATCAAAAAGGACTTCTCCTTTTAATGGTTACCAAGTTTGGAGTTGATTGATCCCTTGTGTCTGTAAACCCTGAGTGCAACTGTTTACCCTACAACTGAGAGGTAGTGAGGTAGAGAATAAGAGAGATGAGTGTAAAGAGCCTTCAAACCTGCTGTGATGATCCAATGATTCCCCCCATGCCATCCAGGTTGAGGGTGCGGTTTAAGTAACCTTCCCCTCAACCCTAACCTAGGTAAAACTGCAAGTAAGCAAGAATAATGAAATACAACCCCTAAGTACAGAACCTTAGCCCAACTCTATCCTTCCATCCCCATCCCATGATACATATCCCATACCCCATTTCCCATCTGTATTGCCCGCCTGCCATTACGTCCAATGGTTTGTCCTTCTCATGACGCAGCCCTTGCGCTGTGCCCAACTTGGAGCCCCTGGAACATGTCTGCATTTGACCAACGCGCCATTCCAGATATCCAAGGTACATCTGTGCATCTTGCAATGTGCAATCCGCGCAATCCGTCCAATCCAATCCAATCCACCCTGCCTCTCCAGATGCCAAGCCCAATTTGACCGCTGCTGATCCCGCAGAATGGCTTTCTGCGGCAAAGTTGCACCCATCGCTGAGCAAGCCTCCCCTGCTGAGCCTGCTGCTACTGCTGAGCGCGCAGCGCGCAGCCAATTCCAACTCGCTTCTATAAAAGACCACCACACTGCGCAACTCCAAGCTAAGCCCCCGCATGAAGGTCCTCTTTGATGAACCAGTATGATCCAACAAAATCTTTTTGCAGACTAGGTACTTTAGAATGCAATCAAATGAGGAACAGTACACACCAAACAACGTCCTTGAGGAAGCACCTCCTTCCCTTGCCATTCCCATTGCAAGACGCTTGAGATCCACTTTTTGGAACCTCTGCTCTCGTAACCCCCATTTCTCCACTATTTCCCTCCAAAACTTCTCCCAATTCTGTTCACTATAACCCTCCATATCCTCCACATCCCGCAGATCTTCCTTGTCTTGAATGAAATTGACTATTTTCCAAACCTGGTCTACATTGTTTGCACCTTCACTGTTGGCCGCATTCTCAAACCGTTCCAGGAACAGGTGGACATCCTCCGGACAAAAGCTAACCCTGGGATAGTCCCTTGGCCTAATCTTTGCTCCACTACCCTGCTGCTCCTCTGGAAACTCCGGTGCCGCATATGTTGATTTTCCACCCATGGTTGCCCTTGGCAACAGCCCCATTGGACTTGTGGTTTGATGTGGAGCACTTTGATAGGTTGGTGCACTGCCAGATGCTGCCTGTCAATGTTTTGGAAGCAAGTTGCCCATTCCCCCCTTTTAATCTCCCATCATCATTGAAATATTGAGGGTAAAAAAAGAAAAAATATAACTCTGCGGACATTAACAGTTTTTAACAGAGAAAAGGACATTCCCAGCCAGATCCCCAATTTGTGGAAAGAGATTTCATGTTCAATAAAATTTTCCGCAACAACCTCACTCCAAGTGCCAGAAACCCCAAAATCCCTTGAGTTACCCTCCTGTACCTCTGCAAATCTAAATATAATCCTCTTCTGCAAGAAAAGTTACTACGGCCTGCAGAAGTTTCAGAATCACTCCTGACCCTTATCCCATTATCTGAAAAACTATCCTGCCCTTGATGGTAACCACTAAGGCTAACTTGCAATGAAGTAATGGTAAATAAAAAACACAGACTCCTCAACAAGCTCCACACTTGAAATATTTCCTATTTAAGACTCCAAGCACTCAAGCTGGTAATTAAGCTTTTTGAAGCAAAGAAAATAATAGAAAACTCCTTTATTGTACGCCATGTAAGATAATATACTCCAATAATCTCCGAAAATTTTCTGATTCTTTTCCTTTTTCCAATCAATAGTTTGTCCATAATCCCCCTCCCTTCCAGTAAGGGAAATGTCCTCCTTATATATATATACAACTCCAAAATTAAACTATTGACCAAAAGAATGTAAACAACAAAAGAAAGACCCCTCCTTTAACCGCCTGCGTGCATTCCAAAATGATCCTCCTCACTAATAGTCCAATCCTTTACCCAATCCAATGACTTGCAGTAGGTTTGGTGATCATGTTACCAATCTTCCCTACCAGTTGAGTTGCACTGATGCATAACTAACAACAGATCCCCATTAATCTTTGTTAGTGGATCACTCCCAATCCTGCATGTGGCATTACTATGGATCCCCAACAATCCGCACGCTGCCTTGTCAGCTTCTGTGTTGATTTCCCCATACTCCTGCAACCTCAGTGCATAATCCATAATTGGCCTAGTCCCTACTACTTAGCCTCAATCAATTGCTTCAACACTTGTAAATCCATAGTCATGGAGGGGAAGTTATGTTTGACCACATTTGTTGTACGCAAAAGGCAAAAACTCTGGCCCATTCTTGTTATTGTGCCGCAGAAAGCACGCGCCACAACAATGCTGAGCCCCTGAATTTTGTACTCCGGATAAGACAGTCCGCCAACCCGCTCCTCCTGAGCCTATTGTGCTGTGGAGTTCCAACCACTGTTGAGCCACTCCAAGTCAAATGTCCAGTGCTGAGCCTACTTGCCTCTGTGTCTATAAATAACCACCACATTGTGGGGTAGTTGTGTGACACCAGAACAGCAGCTTGCACTCACCTGGACAACTCTAGCTGTGAAACCCCTGGTATTTTGAATGGATTCAGCAAAAACTTGAGCCCCACAAGTTAATGCACCAAACCTCCCCACAAGAAATTGGCCTGGTTTTGGGTAAGGCTTCTTTTATATTACATATACCTACAATCATTGGTTGCATCTTTGAGCCTTAGAGTTTGTGTTACATAATCAAACACCAATTTCTGCAGTTTTTGGTCATTTGATTCCAACATATTTGGCATGTGCACACCTCATGCCATCAAAATTGGTACGTGCTACTGCAGACACCAATGAATGATGGCATGTTGGTGTGCATGGTTGCACACCCCCAAAAAATCAGAAACCACTTGTGTGTAATTACCAACATGCCAAATAAATTTGTGTTTAACTACCAAGACACCAATATTGGCAAGCCTAGAAGGGGTGCAAAGTCCTGCATGCCAAAACCATTGGTGTGTACAGCCCCACATGCCATATAAATTGGTGGGTCAGGGAGCATTCACTGGGATGTATGCCCCCACCCATGCCAATTAATTTATTGGTGTGTGCACTCCACACATCAAAAGAATGGTGTGCCATAAGGAATTGGGTGGTGTCAAAATAGCCGTGTCCTAAATATCAAGTGGGTTGTTGTTCTGACCAAGTTCTAGGTTGGACTTGGGATCATTATACTGGTGTAGTGGTGAAAACCCCACCGGGTTTCTGCCCCCGACTGTCGCGGTTGATTGCTTACCCGTTGCAGGGTATTCTCTCTCCCTGCCTTCCCCGGTCGCAGTCGAAGTCACGGGGTCCATTGGGCTGGGTCCTCCTCGTCGGGCCAATCGTCAACCCTCCCATCTGCCAGCCTCATGACCACCACTCAACGATAAGCATCACCGTCACCATTCCCCCTCAAGCTCGAAACCATTTCCTCCACAACCACCAGCTCACCAAGAACGATCGACCGATCCATTGCTATGATCCATCCCGGTCTGACTTCCTTCTAGATTCCTCCACCATGTCATCCACCCAACCAACGATGGGGATCGACCTGGTATGGCAACCATCTGCATCCGATTTACCTTCACAAACTGCGTCTTCAGCAGAAGCTCCAAAGATTAAATCGGATCCTCGAATCTCGGATCAAAAAAGGAAGCGGACATCCGACGTTTGGAATCATTATACCAAAGTTATCGATGGTAAATAGGTATTCGGAGTAACCAATCCCATTCCGTTTTTTTTTCGCTCTCGCCATCCTTGTCGTGAATCCCGTCGCCCATTCTATCTAGTTGAACTCTCAAGTTTGCAGTCAGATTGACACAGGTGTATATTTTTTTTTTCTCAACAGGTCCATTGACCAAGGCAATCTGCAAGAATTGTAGCTCGACCCTGTCGGCCCAAAGTACTTCAGGAACCAACCACCTATGGCGACATTTAAACAGATGTAAGAATCAACCAGGTCAAGCGTTATTACCGGTCCCATCGCGTATATCCCCCGAACTACGCGCCAAGAAGTTCAAACAAGACCTCACTAGAGAGAGTTTAGTTCAGATGGTCATTGCTCTCGAGCTACCATTCCGGACGGTAGAAGATCAAATGTTCCTTAACTTTGCATCCGCTTTACAACCTCAGTTTAGAATGCTAGATGGCGCGACCCTCGAGCAAGAATGCGTCAATCTCTATCGGAAGAAGAAAGTTTTATCAATCCAAACTTTGAAGGATTATCAACTCGGCAAGATCGCCCTCAACACTGAACTATGGACGTCTCAAACTTCGACCATCTTTCTCAAGCTCGTTTCTCATCATATCGATCAGAACTGGAAACTCATCAAGAAATCTCTTGGTTTCAAAGTCCTGCCTGAACCGATCACCGAAGTCGGAATCGCCCATTGTCTGCTGGAAACACTGGAGGAATGGGGAATCACCGAAAAGGTATGTCAACCCTCCACATTCGGTGCTTATGTCTCTGCCCCCCCCCCTATTTCCCTTGCTGTCTCTCTGCCCCTCCCTTCCTCTTGTGTCTATTTTTTCGGGTGTTGAAAAATCTCAAAGTTTCGTTTCACTATCCTCGCTGGTCCTCCTCCCAATCGTATTCTAGTGCGGTTCCATTACTACCGCGGGTTCAAATCGAAACAATCTTGCAATCAACCGGATTAGAAGGGTCTTGAACGAACGCGGAGTTCTAGAACCGGCTGGATATTATTTTCACGTGCATTGTGCAGCACATCTGATCAATCAAATCGCACAGGAAGCATTCCAGTCGCTACTGGAAACGACGCTCCCCAAAATAAGAAATTCTATCAAATTCTACCTGATCACTAGCTCTGAATTCCGGCAAAAGTCTTTCAAAGAAGCCGTGGATAGCTTCGGACTAGGGTTACTTAAAATTCCAACCCTCGATCTCGGCTCTCGCTGGGATACGACCTACCTCATGATATCAGATATTATACCCTTCCAACTCGTTTTCGAACATCTTCGAGCACTTGATCCCGAGTATCTTGATTGTCCTGGCCCAGTAGAATGGATGCATCTCAAAACCCTTCAAGATTCCCTGGAAGTATTTTATGAAGGTGAATTGAAGATGTGATGAGTATGTTGTTCTCAATAACTGACTTGATAGTGGCCTCTCTCTCTCTCTCTTTTTTTTTTGGTCTATAGCGCTCTCCAGTTTCTGCGGTCATGACTTGCCAACCGTAAACAGGTCATATATGAATATGAAAAAGATTGAAAAATATCTCGCTCAAGCTGCTGAACATTCTACAAACGATCACTCAATTAATCTCATTCGCCCGATGATTAATACTTTTCAAAAGTACTGGAGTGACATGAAGGAACTGTTCGAGATTGCGTTGGTATTAGATCCACGGTTCAAATTTCAGTATCTCAGGTTTTCACTCATCAAGCAGTATGGTGCTGAAGTTGCCGAAGGGCAAATGTCAATCTTAAAAAGCCGGTTGGTCCTCTATATCCTCCTCTCTCGCTGTTCAAGTTCTTTGGGTATTTTTTAAGAAACATCTGTATGACTGATTAGTATACAGCCTGTATACGATTTTTCAGAGTTATCTACCCGGAAACTCGACCAATGAATCGCTAGGATTCCATCCCACGACCGAGTCTACTAAGCCCAAGTCGCACGAATCGATTGTTCCGGATGATGATATCAATGAATTTCAAAAGTACTTGGCTGGGACGACGATGATTCAAACGCCTTATGGTAGTCGGACTGCTGAATTAGATCTCTATCTTCAAGAACCAGTCGTACGGGCCCAGGATTGTATAGGTTTTGATGTTCTATCTTGGTGGAAAGTCAACGAACTTAGGTTCCCTCGATTAGTCTCATTCGTTCGGAATATCTTGATGGTCCCGATGATATCCACCAGTTCTGAATCTGTAAGTCAAACCCCGTTAATCGAAGCCCGAATGAAGATGTACTGATCAGTCTTTCTATTGATCTCACTGGTTCGAATTTGTATTAATCCGTGTTCCCTGTGCAACTTCGGGTTTTTTTCTTCATGGATGGTTAACTCTAAAGACTTTCTCAGTTGGTGGTAGTAGAATCTTGAACGACTTTCAATCTGGTCTGGAACCTGAATGTTTAGAGGCTTTGATTTGTACTCGTGATTGGCTTCAAGAAGAGAATCAAAATTCTACCGGAACGTAATTAAAATTATGTATCACGAGCTACTTATTTCGCTCACTTGACACGTACACTTTCATATACATATATCGCGTATTTAGGTATTTCCCCCAAAGTTTAAGACAGGTTCAAATAGTTTGGGGTCCTGTGGATTTGGACCTGGGCGAATAGATGAATACCAAAAGTGGATTGAGATCTCTACCAGACCCCAGGTTCCAAAAATAACTTACCAAGATAAATGAAAAAAATATGAAACACAGGAACAAGTCCAAAATATGTGTGACAAGCATTTCAGACAGAGTGCAAGAGGAAGTGCATTACATAAATAGCTCATTGTAAACAATGTGATCTGATCAAAACAACATCTGAATGTCAGATTTCCAAGACAACTACCCATTTTGAGTAGCTTGATCCTCAGGGGCCCTTGACCTAGTTATAGGTAAACAACCATGGGTGAAAACACTGGAGTTTGTACTACAAGATGAACCTTTGAGATTGTCTGAGTATAAGATTTTGTTAATCTGTCACTGAGAATACCAGATTGACTGAAGGATCTATTTGGGGGACTATTTTAAAAGGCAGATAAGCTTCAGAAGGGTTGCATAGAGGATGGGGTTGAATGCAATTGGAACACTTGTTATTGAATCACCTGATGTTATCTCTGGGAAAATTTGTAACATGGGCACCTAATCTGAGAATGGGCAAATCCAACAACTGGAAATAGCCAAAGTGTGATTTGTGTTCTGTCTAGTCATTTCCACAAGATGATGATTGGGGTACCAGCTTTCCAAGGCAAGAGATGAGGAGAAATGTTTTGAATTGAATCAAGTATTGAGGGAGCCCTTTGTTGTTGAATGGTTTGGGTATCACCTCTTCTTCCCCCAACTTTTTTCTTCCAATGACTCAACCAAGAGGAAATCCCTCTACCCATCCCACCAGATTGACCAATTCTACTGTGAGAACTCTTTTAACCAGAAGTTGTAAAGATAAAAAGAGCTTAAGCTCTGATGAAGTAAAAGTTGATGAGAAAAGAATGAAAGGAGCTTATAACATCAAGCATGCCGGACCTGAGGACCGGAAGAAAAGGACACTCTGGTTGATGTGTTGGCTGAACAGATGATGGATTCCACTTGAGAGCACCAGTGTTTATATAGAATAAATACACAATAGGCTAACAATTGGTTGAGTAAAAAATGAATAAGGTAAAATTAGCATAAGCAGTTCAACTGACATGGTATGTGAAATGCTATGATTGGACAGTCTGACAATCACAATACAGAAAACACAGCCTAGTTATATTTTAACCATTATTTTAATACATCAATAAAAACAATAATAAAAATCAAATCAATCCAATCAAAGCTACTTCAAACTCCAGTGAAAGTCACATATATAAAAACTCAAATTCTAACACACCCGCTGTGGTGTCATATTTATAACATGGGTCAGGAGCTGCATTGCAGGCTGCGCGCTCAGAAGTTGGGTAGGTTGGGCTCAGCATTTGGGGTGCGTGCAGTCTCAGCAGCAGCGGATGAGGGCTCAGCGGCAGGAATTGCAGGGCTTGGCACCAGGTGCAGGTTGGGCCTACTATGGGGGGGCGCCAGGCCGCAACCTGCCCAGGGAACGCGGACCAAGTGATGGAGCCGGCCCAACCAAGCTTGTGGGTGGCTAGTCCGGAAGGCAAGGGAGGGGCAATCAGGGGTTATATGCGCCAGGGAGGTTTGTGCGGGCAGAAGCGCAGGCCAACTCACGGATCATGGGATCCAAGGTTTGCGCGGGCATAAGCACAGGCTGACTCACAGATTGCGGGATCCGTGGACGCGCGCGGATGCATAAAAACGGGGGGCTCCAAGTACGGCGCGGCAGAGGGCTGCGCCATGAGAAGAACAAACTGGACGTACGTGATATTGAAGGGGAGGGTTTTGGAAGGGGTAGGTGGTACAGGGTAGGGTTAGGGTGGAGCTAGGGTTCTGTACTTGGGGTCATATTTCATCTATCTTGTTGCTTGTGGTTGTACCTAGGTTAGGGTTGAGAGGGAGGACTCAAAAATACCTCACTCTCAACTCCAGGTTGGATCATCATATTGTATATCATCATCACCCTCTCTATTCTTAAAACTCATTGCATCCAATCCCCTTACAGACGCTTAGACCAATAAATTCCAGAACCTGAGGAAAACTTTGGGGGGTATAACCTCTCTTGTTTCCACATCTCGGGGTCTGGCTGGGAACAATCTTTTGCCTAGGTCTCTCAAAGCTAGCGGGTGCAATGTTGCCAACAACTACTCCAGGATCAAACATCCCACCTTTGTTCCCTCTCTGGTTGGGAGCTGGCGGGCCAAAACCTCCACCTCCGCCAACTACTTGGTCCAGTGGTTTTGCTCCTCCTTGGTTGGAGCCTTTGAAGGTGGATGAGGTTCTGCAAGGGGTATGGCTTAGGCCACAGAACTTCCCTCATCTCCGGTTCAACACCGTGGATATTGGGCACTTTCTGGCAATCTTTGAGGATATTGAGGCCTCCAAAAATGCAACGGGCAAGGATAAGGTCCTTACAGTTGTTCTGTTTATCATGGACAAGAATAAACTCCAGGGTGTGGAGGATATGTCTGGCTACCAGGCTCAAGACTGGGAAAGGCTCCGGAACAAGATGATGGCAAGGTGGGGCAAGTGTGAGCCTTGCTTCCGGGAGACGGACTTTGAGCGGGCAGCGGCGGAGGCAATTTTTCAAGGTGGGGTGTGGTGTGGAAAGAATAAAGGGTTATCCCCCTATAATTTTCCCAAGGTTTGGAAGTTAATGGTTCCCTGCGTTTGAAAGGAGATGAGGATTTCTGAAGTCGCACTCAAATGAGAAATAGAAATAAAGAGATAAAGAGATAAAGAAAAGTAGAGAGAGAGAGAGAAATTGCCAATCCTTCAATCCTAAGAACTTTCCACCTGGATGTGTATCCGGTATAAGTTCCTTTAATCTCTTGGTGAGATGAGTGATCCAATCCAATGATGTGATGTGATTCTTCTTCCTCTGCCTCCCTGCATGCATGCCCCTCCTCTAACCCGCAGTTGGGAGTGAGGATAAGTCCTCCCCCTCAACCCTAACCTAAGTACACGCGCAAATGACAGTATGACAAAGAAACAGAAAACAATCCCAAAACAGAAACCCTAGCCTCCTCTCCCCACCTCCTCTGTACCAAACTCCCCCCATCATCCGTACGCTGTTCTGTCCATCCAATTTGTCCTTCTCATGACGCAGTCCTTGCACCGCGCCCTACTTGGAGCCCCCGGCGCCTGTCCGTATCCGTTTTTCCGCGCCTGTCATGGGTGTTTGGTAATATCCAGCATGATCCGCGCGCTTGCACGCGCGCTTCATCCGTTCCTTCATAGCCCGCGGATTGCTCCACCCCTACGTATCCGAACCGGCGCGCCCACAAACCTAGTCGAGCGCACTACCTTCCGAATCCAATCCCCGGGGCGGATTGCCGCCCACGCCGCATTTGATGCTGAGCCTGACCCTTCCACCAGGTGCGGAGCCAAACAGCGGCTGCTGCTGATCCAGCAGCTGCCGCTGCTGAGCACTCTGCATACCCTAGTGCTGAGCCCGCTTGCCCCCAATGCTGAGCGCGCAGCCACAACGCAGTTCCCAATCTGTGTCTATAAATTGACACCCCATCCCCCCCCAACTTGAGTTCTGTCCCCAGAAGTTTCCCATTGCTTCACCATACCACCACCTCCGCTACTTCCACTCCACCCCCACCACTCCCACTACCAACTTCCCTGTCTTCCCTCCTATACATTGCCATCATGCTCCCATGCGAGTTCTGCGCCCGGAACGGGCACACATGTTTGATCATCCCCGGTCGACGGGCCTGTGTTGCTTGCCGTTGTGGCCATTGTTGCTGCTTGCTCAGCAACAGCATCCCTTGAGCTCCCCCCCAATCCGGCTCTCGCCCCAGGCCGCGCAAGAGGGCTTGTCCGGACCCGTTCGAGGTTTTGGATGACGAGTTGATCTTGGAAGGCTTGTGGACACCACCCGGTTCACCTCCATTCTGCCGCCCCCAAGCTCTGTCACCCACCACCTTGCACATGAGCCGCGACTTGGCATCACCCCTCCGCCGGGCCAGACCTCCGCAACGGGGCAAATAAAAAACTTTGGAGGAATGGCGCGCAGCGACCTGCGCTTGGGCCGCCGCTGTTGGCGTGAACCAAACGGTACTGGACCCAAGAATCTTTGGAAGACCCGCGGCCGCGCCAGCACCCCCTTCTCCTCCTCCGCGACCGCCGACACCGCCCGCGCCACCAGCCGCCTCAGATGAGAGGCCTGTGACCCCCGACATCCCTCCGCCTCCGTCACCTATAGCTGTCCCATCATTGCCTCCAGCTGGACCAAGCCCCCCAGTTGGTTCCCCGGGGGCCCCATCTCCACCAGCCGCTCCTCCAGCCAGCCCTCCCAAGATCCCGGAGATTCCAATCATAATGGCGCTCCCGGCGGCTGGCTTCAAAGCTTTCGCGGAAAGGTCAACCACAATGCTCCGGAATTTCCTTGCAATCCCCGGCGCACAATCCACGGAATCCCGGTGCGAACTCCTGGCGTCTTTCCAGGCTTTACTGGCGGCCTGGAGGGCGGAAATGGAGGAAATGATGAAGATGGCTTAGGCGCATCGCCCCCCCCTTTTCCCCTTCTCCCTTTCCTCTACTTCTTCTCTTCTTGTTGTTGTACCGCGCTTCCCTTTCCATTAAGAAAATACATGTGTCTGCGCGGGGTCCTAACCTTCTGAGAAAAAGTGCGCAACCGCGCTTTGTGAGAGTGAGCTTGAGATTGAGTCTGCGCCCGCGCGCTTGCTTTGTGAGCGACCATAAGTGACTAGCCATTCCAAAAGAGGCACCTGGACCGCCCCAGACAAACTGCCACACAGTTCCCCGTACCCTTCCTGTAACAAACACAACAACCAAAACACCAGCGCGTGCCACCGTAAGGGAAGAGAGAGAGAGAGTAAGAGAATGGACATTCTGGGGTGTCTAGTTGTCCCGGCTGTGAACCGGCTAGAGCACCCCCTCACCAAATCAAGCTTATTCTCATACCAGCCACCCATCCTTGAGATATCCTGAGAGAAAGAAAAGGAGAAAAAGAAACCAACAGAGAAGAAAAATAGAAAAAAACACCCCTTTTTTTTGCGTGACGCCCTTAGACCGCCCGCAAATTGCTCTTTGTCCCGCTTCCCCCATCCGCGGGATTCCCCACGCGTCCCAGTTCTGCGGGGCTTGTCCTCGCGTTTACAGAACCGGCTTTGTGCCGCACCCGCGTTTCCTGCAAAAACCCCAAGCCAGAAAAAACCCCACCATCCAGATAAGAAAGAAATATAGAGAAACAAACATTCTGGGGTGTCTAGTTGTTCGGGCTGTGAACCGGCTAGAGCACCCCCTCACCAAATCAAAACTTATCCCCTACCCCCACCACCTCCCCCCCCAACTTGGCCACTGTCCCCAGCTGGTTGCAACCGCCGCGTCCGGTTCCTCCTCATACTCCAACACTCTCCTCCGCTTTCCCTGCCCGTGATTGCAGATAGTTGTCTCAAACCTCCCGCTGGATGAATCCTCTACCGTCAAGGCCTCCGTTCCCGTTCCCGGATCAAAAACCATTCGGGCTCAAAACCCAAACATGAATGGCCTTCCCAAAATAACATCCTCACAATCAACCAAAAGAAAAGAAAGGGGCCTACGGACCCTTGCGACCTCAACCTCCTCCTCCTCAACTACCCCATCCACACAACACTCCCCTCCATTAAGCGCGCAGAGACCCATTGCGCATTTCCGCCAAACCAACCCCAAATCATCCACCATCTGCGATGGCAGCAGGTTCACCATTGAACCACTGTCCACCATAGCCCACACCTTCCTTCCCGCTATGGCCATTGGAACGTAAGCAAGCAGAGTCAAAACCGATTTCAACTCGCACTCCCCACACCCCTCCTCCTTCCGCGCCACATTAACCCGCTGCACCGTCTGAGGTACCCGGCCCTGACCGCAATCCCGCAATGCCTGAACCATCTCGTCTACCACCACCAGAGACACGGCCGCCAGTTCCCGCAAGGTCAGCAGAACCGGAGTCTTGTTACCCATCACCCTTTGCACAATGTCCACCGCTTTCTTGTTCCCTACAGGGTTTGCTGCCAGCGCCTCGGTTCCCGGAACACGCGCAGCCGATTTTGGGACGGCCAAAGGGGGTCGCTCCTTCGCGTCCACCTCCATTTTATTGGAGACCGCCACCTTTTCTTCTGTTGCCACTACCCTTACCTCAGCTTCCACCCAAGGTGGTTGCCACGATCCGGGACCGGTAACGATGCCCAGTGACGCTTGCGCCGTTGTTCCCGCCTCCTGACCCCGTGTGCGCACCTGCTGCATTGCGGTTGGCTGGCTTGGCTCCATCGGAATCTGTTCGCCCGTCGGAAAAATGTACCCCATCCCCGCCGTTCAAACCAATCCCCCGCTGAGATCCTTCATAAGCTCCTTGAATGCCAATCGCCAATGACTGTTTGCCCCGCAGTACAAGCACCCCCTCGGCACAAAGGTACCGGGCGGCCAAAACCCTTCCACCATGTGAGGTGGAGGCCCTTGCGGCTGCTGTTGGCCCATACAGCTCATGCATATCTTCAGATCCTTCATTAGTTCCGTCAATTTGCTTACCGGAGGGGTGGGCGCGGGTTGAGGAACCGGAACATGCGTGGAAGTAGGTGGAACTGGGGCCGGAAATTGCACCGGAGCCGGAACCTGGGGGGCGGATTTCTTTGGTCCCGCTGGGAAGGACTTAGCGGTGTCCTCAATAAGCTCCTCTAAGTTGAGCTCACTCTCCACAGCCCGGCTAATGACAGCCAACTTTGGAAGGAGCGCGATGCTCCCGTCCAATGACCGCTTTACCAAGTTGTGATCGTAAAGATGCCGCTGCACCCTTGCCCGGAGTTGAGTTCCTAAACTGCCCAGAAATGCGCGTTTCATGGCCCCCGCCTGTCCCGCCACCACCTCGTTCTTTGACAAGTACCAATAGATCCAATCAAATGTCGAGGTGTACTCCGCCAGCTCCACCCGCTTTCTGACCCCTCCGCGCGCGCTTGCCTCCGAGGCCACGCAGTCAAAATTGCTCTCCCAGAATAGAGGTTTGCGCCTACCCCACTGTGTTAGGATCTCCGCCTTCAGTTTTGGCCAATCTTGATTCTTGTAGCCTTCCATTTCCTCCACATCCCGGAGCTTCTCTTTGTCCATAATGAACAGGACGAAAAGCCGGGCCTTATCAGTGTCCAATGCACCTTCCGCATCTGCAATACCTTTGTATCTTGTGATAAATCGCTCCACATCCGCGGTGTTGAATTGGATGTGAGGGTAGTTGCGCGGCCTGATGCAAACTGGACAAGTGGGTTCATGGTCACTGGAGACCAATGGGGGAATTGCGTAGCTTGTCCTGGGTCGAGCGGAGGGAGGGGGAGGAGGAGGGATGGAAGACAAGAGTGGGGTCGCAGTAGCGGACCCGGAGACGGAAGGAGAAGGAGAAGAAGAACAAGAAGGAGCAACTGTAGGGAGGTATGAATAGGACATTGCGCCAAGTTACCTTTGAAAGACAAGAAACGGAAGGTTACTTCCCGGCCAGACCCCCAGATGTGGAAAGAATAAAGGGTTATCCCCCTATAATTGTCCCAAGGTTTGGAAGTTAACGGTTCCCTGCGTTTGAAAGGAGATGAGGATGTCCAAAGTCGCACTCAAATTAGAAATAGAAATAAAGAGATAAAGAGATAAAGAAAAGCAGAGAGAGAGAGAGAAATTGCCAATCCTTCAATCCTAAGAACTTTCCACCTGGATGTGTATCTGGTATAAGTTCCTTTAATCTCTTGGTGAGATGAGTGATCCAATCCGATGATGTGATGTGATTCTTCTTCCTCTGCCTCCCTGCATGCATGCCCCTCCTCTAACCCAGAGTTGGGAGTGAGGATAAGTCCTCCCCCTCAACCCTAACCTAAGTACACGCGCAAATGACAGTATGACAAAGAAACAGAAAACAATCCCGAAACAGAAACCCTAGCCTCCTCTCCCCACCTCCTCCGTACCAAACTCCCCCCGTCATCCGTACGCCATTCTGTCCATCCGGTTTGTCCTTCTCATGATGCAGTCCTTGCACCGCGCCCTACTTGGAGCCCCCTGCGCCTGTCCGTATCCGTTTGTCCACGCCCGTCATGGGTGTTTGGTAATATCTGGCATGATCCCCGCGCTTGCACGCGCACTTCATCTGTTCCTTCATAGCCCGGGGATTGCTCCACCCCTACGTATCCGAACCGGCGCGCCCGCAAACCTAGTTGAGCGCACTACCTTCCAAATCCAATCCCTGGGGCGGATTGCCGCCCACGCCGCATTTGATGCTGAGCCCAACCCTTCCACCAGGTGCGGAGTCAAACAGCAGCTGCCACTTCTGAGCACTCCGCATACCCTAGTGCTGAGCCCGCTTTCCCTGAATGCTGAGCGCGCAGCCGCAGCGCAGTTCCCAATCCGTGTCTATAAATTGACACCACAGCGGACACGGAGTGATTTTTCCAAATACAAACCTACATTTGACTGCATCTACAGCTACCTAGAGAAGAACCAGGTGGTAGCGGGTCAAACAGAGGCAATGAAGCGGGCGTTTCTAGGTGGGCTTGTGCCGCAACTTTGTGCGTTGGTCCAGTGGTATCTATTCAAACACGGGTTGGTATTGCGGTCAGTGGATTGGAGTTTCACGCTTCTTCCAAACCTAAGAGTCATCAACCAGGCAATAGAGAGCAAGATCAATTTGGAAGAACTGATTGAGGATATGGCCAGGTTGTTCCCAACATATTCAAGGCAACCAATGGCCTCTTCCACTCCAGCTCCAACGCAGGTAATGCCCACAGGACCATCAGCAATGGAGTGGCCGGCAGCCCCTTTTCAGTCAATGGAAGTACCAGTGAACAAGGTAACAGATATGTTACGGGACCTACGGATACTTCTGAATTGGACAATGGCCCCGCCAACAGCTCTGCCTCCTCCTCCGCGTGGAGTGCCGCCTCACATGGGGGGGGCTTTCAGCCCAGTAGCGGGCTGTTGAGCAGGTTTTTGGTTTGCATGTGCACCTATTGCGGCAATAAAGGCCACTGGAAGTCTGGTTGCGGGGAACTGACCAAGGATGTGGACAAGGGGTTGGTCCGCACGTCCGGGGAAACTTACATATTCCCAACGGGCAAGCAAGTGGATCTTGGGGCCGGTCAGCCACCCCTGGTGGAACAGGTTAGGGCCAGAGCCTGGCCAGCAGGGGCTGCTGGGGTGTCACTTGAGATTTTCACTGGGCCCAATAAGTGGCAAGCTCCACGTGTGGAGGCAGAGGTTAGGGCATTGGAAGCAAAAAAGCGGATTGTGTCGGAGAAGATGGATGTGGATGTCAGAGAGCGGCCATCAACCCAGGCCCCAAAAACTGGTACGCAAGGGCCGGTAGGCAACGGCCCGTCGACCAGTTCCAGAGGAAGGAGGAAGGCCGCGGAAATCATGCAATGGGTGATGGGGAGCAAGGCACCAATACCCCTCACGCTACGGGAGCTGGCCGCAGTCTCCCCGGTTGTTGTTGAGGAAATGGTTCAGGCGCTGAGGGAGCACGGGGGCAGCAGGGTTCTGGCCACGGTTCAGAGCGTGAACACGGCAGGGGAGGAAGGGGAACGCAAGTTGTGCTGATCCAAAGCTGTGTTGATGCCGCTTGCCTATGTCTTAATGAAGATTGCAGGAAGAAAGGTGTGGGCAAAGGTGGACAGTTGGTCAATGGTCAATCTGCTCCCGTCAAAATTGGTGGATGAGTTGGGGCTGGTTCAAAGGAAGGGGCCTATGGGATTATGGGAGCCCAATAGAGGGCAATGTTGGGTGGATGGGGTGGTGGAGGTTGCAAAGGTCTGGAAGTTGCTGTTGTTTCTCTTGGTCAAGTGCGGCAACGTAATTTTTGTTTGACCATTTATGTTTGGGTTATGGGCCCGGATGGTGTTTAACACAGAGGAATGGACGGAGGCGCTGACAGTAGAAGACGCGTCCGGGGCAAGGTTCAAGATGACAATCTGCAACCACGGGAAGGAAAAATGGGTGTGGCCAGCAGCAGCAGGAAAAGAGGAAGAATCCCACGGGGGGGACTTCCATGAGGGTTTCCCTGTGGAGGATTTTGCCTAGTCAACCGCGGGTACCGCGCAGGACAGGCTCCGGTTATGTGCAGGCAGTTGACTAGGAAGGAGCAGGAGGGGGAAGGAAGCGTGCGGAGGGAGCAGGCGGCAGAAGTAAGTCCTCTTCCTCAGTATGTGTCATTGGAAGGTACTGTGTTTCAAAAACCCTACCATAGTGCCACGCTTGTGAGCAGAGGCAAGGGCAGCGGGTTGATTATTGCCAGGAATCACAAGGACAACGGTGGAGGCTTAAGGATGGTAAGGTGCAACGCAGGACAGTACAAGCACGTGGAAAAAAAGGTTTGGCCCCGGAACAAGCCAATGTTGCAGGGACTGAACGGGCCTCTAAGGCCAATCTCCTGGTCTTGGGACCCCTGGGTAAGTCCCTTGAAGAAGTCCGGGTGGGTTAGAAGGTTGGCGCGGATCACGGATGAGAAGATTGAGGCACTTAATTTTGGCCCAAGGGAGTGGTTGAGTGGGGAGGAGAAGGATTTTCTGGCATTGGTGTTGGTGCTCCGCAAAAAAGCCCTCACCTTTGGGCCTGACAAGCGCCGATTGCTGCGGAACAAGGTTGGCAATCCCTATGTGATCCCAAAAGTGCTGCAAAAGCCCTGGAAGATCAAGCCAATTCAAATCCCTTGGACCGTGCGGGAACCCTTTCTGGAACAGGTCCGGGAGCGCGTGAGGAAGGGGTTGTACAAGCAGTCCACATCAAGCTACTCTAGCCCGATCTTTGCGGTTGTTAAACAGGACAGAAAGTTGCTTAGGATTGTTCATGACCTGCAGCGGCTTAACTCATTCACCATTGGGGACGCGGGATTGCCGCGGCGTGTGGACAAGTTCCTGGAATTGATGGAAGGGCGCGCGTGGGGGATTTAATTGGCAGTTTGTGTTCTGGCGCTGAAAGTGCTAGGACATGTGGTGGCTTTTGACAGCAGGAGAATTGCGGCAAAGAAACAGAATAAAGTCCTCAAATGGCCAATCCCATGGGCACCTTTGCATATCCTCCAATTCCTGAAACTGTGCAGTTACGTCCACATGTTCATTGAGCGCTTTGCAGAAGTTGCAAGTCTGCTGCGGGCGCTAACACGGAAGGGCATGGCGTGGGAATGGACGGCAAGGTGTGATGCTGCCTTTGCAAAGCTCAAGGAGACTGTGGGCCGCAACATTGTCCTCCGGCACCTTGACTACAATGTGGGAAGGATCTGCCTGGCCATCTGCTCTAGCAAGTTTGGCGCGGGCGGGGTCCTGACGCAGGAAGAGGATGGTAGGGACAGGCCATTCCTCTACAAGTCTGTGACGTTTACCCTGACGGAGAGTTGGTATTTGCAGCCAAAGCTGGAATTATGCGGAGTCACCAAAATTGTGTGGAGGCTTCACCACCTGCTTTGGGGGGTACACTTTGAGCTGTTGGTTGATGCGGAGGCCCTGGCGCAGATGATCAATTCCCCAATGCTGCCAAACGCTCCTATGACAAGGTGGGTGGCATTTCTTCAGCTCTTCACTTTTGGCATGGTTCATGTTCTGGGGAAGGCATTCAAAATGCCCAACGTGCTGTTGCAGTATCCCCGGGAGGACCCATTTGAGGGGGCAGAACCCCTGGACGTGGAGTCTCCGGTTATCCGCATAGGTATGGTGGAGGCAGAGGTCATCCTTCCGCTGCAGCAGTCTGGGTGTTGTGGAAACTAGGGGAGGTGGTGCCCCTGAAGTTGTCCCCGAGTTCCAGAAGTTATTGGTCTAAGTGTCTTTAAGGAGATTGGATGCAATTAGTTTAAGAATAGAGAGAGTGATGATGATAAATTCCTTTCTTCCAATCCTTCCACTCCCCCTTCCTTGTGGTTGGGTCCTCTGCTATGATATGATAATATTATGATCCTCTCCCAACCTGGAGTTGAGAGTGAGGTATTTTGAGTCCTCCCTCTCAACCCTAACCTAGGTACAACCACAAGCAACAAGATAGATGACATATGACCCCTAGTACAGAACCCCAGCTCCACCCTAACCCTACCCCATACCACCCACCCCATCCAAAACCTTCCCCTTTGATATCACATATGTCCAGGTTGTCCTTCTCATGGCGCAGCCCTCCGCCGCACCATACTTGGAGCCCCCCGGGTTTATCCTTCCTCCCACATCCGGGGATCCCTTGATCCGTGCATTGGCCCCCGCTTATGCCAACACAAACCTACTCTGCGCATATAACCCCCCGATTGCCCCGCCCTTGACTTCCGGACTAGCCACCCGCAAGCTTGGTTGGGCCAGCTCCATCACTTGGTCCGCGTTCCCTACCCGGGTTGCAACCTGGCGCCCCCCAGAGTAGGCCCAACCCGCACCTGGTGACGAGCCACACAATCCCTTCCTCTGAGCCCTCATCAGCTGCTGCTGAGCCCGCAGCATGCACTGCAGAGACCCCGCGCACCCCAAATGCTGACCCAACCTACCCAACTGCTGAGGGCGCAGCCCGCAACACAGCTCCCAATCCAAGGTTATAAATACAACCCCCCTCCCTCAAGTTGAGTTCTGTCTCCAGAGGTCCTTCCATCACTACCTCAACCCTACCGCGCTACCAGACAACTCCCCCCCTTACTCCCCCAGTCCTCCCCAGCTACTAGCCCCGCCCCTCCTTACACCTTCCAACAACGCTATGATCCCCTGCAATTTCTGCACCAGGAAAGGGCATGCGTGTTTGATTGCTCCTGGTCAACATGCCTGCAGCGCTTGCCATCACGGCCACCGTGGCTGCTTGCTTAGTGAGGGAATCCCGCAGCCTCCCCCTCAGTCTGGCTCTTGCTCCCGCCCGTGCAAGAGGGCCCATCCAGACCTGTTTGTGGTATTGGACAATGAAACCATCTTGGAGGACTAGTGGACTCCGCCCGGATCACCCCATTGCCGTTCCTCCCCAAGCTCAATCCGCAATTCCGCTTCACCGTTCCGCTGCAGGGGACCTCCCTGGAAGGAGGACTTCCCCAACTTTGCAGCCTACCAAGTGGCTATGCAATTCTGGGCGGACTGCATCCAGGTTACGCAAGGCACAAGGGACCCACGTATTGATGAAATCCTTTGACGTTGCGTGGCTCCTCCTTGAGCTCCTACTCTGGTCCCTGCCCCGGCTCCTCCTCCAGCCCCTGCCCCAGCTCCTCCTCTGGCCCCTGACCTGACTCCTGCCCCGGCCCCTTCCCCAGCTCTGCAAGGCACCCCTCCACCCCCCGCGTCACCCATTGTCATCCCATTGTTGCCTGCCGTTGGACCAAGCCCCCCAGATGGTCCTCCAGAGGTCCCCTCCTCACCAGTCCTGCCTTCCCCCAGCCCACCCAAGATCCTGGAAATACCCTTTGTGTTGGCACTCCTGGCGACCGGATTTGAAATCTTTGCTGAAAGTTCAACCGCAATGCTCCGCAACTTCCTAGCCACCCCTGGCGCTCAATCCTTGGAATCCTGGCGCAAGCTCTTGACTCTTTCCAGGCCTTGCTGGCGTCATTGCGGGCGGACATGGAGGAAATGATGAGAATAGCTTAGGCGCATTGCCCCCCCTCTCCCCTCTTCCCTTTTTCCGCATTTTTCTTCCCTTTGTACCACGCTTCCCTTGTTGAGGGAAATACGTCTCCTGCGCCCTTGTCCTTTCCCAGCGGGTTGTCCTGTGGAAAAATCTCCGCGTCCCAAGTGAATTTTTAAAAAGAGAGTTCCATGTCTGCGCTTCATAAGTGGGAATGAGAGTGAGATTGAGATCCGTACCTGCATCCTGGTGAGAATGAGAGTGAGATTGAGATCTGCGCCAGCGTCCTGAGCCAACAAAGTTCCCCAGAAGGTACCTGGAACACCCCAGCCAAACTGCCACACAGTTCCCCGTACCCAACCTGCACCAAACACAAAACCACCCTCCACCAGCACGCGCACACAGTCATCCCAGAGAAGAAAAGAAGTTGAAGAACAAACACTCTGGGGTGTATAGCTGTTCCGGCTGTGAACCGGCTAGGACACCCCCTCACCAAATCAGACGTGTCCTGTACGTGTCCCAGGCATACTCCGCACCCATTAGGCTGTAGGAGAAGACAACTGATAAAAAGAAGACAGAGAAAAGAACCAAACCCAAAACAGGAAACCAAATCCTAAAAGAAAAAGTTTTTTTTTTTTGCTAACACCAGGCTTCCGCTCCTTGTCCCGCATTACCCAACCGCGGGGCTTGTCCTTGCATTTACAGACCCGGTTTATGCCGTGCCTGTGTCCCTGCAACCAATCATAACCAAAACCAGTACCGACTTGCAAAGTGATGTATTCAAGAAATAAGAAAACAAAAATTCTGGGGTGTCTAGTTATTCCGGCTGTGAACCGGCTACAGCACCCCCTCACCACAAATCAACCTTTAACCCTACTCCGTCCCCCCCGGCTTGACGGCTGTCCCCAGCAGTTTGTAGCTTTTTGCTCCTTCAAGGCAGTGCATCAGGCACGGGCTCCTCCTCAGCAAAAGAGCCCAATCCGTCTAAAAATCCTGAACCACTGGCACCGTCCCCTGCATCCGCGCCATTGCCGGCCGTCTCTTCAAAGGAGGTGGAGCCGCGTGAAAAGAAGCGCTTCACGTGCGAAGCCGCGGCCTTCCATTTGAGCGGGGCCCTGTCCAATTCCTCAAGCTGATAACTCCCCCCCTCAAACTTGGATGCCATGCGGAAGGGGCTGTTCCATTGGTTTGTGAAAAGCTTACCCCACTGGGACTCCAGGCTCTGGTTGTACAGCAAAACCAAGTGCCCCTTCCGCAACGGATCACGGAGGCATTGGGAATAACGCTTGTCCCAATGGCGGACCAACGCCGTCCTAGTCTTCCGCAACCTTTCCGCGCCTTTTGCCAGGGTCTTGTCCCGTCAGAGAATCTGCTTGGCCTGCGCCTCCACAAGCTCTGCGGAGGTCTTCACCTTCCACCAGTCCACGCCCAAGAAGTTTTGCAACTCAATGTCCACCAGAAGCACTGGAAACTGTCCATAGAGAAGTTCATAAGGTGAGTAGCCCGTCAAGTGTTTGACCAAGATCCTGTCCGCAAAGAGGACCGCCGGAAGGACCTCCTGCCACCGCTTGCCGTCCTCACTGCACATCTTCACCAGTGCATCCTTGATAGGCTGATGACCACGTTTGATCATCCCGGTGCCCTCTGGATAGTAGTCCATGACCCGCCCAAACTTAGCTCCACAATTCCAGACCAGCTTCATCAACCAACCCCTGAACTCCGCGCCTTGGTCAATGGTGACCAGGAAAAGCCAACCATACCCCGCAAACCAATTATCCTCTAGAAACTGAGAAACCTTCTCCACAAAAAACTTTACCAGAGGACAAGCCTCAACCCAGCCTGATAGATTGTCCCCCGCGACCAGCAGGTACGCAAACCTTCCCGCCTTTATGTGGACCACATGGAGGGAGACCCGCCCAAACAGGGTGTCCTCCCCCGTAGGGTGACCCACCTCCCTGGGCAGCCTAGAGCTCTGCCGTTGACACACTTTGCAAGAATTCACCCATTCACGCACTGCGCACACCACACCCGGCCACCAGAACCTCCCTTTTGCCCGCCTCTGCGTTTTGATCTTGCCCCGGTGGCCAAGGTTGTTGTGAAGACACCTCAGAATCATTTCCTGGTCCTTCCTCCATGTTGCAACCACCAAAGGCACTGGAGTACTCCGCCGCCACAGTTGTCCTTCCCACAAGTAGAAGTTGGTCGTCCGCCACTTTGCCCATTGAATTACCGCCCTTGACGTACCCTTGGGAAACCAAAGAATCTGCAAAAAGGAGCACAAGGTCACGTAACGTCCGGACTGCTTCAGCAGAAGGATGACCCCCAACTCCGCCATACCTACGTGGATAACCGGAGACTCCACGTCCAGGGTCTCTGCCCCCTCAAACGGGTGCTCCCGCAGATACTGCGACAGCACGTTGAACATTATGAACGCCTTCCCCGGAACATGAAGCATTCCAAGAATGAAGAGCTGAAGAAAAGCCACCCACCTAGTCATAGGAGCGTTTGGCAGCGTTGGAGAATTGATCATTCACACCAGCGCCTCCGCATTGACCAACAGCTCAAATTGTACCCCCCAAAGCAGGTGGTGAAGCCTCTGCACAATTTTGGTGACTCTGCATAATTCCAGCTTTGGCTGCAAATACTGAATCTCCGTTGCGGTAAACGTCAAGGACTTGTAGAGAACTGGCCTGTCCTTACCATTCTTTTCCTACGTCAGGACGCCGCCTGCACCAAACTTGCTAGAGTCAACGGCCAAGCGGATCCCTCCTGCGTTTTAGTCAAGGTCCCGGAGGACAATGTTGTGGCCCACAGTCTCCTTGAGCTTTGCAAAGGCAGCCTCACACCTTGCCGTCCATTCCCACCCCGGGCCCTTCCTTGTTAGCTCCCACAGCAGACTTGCTACTTCCGCAACCGCTCAATGAACATGCAAACTTAACTCCACAGTCCCAGGAATTGGAGGATATGCAAAGGTGTCCGCGGGGTTGGCCATTTGAGGACTTTGTTCCGTTTCTTCTCCGCGATTCTCCTGCCATTGAAAGCCACCAAATGTCCTAGCACTTCCAGCGCCGGAACACAAACTGCCAACTTGCTCCCCCACACTGTAAGCCCTGCTTCCTCAATCTGGAACAAGACCCCCTCCAACGTCTGCATGTACTCCCAGATGAAGCGGTGGATCTTTGGGGCTTCTTCTAACACTGCACCCCTGTAATCCATCTTTGGTCCCTTGATGCCCGCGTTGTCAATGAAAATCAGAACCCCGTCCGGAATTTTTTCCCGCAGAATCCACTTCATCTGGGCCTGATAAACTGCCACCAATTTTGTCGCGCCCTGCGGCAACCGCGTTAGCTGCATCCTCCCCAACCCTGTCTCAAACGCGGTTAACGGCCGCGAGTTGGGATGGAGCTTGCGCTGATCATACCCCCCCATTACATCAACAAATCTGTAACATGCGCGCCCTTCCATTGATTCCGGGAACTTGTCAACACGCGGCGGCAATCCCGCGTCCCGGATGGTGAATGAGTTAAGCCACTGCAGGTCATGAACAATCCTAAGCGACTTTCCGTCCTGTTTAACAACCACCAAGATTGGACTAGAGTAGCTCAATGGGGACTGCTCTTACAAACCTTTCCTCACGCGCTCCCAGACCAGTTCCAAGAAGGGTTCTTGCACGGTCCAAGGGATTGGAATTGGCTTGATCTGCCAGGGCTTGTGCGGCACTGTGGGGATCACATAGAGATTGCCAATCTTGTTCCTCAGCAATCCGCGCTTGTCAGGCCTGAAAGCAAGGGCCTTTATGCAGAGTACCAACACCCACGCCGGAAAATCCTTCTCCTCCACACTCAACCACTCCTTCAACCCAAAATTAAGCGCCTCAATCCGCTCATTTGTGATCCGTGCCAACGGTGTTACCCACCCAGACTTCTTCAACCAACTTACCCAGGGGCCCCGAGACCAGGAGATCAACCTTAGAGGCCTGTTCAGTCCCTGCAGCATCTGCTTGTTATGGGGCCAAACCTTTTGTGCCACGGGCTTGTACTGTCCCGCTTTGCACCTGACCATCCTTACGCGTCCATTGTTGTCCTTGTGAATCCTGGAAATAATTAAACCGTGGCTCTTGCCGTTGCTCACAAGCATGGCACTATTAGAGGGTTTTTTAAGCACAGTACCTTCCAATGGCGCATACTGAGGGAGAGGACTTACTTCTGCCGCCCGCCCCCTCTGCGCGCTTCCTTCCCCCTCCTGCTCCTTCCTAGTCGACAACCCCCATGAGACCAGAGCCTTTCCTGCGCGGTACACACGGTTGACTAGGCAAAAACCTCTGTGGGGAAACCCTCACGGTTGTCCCCCCGTCGGATTTTGCCTCTTTGCTGGCTGCCGCTGGTTGCACCCATTTCCCCTTCCTGTGGTCACAGATTGTTGTCTCAAGCCTTTCCCCGGACGCGCCTTCCACTGTTGGCGCCTCTGTCAATTCCTCTGTGTTAAACACCATCCGGGCCCGGAACCCAAACATAAATGGTCAAACCAAAATTACATTGCCACAATCGACCAAGAGAAACAACAGCGGCTTCCTGACCTTTGCAATTTCCACCTCCTCTTCCTACACTACCCCATCCACCCAACATTCCCCTCCCTTGAGCGCCCGTAATCCCATAGCGCACTTCCTTTGAAACATCCCCAAATCATCCACCAATTTTGACGGGAGCAGATTGACCATTGAGGCGCTGTCCACCATTTCCCACACCTTCCTCCCCACAATCTTCATTGAGACAAAGGCAAGCGGCACCAACACAGATTTGGATTGGCACAACTTGTGTTCCCCTTCCTCCCACGCCGTGTTCACGCGCTGAACCGTTGCTGGAACCCTGCCGCCCCTGTGCTCACTCAGTGCCTGAACCATTTCCTCAACAACCACCGGGGAGACCGTGGCCAGCTCCCGTAGCGTGGGGGGTATTGGTGCCTTGCTCCCCATCACCTGTTGCACAATTTCTGTGGCCTTCCTCTTTCCTCCAGAACTGGTCAACGGCGCGTTGCCTACTGGCCCTTGCATTCCAGTTTTGGGGTCTGGGTCAAAGGCTGCTCTCTGAAATCCACATCCATCTTCTCCCACACAATCCACTTTTTTGACTCCAATGCCCTAACCTCCGCCTCCACACGCGGAGCTTGCCACGTATCAGGCCCGGTAACAATCACAAGTGACACCCAAGCAGCCCTTGCGGGCTGGGCTCTTGCCCTAACCTGCTCCACCGGGGGTGGCTGACCAGCCCCCAGATCCACCGGCTTGCCCATTGGGAATATGTAAGTTGGCCTGGACGTGCATACCAACCCCTTGTCCATGTCCTTGGTTAGTTCCGTGCAACCAGACTTCCAGTGAACTTTATTGCCGCAATAGGTGCACAAACAAACCAAAAACCCGCTCAACAGCCCGCTACTGAGCTGGAAGCCCCCCCCATGTGAGGCGGCACTCCGCGCAGAAGAGGAGGAGGCGGAGCTGTTGGTGGGGCCGTTATCCAATTCAGAAGTATCCGTAGGTCCCATAACATATCCGTTACCTTGTTCACTGGTACTTCCATTGACTGCAAAGGGGCAGCTGGCCGCTACATTGCTGGTGGGCCCACAGGTGGTACCTGCGTTGGAGCTGGAGTGGAAGAGGCCATTGGTTGCCTTGAAACCGCTGGGAACAACCTGGCCGTATCCTCAATCAGTTCTTCCAAATCAATCTTACTTTCTACCTCCTGGTTGAGCACGCTTAGGTTTGGAAGAAGCGCAAAACTCCGATCCACTGAACGCAATACCAACCCTGTTTGAATAGATACCGCTGGACCTGCGCACAAAGTTGCAGTGCAAGCCCACCTAGAAACACCCGCTGCATTGCCCCTGTTTGACCCTCTACCACCTGGTTCTTCTCTAGGTAGCTGGAGATGAAGTTGAACGTAGATTTGTATTCAGACAAATCACTCCGTCTCCGCACCCCACCTTGCAAAATCACCTCTGCTGCTGCCCGCTCAAAGGCCATCTCCTGGAAGCAGGGATCACGCGTACCCCACCTCGCCATCATCTTGTTCTGGAGCCTTTCCCAGTCTTGGGCCTTTTAGCCAGAAATATCCTCCACATCGCGGGGTTTATTTTTGTCCATGATAAAGAGGACAACCTTACGGACCTTATCCTTGCCTGTTGTGTGTTTGGAGTCCGCAATATCCTTGAACCTCGCCAGAAAGTGCCCAATATCCCTGGTGTCAAACCAGAGATGAGGGAAGTTCTGCAGCCTAAGCCATAACCGTTGCGGAACCTCAGCCGCCTCCAAGGGCTCCGACTGAGGAGGAGCAAAACCACCAGACCGAGTAGCCGGCGGTGGTGGAGGTTTTGGCAGGCCAGCTCCCAACCAGAGAGGGAACAAAGGTGGGACGTTCAATCCTGGAGTAATTTTTGGCAAAATGGAACCTGCTAGCTTTGAGAGACCTAGACAAAAGATTGCTTCCTGGCCAGACCCCCAGATCTGGGAACAAGGGGAGGTGGTACCCCTGAAGTTGCCCTTGAGTTCTGGAAGTTATTGGTCTAAGCGTCTGTAAGGAGATTGGATGCAATGATTTTAAGAATAGAGAGAGTGATGATGATAAATTACTTTCTTCCAATCCTTCCCCTCCCCCTTCCTTCTGGTCCCGTCCTCTGCTATGATATGATAATAATATGATCCTCTCCCAACCCGGAGTTGAGAGTGAGGTATTTTGAGTCCTCCCTCTCAACCCTAACCTAGGTACAACCACAAGCAAAAAGATAGATGAAATATGACCTCTAGTACAGAACCCTAGCTCAACCCTAACCCTACCCCGTACCACCCACCCCGTCCAAAACCTTTGCCTTTGTTGTCACGTTTGTCCAGTCCGTCCTTCTCATGGCGCAGCCCTCCGCCACACCCTACTTGGAGCCCCCTGGGTTTATCCGTCTGCGCGCGTCTGCGGATCTTCCTATCTGTGAGTTGGCCTGTGCTTATGCCCACGCAAACCTAACCTGCGTGTATAACCCCCTGATCCCCCCGCCCTTGCCTTCCGGAATAGCCACCTGCAACCTTTGTTGGGCTGGCTCCATCACTTGGTTTGGGTTCCCTGGGAGGGTTGCAACCCGGCGCCCCCCAGAGTAGGCCCAACCCACACCAGGTGCCAAGCCCCGCAATCCCTGCTGCTGAGCCCTCATCCACTTCTGAGACCGCATGCACCCCAAATGCTGAGCCCAACCTACCCAACTGCTGAGTGCACAACCTGGGACGCAGCTCCTGATCCAAGGTTATAAATATGACACCACAGAGTTATGCAACCTTGTGCTCCTTTTTGCCGGATCTTTGGTTTCCAGAGGGTACGTTGGGGGCAGTAATTTGATGGGAAAAGCAGCGGAAGAACAACTTCTACTTGCAGGAAGGGCAGCTGTGGCGGCGGAGTACCCCAGTCCCTTTGGTGGTTGCAACATCAAGGAAGGAACAGGAATTGATTTTGAGGTGTCTTCATGACAACCTTGGCCACCGGGGCAAGATTGAAATGCGGAGGCGGTTGAAAGCAAGGTTCTGGTGGCCAGGTGTGGTGCGCGCAGTGCGTGAATGGGTGAAGTCTTGCAAAGCATGTCAACGGCGGAGCTCTAGGCTGCCCAGGGAGGTGGTTCACCCTACGGGGGAGGATGCGCTGTTTGGGCGGGTCTCCCTCCACGTGGTCCACATAAAGGCAGGAAAGTTCGCGTACCTGCTGGTCGTGCGGGACAATCTATTGGGTTGGGTTGAGGCTTGTCCTCTGGTGAAGTTGTTGGCGGAGAAGGTTGCTCAGTTTCTAGAGGAAGATTGGTTTGTGCCGTACATTTTGCTATGCCTGGTCACTGTTGACGGAGGCACGGAGTTCTGGGTTTTTTTTATGACACTGGTCCAGAATTGTGGAGCTAGGTTTGAGCCGGTCATGCAGTACTATCCGGAGGGCGCCAGGATGATCAAATGCGGCCATCAGCCTATCAAGGACGCCCTGGTAAAGATGTGTGGTGAGGACAGCAAGCGGTGGCAGGAGGCCCTTCCGGTGGTCCTTTTTGCAGACAGGATCTTGGTCAAACGCTCAATGGGCTACTCGCCTTATGAACTTCTCTACGGACAGAATCCGGTGCTTCTGGTGGACATTGAGCTGGAAACCTTCTTGGGTGTGGACTGGTGGAAGGTGAAGACCTCTGCAGAGCTTGTGGAGGCCCACACCAAACAGCTTCTCCAATGGGACAAGACCCTGGCAAAGGCCGCGGAAAGGTTGCAGAAGACTAGGATGGCTTGGTAAGCTATTAGGAAAAGAGTTGTTCCCATTGCCTCCAAGATCCGTTGCAGAAGGGGGACTTGGTCTTGCTGTACAAACGGATTCTGGAGTCCCAGTGGGGTAAGCTTTTCACAAACCAATGGAACAGCCCCTTCCGCGTGGCATCCAAGTTTGAGGGGGGGATTTATCAGCTTGAGGAATTGGACAGGGCGCTGCTCAAATGGAAGCCCGCTGATTTGCACGTGAAGCACTTCTTTGCATGCGGCTCCACCTCCTTTGAGAAGATGGCCAGCAATGGCGCGGACGCAGGGGACGGTGCCGGTGGTTCAGGATCAGTAGACAAATTGGGCTTGTCAGCTGAGGAGGAGCTTGTGCGCAACACACCGCCTTGGAGGAGCAAGTGGCTACAAACAGCTGGGGACAGCTGTCAAGCCGGGGGCAACGCAAGTAGGGTGGAAGGCTGATTTGGTGAGGGGGTTCTCTAGCTGGTTCACAGCCAGAATAACTAGAGACCCCAAAATGTTTTTTTTCTTATTTCTTGAATACATTGCTTGCAAGTTGGTACTGGTTTTGGTTATGATTGGTTGCAGGACGCGGGCGCGGCGCAAGCCGGGTTGGTAAACGCAAGGACAAGCCCCGTGGTTGGGTTATGCGGGATGAGGAGCGGAGGCCCGGTGTAAGAAAAAAAAAACTTTTTCTTTTTGGGTTTGGTTTCCTCTTTGGGTTTGGTTCTTTTCTCTGTCTTCTCTTTATCAGTTGTCTTCTCCTAAAATGTTATGGGCGTGGAGTATGCGTAGGACACGTACAGGACAGGTCTGATTTGGTGAGGGGGTGTCCTAGCCAGTTCACAGCCGGAACAGCTAGACACCCTAGAGTGTTTGTTTCCTTAACTTCTTTTCCTCTCTTGGATGACTGTGTGCGCATTCTGGCGGAGGGTGGTTGTGTTTGTTGCAGGATGGGTATGGGGAACTGTGTGGCAGTTTGGCTGGGGCGGTCCAGGTACCTTCCAGGGAACTTTGTTGGCTCAGGAAACGGGCGTGGATCTCACACTCACTCTCATTCTCACCAGGACGCGGGCACAGATCTCAATCTCACTCTCATTCTCACTTATGATTTGCGGAAGCAGAACTTTCTTTAAAACTCATTCAGGATTCAGGGATGTTTCCACAGGAAAACCCGCTGGGAAAGGACGCGCACACAGAAGATGTGTATTTCTCTAATCAGGGGAAGCACAGTACAATGAGAAAGGCGGAAAGAGGGAAGGGGGAAGAGGGGGGGCAATGGGCCTAAGCCATTCTCATAATTTCCTCCATGTCCACCCGCAACAACGCCAGTAAGGCCCGGAAAGATGCCAAAAGCTTGTGCCGGGGTTCCAAGGATGGAGCGCCGGGGGTTGCTAGGAAGTCGTGCAGCATTGCGGTCAACTTTCAGCAAAGATCTCAAATCCGGCTTCCAGGAGTGCCAAAACAATGGGGATTTTTTGGATCTTGTGGGGGCTGGGGGGAGGCAGGACTGGTGAGGAGGGGGCCTCCGGAGGACCATCTGGGGGGCTTGGTCCCACAAGAGGAGACAACAAGACAACAATGAATGACCCGGGCGGTGGAGGGGTGCCTTGCGGAGCCGGGGCAGAGGCTGGAGGAGGAGCCAGGGCAGGGACCGGAGTAGGAGCTGGAGGAGGAGCTGTGCAAAATTGAAGGATTTCATTGATATGCAGGTCCCTTGTGCCTTGCATAACCCGGAGGGGGTCTTCCCAGAATTGCATAGCCGCCCAGAAAGCTGCAAAGTTGGGGAATTCCTCCTTCTGGGGAGGTCCTGCGCGGCAGAGCGGTGAAGCAGAGTCGCAGATTAAGCTTGCGGGGGGCAGCAAAGGGGTGATCCAGGTGGAGTCCACAAGTCCTCCAAAATGGTTTCATTGTCTGATACCACAAACGGGTCCGGACGGGCCCTCTTGTGCGGGCAGTTATGGGAGCCAGATTGAGGGGGAGGCTGGGGCATTCCCTTGCTAAGCAAGCAGCGGCAGTGACCGCGACGGCAAGCGCTGCAGGCGCGTCAACCAGGAACAATTGAAAACGCCTGCCCGTTCCGGGCGCAGAGGTTGCAGGGATTCATGGTGGTGGCCAAAGTTGGAAGGAGGGGAGGGGCTAGTAGTTGGGGTGGACTGGGAGCAGAAGGGGGTGGTCCAGTAGCGCGGTAGGGTTGAGGTAGTGATGGAAGGACCTCTGGGGACAGAAATCAACTTGGGGGGGGGATGTGGTGTCATATTTATAACCTTGGATCAGGATCTGCGTTGCGGGCTGCGCGCTCAGCAGTTGGGTAGGTTGGACTCAGAATTTGGGGTGCACGCAGTCTCAGCAGTGCCTGCTGCGGGCTCAGCAGCAGCGGATGAGGGCTCAGTGGCAGGGATTGCGGGTTGGGCCTACTCTGGGGGGGGCGCCGGGCTGCAACCCACCCAGGGAACGCGGACCAAGTGATGGAGCTGTCCCAACCAAGCTTGCGGGTGGCTAGTCCGGAAGGAAAGGGCGGGGAAATCAGGGGTTATATGCGCCGGGGAGGTTTGTGCGGGCAGAAGCGCGGGCCGACACATGGATTGCGGGATCCAAGGTTTGCGCGGGCATAAGCATGGGCTGACTCACGGATTGCGGAATCTGCGGATGCGCACGGAGGGATAAAAACTGGGGGGGCTCCAAGTAGGGCGTGGCGGAGGGCTGCGCCATGAGAAGGACAAACTGGACATACGTGATATGGAAGGGGAGGGTTTTGGACGGGGTGGGTGGTACAGGGTAGGGTTAGGGCTGAGCTAGGGTTCTGTACTTGGGGTCATATTTCATCTATCTTGTTGCTTGTGGTTGTACCTAGGTTAGGGTTGAGAGGGAGGACTCAAAAATACCCCACTCTCAACTCCAGGTTGGATCATCATATTGTATATCATCATCACCCTCTCTATTCTTAAAACTCATTGCATCCAATCCCCTTAAAGACGCTTAGACCAATAACTTCCAGAACCTGAGGACAACTTTGAGGGGTATCACCTTTCTTTTTTCCACACCGCTTGACTTGCACTGGAGGAAGTTACTTTCCTAAAAAGGAATCTATTTTTTTTTCTTCAATTAAGTTTTGTTCTGCTAACTGCTGGAATAATTCTACATACAGGTTAGTGACTGATTAATAAGATGAACCAAATGACTTTTAAACTTCCTGAGGCATATTTGAATACAACTGCTATCTTCAAAGTATAATGTCTACTATTTGCTGGAAAATTCTTCAGATCAAAAATTGAATGACTTGTCAGGTGAATTGGATTTGTTCAAGGCTGGATTTGATTGTGTAGAACTCACAAGAAAAATTGAGTTGCTTGACTTTTTGAGTTGAGTACTGGAATATGTAATAGATTGATGGATGATTGATGAAAGAAAATGTAAGTAGAGTATGAATGCAGCAGGCTAACTTTAGTCTGATCCTCCCAGGACAAAATGATGCAATGTTCAGGTTGATGGTGATCAGGGCAAGTTGTTGGAAAGTAGACCAATCCTTGCAAGTAAAGTCAATAGCAATATTCAATAGTTCTTGGTTTTGGGGTTGCAATACTGTTTTGCCATTCCGAAATTGAAGATGTGAATAACGTTGGCAGCCTTAGTACCAGGTCAACAAATCAAGCAGTTATCAGGTTTGATATCACAATAGATCAAGTTCTTCTTGTGAATTGTTTGAACCCTGGTGAGCACCTGTTTAGCGGTCATGACAACGTTCTTGACGCTGAACTTGCAACCACACATTTCAAACAAGTCTTTGAGGCTAAGACAGAGTAAATCAATGACAAGAATTTTGTGAAGACCTTCCTGGCCAAAGGAATACACCTGAGGGACACCAGGAGATCCGGCCAAGATCTTGTAGATACAGTACTCATTGCAAAGTTGAGGGGCGTTGGAATTGCGGGGTTAAAACTTGATTGCCATGGTTTGAGATTTGAGGAGGTTGGTAACTTCAAAGATGACGCCAAAGGAGCCTTTGCCAATCTTCTTTCCAACCTGATAGTGGACGCCAAAAACATTGCTACTCGAGTTGTTGTGATTCAATTTGGCGGCAGTCATGATGAGCTAGATAGATAGAGGGAGCAAGGGAGTGATGGTTGGCGGCTTGTAAAAGTTTTTCTTCCTGATACTCCACATTGTTTTTGAAGTTGAATAATTCAAGTACTTTGATGATAATTGATAAATCCTTCAATAACTCATCATTGGTATTTTGAGTTCCAAATAGATTGGGTTGAGATTTAGTTGTCTCAGCTGGTCCTCATGGATTGCCAGTAGTGATAAAAACTTCCTGAGTATTGGGAACCTGTTGGAATGTCCTGATGTTGACAATATTCTTGGGTAATTGAATCTTGATTTCTCCCCTGTAGAGATTGACTTGGTTGGTGTGCTGATGACAGTGCATTAAGTTTGAACTAGGTGGGCCCAGGCCTTTTTGATGTCATTCTTCAATATTGTGATGGGTTTTATTGCTTCCTTGATCATAGACGCTGCCCTCCGCTTCTTCTAGTTGCTGGGTTATCTGAATTGTTCAATCAGAGTTGATGGGGTCAAAGTGGATGGATATGATGAGCATGAATGCCAATGACAAGGCTCTTCCCCATCTATCTCACCCCCTCACCAAAAAAGTCACAGACCAGTTCCGGATGAGAATATTGAAGGAAAAACAGTTGAATGAGAGACTGTTGGCTCAGGTCAAGTATAGGCTATTAACCATGTGAAAATAAAGAGAGCGTAAGCTCTGATGAAGTAAAATTTAAATGAGCAAAGAATGAAAGGAGCTTAGAATGTCAAGCATAACAGACCTGAGGACAGGAGGAAAAGGACACTCCAGTTGATGCGTTGGATGAACAGATGATGAATTCCACTTGAGAGCACCATGGTTTATATAGACTAAATACATGATTGGCTAACAAGTGGTTGAGTACAAAATGAATAAGGCAAAATTAACACAAGCAGTTTAAGTGACATGGTAAGTGAAATGTTATACTTGGACAGTCTGACAATCACTACTAAAAACACATCCTAGTTGTATTTTAACCATTGTTTTAATACTTCAATAACAACAATAATACAAATCAAATCAATCCAATCAATGATACTTCAAACTCCAGTGAAATTCACATATATATAAACTCAAATTATAACAATTCTCCCTTCATTCTTTTTCATGGCTTGTATCTTTTCTGTGTTTTGTCTTTTCTATATTTTTTTACCTTTCTTTTGCCCATCTTTTTTGATCTTTATTTATTTCAATATCTCATGAAATCTACCTGAAATCAACTTAATCAAGTGCCCCTTGCCAAATATCCAGTTTACATCATTCATAAATTCCTGCTCTTTAAATTCAAACCTTTCTTGAACTCAAAATCTTCTCAATAAAATCTGAATCTCAAGATTTGGCTATTTTTCATCCGTTTTTTCCCAAATTCAAGAATTAATCCAGTGAATTCTCTTCTTCCCCTTTTATTCTAATCTACTTCATCCTCTAGCTGTATCTTCCTTTTTTCTATTCTTCTTTATTTTATGACCTAAAAACCTTACCTAATTTGAAAAATCATTAAGTTAATGAATACTTACTTCTCTCTCAAGTACTCATCATTATATAAAAAAAGTGCTGAACATTCTTTCTACCAGATTCCTTTTTTCTTTGATTTAGAAATAAATTCCATCTTTGGGAACATTTTTTTCAGTGAATCATTTTTATTTTTCTAGAAATTGAAACCTCTTCAATCCAAATTATGGAAATTTCAAAAGAAAATAAAGTTTCCAAACACACTTGAAAACTATGATTAGATTCCAGTCATAAAACAGGTCTGACACTGCTTTAACTAAACCAATACAAACTTTAATCAGCTTCACTATCAGCTCAAACCCAACTTCACTGACTCCTGTACCTTCCACTGGATATTACTCCTGCATATCTTTCAGTCTCCATCTTCTCCTACCAGTTTCACCCTCTCCCTGTATGGTATAGGCTCTATGTCCATGTACACCTTACAACTTTGTCACATGATTCAGTCAACCTTCCCAGGATCTCTCCTTCTCTCTCTATGGCTTGGTGCATCCTCTATCTATCCTCAAGCCAGTTTGCATATGAGTTATTAAATATTAAATAATTAGTATATACTTATTATATATAGTACATACTCTGCACTTTCTGTTCAGCCCATCTTCCCAGGATTGGAGATAAGTACATGAAAAAACTTCCTGGAAAGGCCTAGAAAACAATCACTCAAATACAGCCTCCATCCAAATCAGTAATCATGTAATACCATGGGAAATCTACCCCGCATCAAAAGCCACCCATCCCCCAAGAACTGCTTTTAATTTCCCAAATATACTGGCCTTTACTCCCCTCCTGGATGGATTCACCCAAATAAATTAGTATACTAATTCTGACTGGTTTTTCCCTCTGCCAGTAGGTGTCATCTTAGCACAAGAAAACCTTTGACCATCCTGCTTTACTCATATCACCTTGTCTCTTCCTGGTTTTACTCTTATAGGATTCAACAACCATCTCTTGGACTGCTCATAAAATCCTTCCATTTCTCATCATTTTTAATCCTCCTTTCATTTTCTTCATTGCAATCCCAATAAATAATCCTTGATTTCTTTGATTATTAGTTTCTGTGCAATCCGCTCATTGCATTCCAGAGCAGTTGTGACAATTCCCTTTGGTGTGTTTCTGATGATCCCCCCTCTATGGCTCTATATCATGAATTATTTATATGAAATTAAAGCAGTAGAAATATGAAATATTCCCTCATTCACTGACCTTCTTAAACTTATAATCACACCCTCAAACCCACATTTACTTCCTGCAGACCCCCCCACCGGTCTTGCAAATTTTCAATTTTTTATTCATCTCAAAATTCTTACTGGTCCAAATTTTGGCTTCCTTCTATCAACTCTTCCCATTTGAATTTAAATACCCCTAACTTGCATGCATTCTTTTCTAATAGTCCCATATCTTTCCTCAAAAGCCTCAGAAATATAATAACCACTCTTTTGTTAAAAAATCAAACAAAATTATATGGAAATTTTCAATGCATATTTTCACAATCCATGGGCATCCTTCCAATAAACTTCCGTTTACCAGATCCTGTTAATTGAATTCTAGAACCAGAAATTAATTTTCTAAATTTGGAGGTTTCAGATATTTCTTGGCTCAGATTTGAATACAAGCCCCCCACTCTAAAGAATACCCCTTTTTTAAAACCACAGTGGGAAAACAGCCTGAATGGCCACCACAATATTTGAATGAATTTTTAAAGCAAAATAAAAAAAAACATCCAAGAAAAAAATTATAATTTGGAGAGAGACTGAAAACACAAATTATCAACTGAATTGAATGAATAAGAATAAGAAGAAAAATATAGATTTTGAATCAATATACAATGTTCTTTTTGGAGAATTTGTGGAAGAGAAATAGAAACAATTTTGATCATTGAATTTCAAAATTTTCTTGATTAAGAATACACCAGACAAAAATCCATCCAGTTTTATTATCTGATTCATTTATTATTTAAAAATTTGTATGATTCTTCTGAACTAAATTAAATTTTTATTTTCTATACTAAGAATCTTTCTTGATAAAAAATTGAACTTCTTCAAACAAATTCCCAAGATTGGAATAAAGAAAAAGAGTTTGCCTCCAGTAACTCTTCTAGTAATTTAAACTCAACATAGTTTTTCTAGTAATTCCTCAATTAAATTTTGTTTTTCCAGAATTTTTGCCTGAAATTTGATTATATGTATTGAATTCCCTCAAAAATTAGTTTCCAATTGATATATATTACTCCCCAATGCTATGATATAAAAATTCCCCCCATCATTTTCAAGATCAAGCAATTAAATACTAAGTAAAAAAAATTAGAAAAAGAATAATTCCTCCTTTCATAAATTCATTACCCCCCTTTCTCCATTATGCAGTCACCCATACTGGCTTTGAAATTTACTTGTGTTTTTTCAGCTATGATGTCTTATTTGAGGATCCAACTTGGTGATTCTGCCGGTAAATTTAATTCATTTTCACTTGTATTGAGTGCTTAATCTCTTCTGATGTACCTGATCAGTTTCTTATTACAAAATTCCTTTTCATAAAAAAAAATTCAAATCACATTCCTGAGAGTTACTTTTTGGAAAACTATATTTTCAATTTCCCACATTCAATGCACAGAAAACTCTGATAGTTTCACAGATGTTCTGGAATTCCAGGAATAGAAGATTTATCATCCTGAAAAGCCTACTAAATGTTTAATACACTTTGCAATAATTCTTTCCTAAAATATGCTTTTTATGTTTCAATCCTTATTTTCCCAGAACCACTGACCAAAATTTTGGTCCAAAATTTCTTTTCTACAACCAGAAGCTCCAGGAATTTTAGATCAAAACCCTATTTTTCTGCTCCTGTAAAATTATCCTGAGAAAATCTCCCTTTCTGTATTCAAGTATATAAATAGAAAAATTTACCAAAAAATTGAATACTTCCCTAAGGATTAATACCAATCTATGTACCTCATGCCACCTTTCTCTTTCCAACCATCCAAAATTCTCAAAATAATTTCCAATCCTTTTCAAATAATATATATATATATATATATATTATATATATTATATATATATATATATATATATATATATATATATATATATATATATATATATATATATATATATATATATATATATATATATATATATATATATATATATATATATATATATATATATATATATATATATATATATATATATATATATATATATATATATTCAATACAAATGCAGAAATAGACTACTGGAAGTAATTCAACAAGACCAAAAAAACCTCTGTCTGTTTTTCATGCAAGCCCACATGTTTCCAACCTGGGCCTCCCAAACTTTTCATTTTTTGGGTTCCATTTTTGGTTGCCCATGGTCTCTCTCTTGATACTTTCCCTCCTCCTATTCCAATGGCCACAGTAAATATACCTGCAATAAAAAAAGGTTCATTTTGAGTACCAGATTAAAAATAAATCCTGAAAAAAGGAGGTATTTTATAGCCTCAAAAAATAATAAAAATTTCACAAAATTCTTTTTTCAAAATCATTGTGTCTCTGCAACCAGGAATTAGAGAACTAAAACACTGGAATAAATTTTCAAAGGAAATCATCAGCTGGGACCACAAAAACCAAAAAACTCAAATTTTCCTCCACAAATTCCTATGAAAATCCACATTTTCACCTTAGAAGCCAGTTTTATTGTTCCAGCTCCTCAAAAAGGCAACTCTAAAGCTTCCAAATCCATACACCCCTTCCTCAAAACCCATAATGAAAAAACACATTTCCAAAGAAAAAAAATCATCTGAGATTGAGTTTCTCCCAAATTGGTAACTTATGTCCCCTTTTTTCAAGAATCCCCAAGACCATTTCCACATCCTTAAAAACTATCTTTCATCACCTTCTCATATACAATCAAAAAATTTACCTATCATGGAAGCTGATATTTTCCCTTAAAACTTTCTCCATCACGTTTTTCCCCAAAACAAAAAAAAGGGGTTTGAGGAAAATCTCATCCTATATAAATTGTGAAAAATTCTCAATAGGGCATATCAGAATTAGAAAACCCGCCAATAGAAATCCCCCTTTTTCTTTTACAAAAACCACCATTTTTAATTTCAGGTTTCTGAAATACACACACCCCCTAACTGGTGTATTTCAAAATGGCAGGTTTCATGGAAATTGCAGATTTCAAGCATCAAACCTGCCATTTATGCAACCATCATTCATCCACCATCCATCCCATGCAAAACACCCATCCACACCTCCACCTCAGCATATCCATACCAATCCCATCGCCATTGCATCACACACATCTTATCTCCATTGCTTCACATCTCTATTTCTTCACACAAATCCCATCATTATCTCATCACCCCACATCATATCACCATCTTTCTCAACATCTCCAATTAAAGTTCTGGAAGCAAGTTGAAAACAAAAAAAAATGACTGAACTTTTAACCACCATTCCACTCCTTCCTCCTCCTCACCACAGATCCTCGACCACCACCATCACCTCACCCATCACCTCCCCTCCTCCTTTGGTTGGCACCCCTGGTAGGCCCCCCTCCCTCCTCCTCCTCCTCCTCCTCTTCCTGCCCCTCATTGGTTGCTCATCATTTGATCATTCAACCTCTAGGTCCGCTGCCCCACCTCCTTGCTCAATCCGCAAGGTAAGCTCCCCTCCTCACCCTTCCCCTCCCTCCCTCCCAATCAATGGCAAATCATTTGCTCAATTTCTCAATAAATTTAAAATAAATCAATCAATCAATTTCCAATCAATTGCGCAATAAATTGCCAATCAATCAAGCAATTTCTCTATCAATTGCAAATCAATTGAGAAATCAATTGGCCATTGATTTGTGATTGATCAAGTAATCATTTGCCATGGGGTATTGATTCAAGTGTGTGATGAGCAGATGGTGAGCTGGGATGATCATTGTGAGCCAGGGGTGATTACATGATGAGGCTGAGAATTTAGACAGGCACATTGGCCTATCCAAAAATTTCAAACTGAGCTTAGTGGTTATAAAGCATCAATAATCAACCTTGAGGTCATGGGTTCAAATCTGATAGTGTACAAAATTTTGGATTGTGAAAAAGCCATTGCCCTTGAAATGGTATAAAACTAATCAAATCCCTTCTTGATACTCACCCCATGCAAATTAATTGCATGGGAGGGAACATGATGCAAGGAGATGACTTGACAAACATACAGAGATGTGGAAAAAATAGGGATTTCAAGCCTCAAAATGTCATACAATGAATTGAATCCCTTCTTGATCCCATTGTCATCCAAATTTTATAAAACTAATAAAATCACATGTTGATCCTCAACCCAAGAAAAGTAATTTCATGGGAGGAAACAGGATGGGAGGAGATGACTTGAAAAAAATACAGACATGTGGAAAAAATAGGGATTTCAAGCCTCAAAATGTCATACAATGAATTGAATCCCTTCTTGATCCCATTGCCCTCCAAATTTATACAACTAATCAAATCCAATCTCAATCCTTACCCAAAGGAAATTAATTGCATGGGAGGGAACAAGATGGGAGGAGATCACTTGAAAATCATACAGAGTGTTATAATTATGGCCAGCAATTAGCTTAGGCAAATGAGCAGTATTTAAAGCAAAAGAAATGCTGGACACCTTGTGTCAATAATTGCTTGATGGGCTCTCACAAATGGGGCAACACGTTGGATGATATTGTTGATGAATTCAATTGGATGATTAATGGATGATGGAAAACAGCAGGGAGAAGAGCTCCTTAAGTACAAAAAATTGGCCTCTTGTGAGCTCATGATACAACAAGCCAAAAGGAAAATTTTCCGCCCCAAAAGAGCTCTACAGGCTCTACAGGCCTTGTTACTTGGTTTGGGCTACACCAGCCCACATGGCATCAGTCCCTGTACCCTTACAACCAGCCTATTCTGGTTGTTTCTGGTGTTTCCACCTCAATGGGGATGTACCAGCCCCTGTGCTGTTCAATCCCTGGCTGATTGTCCGTTACAACCAGCCCTGTTACTTATCTTAGAACTTGTACAGCCCTGGCCCCTCATATGGGCCAGGTGGGACCCAGGACTCACCTGATTCCGACCAAAATCTCACCTGGGGGGGGGTGTAACTGGCGGACATGCCACCCCCCCCTCTTTGTCTCAAATCCCTGGAGGAGGCAGTAAAATCCCCCTACCAGGGGCCCTGGGGGTCAATAACCCCAGGGCGTTGCTACGGTAAGTGGGCTGGGGGGTGGTCAGGTCCCCTCCAGCCCGTCACTCCTCCCCCTTGGTAAAGGGGGGGGGGAGAGCGCCCCTTTGATGGTGGGGGGTGGTCAATTCCCCCCCACCACCAGTCGCCTCAATGCGACTGGCCTGGCCACCTCTTTTGGTGGGGGGGTGATCAAGTCCACCCCATCATGACTGGTCGCTGGCTGGTTACAACCAGCCAGCCCTCCCCCTCCCCCTCGCAATGGCAAGCAAGGGGAGGGGGAGGAGCCGGGACCACAAGCACTGCGGCAGCCGCAACAATGGCCCTGCGCGGGCCGTTGGGCCCCATAGACGGGCCAAAGGCAAAAACAGCGGCCCCAAGCGGGCCGGTACCTGGTAGCGGCCCCAAGCGGGCAGCAGCCCCAAGCAGGCTGGGACGCGGGCAGCAGCCCCAAACAGGCTGTGAAACGGGCAGCAGCCCCAACTGGGCTGAAAAACGGGCAGCGGACCCAACGGGCCTCTCCAAGCCCGAAAACTAAGTAAAACATACTTTGGCAGGCCAGCCCGTCTGGCCAAGTATGTCCAAAATAAAACTTGGGCCCAATTATTCCCATACAAGCCCATCTGGCTTTATTTGCCCATATTTCCCACCGGACCCATTAGGGCCCGTGTACCAAATGGCCTGTTCATGCGTTTTGAGGCCAGTTTCCCCAAATCAGTGACATCCACACAGGCCCATATGGTCCGTGTGAGTGTCCAATGGGATGGAGAGGCCCATATGTGCATCCCATTTGAATTACACTTGTACGTAGCACACACATAAGTGCATACGTATTTTAACACAGAGATGTGGAAAACAAAGGGATTTCAAGCCTCAAATTTCATACAATGAATTGAATCCCTTCTTGATCCTCACCCCAATTGTAGTATTTGGATTGGAGGAGATGATTTGGGAAACATACAGAGACAGGGAAATAATAGGGCTTGTCAGGATTGGCTAAAGGGGCAATGTTTATTTTTTTAGTTCTTGAATTGCCTACTCATCTATTTTGTTGAAAGAGCCAGCCTGTCTTTGTTGTATTTTTTAGTTCATTGGCCATCAGGAGATAACCATTAAAATTAGAGGATGGAGTTTGGAAAACTTGTGTTTCATTGTTGGATCCAAAGCAAGTTTCATAGTTGGAGTGAATTTTGAGACAGTTTACCAGGATGTTGTGATCAGCTATCTTGAGCTGACTTGAGACTTTGGAAGCTGATGGGGAAGGATTGTTGGATTTAGAGTTCCTTGGGGATGTTTGCTTTGGTCCATTGAATTTTTGAGTGGACTTGCAGGGGCATTTTTTCTGAGGGGCCATTTGAAAAGAGTAAGAGGGATGAAGTGATGAAGCAATGTGATGAAAGCAATTATCAAGGGATGAAGCAATGATGGTTAAAATTTGATGAAAGCAGGGATGAAGCAATGAAGCAAAGAAGCAATGAGAGGTAGGATGTGATGAAATAAATAAATTGATGAGAGTGATGAAGCAAGGAGAGCTTTAAAGTGGTGGGAGTGATGAAGTGATGAGGGGATGAAAGTGATGAAGCAAAGAGGATAGGAAGAGATGAGATTGAAGAAGTGATGAGAGCAATGAAGCAATCAGAGTGATGAAGTGATCAAGCAAAGAGGATAGGAAGAGATGAGAGAAATGAATCAAATGTTTTCAATGAGATCAGAGGCTGAAACCAGGAGTAATTATGTAGAAATTTTTAGTTGAGGAAGTGAAAGCCTTTAAATACTTTATTTGAAAAAACACATTTATTTTCAGGTAACTCTGACACCCTGATGTGAAATAAGTGGATTTTTTTGATTTTTAATTTCCAGTTTGAAATGGTGGATTTGGGTTGAAACCTGAAATTTTTCAATGGCAGGTTTGCTTAACTCTGATACGCCCTAATACCTTGTTGGAACCCTGAAATTATATCAATTCTTTCCCCTTGAATCTCCTAACAACCACTAAGTGAAAATTTATCATAAGAGTGATATTTTTCCTTTGGGCAAAACTTGAAAATTTAATCCAAGGATTGAATTCCTAATTCCTATCAATACTCTGCTGTTCTACTTTAATTTGAAAATGGGATGGGAATGAATGATTTCTGAACACCCCAAGAAGACTTGAGACAAACTAGTTTAAGTTATTGAAGGTACATAGTCAATTCATACTCAACTTGTTATTTGTTTCCTCTCTGTTGTGGGTGTGTTGCTACAAGGCTCTGAAACTCCATCAAATATTTTGAATTATTATTTGGGAAATCATTCATTTGGTATTATTATTCAATTTTTTGAAGAGAACAGGTATACAGGTTACAAATTTAATCTCCTAAAAAACAGGTGTTAAAGATAACCAATACACTTCTGTGGCCCCTCTTTGTATTTATTTATTTATCAATAAAAAAACACCAATAACAAAACCAAACACCCTTCCATTTAATTTATCCATATTGATATGGATCATTGCTACATTATTTTGAATAATTTATTTATTTTGAAATTCTATCACCTCTGTTAGCTAGAAGGTAGCAAGGACCTTGGCATCCAGGTGGTTGACAGAAATCCCTTTAGGCACAAATTTTGAACCTTATAAGAAGGATACAATTAAAAATTTCATATTGAGGCATTTCATATTTAAATTTTCATTTATTAAAAAATTTGAGCTTCAGAAATTAATAACTAAAAAAAATTACAATAACAGGTTTAAAAATAAATATATTTTTGGATTTAGTTTTTTTTCTTTTTGGAATCTTTTGTTAATTCTTTTATATATTTTAAAGATTTATTGGATTTCATCATTGGATTTCCAAAATTATTGAGGAAATAATCACAATATATTTCCCTTCCTTTTATTGAATTAATTTTTTTAGGTTATTTTATTTCTCATCAATAGCCAACAAGATGTTAATTTTGGGAATCTGGATTTGTGTGTGCCAGAAAAAGTGGTTTGTGAACCTGTGCATTCCAAAAACAGTGGCATGTGGACCTTTGTACACCAAAATGGTGGGGTGCTATTAGTGACCTGGTGGGTTCATGATAGCTGAACCCTAACTTTATTACTAAATTTATGCCTTCTGGTATGTTTTACCAATCCAGGAAGGATTTTAATTGTTAAAAATTTGGGTTGATATAAAAATAAGGCTAGAATTTGGAACTTTCAGGTTTGTAATTTGTTTTTAAGGCTTAAAGAGGTGCTTTGGGCGGGCAAAAAACTCTATCAATGGTGTGTGAAGGCCTTTTAAGGTTCAAGTGATTCCTGGGATGAGAAAGAAAGATTTTTAAAGCTTTAAGGAGAGCTTGGGGTAGAAAACACATCTTTTGAGAATTTGTGGGCTCCCAGACCCCCTTTGGGGTGCATCTGGGGTAGAATATTTTGGGGAATTTAATTTTTGATGCCACTTGAGTTAATGTGACGTGTAAAGGTGCAATAAATATTAATTTTTTGAAATTAATTCAAATTTGAGTTAAGATTTGTAAGAGAGCTTTATGAATTGTGAGGAAATATAAGAAAAATGATAAAATGCCATCTTCTTTACAAAAAAGGGGATATTCCAAGTGGAATTTGAATATCTTTCTACCAACAATAAAAAAATAGAAAAATATTAAATTTATTTATTTCATTAGGGGAATTTGAATATTCCAAAGAAAACATCATCAAGTACAAAAATATGAAAAAAACCCTTTAAATAAACTCCATGATCTCTGGTGGATTGTAAATACCTTGGTACCAAACATAAAAAAGTAATATCAAAATGAAAAATATGACAATTTTATTAGGATAATTCAAATATGCTTAAACCATTCAAAAAAGAAGAATTATCAAGGGCAATGTTATTTTTGCAACCTGTTAACAACTTGAATTGGGTTGTGTTGCACAGTTTGCAACCCCACCCAAGCATGAACGGCTGCTTGAAACCCATTTCAGTTGTGAACAGCCACTCACAACCCCAAATTGCGTTGTGAGGGGCTGTTCACAACCCCAGAATGGGTCATTAGCAGCCATTCACAACTCCAAAATGGGTTGTGAGCAAAAAGAAAAAAAAAGAAAAAAAAATTAAAAATAAAATGAATTAAGATAAATTAAGGTAAATAAAAAACTGAACAAACAAAAAAAAACAAAAAAAACAAAAAGGGAAATTTCAAATTCAGGGCTAATTGAGTCGTGCACACAGTTCAAAAGGGGCCGTGTGGCATGCCACACTGTCCAATCCAAGCTGTGTACAACCCCCCACGTCTCAAAGAGTTGCGCAGCCAACCCAGCCTGGTCCCCCAGCGTGTGGGATTCCACATGACTACATTCAAGCCGTGTGGAGTTTTATACGGCTCAAATGTAGTTGTGTGGCATCCCACACGCCAAAGGACCGTGGTGAGCTAAAAAAAAGGAATGAAAGAGTAATTCCATAGCCCATAAAGTAAATAAACCTTCCAAAAACAGAAATCAACCAAAAAATCAAAGAATGTTCATTTTTTGGTTGAAAAAAAACAAATAAATAAATAAATAAATAAAAAACTGGTACTATCCAATGGACAAGCCCTGAAGTAAAAAGACCCAAAAAAACACAAGTAACTGGACTAGCCCTAAACTAAAAACACCAAAAAAAAGACAAGTAACTTGACAAGCCCTAAGGTAAAAACACCAAAAAAAAGACAAGTAACTTGACAAGCCCTAAATTAAAAACACCAAAAAAATTTAAGTAACTTGACAAGCCCTAAAGTAAGTTCAAATTGACTAGCCCTAAAGTAAAAGGGTCCAAAAATTAAAGAATTCTTTTGACCAGCCCTAAAGGAAAAGTGCCCAAAAAAAGGGTTACACAGCTCCTACACAACCCCCCAGGGGTTGCGGGTGTTTGAAACGGCCCTTTGTAGTTGTCTATGGGCCCCCACGGCTCATTTGGGCCGTTTAGGGCCCTACACCACTACCACATGATTGGAGCTGTGAATTTAACATCACCCAAAAAAAAAACAACCAAAAAAGAAAATAATTGAATAAAATAATTAAAAGGAAATTCTAAAAATTTCACCACTCTGGGGCCATCAATGCGCAGCCAATATGAATAAACAATGGAAGAGTATGTGGACCAGCCCTAAAGTAAAAAAACCAAAAAAATACAAAAGTTTGGAATGCCCCTGCTTCATATTCTTGGGGTAAACAATTTCTCCAGAAGTTTATCAGTTGCCTTCTGTTTTTTATCCCAAGAGAATAGACAGAACTATGAATGGGCCCAGACTCAACCTTAGGAAATTTTAAAAGATCAAGAACCTAGTTTGATTGTTACAGACAAGGAACAGGCACTCCTTAGGGCGTATCAAAGTTAAAATTTTCAAAAAATTAAGTGGCTTATTTCAGGCCTATCCATTTTTTTTCAAAATTTTATTTTTTTCATTTAAAAACATTGATTCATTGTTTATCTTGATAAAAAAATCTCTTTTCAAAAATTTATATTTTTCCTGCAATAAGTTATTTAATTTTTTCAAAATTTTAACTCTTATACACCCTTTTAGTTAATTTCAAAATTTTTTCCCTTCCTCTGATCATCTTTTCTTTCTCTGGCAAATTTTAAAAAATATTCAAACCCATTGCAGAAAGCACTTCAAATCTGAAGATGAATGGAAGCTATTTTAGTAACAATGGCATCATATGGTCAATTCAAAATCTGAATCACGCTATCAAGATAGCTTTACCAAAATTTCTGTTTTCTGGAATGCACCATCTTCTGACTACCTTCTTTAGAAATGGATTCCTCTAAAAAGTAATTTTTTCTCCTATTTGGAAAACAAACACTTTCACTTTGGAAACACAAGTACCTCATGAATAGAAGGTCTTCAATCCTACATCAAATGGTTCATAAATTCATCTATTGGCTCTTTCTATAATGTAGTTCAAAAAATTTTCAATTCAATCATAATCCAAAGCCATGAGACATCACTGAAGCCTCTCAGCAAGAATTCAAGCATATCATTGGTTTAAATCACTGTGTGTATCATCTATCTGGAAACATCAGCCACTATACCCTCAAAACCATTCATTCATTTCATCAAGTTACTGAATGTTTGACCAATTGCAACAACTGTGATTACCATTCTTATATGAGTATAACATGTATTCATAAAGGCAAATTGGCTATCAGAAAGGTTTAACTCTTCCAACTTGAAGATTTTCATCCTCAATGGCATTTTACAGCTCCCTTATCAGTAAGTATTTTTCTTTTTTCTTTTTTTGGATTCAACTTCAAATTAAGTATTTCCTGATTTATTTTTATTTTTCTTTTTCCAATTAACTATAGATTCTGACGCAACTAAAGAATCAGAAAACATTGAATTTCAAACCAAAGAAAGTAATGAAAACATATATTTCACTGAAATGTTTGAAGAATTCAGCAAGTTGCCACCAGGAGAACAGCTATATTTTCTGGGTCAAAGCAAGAAGCTATACAGTCAAAAATATCAACTTGCTCTGATTCAAGATCCCAATTCCACTCAAAGATCCAAAGTAAGAGAAAGACCCAAAGGAGAATCCAATAATTTCAAGAATACCTCTTAGTCCTCAAGTAAAGGAGATCCATCTGGTTTTTAATATTTTGAAGATCCCAAGAGGAGAGAAAGGCCAAATATGAAATTCATAGCAAATTCGAGGGTCAGTCACCATTGTTTGGAAGAAAAATATATAAATTTTCATCATTGATATTTTTTCCCTCTTTTTTCAGGTTTAAAGAAAGTGGAAGGCAATCAAGGGGAAGGGGAAGGGAAAAAAGAAGGAGGAATAAGAGGAACATTTATTCTGAAATGGATTTTTTTTAAATGATTCCTTTTCATTTTTTTGAGATGGGGGGAATTTATGAATGATGAGGAATATTCAGAAGATTAAGAGGTCACAGATTTGGATGAAGGGGAACATTCAGAAGATAAGAGCTCCCAGATTTTGATATTATCAAGTTTCTGATCTTTCATTTTCTTTCATTCTTTGTTGATTTTTTGGATATTATTTTTCATTAATTTTTTAATTCAAACTTTTATCAAAGGTTTGGAACCATTTTTAGAAATCAGGTTGCTTCTCCTGGATGAAATCTTGCGACAAGAATCAAGAGACTAAAGGTATCCAATGAAGATGGTTATTCTCCTTACCATCCTCCTGGAATTCAGGTATTATCAGTCCCAACAATCAGCGGGAAAGTAAGTACATTTGATACTTTATCATTTTTTAATTTTGTCTGATTTTTTTTGGTTTTTTCATCTAGGTTTCCTGCACATTATCATATTCTTCTTCTGGAATCTTTGACCAAGTCTCAATTGAAGAAGTAAGTTTTATCTTTTGACCATATTTTCTGTTTTAAAAAAATTCTGATTTTTGTGCTAAGTTCCCATACAAACATTTTATTTCCCCAAAAAAAGCCATTCAACATATCTCATTTTTTCAAGATGTCATAGGTGATGCAAACTGGGGCTTTAGAGATGCAGCCATTTTCTTGGGAAGGAACTAAGAACAATTGATTTAATTCAGGAAATAAATGGTGACAGGGCTTGATTCAAACCCAATATTCAAGGAACCAAGATTACTGCATGCTATCTGGGGTGAAACTTTCCAAGAATCAAGAAGGCAACTGAACCAAATTTCTGGCCCAGCTCCCATAAACATGTGGATTAAATTTCCATTCCATCTTTTCCTTTTGGCTGAAACATATAAGTGTCCAGTGGTTCTGTTCTATTCTCTAATTCCTTGCACTTCTTCCCCTCTGAGTTTGCCTCCAACTCCAAAATCAAAATATTTTCCTATTTGATTCATTGTTTTAGAAGATTTCAAACATATAGTCTCATTCAAGTTCAAGTCTGATCATTGGCCAGCTCCCAGGCTAGATCCACTTTTGAAAAAATTTGCAACCAAGGATTCCAAATATTCAAAAACCATTATTATAAAAATTTAGAGCTTGGTAATGAGTTTTTTTCCCCTCCAAGAAAATCAAGTAGAAACAGAAAAACCATCATAGTTAAACAAGTTCTAATATTTGTATCCATATTTGTTCTTTATTTTTGTTTTTTTAAATGAAGTTTGGAATGTGTATGCATACATCCAAAAGATCTGTAAAAATTATTAAGAAGATATTTTGTTGTTTTCAAAATTTCTCAAATTTTGAATAACCCAAAAAAAATATTTTAAAAGGCAATCAAAATTATCCAAAAATCCAATGAGACAGTTCAATTTGTCAAATTCTTTTGGTTTTTTGAAGGAAATTTTGAAGGTAAAAGACAGCATCCAAAAATTCTGGAAAAAAAAATATTAAAAAGCTCCTTAATAGTAGTTTTTAATTTCTAAAATCTTTGAAAACCAAAAAAAAATAATCAAAATGGCAAACAAAAGGATCCAAGAGTGTAATGAGAAGATTGAATTTTTTAAACTTTTTGCTTTTTTGAAGGAATTTTTCAAGGTAATATAATATATCAAAAAAAAAAACTTAAAGAAATATTTTGAAAATCTTTGACTGTTTTTTTGACTTTCTGATAGCTTGAATCATCAAAAAAATCAAATCAACAGGAATATAAAAGGATGCAAATTTCCAATGAACAATTTGATTTTTTGAAATTTTTTTGGTTTTTGGAAGGAATTTTTCAAGGTAGAAGGATAAATCCCAAAAATCTAAAAAAAGATATTAAAAATCTCTTTCAATTTTTGTTGAACTTTCTGATAGTTGAAATAACCCAAAAAAAAATAAATTAAATTAGCCAAAATAAGGATCCGAAAACCCATGAAAAAATTGGTTCTGGCAGAATTGTTTGATTTTTTGATTCCATTTCTGGAGGAGTTCTAATGCCTCCAAAATTACCAAAGATTTTTTTGGTTGTTTCCAAACCCCAGATATAGGAATGCAGCATCATAATTCCAAAAAAATGATTTCCTGAAATGTCTGTGAAATAAAGTATTTGTCAATTTTGGTGGCATTTTATAACCATGGATTGGGAACTGGTTTCAGCCTGCGCGCTCAGCAATGAGCACAAGCAGGCCCAGCAATTGGGCAGGCAGGGGATTGGCAGTAGCAGCTGCTGAGTGCATGGTCAGTTCACCAATTTCCAAAGGTGGTGTTTTGGCCATTTATGGACAGGCCCCAGGGGCTCTAAGTAAGGCACAGTGCATTCCATGAGAAGGAAAAACCGGATCAAATAAACAGCAGGAAAGGGTT